>CM077177.1:25893624-27098624 GCA_039654105.1 Coreius guichenoti | reverse complement strand
GCTTAAAGGGATAGTTCACCCAAAAATGAAAATTAGCCCATGATTTACTCACCCTCAAGCCATCCTAGGTGACATTTCTTCTTTCAGACGAATACAATCGGAGTTATATTAAAACATGTCCTGGCTAATCCAAGCATTATAATGGCAGTGAATGGCAGCCCAAAATTTGAAGCCCCAAAAAAGTGCATCCATTCATTATAAAAGTACTCCATACAGCTCCAGGGGGTTAATAAAGGCCTTCTGAAGCAAAAATTTTTGTAAGAAAAATATCCATATTTAAAACTTTATAAAGTAAAATATCTAGATTCCGCCAGTCCGCCTTCAACTTACATTCAACTTACAAAGAAAGTGTAACGCCTATGTCATATACACCTAGGATGGCTTGAAGGTGAGTAAATCACGGGGTGATTTTCATTTTTGGGTGAACTATCCCTTTAATTTTTGTTTTGCCTTTGTTTTTTTGAATATTCAGTGTGTTTATCCAGTCCCACTTATGACCTTTGACCTTTGTGTCTATAGTCTAGTCCTCACCGGCGGGACGAGAGGCCCATCAGCTGCTACACACCAGGCAGTAATTCCCTTCAGCCCAGTCCGGCCGGCCTGGCACGAGACGCACGAGACATGGTCAAAGACAAGCAGCGGTTCGTGCCCAACCTGGTCAACAATGAGACCTATGGAACCATTATCAACACCAACTCACCGGTCACCCTGTCCACCTCTGCTCCACCACTACCACCCCGAAATTTAGGTATTTTACATTTCATTCAGATAACAGAAAAAACACTGAATGAGAGGAGAAAATGACCAGCCTCCTACTCCTTGCTAGTACCAGATTGGACCCCCTTTTGCCTTCAGAGCTTCGTGGCATAGATTCAACAAGGTGTTGGAGACATTCCTCAGAGATCTTGGTCCATATTGACATGATCGCATCACACAGTTGCTGCAGATTTGTCATCTGCACATCCATGATGCGAATCTCCCGTTCCACCACATCCCAAAGGTGCTCTAATGGATTGAGATCTGGTGACTGTGGAGGTCATTTGAGTATAGTGAACTCATAGTCATGTTCAAGAAACCAGTTTGAGAGGATTTGAGCTAATTGTGACATGGCGTGTTATCCTGTTGGAAATACAAATGCTTTCATGTTGTTTATGCCAAATTCTGACCCTAGCCTCTGAATGTCGTTGAAGAAATCGAGACTCATCAGACCAGGCTTTTTTTTCTATTGTCCGATTTTAGTGGGCCCATGCGAATTGTAGCCTCAGTTTCCTGTTCCTAGCTGACAGGAGTGGCACCGGTGTGTCTTCTGCTGCTGTAGCCCATTTGCTTCAAGGTTTGACGTGTTGTGCGTTCAGAGATGCTCTTCTGCAGACCTCGGTTGTAACGAATGATTATTTGAGTTACTGTTGCCTTTCTATTAGCTTGAACCAGTCGGGTCATTCTCCTCTGACCTCTGGCATCAACAAGGCATTTTTTGCTCACTGGATATTTTCTCTTTTTCTGACCATTCTCTGCAAACCCTAGAGATGATTGTGCGTGAAAATCCCAGTAGATCAGCAGTCTCTGAAATACTCAGACCAACCTGTCTGGCACCAACAACCATGCCACATTTAAAGTCACTTAAATCAACTTCCCTATTCTGATGCTCAGTTTGAACTTCAGCAGATCATTTTGACAATGTCTACTACATGCCTAAATGCATTTAAAGGTGCAGTGTGTAGTATTTATGAGGATCTATTGACAGAAATGCAATATAATATACATACCTATGTTTTCAGTGGTGTATAAAGACCTTACATAATGAACCGTTATGTTTTTATTACCTTAGAATGAGCCATTTCTGTCTTCATACGCTGTCTTCTGTCCCCTTACAGTGAAGTCACCATTTTGCGCCGCTATGTTTCTACAGTAGCCCTAAACGGACAAACTGCTCTACAGAGCGCTAGCTACTCTCTGCTCTCTCCGACGACGACATTTTTGTCCTGTGTGCTTCGAAAGGGAGGGGTGAGCGTTAGGTGATTGCAATTCACAACCTCACCACTAGATGCCGCTAAAATTCACACACTGCACCTTTATTTATAATTGTTAATGAAAAATATACTAAATATACACAAAAAGCAAATGATTCTACAAGTCACTAATTCTGTTTGATCCATTATGAATAACATTCAGGCCACAACAGGCTGCTGTATTTCTAGCCTCACAAATGTCAGGTCTCAAAATGGCAGATAATCTCATTTTACCTGTTCTTGAATTCTCACCCTCACCCAGTTACACTGCAAAGCTCCATGGCAACGGCTGTGTGAAGATGCTGACCTATATGTGCGCTCCGTTATGAGCTCAAATGCTGGGCAGCAGGTGTCATGTGCAGCTGCAGTCTTTCAAACGCTTTCAGAAATGTAAGGCCTTACAGGTCTGTTAAAATGAGGTTACCGATCTCCTGTTCGCTGACATCTCACTTATGTCATGACTTTGTCTGTCAGAGTTTCACTCTGATAAAAAAAGACCTGATTTCTGTGTTAGAACAAGATGTTTTTCTTTTGAAATGAGTGAGACTTTGAAGTGAATCCTATAGCCACTCAAACCTCTGGTACGTACATCACAATGAGCTGTATTCTTAAAGACACTAATGAAATGAGATGCATAACGCCCATAGCTCTGCAGGTCTGGAGCAGGTCCAAAGTCCAGAAAAAGAGTTAACAAAAGCTCTGTCTTCTCTTTTCATCTCACATTTGAATCTGTTTTCTTCTTCTCTTTTCCTTCCCACAGTACAGCCGTCTGGTCTTGCTGGAATGGCTCAGGGATCGCCCGGTTGGAAGCCTGGCTCCCTAGATCTGACCGGCAGGCAGAGATCTTCCTCTGACCCCCCCAACATGCATCCCCCAGCGCCCCCCTTACGGGTCACATCCACTTCCCGTGAGTTGGCTGTAGATGAATGAGTGGATGAACTTCTGCTCGAGGCTGAGCTGCTTTGTGTTAAGATTTAGATTTGAGTCAGATTGTTCTTTGATTGATCCTGGATCTGCTGGTTGTGATGTCATGACATGGCGGTGTCTAAACGTATGAATATTAATTAGCATATTAATTATGCTGTGTTTGTGAGTTGAGAGTTTGTCTATTCACATAGCCTAATTAATATTCATGGACCAATACCAGGTATCAGGCTTCAATAATTCTGGTCTCAAGTCATTTTCTTTCATTCATTTCATGTCTGTTCAGGGATTTAAAGATCCATCTTTTTGTTCTCTTAATTCAGGGTCAAAAGGTTAATTTTAACTGTTTGAAATAGCACAAGATATCGAAAAAATGTTAAGACAATGTGAAATGTTAAAGTCAACAAGTATATTTAATATCAGAATATTTTAAATATTTTATTATATATAATTATTATTATTACAGTTACTCTAGTTATACTCAGCTTTACAATAACAGCTATAAGGAAACTCTTTTATATATATATATATAAAAACTTATTTAAAGGGGTCATCGGATGCCCATTTTCCACAAGTTGGTATGATTCTTCAGGGTCTTCATGTAAAGTCTGTAACATACTTTGGTTTGTGTAAAACAACACCCTCTTTACCTCCTCAAAAACAGCTCTGTTCACAGAGACCCGTTTCGGTGCATGTCTCTTTAAATGATAATGAGCTACTGCTCACCCCACCCCTCTCTTCTGTGGGGCGTGTGTAGACACGTGAAGTGCTGCCTTGGTGGACAGTGTACAACTGGCTGAGGGCGAAAATATGCTAATATGGGACAGTTCGGAGCATGAGCAATATGACATCATATTGCTCAGAAAATTAAAACGGCTTGATTATTGAGAGTGTTTAGGCATTTTTGAGGATTAAAAGGAGTAAATGGATTTTTATCATTGTAGGGTGGTTGTGTCCACACGCCGCAAAGATGCATTTATATGCAAATACCATATAAAAGTGAATTTTGCATCCAATTATCCGTTTAAGACTACTTAATATCAGTATATTTTAAATGTATATATTTTTATCATTAATATTATTTTAGTGAACATATATACACTCACCTAAAGGATTATTAGGAACACCATACTAATACTGTGTTTGACCCCCTTTCGCCTTCAGAACTGCCTTAATTCTACGTGGCATTGATTCAACAAGGTGCTGAAAGCATTCTTTAGAAATGTTGGCCCATATTGATAGGATAGCATCTTGCAGTTGATGGAGATTTGTGGGATGCACATCCAGGGCACGAAGCTCCCGTTCCACCACATCCCAAAGATGCTCTATTGGGTTGAGATCTGGTGACTGTGGGGGCCATTTTAGTACAGTGAACTCATTGTCATGTTCAAGAAACCAATTTGAAATGATTCGAGCTTTGTGACATGGTGCATTATCCTGCTGGAAGTAGCCATCAGAGGATGGGTACATGGTGGTCATAAAGGGATGGACATGGTCAGAAACAATGCTCAGGTAGGCCGTGGCATTTAAACGATGCCCAATTGGCACTAAGGGGCCTAAAGTGTGCCAAGAAAACATCCCCCACACCATTACACCACCACCACCAGCCTGCACAGTGGTAACAAGGCATGATGGATCCATGTTCTCATTCTGTTTACGCCAAATTCTGACTCTACCATCTGAATGTCTCAACAGAAATCGAGACTCATCAGACCAGGCAACATTTTTCCAGTCTTCAACTGTCCAATTTTGGTGAGCTCGTGCAAATTGTAGCCTCTTTTTCCTATTTGTAGTGGAGATGAGTGGTACCCGGTGGGGTCTTCCGCCTCAAGGTTGTGCGTGTTGTGGCTTCACAAATGCTTTGCTGCATACCTCGGTTGTAACGAGTGGTTATTTCAGTCAAAGTTGCTCTTCTATCAGCTTGAATCAGTCGGCCCATTCTCCTCTGACCTCTAGCATCAACAAGGCATTTTCGCCCACAGGACTGCCGCATACTGGATGTTTTTCCCTTTTCACACCATTCTTTGTAAACTCTAGAAATGGTTGTGCGTGAAAATCCCAGTAACTGAGCAGATTGTGAAATACTCAGACCGGCCCGTCTGGCACCAACAACCATGCCATGCTCAAAATTGCTTAAATCACCTTTCTTTCCCATTCTGACATTCAGTTTGGAGTTCAGGAGATTGTCTTGACCAGGACCACACCCCTAAATGCATTGAATCAACTGCCATGTGATTGGTTGATTAGATAATTGCATTAATGAGAAATTGAACAGGTGTTCCTAATAATCCTTTAGGTGAGTGTACATATATATATATATATATATATATATATATATATATATATATATAAAATTGTAATTATGTTCAGATTTATGATATTAATCAACTATATAAAAACTACAAAGCCAACAAGTATATTTAATATCAGTATTTTGAAGGTTTTGTCTGTACAGTCCATAAAGGGGAAAACTAGATATATCTGGAAATTCCTTGCTGATAAAAGAAACTGATCAAAGAAATTCATAAACTATTAAAACAAAATATTATAATAATTTTGTTTTCTGATTTATACTTGTTTGCAAACAAGCAACACAATAAAACATGCATATTCTTAACCTTTCAAAACAAAGACAAACACAAAACAAAGGCAAATAGTTATTAAAAATAATGACAATATATACATATTGTGGATTACAAAATTGTAGTTATTTTTCTCCATTTACAGTAAATAAAAATAATTCTAGTTATGTTCAGCTCTACAGTATTTAATCAGCTATAAATATAAAACAATATATACATTTATATAATATTATTTTTGTTATAATGTTATTAATGATATAATATTATTTTGAAATTTTATTTTTAATTAATTATAAACATATTTTGGTAACACTGTAGTCTAGGGTCCAATTCTCACTATAACTAGTTTCTTATTAGCATGCATATTATTGGCTGTTTATTAGTATTTATAAAGCACATATTAATGCCTTATTCTGCATGGCCATATTCTACATCCCTTAATCCTACCCAGTACCTAAACTTAACAACTACCTTACTAACTATTAATAAGCAGTAATTAGGAGTTCAACGAGGCAAAAGTGGTAGTTAATAGTTAGTTAATAGTGAGAATTGGACCCTAAACTGAAGTGTGACCCATATTTTTTATATTAAAATATACATCTTTATCCAGAAATCAAGGAAAACGGAAAATTCACGTGTGGGAACCCCACTACCAATATTGTTGAACATAAAATATTGAAACGTCTGTGCTTTTTTTAGTAATTGTGAGCATGTTTAACATAATGGCATCTATTTGATGGTCTCTCTGCAGTTCTTGTGCCCAGCGGTGCTCCCCCTCCTGTGTCTAAAACTGCCAGTATGACGGAGGCCAAGAATATACAACCCAAACCCGGGCATGGGCCTCCTGGTCAGAACATCAACCGGGCTACAAGGTCAGAACACTAAATAACTCATGACCACATGCACACACATGCCTTCTGACAGTCATGCCCTATAGGACAACACAGTCAGACTCATTATAGCTGCGGATAGCCGCTGGTCCTTGAGTAGAACTTTCTCCACAGTGTTTGGTGAGTCTGACTCCAGTAAAAGGTGAGCGTGCCCTTGTCTGAACACAGAGGTGGAAAATGCCTATTGGGAACTGCTGCTTTACCAGGTCATTAATTCCTATTCAAGTCCTCATTCACGCACACAGTGCCAGAGGACGAGACAAGTAGGGCACACTCATCTGAGCATGACCTGAGTCTAAATATTGTAACTTTTAGTACTCAATATTACAAGAACTGAATAGAATATTCACATCTCTTCTTTTTGTTGGTTGCAGCGCGGACAAAAACTTCAGTAAAAGCACACTGATGCGCTCAGGATCCATCGAGAGACCAGGTAGATGTCAGAAAAACCATGTTAACTGTAAGTTGATTGTTTTAATAAAAGGCGTGCAGCCATTATTGTATTGAAAAGGGAATACTAATAGTGATGTAATTTCCTGTTTTTTGTTAAACAGCTAAAGAAGTTCCTGGAGGCCCCCAAAACACCATTGGTCAAACTCTGCCTGCTACCCACATGCCCAGGAAAACGTACCTGGTATGTTTAACCACGAGGAAATTCCAGATATGTGAATTCATGATGAATACCACCTAATATGCCATACTTACATAACATATTTACTGTGTATGAGATACTAATTGACATGTTCTTGTGTTTCCAAACCTGATTCGCGTGTGGTAAGCAGAAGCCAAAGCGTGTGAAGGCCATGTATAACTGTGTGGCTGATAATCCAGACGAGCTGACGTTCTCTGAGGGAGAGGTCATCGTGGTGGACGGTGAGGAGGACCAAGAGTGGTGGGTGAGTATCCTGACTGCTGCACACTAGACTTCAACTCTATGTAGATGACACACTTTATATAGTAACAGTTTTATGAGAGAGAGAACCGGAGAGGAAAAGTGAGTATTTACCATATTTCCCTTCCTATTACTGGCTGTTTGTTAATAAGTAAACTCAGTGAGGGTCTGGTTCAGTGTCTTTTGCTGGAAAACAAGCAGCTGGTCTGTATTTAGCCAATCGCCTTCGTTTCCACTGGCTGTGTTTAGTCATTCATTCTCCATGGAGGATCATCAATGGTACAGCCAAATCCCCAAATCTCTGTGTTCCTGTGTGGTATTTACATATGAATGTGCTTCAGTGGGTTCAAGCTGCATTTCCACCTCACTTTTTGTTGTTGTTTTTTCCTTAATTGACAGTATTACACATAACATTGCACATTTGTATTACTCAGATTAACACTAATGTAATTTGTGCTGAAAAAACTCCATATAGGACAGTTTGTTTTTTTTTTGTTTTTTTCATTTTTGTGAAAAAGAAGAAACACTAAAATAAATGTGTAAAAAATGTTTTAAAGAGATAAATCCAGTGTTATTTTAGTATTATTTATATACTATTATGGTATTTATTCAAATTTTGAATTAGATTTTATTTTTACATTTTCATTTTTTTTATTTCAGTAGTTTCATGCGCTTTTGTCATGTATTATTTTGTCTGTTTAGCTTTGAATTTTTATATATATATATATATATATATATAATATATATATATAAAAAATGTTTACTTTTACTTTTAGTATTTTAACATTTCTAATTTTCAATTAAGTTTAAGATATTTTATCTCAGCCTTATTTCCATGAACAAAAATTATTTTCAGTTAACAATTACAACACTGGTTAAATAACCTTTATCTGTTGTACTGGTATAATGACAAATATATATTAACAAAATAAATAGCCTATCTCTCAGCACTGTATGCAGTTTTAGGAACATTTCTAACACTTTCTCTTGTATATTTTGTAGCTGGGCCACATTGAGGGAGAGCCGATGAGAAGAGGAGCGTTTCCTGTCACATTCGTGCAATTCATTATGGACTAAAGGGCCGGGGATCACGGACACTGAGCTGGACTGATGACGGCACTTCTCTGCCTGTGTGTCCTCACTAACCATCATCATCGCTGTTCCCTTTGTCATGAGGCTTCCACTAATCCCTGCTCTCACCTGGCTTGAGCAGAGTCACTGGAATATAACGGCTTCCTGGGCTTTGGATTTTTCTTTTGTTTTTAAGTTTGTGGCCCAGATATGTTGCATAACGACAGTTTGTTGCAATGAATGCACTTTTGACTTAATTTATCATGACCACAATGCTAATGAGAAGAATGTCACCAAGATGAAGGTTTTAGTCCGAGATCATTCACATCCTTATTCCTTATAGACACAATAGATAGCGTAAGGTTGATTTTGAAGTACAGTACAGATCTGTGAATATAGTCTTATTTGCCCACATTCCATGTCTGGCAAGGAAAGGCAGAAGGATAATCCGAGAATCACTGACTTTTGAGGACTCGGTTGGGAAAGGCAGCTTCGTCAATGGTGCTAAGCCAGGAATATGCTACGAGAGCCGTCTGCCCTCCGAGGGGGAGCTCCGATGTCCCCATTTTCACACTACCTGCCCCAGTGCTGAGTAAATAGGCGTTTCACCGCTTACCGCTCACACCTGGGAAATATCTGAAGTGCACTGTGGATGAGAGAGATGGAGAAACGGAAAGACATAAGAGCGCTTTTGTGCTGGCTAAGGGACTGGGAACATGGAGACTGAATGAAAGTAATCTTGACTCCGTACCTGTTTTGAGCGCCGTGACAGTCATCGTGAACAATCGGTAGCTTCCAGGGAGAGGAAAGGAGCCAGTGAAGAGCATCAAGGAGGTTTATTTCTGTATAGATATTTATAATTCTGAGCTGTCCTTCTGTGTTCTTGATTTAGATGGTCTTATTGATTTTAATGATCTTTTGCAGGCCTTCCTTCAGTGCGTAGGCAGTTTGCCTTGAGAGGCCTGTGGAACGGTGTCATTTTTTTAACTGGCTCATTCTTTCTTAAAGTGATAGACCAAAACTGAAAATTCAGTCATTTACTCACCCTCATGTTCTTTCAAATTGTTCAAAAGAACATGTACTGCAGAATGTCCAGAGTGCTTTTTCATAATGGAAACTGTTAATGTTAGACACTATAAAAGTGGTCCATAAGATTAATTGGCTATTTGCTTTCCTACTGTAACTTTGTGCAAGGAACAGACCAATATTTAAAGGGAAATTCTGTCATTATTTACTCATCCTCATGTCGTTCCAAACCTGTGTAACTTACTTCTGTGGAACACAAAAGAAGATATTTTGAAGAACATGGGAACCAAACATTGGAGCCCATTGACTCATTGGAGAACATTTCTCAAAAGGTTTGGCAAGACATTGTTATTCGCTAAAAATCTAACCTGCCTTGACATGAAAAACCAATCCAACCATCCAACTTGGCAAGTGTCATATTTGAAACACACACAAGTTTGAATGATATTTGAGAAATGTGGTCAAGGGAGAAGATATTGAGCGAGTGACAACTTTAATTTGTCTGTTTTAGTCAACATCAGGGTACTTGGAATGCAGTGCATGTGTCATATGGACCACATTTACATTTTTTTTTGGAGCGTGACAGGTTTGTCACCATTATGGAAAAAGCACTCTTGACATTCTTCAAAATTCATCCTGGCTAGATAGTCATACAGCTTTAAAATGGCACGAAGGTGAGCAAATTATGACAGTATTTTCATTTTTGGGTGAACTAACCCTTTAAGATGCTCTTACCTTCCTTCCGTGTGTAGAACATGAATATATACTGAATAGCGTTTTTAGCTTGAGAGCACTAAAGCCTAGTCATTTTTAACCGATTCCAAGGTGTCAGTTTGAGATATGAATTATATGTATTTCCACCAACCAGGATGTGCCCTGAATCTCCCAGCTTTGGTTGGCCAGATGGGCGTTCCCTGTACCAGTAATAACGCTGCATCTCTTTCTTTCTCTAGCGCTCTAATTGTATTCCAGGGGAAATTAAAATCCCTCATGTCATTTCCCCCTCACAACACTTCTCTTAATCCTTTCTAAAGCTTTGAAATGCTCATCCATCAGTAATTGTGTGCAGGAGCGTTTTTAATGTCATGAGTGTTTGATGTGGTTGCAGAGCAACTTAATAGAGTCTGTTATGTAACTTTTAATTACAGTCATGTTAGTCTTGATTGAGCTCGGACCAGAGTGACCTGTAACTCGGGCAGTGACGGGATGTAATTATCCTGCGTTCAGCTCACTGTATACAGACGGCACCTGGCCGGCTGTGATTGTAAATAAATCTAGACTTTGCTTTGTGCATATATTTAATTGTAAACAGAGAGCTAAACTGATAATGACTGACGTTTTGTTAGATAAGACTGTTACAGTACACTTTTAACTAAGATGAAAACAACTATTCACCCGTTTACCATAAACGTCATTGATGCTAATATATAAATATATGCATATATGTACAAATAAATGGGAAAACTGGAATTTAAAAAAAATGCAAATTAATTTCTTGTTCATGTGTTGCATTATTCAGGTAGTTTAAATGAAACTGGTTCCCCCACCCCCTCCTCCCCTAAATTAAGGGCCTGTGGGATGGTTTGTTATTAAAGATTCATAATTTGAAAGCAGAGGTCCATAACTCAATAGGTTAAAGAGCACTGCCATCTATTGGGGATGAGGGAAAAAACATAAGAAACTACACATTACATTCGCATTGATTTATTGTACCGTATTAACTGATCCGATCCTACTTGGACCAGGACACTGGAGGACGACAGAAAAGGGGCACGTACATATACAGGGCGGGGGGTTGGGTTTTACAGCATCTTTGTGTTCCACCAACATTAATGTACCACGCTTTACACACATCCAACTAGAGCCCAAGAAATCACGGATTCACTGGCCCATAGTGGGAAATGTGCTCTGAGGTTGTTGTATATTTACATTAAATAAGATTAAATTAGGTTACAAAAATAGATGCAGCCCGAACTTGGACTTTTGGGTTGTGGTGGGGCTGTTAAGAGAAGATGATGCTGGGTAAGACTAATGAATATGGTGTAAACATGTGGTTGAGATGACTGCCCTTCCATGCTGAACAAAGATTGAACAGCTACACTAACATTAATCAAAGTGAGACAAATTCCAGCATTTCTATCAGATCTGTTTAAAAAGGGCACCTTCCACAAACAGACTTCCTTCCTCCTTCTGCTGAAGGAACAAATGAGGGTAGAAGAACAGGAGCATTCCCAGGACTCATCAGGACTTCTCTGAGGCCAGAGCGCAGTCGAAGGAGGTGGACAGAACTTTACAGATGGCCTGGGCTTGTTCCTGCAGAGCACAAATGATGTGTTAAAGCTACAGAATGCAGAAAAGTTCTGCACATTACCATTCAAAAGTTTGGGGTCAGAAATTAATACTTTTATTCAGCGAGGATGCATTAAATTGATCAAAAGTGACAGTAGAGACATGTATAAAAAAAGTTACAAAAGATTTTTATTTCAAATAAATGTTCTTTTGCACTTCCTATTCATCAAGGAATCCTGAAAAAATTATAAAAAATATTAAAGGTAGGATAATACTTTTTGTTATACTGGTTGAAACTCTTCACATCCTGACAGCAATCAATAATAGAAGTGGTCTAAATATTAAAAGATGTCTTCTGTGGATGTCTCAGGAGCCAAAAAATCTTCGCCCAATAGGATCTCCTACCTGCCTGTCAGCATATGTATTTCCACACCTCCGCACACCCTGCTCACGCAGACATCACACATCATCAGCGTGTTCAGACAGTATGCAGTAGACAGGCAGTTAGAGCGCTGCAAACGAACAACAGCCGCCTTTTAAAGTTCCTCCTGAACCAAAACAACGAGCTTATGCTGCGTTCAAGCCATGCCGTAACCATAATTAAGAGATGGCAAACCGGGATGTTCTACTCAGAGCTGTTCACACCCTCGGACTCAGAATTGTGCTTTTCTATGGCAACATTATTAACGCCGAAATGGATCTGCACCAGTCAGGTGGGACAAGTCAGCACTCTAAGTTGTTTACTTTATTATTGTAATGTTACAGTGGGGAGAACAAGTATTTGATACACTGCCGATTTTGCAGGTTTGCCCACATTACAAAGCAAGTCTGTAAAAAAATCCAGAAAATCACATTGTATGATTTTTAAGTAATTAATTTGCATTTTATTGCATGACATAAGTATTTGATACATCAGAAAAGCAGAACTTAATATTTGGTACAGAAGCCTTTGTTTGCAATTACAGAGATCATACGTTTCCTGTAGTTCTTGACCAGGTTTGCACACACTGCAGCAGGGATTTTGGCCCACTCCTCCATATAGACCTTCTCCAGATCCTTCAGGTTTCGGGGCTGTCACTGGGCAATACGGACTTTCAGCTCCCTCCAAAGATTTTCTATTGGGTTCAGGTCTGGAGACTGGCTAGGCCACTCCAGGACCTTGAGATGCTTCTTACGGAGCCACTCCTTAGTTGCCCTGGCTGTGTTTCGGGTCGTTGTCATGCTGGAAGACCCAGCCACGACCCATCTTCAATGCTCTTACTGAGGGAAGGAGGTTGTTGGCCAAGATCTCGCGATACATGGCCCCATCCACCCTCCCCTCAATACGGTGCAGTCGTCCTGTCCCCTTTGCAGAAAAGCATCCCCAAAGAATGAGGTTTCCACCTCCATGCTTCACGGTTGGGACGGTGTTCTTGGGGTTGTACTCATCCTTCTTCTTCCTCCAAACACGGCGAGTGGAGTTTAGACCAAAAAGCTCTATTTTTGTCTCATCAGACCACATGACCTTCTCCCATTCCTCCTCTGGATCATCCAGATGGTCATTGGCAAACTTCAGACGGGCCTGGACATGCGCTGGCTTGAGCAGGGGGACCTTGCGTGCGCTTCAGGATTTTAATCCATGACGGCGTAGTGTGTTACTAATGGTTTTCTTTGAGACTGTGGTCCCAGCTCTCTTCAGGTCATTGACCAGGTCCTGCCGTGTAGTTCTGGGCTGATCCCTCACCTTCCTCATGATCATTGATGCCCCACGAGGTGAGATCTTGCATGGTGCCCCAGACCGAGGGAGATTGACCGTCATCTTGAACTTCTTCCATTTTCTAATAATTGCGCCAACAGTTGTTGCCTTCTCACCAAGCTGCTTGCCTATTGTCCTGTAGCCCATCCCAGCCTTGTGCAGGTCTACAATTTTATCCCTGATGTCCTTACACAGCTCTCTGGTCTTGACCATTGTGGAGAGGTTGGAGTCTGTTTGATTGAGTGTGTGGACAGGTGTCTTTTATACAGGTAACGAGTTCAAACAGGTGCAGTTAATACAGGTAATGAGTGGAGAACAGGAGGGCTTCTTAAAGAAAAACTAACAGGTCTGTGAGAGCCGGAATTCTTACTGGTTGGTAGGTGATCAAATACTTATGTCATGCAATAAAATGCAAATTAATTATTTAAAAATCATACAATGTGATTTTCTGGATTTTTGTTTTAGATTCCGTCTCTCACAGTTGAAGTGTACCTATGATAAAAATTACAGACCTCTACATGCTTTGTAAGCAGGAAAACCTGCAAAATCGGCAGTGTATCAAATACTTGTTCTCCCCACTGTATGTGCTTTGAGACATAAGGGATATTGCACAAAAGCAAGATAAGGGATTAACCTAGGATTTTCCAGTAATCCTGGCTGAATTTAGCCCTGACTCAGTTGCATGAAAGCAAGCTAAATTAAGCTAAATTAAATTACTATGGAGATTTATTCTTTGCAGCTAGCCTGCTCCAGAGCAGGCCGTTGGCCTTTGCAGACGAATATCTGACTGAGAGGTACAGATTCTCAGGTGATGGCATCCGATATTTGTGTAGGCTGCTGGGTCCTTTTTTGGCCACACGTTTGTTCTTTAAGAAGGATAGACAGATAATAGAGATAAAATAGATAAATTTTAGAAAGAAAAAAAAAATAGATCAAATCATCAGATTATAGATTAAAATCAATTAGATAGAAAAAACCTTAATAAAAATAGTAGATAAATGAGAGATTAAATAGCCAGATAAAATAAACTAAATAGATAAAATAGATGCGCATAGTCTTCATGATAAATTTCCTGAGTAACATGCATGTCCACTGGTCACATTTAAGGCAAAGTGTACAACTGTTAATTTGTGGAAATGGCAAGTAACTCCTTGAATTGTAATTATGATGGTTTCAGTGGAGCACTGGTTATTTGGACTACTTACGCATTCAATTGGTCCGCTATTGTTTGCCAGGCTTTTTCTCTTTGTTTTATTATAGCAGCCGTATTTCCTTTTTTTACATATTATAGGTTTCACCTCTTCATATGTTTCCATTATAATCTGTTGCTCAATTGGCGAGAAGCAGCTATACCGCATGGGATTTATCCATTTTTGCATCATTGATTCTGTGATCGATCCCATGGTCTGTTTAAGAATGCCATGAACGTGCACTTATCCCAACTATCTACACCTGGCTTGACAGAGCTGCACATACTCATCCTGGCTCAGCAAACGTGCAACGGACTAAGCCGGGATGCGCTGATTAAACTAGGTCAAGCCGCGCCTTTTCTGTTATCCTGGCTTTTTTAATTCTACTTTTGTGCAATAGCCCTTTGCTTTTCAGACTCTGCTCTGGCTGTTTGCGTTCATGTGTTTTGAAGGAGGCGTGGCTTTGTTTGGAGAGCACTCTGAAGGGAGGGTGGGATCTTTATGCTTTTTTTTTTTAAAGCTAGCTTGGTATTGCTAGCCTTTCCGAAATTGCCTACTCTAGCTTTAAACCGCATAACAGTTTTCAGCATTGATAATAATAAGAAATGTTTTTGAGCACCAAATCCGCATATTAGAATGATTTCTGAGGATCATGTGACACTGAAGACTGGAGTAATGATGCTGAAAAATCAGCTTTACCATCACAGGACTACATTTTAAATAAAGTAGTTTTTGTTCTAAACAATGGGTCCTTCAATTTAAAATAAAATCCATTTTCAAGCTATTTCAGAGCAAATACATAATACAATACTAAATATTTCTGCTACATTATCCAGAACTAGCCCTAATTCATACTTTATCCCCTGGTTTCACAGACAATGCTTAAGCCTAGTCCCAGACTAAAATGCATGTTTGAGCTGTTTTAACTGAAAGCAACTTGCACTGACGTATCTTAAAATATGTCGGTGCCATTGTTTTGTCTCAAGATGCACACCAGTAATGTTTTTTCTAAGGCACGTTTATAAAAGCTACTTAAATGCCCTAATTGAACTAAGGACTAATCCTGGCTTAATCTAAGCCCTGTCTGTGAAACCGGGCCTATATTTTCTTAGAAACACTTCCTGTACTTACCGCACTGCTGCACTGATACACCCAGATGCTGCACTCATGCTGCTTGGCATCAGTGGTCTTCAGTGCGAGCAGGTTCTTTCCAGCACCCAGACCATCATCGTAGCAAAGCATACGTACAATCAGGTAGAGCGGGTGACGGTGAAGCACATCCTGAGAAAAGAGAGAATCAATAATAAATCAGATACAGAGAGGAAACCCAGCCATTCCATTATACTGAAATCCTGTATTTCATAGAGGTATAATTAGATGTTCAGTTTCAAGACATTCATTTCCACAGTAATTTGTGATCATGAATTTAAATGCTTCTTTCAACATGCTCCTTTATTTCATGTAAAAAAAAAAAGAGACAAATCTCTCAGTAAATCATTAACAGTTAACAATGACATTGAGTCAACTCACACACTGGTCTAATGAGGCCACTTTAACTCCATACTTGGACACTCCCAGAATCATTTCCTCATCTCCAGGCACAAACGGCAGTTTTCCATCTTGCTTTAAAGTGAATACATGAGATTAGGTTTATAAACAGCTTCAGACTCAATGTATGATATGATAAATGATAACAGTAGATATTATATAGTGATACTTTGTACTTCTCCTCTAGGCCAGGAAAAATAAGCTAAAGTAATTCTCCTAATTATATGATGATTATTATTATTATTATTATTATTATTGCATCAACTGAAAATCTTTTGGCTTCTCCAAAAGTCAAGTGGTCACAAGACCAAAAAAAAAAACAAAAAAAACAAAAACAAAGCACAGTTCGCTAGATTAGAGGTGCAGTAAGTGATTTCTGAGAAATGCTGTTAAAAGTGGATCGGACCAAACGCCACAACACACTTGTAGCCAACCAGCAGTAGAGACATTACAAAAGAGAAAAGGTAAGAGGAATATCACTGGAAAAAGAGTTATGATTAGGCAAGAGCTTTAGGACCCACTTTAATCTTAGAAAAGCTTTCCAGAGTAGGAGACAAGCAGGAAAACGGATTGTAATGTTAGCTACAGTAACAGGACAGGTTTGAGTGTCATTGTTTGTCTGGAGCTGGTGTGCTGATGGCGACTAACAACAAACTCTTGCTTTTATATACTCTTGTTTACCGCATGCTAATTTTTTGTTCTTCCTTGTTCGATCGACATCATCGCTCTATTTTTAGAGAAGCATAATTTTGCTTCACTTCAGCTGTGATGAAACCTCCACTCTTGCATTGCATGCTCGTAGATTTTGAAGGGGGGGGTGTGTTTGTTTGGGTTGATTTCAAATATAAACAGTGTTTCTCAGAAATCGCTTATTGCACCTTTAAGGGGGTAACATCTTCCCCTTTTGTAGATCCTTACCTGAGCTGCATCGATGAAGTTGATCAGGTCTAGAGGCTCCTGGAGGGTTTTGCTCATCTCAAACTGCAGCTTCTCAATGGCTCCCACATACTTGATTCTGAACTCAGCACACGTGTCAGACACGGCGTTACCTGAAGGTTCAACAAGGTCAGGAACTCTTACGAAGTTAAAAATAATAATGCAATAGTTTCTACAGGTTTCGTTGAGGACTAACCTGAGCTCTTGGTGGAGTCTGTATCAAGACTGGCGACTGTGCTTGACCTAGACAGGCCTCCCAAACTGGAATCTACTGACTGGATAAAGGGAACTCAGTCAGTAGACTCAGCAGACAGAATAGCTGAATCCTAGTTCAGTCTTTTACAAATTAGTGGGACCCAAATCATAGTAGTACAATGTCAAAAGTTCACAGATTGCATACTGTGCTTTTTACAATGAACTTTTGTAGTAGGCCAAGACCCCTTTCACTGCACTCTCTGGTATCAAGGTGCAATTCTATTGTGTTGTAGAACTGGCATACTGGCTCAATTCATACTTAAAGTATGCCATTTACTATAACCAATGCATTATATGCTTTCTGTACCTAGCAGAAATGTGCAAATGGAGATTCAGCCAACATTTAGTTTATGACATAAACTGACCTTGCTTTTAGTGCTGATCTCACTGCTCTGGGAGCTGCTGCTGCTGTGGCGCTTCTTGACTTTTCGAAACATCCTTCACCATGACGCCAGTGCTGCAGTTCTCCAGCTTACCAGCAGATGGCAGCAGAGTCTGAGGAGATTTATCAGCTTTAGCACCATTTAAAGGTACACCATCTTTTTTTCTTCTTCAAAATGAACAAAATTTGAATAATGAGCAAATGCATCATCAATACTTCTTCCAAGCTGGGTACACTGTACGATTTTGGCCACGATTTGGACATCTGAGACAAATTTTGAAAATCCTAAAAGATTCCTCTGATCCTAGGCTAAAATCTGAAGTACTTGATCATTAGTTTGACATGTTCACCGACAGCGGATTAATGACCGTTGCGATCAAATTTTACAAATGAAATTCTGGCAGTGTCAGAAGATTTGGCACACAGTCCTGCAGTGTGACTTCTCCTACAACGACCGTCAAATTGTCTTTGTTTTTCAAGACAAACCATGACCAAAATGAGCGCTAGAGATTTCTTTGTAGCCACTATTTCAATTCCTCGTGTAATGCAGCTCACTGTCACCGAACGCGTTCTTGATTGATGATATAAAACTCAGGATGAGTTTTCTTGTGCGTCCGTTTTTAACGCGCCTTGACTATCGTACAGTCTGACATTAACGACAACTTAGATCTTACAGTGTGACATGGCTAGGGCTGTCGCGATAACTGCAATATCGCAATACCGCGCTATTGAGGAGCCAACCGCAGAGCAACGCAAGAATTTTTCTTGCGTTTTTCTTTTCTTTTTTTTTGTTAAACTATGCCCTCCTCGTTTTACACTTTGTGCATGTGTACTGAATATTAAATTAGTTAGTAATGATAACATTATGTGTACAATGGTGATTTGTACAGAGGCTCCGTAGATTTGCACTTAACAAGCCTAAACAGAAAGTAAATGTGAGAGAGATCGACTGTGCGCGTGCTATTACCTGCGTCTGTCCTTCAGGCCGAGACGCATTCGTGAAAAAAGGTTGCCATGTCCAAGGCATGCGAAATCTGTCTTAGCATCGACGCATTGCTGGTCAGCTGAGTCTTCTAAAGGGGCGCTCAAAGTTAAAATGATTTCAACAGCCGTTTCATTACATCTCTCTTTGAAAGAATCAGCGTTTTTGAACGTGTAGTTGAATGAACGGCTTTAAAGACTCACTCAAAGACAGTCCCTTGCCGCCACCTTGTGGCGGAACAACGTAACGGCACTGACTGACATCCCGTCTGGAACACGCAGAGATGAGTAGTTCTGCTTTTACTAATGAAATATTAGCAGAAAGTCTCTTGTCCAGTCAGATTCGATTATCAGAACTAACTGTTATACATATAACAATAGCCCTACAATTTTATTGTCAGGTTTATGTTCTGTTATGTGGACCCTTATTTGACATTCTCTTTGGTTCACTTCACTTCCTGTTTCAACGCTCTATTTTCGGTTTCTGAATATGACCTCGTTACATCGTAACACACACACACACACACATACATACATATATATATATATATATATATATGGCGATAATACCGCATAATACCGCTATTGAGCCACTCAAAATTACCGCAAGGGAAATTCCGTCACCGCGACAGCCCTAGACATGGCTTACAGCGGGGATCATGTTCGTACAGTCTGACAAGGAACAATCGTCAAGGCAGGGGAGTGAGGTTTACTAGCACAGCTCTTACTAGCTGGCCTCCATTACACTCACCCCCCAAAACCTCACTCCCATCCGGGTCACAGCACCAATGTAACCTCTCCGGCATGAGAGGCGGGTGTGCTAGAGTCAGTCGCTAGGCCAGGGGAGTGAGGATTACTTGCACAGCTCTTACTAGATGGCCTCCGTTACATATGGTGTGGGAGTGAAAAACACAGCCGAACAGAGGAGAGTCTGCTGGCAAAAAGAGAATGTAAGAGCTCGTAATAAAACATGAATCAACATCGGCTTGGCTTTTCGGAGATGGCGAGAACTGAGGGATTTTAAATGTTGTAAAAACGACACAGAGATGACATTTTTATTACTCAACACTCAACAGGTGAGTAAGGTTGAACCAATAAATTAAAGAGATAAATTGCTATTTGTAGCTCTCTATCAGAGTTCACTGTAAAGCATGATCTATTGTGAAGGGTCATTCATTATGGTTATTGTAGCGCTGTGCTGGAATTTATTTTCAAGGAAGTACCATGTCTATTAATGGATATAGCTACAGTAATGTCTTTAGCTAGTCAGCTTGAGATCCTTTCCATCTAAACTGGTTATATCTCTTAAGCCTAGTAGTAAATGTTTTATGAGTAGTAGGACAATCTCTCCCTTTCTTTTTAGTTATGAGAAAGAATCACATTTATCTGCACAAGCACAACCAAATCAATGTCCTTCTGCAAAATGCATGCGGTTTTGTTTAACCGCTGGAGGGCCAAAAATTACATAGTATACCTTTAAATTAATCAAATACCCATAAATGTTTCCTGTAAAGCTGGAACTAATATTTAAAGAATTTATACCTAATAGTGTACAAATGACACTAATATCACTGAAGATAAAGTGCAATATGTAGCTAATAAAATATTTTAGAGACTAGAACTAGAATTAAATATAGAAATAAAGAAAACTACAAAATATTTTAAGACTTTCAAGGCTTTGAAATCAAAAAATAAAAAGGTAAAAAAAAAAAAAAAAAACCTAAACAAACATACAAGCAAATTTATTTATAATTATACAATTGCCTTATTAAAATACATATTTTTAAATAAAATTCAGGGATATTCACAGGTGAAATTTGACCCTTATTTAAATGACCTTTCACCTTTAGATTTTTTAAACATACACTACCAGTCAAAAGTTTGGACACACTTTCCCATCAAAGAGAATGGGAAAGTGTGTCCAAACTTTTGACTGGTAGTGTATATTTTTGTAAATCTATGGACTAAATTTGACATCAATATCTATTTTACATAGTATTTTTCAGAGTCTTATACATCTAATAAAAATGTAGATATAGATATAGGACATTTGTCTGGCTAAAATGTCATAATACTGTTCAATTATAACGTGATATTGTAATTATCCAATTAAGTTATCCATTAGTGTGTTGGTAAGTTTGATTCATTTCTATGAATCAGTTCAAACTGTCCATTTCAATTAATCGATTTATGTCTTGATACTTATTCACACTCAACACTGACTTCGAACCAAAGAACTGAGTCAAAGAGTGTAAATTTAGTGCTCTCTCGGCGTAATGAACAATTAACAATGTTCCTTTCGTAGTATTTCTGCTCATATATAATTTCATATTGTAATTTCTATTGTAATTACGCTACAGATAAATACTACCTTCATAAGAGTTTAAGAAACAGCATGGACATGTTCTCGGGGTTCAAGGCACTCCATGAGCCCACGCCCCTATAAAACAATGGTGCACTGCCAAACTTTGGGTAACTTTCTAGGAACCTACAGAGAGGCGCTCAGTGCACTGGCTCGTGGTCTGTGATTACTAGTAGGCAAGAGCTGACTGCGAGCACATTGTTAATGAAAACCCCGCGGAAAGTAACGGAAACCCGTTGCTAGGATAAACATTCAGCAGCACCCCACGTCTAACTTACTTGACCAATGCAAACGCAAAGGGCAGTTATTTGGTCGTTTATTGGCATCTCTATGAAGAAATATGGAGAATATGAACTTGGTAAAGAAGCACACTGGGCATACCTCTATTTTGAGCTCACTATGCAGCAGTGTAGGGCTGTAATAATTATTTATATGGTTCATCAAAGCGGCGGTCGGCAGCTCTCTCTCTCTCTCTCTGCTTTGGCGAGACGTGCGTTGACACTTCACTTCCTGTACGGCACCACCCTGCACCTCTTAAAGGGGACGCACGCTAGTAGGTGGCTAAATTCGGAATGGAATATCACCTTACGTCTACTTACTAAACTAAATACTGCGCATACTAATATTTTTAAATAGTAAGTGGCTAATGAATTAAGAATGGACAGAACATCAGCTTACTAACTATAAGCTGTATTCATTCATTCATAGGTGGCTACGTTTAGAATGGACGGAATAACACCTTAGTAACTGTAAGCTGTATACACTCTATACAGTCTTTATTTATGTACTTATTATTATAATTATTATCATTAGTCTGCTATCAATGGCTCAAGCCTCCGTTACTAGTTCTAAAATGACATTTTGGAAGCAACGGAGGCTTGGGTTTAATGCATAAGAAATTAGTCCTGCACACAAGACCGTTTTAAAGACAAAACCTGACAAATGTCTTGAAATAAATCATCTGAACAATGTTTTAAGGTGTGGTAACCGTAGTATAAGCGGAATAATTGACGACAGGCCGTTGAATTATTCGAAAAATAATGCACACCCGAGGTGGTACAAGTGGTTGTTCTGAAGCCAGCTATAAACTCATGTCTTTGAAGGCAGGAAAGCAGTCACGAGCTTCTACCATAGACTGTAAAAAGGCTTCTACAGTGACACAGTTCAGTAAACGAGAATGGATTCAGTACGTGGAAGTAAACGATTCAAAGATTCGAACTCTGAATCATTTACGAACGAAGCTCTTTTCAAGGCTTTGCTGCTTCCTATCCCTCAGACTTGAGATGTGGATTTAAAAGTCGTCAGGTGTTTCTGTTAATATGTCGACACTGAAGAGAGTTGTATGGCCCCAAATCGTTCTCTTCGGCGACTCAATAACACAGGTAACATTTTGGGATACTATGCCGTTTGAGTTTTGATACTTACTGTAACATGCATTGTTTTTGTTTCAGTTTGCCTTTCAAGCGAACG
Organism: Coreius guichenoti; assembly: GCA_039654105.1. NCBI lineage: Eukaryota > Metazoa > Chordata > Actinopteri > Cypriniformes > Gobionidae > Coreius > Coreius guichenoti. Next base: position 27,076,082 of record CM077177.1, on the reverse strand, counting down.
GATGGGGATCTGAAATCTCTCATAAACTCGAGAGGTACATAGTTCATGATAGCACGGATGCATCATTGCATTCACACCACCGCAGCTGATGATTTTATCATTTGTTTGCTTTATTAGAAAATGCGACGTGGTAAACAGGGGCTTGTCGGGATACAACACAAGGTGGGCTAAGGTTGTGCTTCCTCGCATTGTGCCCGTTTCTGATGCTCCTATTACGGCTGTGACTGTTTTCTTCGGCGCTAATGACTGTGCTTTGGAAGGTAAGAAGAGTTCACGTGTTGTGCATCATAAACAACAGCGGCGGTGATATATGAGACACTTCCAATAGTTTATTTTCTTTACAGACAAGAACCCCGCGCAGCACGTGCCTCTCCAGGAGTTCTCAGAGAATTTGAAGGACATCGTCAGATATCTGGTGTCCGTAGGAGTGTCCAATGACAAGATCATCTTCATCACACCACCACCACTTCAAGAAGCCGCCTGGGAGAAAGAATGCTTGCTAAAAGGTGACACCTCCTGACTTTAGGCTGTGTTCAATACTAGTGCACTTAATGCTTCACAGCCTATTGTTTTTTATAGTATGCATGTGAAATAGTATGCAATAATAAAGGGTAGTAAAGAGTTGCAAAAGTTAGTTTGCTACATAACCTCATTACTTAGAATTTTAATAAAAATCTAAAGAAAATGTCATTTTGCATGTTGATCCAGTTTTGTGTAAAAATGTTTTAACTAGACAGTCTGAACAAATAGATCAAAGGTGATAATCATGTTGGATTCTTCACACTGGAAACTAATGCTTTGCATTGTGGTATACAGTGTACTATTGTACACCTAACAAAAATAGAAAGTGATCTGTGTATACACACAGAAAATGTGCATACTATGCACAGGTGAAGAACATGCACCAGGTGTTTTAGCTGTAAATTGAATCATATATTCTATTGTAATTGTACAGTACAGTCATATTTTATGCATGCAACTGAGCTAGTTTTATTGTAAATGGGGGGAAAAGGTAATTTAATTAATTTCAACAAGTTTACCATGCATCCCCCTTATTTTCTCACTGACATGGAAGTAATATCAGCCACATTTTTAGCATGTTTCTTGAATTATGTAATTGGACACCAGTTAATACATTTTACTAACATCTTGTGTATATTTATTTCTAAGATTATATCCAGACCACTTAATTAAACATGCAACATAGTAAAGTCACGTGACAGCAAAATATATGAAACGTGTATCACTACATATTCTCATACTATTAAAAAAAATACTTGGCAGTATAGACTGTGCAGCAAACAGTGATCTAGTATTTAATTACAAAGATAGCCTCAGTCTCTCTCACACACATATTGAATATGATTTTTGCTGCTGTTTTCATCAGGTTCAGCTTTGAATCGGTTGAACTCTGTGGCTGGTCAGTATGCGCAGGCCTGCGTCCAGGCTGCAGGTCAGTCTGGTGTGGATGTTCTGGATCTCTGGACACTCATGCAAAAAGATGGACAGGTAACGCACATGCTGGCACATACTGTTGTGAATGAATGTGTATAAAAATAACTAGAATATAAACAAATGCATTTTCCCCCTCAGGATTTCTCAGTGTATCTTTCGGACGGACTGCATCTTTCTGAGAAAGGCAACCAGTTTGTGGCAGAGCATTTATGGACACTTCTTGAGAGGCGAACGGCTGATTTGCCCTTCATTCTGCCTTACTGGGGGGATGTGGACCCGAAATGCCCTGAGAGCAGCCTACTGTGTGATTAAAACTCAGGTCACACGATGCACAGCGGATAAAACGCCATTTAGTTCCTGTGGTTTAAATTTGAAGATTTTTGGATACACCAATCATAAATGGTGGAAGGACAGTCCTATTTGCAAACAGGGAGTATTTTGAGTCACGGATGCCATGGATTATGTTTGATGTTCTGCCAAAAAATTCAGATTTCTGAAGTATTAAAGTTTTGGCGAGGCCAATTGATTTACTGCCGTGCTAACATACACACACAAAGCTTCTAGTAGGGACAATAACTGCTTTAATTTTTATATCTCCTTGCAAAATCCAATGCATTTTCATGCATTACAATGCATTTGCTTTCAGTGTAGATCCATAAAATAATTCGAAACACTTTAGTGTGGAGGCAGTTTATTCATGCGGGTTCATACCCCAAGAATATGTGTTATATAAATGTAACAACCAAGCGTCAGAAACACACATTGAATGACAGCAGATTGATATCAGATACAGCGTTCTACTGAGAGGTTTTAATTACTTCTGATTTGATATACAGGAATATAAGAAACAATACAAAATATATATTTAGTCCACTGACTTACGGCACATGAAAACGTTAAAACTCAACTTTAATAGTCATAGTCCGATATTTCACAGTGGGGGCATAATAGTCTATACTAATACTTCTAAAGTATCGATTGAGTTTGGTCACGTCTGTACAACCGTTTTAGTGGCAAAAAGAGGAAATCTATGAAATATGCACATCCCCTGGCTCTGTAATCAGTGTTTCACATATTCATACTGGTATATTAAAATGACACGAGATGCTGTAGAGTGTATAGAAGCACATAATAAACTGAACAAGCCTTAAAATGCAAAAATATATAAACATTTTTAACATCCTGTGCAATTTCATTAAGCCTTAAGAAAGTGTCCACGAAAACCACGAAAAGTGTGAAATAGCATCTCCTTTTACAGTTCCCATAAACATGTAACAATTATTTCATATACATATGGCATAGAACATGCATAATTTGAATTTTCGCAGCAAGTCGACCAGTGCAATATTAAAAGTGGGATGACACGTATAGAGGCGTGCTGCTCATGTTTTTAATGAGGTATAAATGAATGACAATACAAGAATTTGCACTACTGGAACTGTGTTACAAGGCACATATTGACTGTATTAAAGGAATATTTCAGGTTAAAAACAAGTTAAAGGGATAGTTCACCCAAAAATGAAAATTCTGTCATCATTTACTCTCCCTCATATCGTTTCAAACCCATAAGACTTTCAATCATCTTCGAAACACAATAAATTTATTTTTAATGAAACCTGAATTCCCTCCAGTGAAAGTCCATTCTCCCAAAACTTTCACACTTCACACACACTTTATATGATGAACAGATTTATTTTATGATTTAGTTCACATATAAACATTGATCAACAGATACATAGAGCTCACCAAATATGGTAAATGGAAGCTCAGCCGTACTTGCTTGATGCGCAAGAATCTGTCCATCATATAAAGCAATCATGTCTCTTCAGAAGACGTGGATTAAACCATTTGATTCATATATATTGTTTACAATGTCTTTAAGAACACTTTGAATGGTCAATGTTTTAGAGGAATAGACTTTCAATGAAGGGACAGAAATCTCTCGGGTTTCTTTAAAAAAAAAAAAAAAATTGATTTTTGGGGTTTGAAACGACACGAGGATGATTAAATGACAGTATTTTCATTTTTGGATTAACTGTCCCTTTAAGCTCTATAGACAGCATCTGTGGTTGTCAATTACCACAATAAAATAATTTTGATTTGTACTTCAGATAATAAAAACACCTACAAGTGCCTAAACAGTTACAGCGATAGTATATGGGGCAAATGTACAATTATTAAAGGAATGGTTCACCCTCAAATGAAAATTGTGTCATTATTTACTCACTCTCATGTTGTTCAAAACCTTTATATGACTTGCTTTTGTTCTGTGGAACACAAAAGAAGTTATTCTGAAGAATGTTTGTACTGTTTTGTAAATGTTTCCTTTTGTGGTTCCACAGAAAAGAAAAAGTCATACGTTTGTAACGACATGAGGTTGAGTAAATGGCAGAATTTTCATTTTCACTATCACTTTAACCCCTTAAACTTTAAAGTTCATATCTGTCAACATGTCTTTTTGCTTGCTTTTAAAAACTGATGGGCTAGTCGCATTTCGCAGCTGACCAAAGCCGTATTGAATTCCTTTACTTTTTGCATTGACCAAACATCCGTCATTTCTCTTGGCAGTTTCTGACATGCTTTTAAGTGACACTATATTTATAACAACTACAATTGTGCATTAAAAGAATGCTACAAAATTTCTAAGAACCAACCTAAATGTGTCAGCAGTCTACACATCACATACACTTTTAAGTGCACCAACAAAAATTAAGCCTGATTGCACCGTTTATCACAGCTCTTGTCTCAATTGAGCGATCTTTGACTTATAAATATGAGCCTGTGTCCTCAGCACTCGGTCTCCTTACTGTCAATGCGCGCCTGTCTCGTCAGCCGTCTCTTGTCCCCACGGGATGGCGTTGCCTGTCCGGTGAGGTCCTCGAAGGACCTGGCAGCTGTGCCGCTTGGAGGGAAGCCTTCCTCCTCGTCCAGGTGAGAGGAGTCGCCGCTGGGGTCCTCCTCGATGGTGGCCATTCGCAGCGGATCCACTCTGGGTACGGCGGAGAGGCTGGCAGGGCCTGGGGCGGCGAGCGTCTCCTGTGCCGGTGAGACGGCGGGGCCCATGGTGCCCAGTGAGGGCTGAGGTCGTGCTGCCACTGAATGCGGATGAGGGGCCTTGACAATGCGGAGGGGCGCCGACTCCAGACTGCTCAGCATCTCTGCGTTCTAAGGATAGAAGTTTGTCACAGAATCAGTAAGGGAGACTTCCAAACAGCTCATCATGGTATTCATTACATAACTAGGGATGGGCACAAGTACTCGGAAGTGACAGCATAAGTTTTCTTCGTCCAGTCAAAAACATCTAGACCAGTGGTTTGCAACCTTCTTGACTCAAAGGCCCCCCATTGTCCAACACAGTAGTCCCCCTGCAGTCAAGAATTTTATCGATAAAACTGTTCTTTGATAATCAAAATTATATATTCAAATGTTTTTTTTTACCATGAATATGCAAATTAATATCTGCCTCCACTCAATCACACCAGCTTGGACTATCTGATCCACTCAGTCAACTGTAGTAAACACTACACAATGACAAGTGGAAATATTGGTTTAATTCAGCCATATATAAGAGGAAAAGCTAATTATACAGGGTCATCTACAAGTCGATGTATCAGAATGGTAAAGCGTTTTATGTGTCTCTCTCTCTACATTGTCAGAGACATAATGGTAATTTACATGATTAGCCTTTGGCTTGACTACGTTATTAAACAGCTAATAATGTGTTGCTAATGTTACAAATTGTTCCCATTTGTCCCCATTTTCAGACAGCTGCCTTCTAAAAATCAGCATCCTTAAAGTCCCTGTACTATTGTACACCTAACAAAAATAAATTAAACATGTGTTCTGAGTTTGTCACACCACAGACAAATGTGTTATTAACCACCCAGCCAAATTTGAATCATAAAAAAATCCGCCAAGTAAATAAAATATCTTATCAAAATGTTGAAAAAATAAGCAGCATTCTCTGCTCTCAAACGCGGGGGGCGTGTCCTCTGTCGGCGCCGAAACCACGCCCACTCGCGGGAAAGACGGCACCAGATGTCGGCGGGGCGGGAGATAGTCGGTTCGGCCCCATTCTGCAGCGGATTATCAGTGAATCCCAGTGGTCTCCGATGAAAGTTTGTAAAACGATCCGGTGTAAAGTCACTGCAGAGGCAGGTGTTGGTGGTGATCCTCAGCTCTCCATCAAGGTAGCTGATCACAAAATTAATTATCCATCTCTTCTTGATATCATCGTTTTTGTTTTGTAAATTGTAGGCTGTAGTAACTAACGAACTCGCGATCGAACTGATGCGAATGTGCTCTAGTTATGATAGTGTTAGGGGAGGAGCCAGGCTCAGTGGCTCCAGTGCGTCATCAACAGTTATTATAGTGTTGGGGGAGGGGCCATATGCTCAGCGGCTCCAGTGCGTCATCGAGCCACCGTTTTAACCCCGCCCAAAAAATCCTGAACACAGCAATGGTGAAAAACTGTTTAACGGTCTAACTTCACAATTCAGTACTACACAGTTCACAGTCTTTGTAACGTGTTTCAGCAATACATTTCTAACATTTATAATGTGTTTAGAAACAAATCTCAGAATTGCCTTTACAGGGACGCTTTGAACATCAGAAAATCAGTGGAGAAAATCCTTGTCCTGCACATTGCCGAGATTGGTTACATGTTTGTGACGGTAGGAGTTTTTTTGGCACACTACAGTTTGTGTTGAATGCTGAATTTGCACATGGTTTGTCTTAAAGCATATTAAAAACACCACACAGACATATAAACAACATTAAAAACTTGATTTCTTTAGAGATCCCCCTATATTGGCTACAATATTAGTTTTTAAAGTCACTCTGTAGTCAATAATTTTATCCCTTAAAAACACATCTTTGATCACCAAAATTACATATTTAAACGTTTTTTCCCAGTGAAAAAAAAGATTCATGCCTTAAAATAGCTTGAATGTAACTCTACACCCTTGTTTCATTTAGTATACGTGGAGCCATGAATATGCAAATGATCCCCGCCTCCACTCACTCATACAGGCTCGTCTACAAGCCGATGTATCAGAACGGTAATGTGTTTTATGTATCGCTCTCCTCAAAATCAGACACATAACCGTAATTAATATGATTTTGCTTGACTACGTCATCAAACAGCTAATAATGTGTTGCTAATGTTACACAAACCATGTCCCCGTTCGCCATCTCAGAGTCACACAGCTGCCTTCTGAAAATCAGCATCCTTAAAATCGCTTTGAACAACTTAGAATGTCAGTGGAGAAAAGCACCTAGTTCATCAAAACATTGTAATATACATCATTTATCTGCTTTATTTCTAAATGTCCCTGGTTTTTATATCAACTGAAAGATATACTGGGATAACCTGATTTCTCTCGACTCCTCTGCTTCACAGCATATTAATGATATGCTAAAGCCCGCCCGCAAGTTGACATGAGGATACAAGGTAGTATGTGACATAAAAAACACCGGCATTTCAAACCGTGTTTTTGAGACTGTTTTTTTTTTCTTCTCCACTGCAGTTAAGGAGAAAATACTTGGCAATGGTGTTGACTTTGCATGTGGTTTGTCTTAAAAACACTACATAGACATATAAACAACATTAAAAGCTTGATTTTCACTACAGGGGGTCGTTACAACTTTTGTATTACCATAACTATACGTTAAACCGAGGTCCTGACTCTGTGGTAAAAAAAAAAAAAAAAAACCCAGGATGTCCTTCGAAAAAGAGTAGGAGTGTAACCCCGGCATCCTGGGCAAATTTGCCCATTGGCCTCTGTCCATCATGGTCTCCTAATGGTTTTAGTTTAAAGAAAAGAAATGGTTTTAGTGTACATCTAGATTTTAGCAATTTAATTAATGTTTTAAATTTTTTTTAATTTTTTATAATTGAATAATTTTGAGTAACCCCGGCCCCCTGGTTAAGAACCACTGATCTAGACATCGCAATGAAACAAAAAGGGTTTCGAGAACAAAATTGGATGAAACTATTTTTTAACATGACACATCATCGTAAAAACCGTGACTGAATTAACAGCAAGACATGATGGAAAAACATCTGTATGGTGCTTGTGTATGTAAACCAACTAATGTAAACCAATTGTTTAAAAATAAACATTTATATCATATTTATATATATTTTTATAATAGAATTTTTACTGAAAATTAACCACAAAAGTAAAATGTTCTTCAGTTTTTTGTAATATCTAGGATCTAATTTTTAATAAATTAGAATGTCCAAAGAAAATCTATTACAGTAAGCAAAAATAATAATGAAAAAATTAAATAGAAGCACAGTTATATTTTCGGATTTTCTGTATTTGTCAAATACGAGTAGACAAACTGATGCCCATCCCTATGCATAACATGAACAGCATGCTACACTTGAGTTAGATGCAGCAAAATATGCGATCCATTCACAGCTCTTGAACCAGAAGGCATCTGTAGCGTATGCAGTATCAAGAGAGTTTCAAAGCCGTGCATTTAAAACGCTCAAGTATTGAACTGCATCCAAAAAACATATTTGAACCAGAAACCGCCAACACATCCTCACTGACACTGAATGCACGAGACATACAGAACAAGCTGAACTAAACTCAGTCGACCCATCTGACACGTCACAACCAGCGTGCTCCGACTCGACACACTCGGGGGGAGCACAGTAGTGCCAGGGGGCCGTATGACACACACTCACCTGAGTTGAGAGCTCTACTACACACCTCCACCACCATCTGCTGCAGTTTCACAAGGGTCAGAGCAAACAAGCCACAAGTCATACACTACTAGCCCTAAAAAAAGACGCCATGCTAACTGAATAAGCAAGTTATTATGTTACTTTGCGGTTCTGGATGACTTTAATGTAGGTTTAGTGTGTTAGTCTGTTAGTATTCTGATCTCCGCTGCATAAGAAAGGAGTCCATCGTTGGAGTTGTAGTTTTGTGACAGAAGGACTTACACTAGGGTACATCATGGTTTTGGAGTTTTCCTCATATTGTTGATCCAGTTTCTTGTCCTATTAGCAAGCAAAGAGAGATGATCACTGTAAATGTCTTGTTTAGCCAATACATAATTATTTTAGTCGAATATGCTTGCACTCTGTCACAGACTAGATATATTTAAAATAATGTAGGCCAGTTTTTACTGGTAACATAAGACATTTGGCATCAGGACCCACAAATATTCCACTATTGCATTATTATACAATATACATATTCAACACTATATAATAGTCTAATGTAGTACTGACACTAAAACTCTGTAAAATGGAATTTTTTCCTAGCATAGTAATTTCCCTTTTAAGTGAACTATTCACAATACATATTGTCAATATCCACGAATACATATTGTTGCATTTTTGTATTGCGATATATTGTGACACGATATATTGTTACACCCCTATGAACTATTAAAAATAATTTTTATTGATTGAAAAATATCAGATGAAAAACTTAAAGGGGCACTTCACCACTGGCAAAGTGGGCTTTCAATAAAACTTGGGTGCCTATACAGTAGAATGCTGAAAAGGTTTTTTTTTTTAAATCGGCGCTACCTGACTAGAGAAAACAGAGAAAAAGGCTGTTGTCTTCTCTTTCGCCAAATAGGTAGGAAAATATCAACGCCCATAATGCACTAGTATGTTTCCTTCCAAGGCCACTCCCACCAGACTACTATGGATACGCTTATCAAATGCCACCTTGCTTTAGTAGGAAATAGTTATTTTCTTAGCAAACTTGTAGTCATAATTGTGTTGACTTGTATTGTTCCCAGGTGAAAGAATTCAAAGAGTAAACGTTTAGCGGGAGTGAGTTACTTTCGGTTTCCAGTGAAGGATCCCGCGTGTTGTAAGCAGTGGCTAAAGGCTGCAAAGGATTTTAAATCTATTTTCAGTAGGGCTGTCAAAATTAGCGCGTTAACGCATGCGATTAATTTTTTTCAGTTTAACATATTTCTGTCACATTTCTGCGCTACAGTATATAATCATGCTATCATTCATTCAAGTGCTATTAAACCAGCGTTTAAAACGCTGCACTGGTGTGCTGTCTGTGAATCTCCTCTCTGTGTGACACACACAGGACTCATGCGCACCAAGTTGAGTTCTCTTTTTTTCGCTCTTGAACGGACAGAAACACACAAAAGTATGCCAAAATGTCCGCTTTGTCGAGTATCCCCGTAAGCACAGTCTTAAATGAGTTTAAAAGAAAAAAAAAAAAAATCGGATGCATGTCTGATCCGGATCCGTGTCATGTGCTTCAGATCTTAAAGTGACAGCAACCTCATAAACCCACTGCTGTGATGTGTCATTAATGTAATTTAAAGATCAAAAGACAAAGAGAATATCACTCACTGCTCCTGACTGAACTTTTGTAGCTTTAATAATGATTATTCTATATTTAATTTATAATTTATGCAATGAAGACTGTGAAGTGTTTGATAACTTTATTCAATTCTGTAGGCTATATTTCCTACCTGTTAGATCAAATATTTAAAACATACCGTCTTTATGTTGTTTCTACATTAATTTGGAGATTAAATGTGAAAATATTACAATATAAAAATATGAAAACTTTAAATGTTAGGTGCGATTAATCAATTAATTACAGAAAAAAATGTGCGATAAATTAGTTAATTTTTATTAAACAATTGACAGCACTAATTTTCAGTGATAAACCTACTGTTTTGTTAATAAACCTCTGTCAATCCAACTGTCCGTGGGCGGGGATACAAAAAATTACAACTACATGACAGTGAGTAAATGATAACAGTATTTTCGACTTGGATGAACTATCCCTTTAAGAAAAATCAATTCAGAAAAACATATTGTGTCTCACCACACAGTGCACCAGTATGCTTAGGGGAATCCAGAACAGGAGAGAGAAGACCACCACTGATCCCACTATGTTGTCAGCCAAGAACTTCCCTGCACATTGACAGAAAAGAGTCCCCATTGGCATTTACAAAATATACAGAAAAAGTCAGATATCATTGCATGATTCCTAGCTAAATTCACTCTGCTATCCCTTACCAAATGTGTTGATGTCCAGTTTGTCTATGAAGTCCCATAAACGTTCAATGACATCCTGGACATGCTTCATGCATTTACCCTGAAATGAAGACCACCACAGCATTTATAGAAAACACTATTCTGTCTGATAAATGATCATTGTCAAAACAGACAAGTAATGCACTCACGACCCCATCACAGTAGCCAACGGTACAGGGTTTGCCCTTGCGCAGGTAAAGAGGTGACCCTCCATTATCAAAGGGAGTGCACAGCCCGTCTCTGCTTCTACAGCACACTTTACATGAGTCCTCAGTCTCTGAAAAACATCACAGCAAATGGACGGACTCAGCACTTTTGCATTCATAATGGAGGCTAAAACAGTGAATGCGTATTTTGGTACTATTTTCAGTGTACATCGACCATCCCAATTAACAGGCCAATAGCAGGCTAAAATGACTGAAATTGAATGAATTGCCAATATATGTGCAGGTTCTGTTTATATTTATTTGGAGTAAATGTTGTGTAAAATAGCCTAAATATTCCTGTAATTTCAGCCTTTTTATACATCTTATATGCTGTCATTATATAGGGGAGACTGGGGATAAAAGTCACATGGTCTGTATTTACACCATCAAAAGTTTGGGGTCAGTAAGGTTTTTTTTCTTTTCTTTTGAACTTTCTGTTCATCAAAGAAACCTGACAAAATGCATCAAGGTTTTCAAAAAATGTTTCCAACTTTGATAATAATAATAATAATAATAATAATAATAATACTACGAAATGTTTCTTAAAGGGATAGTTCACCCAAAAATGAAAATTACCCCATAATTTACTCACCCTAAAGCCATCCTAGGCACCTTGGTTAACTTCAAATTCAAGGACCTTTCAAGGACTTTCCAGGTCCAATACCCTCAAATTCAAGGACTTAATGTAGGGACACATTTTAAGTGAGAGCAAGGTTACATCGTGTTACCTTGTAAGATACATTGTTACAGTTTTCATGTGTCAAACACAACTATGCAAAAAAGCATTTATTTTTGGCCATATGACAGAGATCTGATATTCTATTTGTCGTATTTATGTTTTGCATAAAACTGAAGAATATTCGGTACATCCTATACTATATCCTAAAATGATCTGATAATAACTTTTGCATGGATTTTATTGAAAAGAGCTTAGGCTCATGTAACCAGAAGTTTTAAGATATATGAAAAACTTAAAAGCATATTCTTGCCTCATGGGTTTACATTATCTTAACAAGCAAAGCAATTCAACATGACATTAAATAAAATATTTGGGCAACAGATTATCACAAATGTTTTATGTTTATTGAACACAATATACAGTCATTGACTGAACATATTTGGGTTCGGTGTAAGCACTGAAAACGTTGAGGTACCATCGTAGTAGTTTTGTGCGCGCGTGAACGTCATGGCAACGTACAACACAAAGTACCTTACGCAGGAAACACTTAACGTAACGCGTAAATGCGCGTAACTCATGTAATTCAAGCAAGCTAGTATGCATAGGCCACGAAGATAACACATTAGCGGACCGGAGGGAATAATATGGATTTTTTTCCAGAAAACTTCTTGCACAAAATAAATTCAAGCACTTTCAAGGACCTGTATCTATGTATGTTTATTTTCAAAAACTTTCCAGGGCCTTGAATTTTTTTTTCAGATTCACAAACTTCAAGGATTTCAAGGACCCGTGGGAACCCTGTGTATATGACATTCTTATTTCAGACGAATACAATCGGAGTTAAATAAATAAATGTCCTGGCTCTTTCAAGCATTATAATGGCAGTGAATGGGAGCCCAAAATTTGAAGCCCAAAAAAGTGCATCCATCCATTATAAAAGTAATCCACACAGCTCCAGGGGGTTAATAAAGGCCATCTGAAGTGAATCGATAGGTTTGTGTAAGAAAAATATCCATATTTACAACTTTATAAAGTAAAATATCTAGCTTCCGGCAGACCGCCTTCCGTATTCAACTAAAGAAGAAAGCGTAACTGGCGCGATGATGACGTCGGCATAGCGCAAGTGTTCTGAACTGGGAGAGGTTCACTGCTATTATAAAGCTTGGATTAGCCATGACATATTTTAATATAACTCTGATTGTATTCGTCTGAAAGAAGAATGTCACATCAGGGCTCTAGACTCATTCTTCCCACTGGTTGCTCTGGTGCGACTAACTTTCTCAGTTGGTCGCACCGACTTACAATTTGGTCGCACCCTTTTTTTAATATTAATCAGTGACCTTGCATGATGATGAATCGTTCTCTTGATTTCTATATGCTGGCTTTGCATTGATGTAAAAATTGACGTGACTAAAAGCTTGACATTTGCAAAATATTTTAATCTGGACATTGCTTCCAACAAGCATAAATTTAAAAGAAAACATTACTAAAATATTATCACACACAACATATATAACAAAAGTATTATTGCCATGGGTGTTATTATTTTATTAAAGTAATATTTCCATGACGACGCGTCATGCCCTTCACGTGACACACTGTAGCCACAAAAGCTGTATGGCAGATCCACTTTTATTTCGTTTTTCCTTTTTTATTCAAAATATTCACAAACTTGTTGGCTATGTCATCCACTACCTGATGTTCCGATTCTCAAATACATGTAAGTGAACGTGTTTCGGTTATAATGATCATGTTAGTTGATCTATAATGCGTAATGGGCGCCGCCATGTTAGTTTGCGCCGCAGTTCAGAGAATCGGATCTGTCAGATTTACAACACGTAAATTCATCCACTTCTCCTGAAATACATGAAAGTAAGTGGCCGGTAAAGTGGGAGAAAAATAGAGTAAACTTTATAGTTACTTACACAATGTGTATCTGATATGAATATATCACGTCATTAATGGATTGTTATTGCCGCTTCCATAGACATCACTGTGTATTTTACAAACTATAAATGTATTGTTTTGCTAGTACTTGTGTATTTAAATGTGTCTCTGGCTCAGCGCCAGCCAAAGCGCGAAAGCATTGTGCACTCGCACTAGGGATGTGACGGTGAGGAAATTTTCCCACCAGTTAATCGACGTATGACAACACCGGTAATACCGGTATCACCAGCGGGGGCTTTTAAATCAATAATTCTTAACCGAAAGTAAAATGCGCATGGCCGCTCGGGCATTCATAACAGAGCGGAGCAAAGCAAAGTTGAGCTACCATAGGAATGAACAGAAAACGCGCCAGTGGACACGCGCCGTGAATGACAGTGTGGCTGTGCGCATTTTACTTTCGGTTTAGAATTAGCGCCAGTTCGGGGGCGGGTTGCTTGAATGGTGGGTTCATTAGCCTATTATTCTTAATGAAAAACACAACAACAAACAGTACAACGACAAACTCACTTAAGCGCTTTTACATTTCGCTTTGAAACCAAATCTTCCGCGATCATCTTGTCATTCAGCTCCTCACTCTCGTGATAAATGAGATCTGACTCCTGCTGCTGGTCTGTGCTGCGATTCGCGTTCGGCTCACGCCTTATTAAACAGACACATTAGGTTTTTAATTGTAGTGTCTGTTCTCTAACTGAACTAAATGATTTTATTACTATAAAAGAAAAATCAAAACAACGGTGGGTGCAGCGCCGCGGTGGGCAAGTGATGTAACCGGCAACACCGACTATCGCAGCAAGCCTCTCACCAATGCGACCGTGTGAAATTTTAACTTGCACATTATCAAAAAATGATCGCATTTGTGCCCATTTTGGTCGCAGTCTAGAACCCTGCATGCATATACACCTAGGATGGCTTGAGGGTGAGTAAATCATGGGGTAATTTTCATTTTTGGGTGAACTATCCCTTTAAGTACCAAATCAGCACTTTAGAATGATTTCTGAAGGATCATGTGATACTGGAAATTCAGCTTTGCCATCACAGGAATAAATTACATTTTAAAATATATTCAAATAGAAAACGCTTATCTTAAATTGTAATAATATTTCACAACAATCAATGTGTATTTGATCAAATAAATGCAACCTTGGTGAACATAAAACTCTTCTTTCAAAACCATAAAAAAAAATCTTACTGAGATTATTACAATTAATTAGTAATTAATAAAAAAAAATTACTTCCTAAAAAAAATCTAAATATGACCCACATCTTTTTTCCTGGGCAATAATGGTTTAAGTTTTATTGTAGCCAAGATGTTAAGGTCTGTGTCTATATAGAAATTGAAAAATATCATCTGAAGTAAAAAAAAAAAAAAAAAAATTGTGACAACTAGCCTCAGTCTGCCATATATAGAAACGTTATATTGTCCATCGCTGCTCACTAGGCATCAACACTGGCCATTCAAATAGATATCTCTGTTGGGCACTACTGTGAACACAGAGGGGTGTTAGTTGAGACATTTACCATTGCAGGCGCAAGACTCGAGGTTATGCAAGGCCTCACAGAAAGGCTTGCACTCGCCCTTCCGACATCGACCCATGTCCACACACTCTGTATTATCAACCAAGTTACCAGGTGTGGGGCACTCACTGCTGTTGCCTGGGATACACAAGGGTTAAAAAGTTAACCAACCAAATATAAAAGGTGTGGTCAGTAGTGGTCTGGATAGACTACACTGACATTGTGGAATTTTATGCTGTTAGTTATTTTATTATTATGCACCATTAAAGTTGGTGTAAGCAGGCTAACCTGTGCACCTCGACATGTTCTTGCAGGTGGCAGTGATGATCTCCTGACAGATCTTATCTGCACTTTCAAACCTACAGTTCTTGCAGCAGGGGCTGTTCCTGTCACTGAAGGTCGCAGAAAACAATATCAGGCACAAATACTCATAGCAGCAATGACATTAAGAGAGAACAGGTCTCAATAAGACCACAGTTTAAACCGCAGTTGTCATCAGTCAGGTTATGAAAAACATTTTTAAAACAGTTGTGTAGCTTAATATTTTTGTGATGAATAGAAAGTTCAAAAGAACAGCATTTATTTGAAATAAAAATAAATTTTCGTAACATTATAAAAGTCTTTTCTGTCACTTTGAATCAATTTAATTCATCCTTGCTGAATAAAAGTATTTATTTCTTAACAAAAAACAACTTTTGAATGATAGTGCATACACACACATATATATAAATTTTGCAATAAATATATACCAATGTCTATAAATCAAGTTTTATATTAGTGTTTTTATTTGATAAGGGTATTTATTGTGCAAAAAAACAACCCATAAAATACATTAAGTGCACCTTTTTATTATTATTAAATTTATGTTTTTTTCTTATTTAATTTATTAATATTCAATGAAATTAATGTATTAATATTGTGATACATCTCAGCACTTGTTGGTTTGGTTCATGGCTTAGATTGAGGTATTTTTTTAAATCCCTATGAAGGCAATAATAGGGAAAAATACTTCAGGAAAAAACACCAAATAGTGAAATAGTGGGCGGTCACTATTGTGATCTAGATCTGGGCAAAGTTGATGCTGATAAATGGCTGATATATTGCTCTATCACGATTAACTTCCTTACCTGCATTGTGCCTGCTTCCTGAATTTGCACTTAGCTGTGCAGCAGGGGTCGTCATTGAGATGAAGCAGTCCAGGGTCGCAGTCTTCATCCTCCTCCACACGGGAGTTCCCACACAGCTTACTGCTCCTCTCCTTAAAGCACTGATGGGCCTTAACCTTTAAAGCCCTACTGACTGAGATCCTGCTACAGCTGGAGAAGCGCTGAGGGAAACAATAAGTGAGTGAGAAAAAGTAACTACATGTTAAAGGAAATAATCAGCACAAGATGGATAATACCTTGTTGTTGACATGATCTCCGCTAACCGCAATAGGGTACATGACATATTTGCCACCCTGGTCATCACTGGGTGCACAAGTAGCTATGTTGTCTGGATCGTGTTCAGCTCCAAAGTTGTGTCCGAGCTCATGAGTGGTTACAAGATCTGCTTCCTGGATAGACAATACATAACTGTGCTTCCTGCTAAAAAAAACATCTAGTATACAAAATACAAGTGGTATTTAAAGCAATGTATGCAAACCTTAGTCAGAATAGTTTTCCCATAATTCATGGTGCTTGTCAAGCCAGTGTTCAGGTAACTGGGTTTCCTGGCGGATTGTGATGGATAGTAGGCTGTAAGACAAAATTAATGTCTGAAGTCAAGCACTGTTTGGTGGAATTCCATTAATCACAGTTGTAGAGATCCTTACGTTTAGGGCAGAGTCCTCCCAATCCCTGTTTGGAAGGGGCAACGTATGCCAGACCCAGAGTGCCATCATCAAAGTCCTGATAGGTGAAGAGATGGGCAAGGCAGACTGCAGAGGCGTTGTCTGCGATGTCATAACTGAATTGCTGAAAAGACCCGAGAAAAAAATAAGAAAGTGAACGTCTACAAATCTGTGCTTTAGGGCTCTTCTCAAAAATAAATAAATAAATAATAATATGATGAGGGAGTCACTGGCTCTTGGCTTTAGTAGCCAAATTACTTTTTTAGTTGACAATTATTTGATAAAGATGGTCGTTCAGAAGTTTCTTTACATTTGAATATAAATTTGTTGTATAAATATTCAATAGTGATCCTGACATAACTGCCATATGTCTCTTTTTTGCAAGAATACTTTGTAAATGTTTTTTTTTTTTTTTTTTTTTGTTTAATGGTTCCAACATGTTATTCAAATAAAGTTGCCCTTTGACCAATAATTTTTTTATACAATATTTTTTTAGAACGCCATTAATGAATTAATTTCAATAATTATTCATTTAAATAACATTTTGAATATCTTTAAATACATATTGTCACATGAATATGTATATGTGACAAACATGTAATACATGAATATGTATTGTCACATGTCCCACCAGAGACAGTAATATACTGGACCACTGTTACACCACAATAAAGAATGCGTATCACTCCGTCCCACAGGCAGCTTTGGGGCTCTCTGATCGCTGTTTGATTCATCTTATACCGACCTACAGGCAGAAACTGAAATCAGCTAAACTTGCAATAAGGACTGTAAAAAAGATGAAGACTAATGAAACAGAGCGGGACTTACAAGCCTGCTTCGATTGCACTGACTGGACTGTTTTTGAAGCTGCTGCCACCGATCTGGACGAGCTCACAGATACTGTAACATCATACATCAGTTTCTGTGAGGATATGTGCATTCCTTCCAGGACATTCTTATCAGTCACTAATGATAAACCATGGTTTACTGGGAAACTCAAACAGCTTCGTCATGCCAAAGAGGATGCTTACAGAAGTGGGGATAAAATCTTGTATAACCAGGCCAGAAACAGACTGACAAAGGAGATCAGAGATGCTAAAAGAAGCTACTCTGAAAAGCTGAAAAAACAGTTCTCAGCCAACGACCCGGCATCAGTCTGGACAGGCCTGAGGAACATCACCAACTACAAGTCACCATCCCACCGATCTGTGGAGAATCAACAACTGGCTGAGGATCTGAATGCATTCTACTGCAGGTTTGAAAAGCCCAGTCTCACACCACACACCCGCTCTAATCTGCACTTCACACATTCACCAACACCTCCTGCAACCCCCCTCCTCCCCCTCCTGCCATCCAACCTGCGCTTAAGGTCTGTGTGGAGAATGTGAACCGGGTCTTCAAAAAACAGAAGACTAGGAAAACTTCAGGCCCAGACGGCATCTCTTCTGCTTGTTTAAAAGCTTGCGCTGACCAACTGGCCCCAGTCTTTACGCAGATCTTCAACTGATCATTGGAGCAGTGTGAAGTTCCCTGCTGCTTCAAACGCTCCACTATCATTCCGGTCCCCAAAAAAACCAAAAATCACTGGACTTAATGACTACAGACCTGTCGCTCTCATGTCTGTGGTCATGAAGTCGTTTGAAAGACTGGTGTTGGCCCACCTGAAGGACATCACTGGACCCTTGCTGGATCCTCTTCAATTTGCCTACAGAGCAAACAGGTCTGTGGATGATGCAGTCAACATGCATTATATCCTGCAACATCTCGACAGACCTGGGACTTATGCAAGGATCTTATTTGTGGACTTCAGTTCGGCCTTCAATACCATCATGCCTGATGTTCTCACAGCCAAACTGACCCAGCTCTCCATGCCATCCTCAATCTGTCAGTGGATCACCAGCTTCCTGACAGACCGGCAGCAGCTAGTGAGACTGGGGAAACTCACATCCAGGACTCTCACAATCAGCAGTGGCGGCCCCCAGGGGTGCGTTCTCGCCCCACTGCTCTTCTCCCTGTACACCAATGACTGCACTTCTAAAGACCCCTCTGTCAAGCTCCTGAAATTTGCAGACGACACCACTGTCATCAGCCTCATCCAAAAGGTGACGAATCTGCTTACAGACTGGAGGTTGAACAGCTGGCTGTCTGGTGCAGTTATAACAACCTTGAGCTGAACACGCTCAAAACTGTGGAGATGATAGTGGACTTCAGGAGGAACAGCCCAGCACTCCCCCACTCACCATCATGGACAGCACTGTGGAAGCAGTGGAGTCATTCAAGTTCCTGGGCTCTACCATCTCTCAGGACCTGAAGTGGGACAATCACATTGACTCCATTGTGAAAAAGGCCCAGCAGAGACTGTACTTCTTTCGCTAGCTGAGGAAGTTCAACCTGCCACAGGAGCTGCTGAATCAGTTCTACTCGGCCATCATTGAGTCTGTTTTATGCACTTCCATCACTGTCTGGTTTGGTTCAGCTACCAAATCAGACATCAGGAGACTACAACGGGCAGTCCGTACTGCGGAGAGGATTATTGGTGCCCCCCTGCCAACCCTCCAGGACCTGTACTCTTCCAGAGTGAGGAAGAGAGCAGGTAAAATCATCACAGACTCCACTCACCCTGGACACCACCTGTTTGAACTGTTGCCGTCATGACGGCTACTCAGATCACTGGCCACAAGAACATCTAGGCACAGAAACAGTTTCTTTCCATAGGCCATTTCCCTTTTGAACAGTTAAATACCCCCCAAGGCATATGCCTGTAAGTGCAATACTCCCACTGTTTAGTGCAATATATTCTAAACTCAGGTGATATTTATATGTATTCATACTATTCAAAATACTGTAAATACATTCATAATCTGTAAATGTTTATTCTGACTAAACCTAACTGTGACCTTATACTTTTATACTATTTTCATATTTTTTTATTCTTAGAATTTTATTACTATGTTTCTTGTTGTATTTATATATGTGCACTGGAAGCTTCAGTACCAAGAAAAATTCCTTGTGTATGCAAGCACACTTGGCAATAAAGCTCTTTCTGATTCTTTCTGATGAACATCCTTTCAGTAAATAGACTGATTTAAGGTTCACAAACCTAAAATACATCACAGTAGCAGATTGTAAGGGATAGTAAGGGAGTCTGTTGTGAATGAATTCACAGACAGAGTTAGTATAATTTCGAAACATAAGAGTCACTGTTAGTAAATCGGACTGCCTTCATTTATTTGTGCAGGAAACACTGGCGCACACCCTAACCAGATGATATCTGAAGAATCCCAACTGTCTTCATTTTGAAATGCTGTCTTAACATGACATTTTTAAAATTATTGTATCACATTGCAATCTTTTTGTTGCATATGTGATCAGTTTTTCAGTCTGCAGCCTGTAACATCTGACCTAAATACAAAGCACATAAACTGACCCCAAAATCGGATTGTTGTTGTGGATTGATCATAGCATTTTGACCTGTGTATATTTCTAGGGATTCCATGGCACTTACTTCCAGAAGCTTCTTCACATCCCACACACCATCCTTTCTTCCTAATGGGCTTCCATCCATGTTGTAGTGATTCTCTCCTTGGGAAACTTTTGTGGGCTCCTTGTTTATGATTATCTGTTGGCATATTTACATCTTAGATGGCAAGATAATACTTACTGAACATTGAGATGAAGTAATAACAAGCTTATAAAAAGACAAAGCATTGAGCACATGAACTCACAATGGGAGCTGGCACAATCAAAAGCCACTTCTGAGAAAGGCTAACATTAAAGGGGTCATGAACTGGCTTTTTTTATTTTTTTATACTGTTGTCTGAAATCAAATTATGACGTTTGCGTGGATTTTACATTAAAAAACATCATAATGAATAAATAATAGGCTATTTTCTACCCTGGTTTTAAGACTCTCTCATGGAACGCTCGGTTTTTATGGGCGTGCCGCACTGAAGACTTGGAAGAAAACGCCCACTGCTATGATTGGATAAGCTTTGCATATTACAATAAGCTTCGGCTCCCTCGTGAGTACACGTGAGGGATTGTTTTGAAAGCCTGTGGGAAAACGGCAACTGGAATAATTCGCCCACAGGGCTCGCAAAATGTCTTTATCAAACAAACACAATTATTTATCTCTCATCCACCCGCAATTAATTGGAATGTTATTTTTTATTACTTGGCCCGCCCGATCGGTGGATATAACCGCGAACCGTGCATCACTAACACACATACACACACGCACGCGCCTCACTGCAGAGTCAGACAAATCAGCATGATCAAAACTTCCGCGATTGTATTTTTCCTTCAAATATCAAGTCAAGAGAGTGAACAACACACCATTTAAGATAGCCCGTCTCCACGCCGGTGATACGTTTGGTAGCCCGTCTGGAAAACACATAGCCCCGGGACGTTGGGCTTTGCGAGCCCTGGCCCATAGCGTTACATGTCTGAGTCTGATCACGAATCGCAGCACAATGAACCAACAACACCTCAAATAAAGGATTCTCCAGCCTGTGACAGCGTGCTAAGTTATGTTCAGTTAGACACATACACATAATCAATAGATATCCAACGATCTGTAACAATGCAATACTATCACATATAAAAAACATTTTTTACTCACATAAGTGTGTTGCTTCAATCATTCATGTAATCTCATCCTGTCTGCAAATCCAGTCTCTTGTTTTCAAACGAATCCGTTGTGAAATGAAGGAACAAACGTGCAATGTCTTACCCACGTGAGCTGGATATTCATTAAAAATAAAGTTCATCCATGCATTCATAATATTGGAATCCGAATGAAGCTTATACAGCATGTTTATTGCTTGGAAGTTTGATCCGGTTTAGCTCCATGTAGGCCTATGTTATTTATCTATAACATGCCATGCACAAATCGGTGGGCGGGGCTACAGAATCAGGCATTCTTCTTCTTCAGTTAAGGCGGTGTTTCACCACACTCTGACGTCTCAGCTTGGCACATTCTGAGATCGAACGTTTGCTGGGCCTGGTGTCAATAAAAGCTTTTCTTTGACTAACAAGGAAGTTTTCAGCTCCGAAACTTACAGGATATTCTTATATCGCGATGAAATTTTATATATCAAAGGCTGAATGAAAAGATGATTTCTCAATTCATGACCCCTTTAAGTCACACCTAGAGTCTGCTACAAGCCATGTGACAAAATCTGGTAACTTTGGTGGTCTGATGAAACTATCATTAAGCTCTTTGTATTAGAGTTGAGTCAGCTGCTATGATCACTTTGACTTGAGAGTCACCAGTTCTACCAATGATCAAGAATGAGAAAATCAGGGATGCATTGGGAGAATCACATAAACCTGTATGACTTTCTTTCTTCTGTGGAACACAAAAGGAGGAACTTTGAATAATGTTCTGGTTGTTCTTTTCCAGCAAGAGAAACTAGGAGAGTCAAACTCATCTACTGAAGTGATGTAGTATAAAAAAAGATGAGAAGGATGATTCCTCCATTTATTAAGGTCACCTGATGAATCTGCACACCGTAACCTTTAAATTCTTCATCCCAGGATGTGTTCCTATAGATATCATCCACTCTGTCTATCAGCTCAATCTGAAAGACACAAAACACTCAAATTCAATGCACTTTCATTAATAAATCTGATATCATGGTGTTTATATGGATCTTATCCTTAGCGCAACAAACTTCTCTGTTGTACAGACAAGAACAATGACACGCCTCCTTTCCAGTTATATTTTGTGTGCTTTGCTCACCAAGTAGTTGAGGGTGGTGCTCTCCTCTCCACGGCCCATGTGCTTATAGAAGCGATGATCTGCCACTAACAGCAGCGGGCAGGTGTTCTTCTTGGGGTCGTGTGCAGATCTTCTTTCTCTGTTGTGAGGCTCTGCATTCAAAACATAAAAACGCCTAAACAATGTGCACTATGAGATAAATTATTTCTAATTAGTTATGTAAATCCCAAAGCATTAATATCCATAAATGGATCTACCCAATTTAAAGCTACACAATGGGGACTTCCATGAATATGATAAAGGAGGACAAAGAATGAAGAAGTTATTCGACTGAATTATTATGCTTTGTCTCCAGAACATTTTCAATTCTCATGGCAAGAGGTCACTGCCGGGTGACTACATGCTTGAATGGGCGGCCTTTGTCAGACTAATGTATAACTCCTACACACTCATGCAGTAACCATCTCGCTCATCATGAGCATGTGATTAAACTGATTATCTATTGTCCATTTAGGCTGTTCTCCTAATGAAATGTGTCTGTCTCAAAATGGCTAAAAACTAGGGCTGGTCCGAATACCATTTTTTGAGCTTTGAAGCTTTGGTAGTAATCAACACCGAATATTCGAAGCTTCGGAGGGAGGGGGCTGAACATATTCTTCTGTCTAATAAAGGCAGGAATCTCTGTGTGTCTGTCTGTCTGTTTGCATTTTGATTATGTCGAGAACCGTTCATCCAAACGACTTCACACGTGGCGGGTGTGTTGCTGTGGACCCAAGGGAGTGCAGTGTCGCATTTGGTGCAATATGGACACGCGACACTTCAGAATTAATAAACTTTTAATAAACTATAGAACAGCGCAAGCCGGAAGCGGTGCACCTCACGTGGGCAGGGCTTATATGCTCCGAGAACGGACACTGCACTAGTGATACAAAACACACAGGTCTGTTAAGAGCAATACTTTTAATAAGGTAGCCTAACATTTTTCAATTTAAAGTGCTCCCACACAGTTGAGGTCTTCGGCATTTTTGTCTTCTCTACCAGATGAACTGAATCATGACATTCACTCATGGGCGATTTTACTGGGGCACGTGACATCCCAGTAAAATCTCACGTTTGGGTTTTAACAAGCTCCTATATTTTGCAGTAGATTCATTTAGATTGATTATAATGGGTAAAATACAGTTTTACATTTTGTTTCTATTATTCTATTTTCCACAATGTCAAAGCAACGCAGCTTAACCCAAAATACAAGCTCAGGTATGCTGTTCTGTCCATCCAAGCTCATGCAGTTGTGCGCTCTAGACAGAGAATACTCCAGTTGCAGGGAACACTTTAGTAGGCTAAGAAGAAGCAAATATATTTATTAAGTATAACAAGGTTGGGTTCCTTCAACTGTCCATCCTATTAAAAACGACTAGGCTATATACAAACCCGATTCCAAAAAAGTTGGGACACTGTACAAATTGTGAATAAAAAAGGAATGCAATAATTTACAAATCTCATAAACTTATATTTTATTCGCAATAGAATATAGATAACATATCAAATGTTGAAAGTGAGACATTTTGAAATGTCATGCCAAATATTGGCTCATTTTGGATTTCATGAGAGCTACACATTCCAAAAAAGTTGGCACAGGTAGCAATAAGAGGCCGGAAAAGTTAAATGTACATATAAGGAACAGCTGGAGGACCAATTTGCAACTTATTAGGTCAATTGGCAACATGATTGGTATAAAAAGAGCCTCTCAGAGTGGCAGTGTCTCTCAGAAGTCAAGATGGGCAGAGGATCACCAATTCCCCCAATGCTGCGGCGAAAAATAGTGGAGCAATATCAGAAAGGAGTTTCTCAGAGAAAAATTGCAAAGAGTTTGAAGTTATCATCATCTACAGTGCATAATATCATCCAAAGATTCAGAGAATCTGGAACAATCTCTGTGCGTAAGGGTCAAGGCCGGAAAACCATACTGGATGCCCGTGATCTTCGGGCCCTTAGACGGCACTGCATCACATACAGGAATGCTACTGTAATGGAAATCACAACATGGGCTCAGGAATACTTCCAGAAAACATTGTCGGTGAACACAATCCACCGTGCCATTCGCCGTTGCTGGCTAAAACTCTATAGGTCAAAAAAGAAGCCATATCTAAACATGATCCAGAAGCGCAGGCGTTTTCTCTGGGCCAAGGCTCATTTAAAATGGACTGTGGCAAAGTGGAAAACTGTTCTGTGGTCAAACGAATCAAAATTTGAAGTTCTTTTTGGAAAACTGGGACGCCATGTCATCCGGACTAAAGAGGACAAGGACAACCCAAGTTGTTATCAGCGCTCAGTTCAGAAGCCTGCATCTCTGATGGTATGGGGTTGCATGAGTGCGTGTGGCATGGGCAGCTTACACATCTGGAAAGGCACCATCAATGCTGAAAGGTATATCCAAGTTCTAGAACAACATATGCTCCCATCCAGACGTCGTCTCTTTCAGGGAAGACCTTGCATTTTCCAACGTGACAATGCCAGACCACATACTGCATCAATTACAACATCATGGCTGCGTAGAAGAAGGATCCGGGTATTGAAATGGCCAGCCTGCAGTCCAGATCTTTCACCCATAGAAAACATTTGGCGCATCATAAAGAGGAAGATGCGACAAAGAAGACCTAAGACAGTTAAGCAACTAGAAGCCTGTATTAGACAAGAATGGGACAACATTCCTATTCCTAAACTTGAGCAACTTGTCTCCTCAGTCCCCAGACGTTTGCAGACTGTTATAAAAAGAAGAGGGGATGCCACACAGTGGTAAACATGGCCTTGTCCCAACTTTTTTAAGATGTGTTGATGCCATGAAATTTAAAATCAACTTATTTTTCCCTTAAAATGATACATTTTCTCAGTTTAAACATTTGATATGTCATCTATGTTGTATTCTGAATAAAATATTGAAATTTGAAACTTCCACATCATTGCATTCTGTTTTTATTCACAATTTGTACAGTGTCCCAACTTTTTTGGAATCGGGTTTGTAAGATAATTGTAAAAAAAGAGTAGTGTATTTCGCTAGATTTTATAGTGTAAACACATTCAAGCGCGAATTAGAACCATTTCGAGGGGGATGCCAGGTGTGTGAAAAACAACAAACACAAAAAAACCCCACAAATATTCCAATCCCAAAATTGAAAATCGAATACCAACCCACCGAATGAATATTTGAATATTCGGGTCCAGCCCTACTAAAAACAAAACAATTTTAAAGACAACATGAAACAACATTATTAGCTTTTTTTAACGTTTTGAAGAAAGTCTCTTGCTTTCCAAGACTGCATTCATTTGATTAAAAAAACAGTAAAATTGTGAAATATGTGTGTGTATATATATATATATATATATGTGTGTGTGTGTACATGTATGTATCTTGTTGATGCCATGTCTACTTCATTACTACTTCATTCTCCCTGTGCAGTGACCTTGAGCTTGCGAAAGGCACTTTATAAATAGAAATTATTATTATTATTATACATATGTAAATACACACCCTCCTCCTTTTCTGTTTGTCCTGCTGCTCTTGCCTCTTCTGGCAGGAGATCCTGGGCATCAGCGTTCACATATCCACACACTTTGGGTGAGGACAGTCGACTAATGTTCTTAATGTCCTCTGAGCGGTACACCAGCAAACGGCCATCAGGGGGCGACTCTGTAAACCGCCACAAGGGCTAAAGACAACAAGAGATACTGAAACATACAGTAAAAAATGTACTTTGTGAAACGAATTTCAAATGCTTTAAAGTATGAAGAATTTGAGGAGCATGTGTAAACAAATCACCTCTACATTATATTCGGCCTTTTCAGTAAGAATGTGGGCTGAAAACTCGTCCCCGTCTATGTGTGCCTGCACACGTGAGTGCTCCTCTCCTGTTGGGATAGCAAACAAAGATGTGTCAATGTATGATAATGAATCATTCAGTTCTCAGCCAAGGCTAATATCCTCATCCCATGTCTTACCCACTACGTGTCCTTTAAAGTAATTCTGTAACTGAATATCATATTGGTCCTCTTTTCCATTCTCATCTACGAATACAGCCTTAAAGTTGTCCGTGAAAAGTTCTGTGTTTGTTGTCAAGTACAGTTTGAAGTGCCTTTGAAAAAAGATGTAACAAACATCTTTTAGTGCAGTGAAAATCTAAAATAAGAATCAGCGTCTAATAATTTCTTGAGGTCAGGGATGGTTAGAGAAAAATAACACAAAGACTCTCACAAATAAAAAAAATAATAGACATAGAATAGAATAAAAATACATAAAATTAATAAAAATAAATTATATAATAACTTTTAAAATAAATAAAAAATACAATAAATAAACAATAAATACAAATTCAATTATTATTAGTATTATTATTAGAGGTCATGGGTGGTCAGAAAAGAATAACAAACATTCTCTGAAATGGAAAAAATAATAGATATAGAATAGAATAAAAAGAAATCATATACAAAATAAATATATAAAAATAAATAATAAAATAATAAACAATAAACACAAATTTAATTATTATTAGTATTATTATTAGAAGTCATGGGTGGTCAGAAAAGAATAACAAACATTCTCTGAAATGGAAAAAATAATAGATATAGAATAGAATAAAAAGAAATCATATACAAAATAAATACATAAAAATAAATAATACAATAATTTTAAAAATAAATACAACAAAACAATAAATATTAAAATTTTTAGAAATCAGGGGTGGTCCGAAGAATAACACAAATATTCTTACAAATAAAAAGCAGATATAGAATATAATAAAAATAAATAATATAAATAAATAAAAATAATAATAGAATAGAAAAAAATATAAATAGTATGAATAAATAAAAGTAAATAATAAAATACATAAAAAATAAATATGATGAATACATTAATAATAATAATAATTATTATTTTTTAGAAATCAGGGGTGGTCAGAGAAGAATAACAAACATTCTTATAAATAATAAATAGATTTAGAAGAGAATAAAATAAAAATAAATAATATAAATAAAAATAATAGAATAAAATAAAAAATA
Organism: Coreius guichenoti; assembly: GCA_039654105.1. NCBI lineage: Eukaryota > Metazoa > Chordata > Actinopteri > Cypriniformes > Gobionidae > Coreius > Coreius guichenoti. Next base: position 27,048,626 of record CM077177.1, on the reverse strand, counting down.
AATATGAATAAATAAAAATACATAATAAAATACATTAAAAATTAATATAATGAATACATAATAATAAGTATTATTATTTTTAGAAATCAGGGGTGTTTAAAGAAGAATACATAAAAAAATATTAAAAAGTGTCATCTTTTATTATCACATGAACTGCCACGAACAGCCACCTGGCAACCTTCAGTCCCCTTATTTAGTGCTTTTAACTGTGTAATATCGCAAGAGAGAGGCATGTGTGGATCTGTTAGCTTTACCTCTGGAGAGCTGTGAAACTGACCAGCCGCTCCACATGTGATCGGGCATCAACTTCCCTTTTCCTGACCGAGTGAAGCTGGAGTCCTGAGGCAGGCACCACCTCAAAGTCTGACAGTAAGGAGCTGAGCACATCTGGATGAAGTAATGCACATTTATCACCATTCCTACATAATACCACTATTTATCCACACACAACTTTTAAATCCCAAAACAACACCTCCAAACTATTTAGGCCTATAAAGATGAAATATTCCTTGGTCAGCACTACAGACTGTAAGTTTATTTATATGATCATACAGTGACCCAAATACAGACTTTACTGCAAGAGAAGCACATCAAAATGCCTTTCCATTCAGTCTGCAAATACAGCAACTTCCCTGTTTGAGGAAATGAACTAACATAAGCAGTCATGAGTCAAAACAGGAAAAGGAAGGAAGACTGAACTCACAAATCAAGACAACCCCCATATATCCCCATTCAAGAAGACAGTATATTTAGTTTGAACCCGAATTTCCTTGTTGAGCCCATTTGAATAGCTTTCTCAGAGTAACTTTAAACTTACCAAACTCTTGTACCGCTTCCTGATTTCTCAAGTCTTCTTCAACAGAAGCTGGTTTCACAGCACAATGGACAAAAAGTGGAGCTAACAACACTAAATAAAATATCAAAGACTCCATACTGGCGATGCAGCATCACTTTTGTCAAAGCACCATGTTTGGATGTGAAGTTCTCTGCTGTCAACATCTACTGTCCGTTATTTACCAATATTCACGACCACCTTCTGTTCGGCTTATTAAACACGACTATGAAAGAAGGCTTCAGATATTATAATATTTGACAGGATGGGATCCGGGTGAATGCTGAATGTCCATAAATAAAAGATAATACACCGCGAACAGCCACAGTTTTAAGATGGTCTCAGTCCTTCCTCCACATTCGCGCTGGATTCGGCTGCGATAATAATCTGAGGAAGAATTCCATCGACTTCCGGGCGACGATTGAATTCCCAGGAAGAGGACTTTTATTTTGAATTTCTTTTTAAATTCGATTTACTACCGGTGTCGTGCTTAGAATTTTTTTATTGAACATGATATATGACGTTTAAATACTTAAAATAAGTAAATTAATAATAAAACAAGGTACATCGACAAAACGTGAAAATAAACAGTGGTGTCTTTTCATTTATCGTTTTGTCTTCATACGCTTACATTTATGGATACAGAATGTACCCAGAAGTTACGTTAATTAAATATTCTGCTTTTTGACATCCAACGACATTCCAAATATAGTATGGCATGCAGATACATTTCTTTAGAAATATAAAACATATTTTCAACAAAAATGAAAGTGCAAAGCAGTTTCCTAAGTGATTATTTTACGTAGCCATATTTGGCAAACATTGTTTTATTTTTTCAGCACATCCTGACATTTTTTTAATGGTATATTTTTCAACAGTGGCCTACTAAACAGTTTTCTTGACATTATAATTAACCAAAATGCAAATATAAACAAAATAACAGGAAAAATTATGAACATGAATACATTTTAATGTCACAGTGTTAGTGGCACAGATGATACAAAATGATTTTGATATTTGTATTTTTTTATCCTCAAGACTTCACATACATGCAATTTTACATACAACTGTACAAGTGGAATTTGGTTCTGATTTACAGAGAATAAAACATATTTTCTTTATGACATATCAAAAACAAACAAATGACACATAAAAAGGCCATCTAAGGAAGAGTGAAAGGCAAAACTAGCTTTAAAAGCAATGGCAAAGGGGCACTGCCAAGGTCCCTAAAAATCCAGTCATGTTTTACAGGGGTACAAGTCAAAACAATTTAAAATAATAATTAATATTTTGAATAGCCAAAAGTCAAGTGTGAAAGGCAGACATCAATACAAACAGACCACTGTGGTGAAAAAAAAAAAGACATGCTTTCCACATTTTTGCTCTAACTCCAAACTATAAGAGCTTACAGGAGTTTCATCTGGAAATATAAAAATAAATCTGCAAGGCTAAGTTTTGTGCAACGAGCAAATTCCTACAAACAGGAACAATACAGTTTTTGGCTGTTTGCAAGATCTATAGGTGGCAAGGAGTATTTCCCAATTTACATGTAAAGCCACAATTATTTCTAATTAGATTTAGGAACAAATTACATTTCAAACAGAAACATGATGCAATCCCCCCTCCCCCCAAAAAAAGAATAAAAAAGGTGAACAAAATAAGCACTTGACTGAATGAACAGCCAAAAATGTGAATTCAATAACCCTGAAGTAAGGAAACTATTATATTGTCCAACTAATATTTCATAAACACTGTATACAATAAAAAAGAACATCAAATCGAGTATTACAACAACAAAAAATATACAAATGAAACACAAGCAGCTAAATTTATATAGCCCATACAACATCAAAGATCTGCTTTGAGTACATATTTACCCACTGTCAAAAAATGTTCCCTCCTCAATATCTTAAAAACCTGCTTGGCACGATTGTCAATATATACATGTATATATAAGCATTACTTTACATGAAATGGCCAAATTTTGCGGAATAATGACCATAATTAGATTCAGATAGATTGAGTAACTTGTGTGCTATTCATAACTGACAATGATGCTGTGCTTTAATCTTATCATGCTGATTCTTACTTATGATTTCAAATCAGAATAATGTAGCAAAATCAATTTTGAGATCTATATCATGGCCATTTCATATACATAATTTTAAAAACATATGCATAAAGGTATACCTTTAAACATCACACAAGTTAAACAGTGCCAAAATTCTTAATCTAAGAGGACCTGAGGATAAATACATAAACAAATAAAAAAGAAAAATCATAAAGCCCTCAGCTACAGGAGAGAAAACCAGTGAGGTACTCAAAAACTTTAAGGCTAAAAAAGGATAATGCAGGTTGCTACCAAAGGATGGAGGTGACTAACATCAAATATTTACCAGAAATCAACTTTGGGTTCCAGAAGGATGAACGAATGTTGTATTATAAAAGAAAAAACATTCACTTTGTCATATCAACCTCCAAAATGGCACACTTCCATTACATAACATGAGCAAAAAATTGCAGATGATGAAATTGCACCAAAGATTTTGAGAAAACCTAATGAGCTACATATTATACAGCTACACATTTGGCAGGTGCTCTGATTTGAATATCTCTAGTTACATATGATGGCACAACAGTTTTTGAACATATGCTTACTATTCCAGGTGGTGCAGGAAAGATGTTGACATTCAGTCTCATACTACACTGCCGTTCAAAAGATTTTGATCGTAAGATTTTTATTGTTTTTAGAAGAAGTCTCTTATGCTCACCAAGGCTGCATTTATTTTATTAAAATTACAAAAAAAAAAATATATATATTATTAAAATGTAAAATAACTGTTTTCTATTTGAATATATTTTAAAATATAATTTATTTCTGTGATGCAAAGCTGAATTTTCAGCATCCTTACTCCAGTCTTCAGTGTCACATGATCCTTCAGAAATCATTCTAATATGATGATTTGCTGCTCAAGAAACATTTATGATTATTATCAGTGTTGAAAACAGTTGTGTAAAATATTTTTTTCAGGATTCTTTGATGAATGGAAAGTTCAAAAGAACAGCATTTATTTTAGATAGGATATTTTGTAACATTATAAATGTCTTTACTGTCACTTTTGATCAATTTAATGCATCCTTGCTGAATAAATGTATTAATTTCTTTCCCCCACCCCCAAATTCTTACTGACCCAAAACTTTTGAACGGTAGTACAATGTTGCAAAAGCTTTCTATTTCAGATAAATACATTTCTTTTGAACTTTCTATTCATCAAATAATCCTAAAAAAATGTTTTACACAACTGTTTTCAACATTGATAATAATCCTAAATGTTTCTTGAGCAGCAAATCATATTAGAATGATTTCTGAAGGATCATGTGACACTAAAGACTGGAGTAGTGATGCTGAAAATCCAGCTTTGCATCACAGAAATAAATGACATTTTAAAATATATTCAAATGGAAAACAGTTATTTTACATTTTAATAATATTTCACAATATTACTGTTTTTTTTTTGTATTTTTAATAAAAAACAAATGCAGCCTTGGTGAGCATAAGAGACTTCTTCTAAAAACATTAAAAATATTACCGATCAAAATGGATGGCAGTGTATATTTTAAAACCAGTCTATTATATGAAAAATTTAAAGTATTTATAATGGCTTTTCAGAAACTGATCAACTCAGTTTTGAACATAATTTGATATATTCCTCCTTTTAACTAAAACACACTAACTTGCCCATATCAACCATTCAGTTCAAGACAGCAGAAGCCACTTTTTTTTTATCTTCAAGTTATATGAACTTGCATAGATACAGTACTGGACTTGTAAATTTAAATTTAAGCCAAACAGTCTAGAAATCAGTGTATAAACCCAGCCAGAATTACAGTGACTGTTCCAAAATTCTAAATTATGCAAGAGACACAAACTGTACCATCTGACAAATAATACAATTCTCAATTCTAAGAAAATGAGCAGAGTTCAACTTTAGCTACATAAAAAAGGAAACAAATTTGGAAGAAAAAAGAGCTTAAAACGTTCTATTTGGTTGCAGTATTTTGACAGTTTGCATTTAGATGTTGGGTGTTCAGATAAGTTGTCATTACAGTAATAGTATCATTTGAGCAACACTTTCAGTGCATTGTAAACAAGCTCAAGGCTAAAAATTGTGTTTAAGTGCACTGAGAGAAATTTCGTTGCTAAATATCATCTCCTGATGACATCAACAGCCAAAATCTGCCAAATCAAATTAGTTTTGTCTGTAGTTTTAGACTGAAAGACAAAAAAAAGTGCACTGAAAGTGCTATTATAAAGGTTTGAATCTACAATTGAGCTTTTAATAAACATGTAAAGTAGTAATAAGCTGTACATTTGAGCCAAAAAATGAAATCTACTCCCTTTAGAGTATTTAAAGTGACAGAAAAGCCCCTTATCTGTGCAAAACAAGTAATAAAGAATAGGCTGTGTGACTGAAATGCTACTATGCACAAACACAGACACTGAATATATTTTCTGTTAGAACAGAACCCTCCATAAGAGCCACATATGGGGAACATCCACAAAATAGTCAAGCGCCCGGATGGAACAGCACCGTGCTCCTTCGGTAACGTCTATTTTGTTACTGCGGAGGGGTACGCTAAGGGAACCCCCAACTGTTGAATCCTCCACCTAAGCAAGCAGCAGCCTCATGAGGTCTGCTTTAGTCTCATCAGGCCTGTGGGGATGGAGCCTACTCAGCTAGCTGTGACAGTAACCGTGGCGTGAGATGGCTCGCGTTGCGGCTTCAAATGCGCAAGTCCCACCGGTTGATGAAGAGCTCAAAGGCGGAGGAGGAAAAGAAAAACGATTAAAGGAGATGACCGGAATTCCTCGTACAGGGACTGCTCACGCCGAGCTGTTAGGTCGGTAAAGGGTCATCGTCGCCTTTACTGCACTTGCACTTACAGCACAACACGAATGGTGTGGCTAGCAGCAGGAACGGAGAGGCTACTAGTAAGAGGAGGCCGAAACCAGCAAAGATTCCAACAACCTGTGGAGATGAAAGAGATGAAAACGCCATATGAGCGTCAATGATATATAAGAGTGTTCACAAAGAAAAACACATGTACCAGGTTCTCTTGTACTTTTTGCATTCATGTTGGTTTCATATTAGTTTGGAAAAACTTTTATACCATTTTCACACTGAGTACATTTGAATGTACACATCTTATGCCTGCTATAGAGATAGTAAGAGATAGCAAGATAGTATAGAAGAATAAAAGAAAGTGATAAAACAAATAGAGCAAGATGAATATGGAATAGAATATGGGCGTGGTCATAGCTAGAGAAAAGAGGCCAATTGGTATGCCAAGCTTGAGGTTAGTAGTTTTAAGTATTAGTGCCATATTACGTTGATCAATACGCCATTTCATGTTGCATTTTTATTGGCTAGTCAGTAGACTTAGGTCGTAGAAGCAAACACACTGTGAGATAATCATGCTAAATTTCTGACACTGTCATAAAATTATCGCAGGCTATCTTTGGTCGCAAGACCGTGACAACGGCCGTCTTTGATCCTCTCTCACTGTACGATGAAGGACACCGTTTAGGAGCCACGACCACAGAAAATCACCATGATTGGTCATCTTTCGTCTGGGACAGCCTAATATCGTACAATGTGTAGCGGGCATTAATATATACAGTATATATATATATATATATATATATATATATTTTTTTTTTTTTTTTTTCATTCATGCCCTGTACACATTGTATGATTTTGAGCTGTCCCAGATGAAAGATGACCAATATATAAACTAAACAATTCAACAAGACAATACTTTTATTCTTTTAATTAAGCTCTTTCTTTATTATGATATGCCCATCTTTATGCCCATCAAAAAATATCAAAATGAATTTTAATTTTGAAATTTTATTGTATTTTTTAAATATATTGTTGAATAAATGAATAAGTGTTTTTGTTTGTTTGTTTGTATGTGGTTACTTTGAAATATCATTGTTTGAAAACGTCTTCAAAAAATTCCAATTAACATAAGGGTGAATAAATTATGACAGAATCTTTACTTTTCATTGAACTTTTCCATAATATATTCAGTCGGTAACATATTATTTGGTAACACTTTATTCTACATTGTCATTGTTACATATGTTACATGTACTTACCATAGTAATAACAGTAAATTATGCATAATTACATGCAACTAACCCTCAACCAAACCCTAATCCTACCCTAACCCTATATTATATAGTACATGTTAATTAATATTACTCAGTACTTAAATATAATTACACTGTAACAATAACACCTTAAAATAAAGTGTAACCTATTTTTTACAGTGTCCTTGTTACACCTGTTACATGTAGTTACTATAGTAATAACTATGAATTATGCATAGTTAATACACGCTAACTCTAAACAAAACCCTAATCCTAACCATAACCCTAGTACAAAACAATATTACTCATTACTTAAATGTATAATTACACTCTAACAAGGACACCTTAAAATAATTTTTTTTCTTATTTTTTTAACTGAAATTTTCACAAGACAAATAACTGTTATGATTTTGTTTAGTAAAAGCAAGACAATATATGAACACATTTCTTTCCTAATCTTGTTCCCTCTCCTTCTCACCATCATTTCTAGTACTCTTTCTACTCTGCAATCAATAAAACAAAAAAGGGCAAAAATGTTCTGATGCTGCATCATCTTTCACCACATAGGGGCGTCAGATCCTTAGAATTTATAACGGTTACAAAATGGAACAGAGATTGAGTTCATCTTATGCATGAACTATATATATAGAATCTGTCAACATCATGGGCCAACAAAATTACACATATTTCACATCACTCTAGGAACACCATGTAAAACTGATTTTCTCTGGATGCAAAACAATCCCTCAATTCTGAACAGGGAATAGGACACAATAGACCTCTATTCTTCTATGCGGAATCTTCTCAGCATTCCGAAGATGACAATACCCATTTATCATGGGACAAATTTTAACGTTGCACACTATTTCTGTTTCTATGTAAATGTCCCTCCATTTTATGTCTCTTTTTTTATCAGAGCTCTTGTGTGGAATGGCATGAGAGGAGGAGAGCGGAGTGGCGTAATGGAAGAGTGTTGGCAAACCCTGAGGTTCAAGCCCGGGACTGGCAGCTCCGTCTTTACTAATTCATAAAGAATCAAATTTCTGATGCTGCTCGGCTGAAGCTTTGTAAAATGCAAACTCGTAGGGCTGGAGAAGAGCCGCTACGCTCTCATGAAGCTTAATATGACTCACTCTTCCCTGCAGAGTAACAGATGTCTTTGTGCAAAAGTACTGAAAGCTCTCCATAGTTTCAGGGCCATCTCACCTTTTCGACATTATGTTCAGCATATGAAATGATAAGCATGTGAAGTCTTCCTGAACTTAAGGTTCATAAGGTGAAGACTAACATAATTACACCTCAAAATTAAAAGAAAAACATAAGAAACATTTTGCATAAAGAAAAACAACAACATTAAGGACCATTAAGGTTTTTTTTTTTTTTACATTGACACATTTTCATAATTCAGCATGATTATAAATTACAAAAATATGAATACTAAATTAATGCTGTAATTAAAATATTCCTTATAAAATGTTTTTATTTGATTAAAATCAGCTAAATTTACCTTAGCATAACACATGGTACCATAATCAATATTAACATATTTAATATTAAAAGTACTTAAAATTATAATTTTAAATGATAAAATATTTTAGAGCTTTTTCCGCATTCTTATTTCTACAAATGTTTAATTGTCATGAAATGCCAATAATATATATAGTTTACAGCATATTCTTTATAAAGCTGTGTCATATTTCAAGAAAGAAAATTAGGAGTAAAGTTTTGGAGGATTGTTTCAAACAGCCATTTCTGCATATTATGTTTGTCTCAGTTCCTAATGACATCGCTTAAAGGCTTTTATCCAACACTATTTGTGCTGATTTTTGAACCATAAGAAAATGTATTTTTTCAAAGCCATTAAGAATACATAATGGACAGTGGGACTAATGAGCCTTGTGTTGAAAAATGCCTGTATATGCCTTCAATCCAAGAACGAAGTTGATATTTCTTATTTTTTTTAAATCAGCCTTTTCAAATGAGATATTCTCCTATCATTATTTAGTCTAACAAAGGAAACACAAAGGGAGGTAGGAGTCCCCGAGTTGGCCTTTTATGATGTTCTAGTCTAAACTGCTCTAAATATACAGCCGATTCTACTGCTCTTCTCCATCATTTGATGAATAATTTCAGTGAATTTGTCCCAAAGTGACCTTCTTACATATAATCTGCTGTAAAACAGCAGGTATCACCTGCTCGAAGCAGACAAGCACTTACTTCACGAATAAACACTTGGGTCTGAATGGATGCCTATGACTCGGTCACGTGTAGATGCACGTGTACTCACTTTAAACACGGCAGAGAAAAGAAAATGTGGAAGAAAACGTGTGCTCCTTCCCGTGAGCACCCACCTGCGTTCTGTGCCAGATCACCGAGGCTCTGGAGTGGCCTAATTTGTTCCGGCAGGGTCCTTTGTCATAATGGATCAGGAGGAAATCGTCCTGTCAAACACACAATTTACAAGAGGCCGGTCATTATCTACGTGGGTGTTCGGAACAGCTGCGTGAAGGACACTGTTGCATTTACGGCCTTGATTGAAGGACTAACATACCGCCTCAGTGGCGCGCACATGGCCAATAAAAATACAGTAAGATAGCAGCATGATGTTAAAGTCCCCCTGTGGTCAATCATTTTATCCCTTAAAACTCTTTGATCACCAAAATTACATATTTAAATGTTTTTTCCTGTGAAAAAAATTGATTCATGCCTTAAAATAGCTTGAATGTAACTCTACACCCTTGCTTCATTTAGTATACGCGGAGCCATGAATATGCAAATGACCCCCGCCTCCACTCACTCATATAGGCTTGTCTACAACATCAGACACATAACGGTAATTAATATGATTAGCCTTTGGCTTGACTACGTTATCAAACAGATAATAATGTGTTGCTAATGTTACATAAACCTAATGCTAATGTTCCCGTTCGCCATCTCAAAGTCACACAGCTGCCTTCTAAAAAATCAGCATCCTTAAAATCGCTTTGAACAACTTAGAATGTCAGTGGAGAAAAGCACCTAGTTCATCACAACATCATAATATACATCATATACTGTACATAATTCACCTGATATATTGCAAAATGTACCCGATTTTTCATATCAACAAAAAAATATACCGGGGTAACCTGGCTTCTCTTGAGGCTCCTCTGCTTCAGAGCGGTTATAGTTAATGATATGCTAAAGCCCGCCCACACGTTGATGTGATTAGTTACAAGGTAGTTTGTGACGTAAGAAACACCGGCATTACAAACCGAGTTTTGGAGACAGTCTTTTTTTCACTGCAGTTTTAAGGAAAAAAATACTCAGCAATGGTGTTGACTTATGAATTTGTATTAAAGCATATTAAAAACACTACATAGACATATAAACAACATTAAAAAACTTGATTTTCACCACAGGGGGTCTTTAAGAGTGTTAAGCTGAGATATTTTGCTCTCTGAGTACTTACGTCTAGAGACTCCAGGCAGTACCAGCAGAAAGCATGCTTGCAGTTCTTACACATCATCTGGGCACAGCCCTCGTCTCTTTCTATGTAGACTTTACATTTGGGACAGCGTTTGATGGGGGCATCGTCATCATCAGCCTTAAAGAATGAACTAAAAAAAAAAAAGATAAGAGTAAGAGTTAATATTATTAGGGATGCACTGATGTATCGGCCAATAATCGATATCGGACGATAAAAGCAATTATTTTCACAGCCGATGATTAAGCCCGATTATATCCTGTCAATCAAAAGGGGGAGGAAAAAGATGTCAGACTGCAACTCGTACTGTGTGTGAAGAAAATGGGGTTGTCAAAGTTAAAGCGAATCACCCGTAGTTCAAGCCTGGGTTGCCAGGTCCCCGTATTTACATGTATATCTTTATATAGCCTACATTATTTGTAGCGCGCTTCCCATCATACAATCGCAAAGAGCTTTGTGCTTTGTTACGTCTGACAAGAAACAAAGTCTCAGCTTTCAAAATCTGTCCATTTCATCATGAAATTCAAACAATAAATGATGTGACGTGACAGATCGCTGTAGCGCCAAGCTTGAGACAATATGTCACTTAAAGGAGTAGTTCACTCTAAAATGAAAATTACCCTATGATTTACTCACCCTCAAGCCATCCTAGGTGTATATGACATTCTTCTTTCTGATGAACACAATCGGAGTTATATTATAAAGTAAAATATCTAGCTTCTGGCAGACCGCCTTCTGTATTCAACTTACGAAAAAAAGCGTAACTTGCGCGATGTATCACTAGAACGTAGCACAAGCGTTTTGAGCTGCGAGAGGCGTTACACTGCCGGAAGCTAGATATTTTACTTTATAAAGTTTTAAATATGTATATTTTTCTTACAAAACCCCATCGCTTCGCTTCAGAAGGCCTTTATTAACCCCCCAGAGCCGTGTGGAGTATGTTTTTTATGGATGGATGTGCTTTTTTGAGCTTTAAACTCAATGGACCCCGTCACTGCCATTATAAAGCTTGGAAGCGTCAGGATATTTATTAATATAACTCTGATTGTGTTCATCAGAAAGACGAAAGTCATATACACCTAGGATGGCTTGAGGGTGAGTAAATCATGGGGTAATTTTCATTTTAATGTGAACTACTCCTTTAATGTTGCATTACCTCAGGAAAGTTATCCAATGTTCACAGTTCATTAGTTAGCTATAAGAAAACACCACAGATGAGCTTATTTAGAGGAGTTAATTATATATGTATGTTTGAATATATTTGTCATGAAGACAAGTGTTTATGAAAACTACCTTCTGTGCAAATGAGTGGTACACAAACTTTCAGTTTTCACAAAAATTTCATTTTTTATTATTTGAGCGTAATTATATCTGAAAATAAATAGCAGTTGAATAGTTTGGGCTCTGCTGTTTGGAGAGACTTTATCTGTATTGGTATTGCCAGATATCATTCTGAATAATCGAATCTGTATCAGCAGAAAAAAATTAGTATCGGTGCATCTCTAAAATTATCCCTTTTCACGGGACAAAAAAACAAAAAAAAAACATGGTACTGGTACTACAGTTGATTCTTTTTCCACCCAGACAGGCCCATCTCTTTTATATGTACTAAAGAGTTGTGAGCCAGGGACAGTGTTCACTGGTAATGAAGAGGCTGACCCACAGGGACCGAGATGACAAGTACAAGCCCATTCATTTCCAGGACAATTCCCAGCCTATTGATCTAAGAGAAGTGACACCTCTGAAGTGCAGAAAACCTCTTATAGCCAGTAAAACAGCAGCAGCTCCTCCTTAGAACTGCAGGGGCTGAATCTGACTCATAGTACTGCAACACTGCAGTTTAGTTAAGTACTATTAATAACCATAATAATAGTAGTACTATGATTATTTCTGATTTGATTATACATACACTGTTTGAGTTATATACACAAACATGTACACAAACATTTGAGGTAAAAAAAAAAATAAAAAAAATAAAAACTTTTCTTCAGCAAAGATGGATTAAATTGATCAAAAGTGACAGTAGACTTTTGAACTATTCTATTCATCAAAGAATACTGAAAAAATGTATCACGGTTTCCACAAAAACATTAAGCAGCATATTCAAATATTAAGCAATATTAAATGTTTTCAACACTGATAATAATAAAAACGTTTCCTGAGCAGAAAATTAGCATATTAGATTGATTTCTGAAGGATCATGTGACACTGAAGACTGGAGTAATGGCTGCTGAAAAATCAGTAAATTATAAAAAATTCAATAAATTACATTTGAAAATATATTCTATATATACACACACTTATAAAATTTAAGGACAAGATTTCACAATTTTATGGAATATTCAGCAGGAAAACATGTAGGGTTAGACTTGATTTTGTCCATCAGATTTGATTCTATTATGACAAGTGGGCTTATTATTAATAAAAAAATATATTGTTAGTGTGAGAGAGTTTTAGGCTAGTTGCCAATGAAAGTTTTACAATCACTGATCCATTTTTATGTCCTGTAAACTTAAATGTTTGGCATTCTGTGAGGTATTCTATTGCAAATTCTATTGATTTGTCACCAATATAACTAAATGACTAACACAAAAATAGCATAATAGTCATAATCTTGAAATCATAAGTAAGAACATGTTACTGTTATGTTTGTATATACACACACACACACACACACACACACACACTGATCAGGCATAACATTATGACCACTGACAGGTGAAGTGAATAACACTGATTATCTCTTCATCACGGCACCTGTTAGTGGGTGGGATATATTAGGCAGCAAGTGAACATTTTGTCCTCAAAGTTGATGTATTAGAAGCAGGAAAATTGGGCAAGCGTAAGGATTTGAGCGAGTTTGACAAGGGCCAAATTGTGATGGCCAGATGACTGGGTCAGAGCATCTCCAAAACTGCAGCTCTTGTGGGGTGTTCCCGGTCTGTATTGGTCAGTATCTATCAAAAGTGGTCCAAGGAAGGAACAGTGATGAACTGGCGACAGGGTCACGGGCGGCCAAGACTCATTGATGCACGTGGGGAGCGAAGGCTGGCCCATGTGGTTCGATCAAACAGACGAGCTACTGTAGCTCAAATTGCTCAAGAAGTTAATGCTGGTTCTGATAGAAAGGTGTCAGAATACACAGTGCATCACAGTTTGTTACATATGGGGCTGCATAGCCGCAGACCAGTCAGGGTGCCCATGCTGACCCCTGTCCACCGCCGAAAGCGCCAACAGTGGGCACATGAGCATCAGAACTGGACCATGGAGCAATGGAAGGAGGTGGCCTGGTCTGACAAATCACGTTTTCTTTTACATCACGTGGATGGCCGGGTGCGTGTGCATCGCTGACCTGGGGAACACATGGCACCAGGATGCACTATAAGAAGATGGCAAGCCGGTGGAGGCAGTGTGATGATTTGGGCAATGTTCTGCTGGGAAACCTTGGGTCCTGCCATCCATGTGGATGTTACTTTGACACGTACCACCTACCTAAGCACTGTTGCAGACCATGTACACCCTTTCATGGAAACGGTATTCCCTGGTGGCTGTGGCCTCTTTCAGCAGGATAATGCGCCCTGCCACAAAGCAAAAATGGTTCAGGAATGGCTTGAGGAGCACAACAACGAGTTTGAGGCCTCCAAATTCCCCAGATCTCAATCCAATCGAGCATCTGTGGGATGTGCTGAACAAACAAGTCCGATCCATGGAGGCCCCACCTCGCAACTTACAGGACTTAAAGGATCTGCTACTAACATCTTAGTGCCAGATACCACAGCACACCTTCAGGGGTCTAATGGAGTCCATGCCTCGACGGGTAAGGGCTGTTTTGGCAGCAAAAGCGGGACCAACACAATATTAGGTCATAATGTTATGCCTGTGATCGGTGTATATATATGTATTTATATATATAGGTCACCTGGTGAACTGGCTCATTTGGGCCAGCAAAAAAAGAAAAAAAAAGAAAGATCTGTATTGTTGAGCCCTGGTTGGTTATCTCAGTAGCAAAGAAAACATTTTAATAAAAAAATTATAAAAACTTTTTTCTTCTTTCAAATTCTATGCATATACAATTATTATCAAGTACATTGTAAAACGTCAATTACAATGAATGTTAAAAAGGTCAATTAACATAAAAAAAACTTTTTCCAGGGCCAGGGCCACTGCTTCAGTCATAGGGAGGCTATGAAATGTTTTCTTTTCAAATTTAGTTTAAATATATTATTTATACTTTTTTTAAGAGTCAGGTCAGCTCATAGCTTGAGGAAACAACAGTCTGTTTAAAGTGTAAATGGGGTCCATTTTGATTTCATGCTGTCTAAAGACTGTTTCCCTCACTCTGAGATATTCTTTGGAGTTCAGGCGCAATCTCAAACCAGAAATGATACAGAAATTGAGCTGTAAACTTGAAAGGCTCTTTTTGAGTATTATGACTAGTGGAGTATTATTAGTGAAGCAATTCACTTCAGAGCTGGCTGAGTGTTCATTCCTGTATGACCCAAGATCAAGGATCAGAAACTCCGCTCAATGATGCTTTTGCTTTTGAATCAAGTGTGCGTGTGACATGAATGTCAAATAACACCTGTGCATGAATCTCTGGCTTACTAAGCAGAGAGAGCACCCTTCAACATCTAGAAGCTGAAGATCCATTCTTCGACTGAATGATGAGCATGTTCAATAGTGCAGAAAAACAGACGTATTGAGGTATTTTATCTCAAATCTCATGTCGACTTATCAACATCGAACATCATTACACTGTACATGCCTCATCGTGACAGCTGCATTCACATACCGACCAGGAGGGAGGATGGGAGTGTTTAAACGCACATCAAAGAGACAAAACTACACTGAGGCGTAGCTGCTGATGAATGCGGAGTAGACAAGACGAGAAATGGAAAAGTACAGGATAAGATAACCTCAGATACAAGATAACCTCAATCTACAGCATTAGTGGCACAATGTACCCCCCAAAAATAATTAATTCTGACTCGTCCCTCATTTTCTTTATAGAAAAAGGGTTACATAAGACACTTACAAATGAAGTGAATGGGGCCCATTTTCGGTGGATTTGAAAGCAGAAATGCGACACTTACACCACCATTCAATAGTTTAGGGTTGGCAAGATTTTTTTTATGTTTTTGAAAAGTCTCCTATGCTCACTAAGACTGCATCAAAAATACATAAAAATATCATTAACATTTAAAATAAGTGCTTTCTATTTGAATGCTTCATTACTCCAGTCTTCAGTGTCACATGATCCTTCAGAAATCATTCTGATTTGGTGCTCAAGAAACATTTCTAATTGTTATCAATAATATCAATATTATTATTATCAATGTTGAAAACAGTTGTGCTGCTTAATATTTTTGTGAGTATTTTTTCAGGATTCTTTGATGTTGAAAAGCGTTCAAAAGGACAGCATTTATTTGAAATAGAAATCTTTTTAAAACTTGTAAATGTCTTTACTGTCACTTTTGATCAATTTAATGCAGAATAAAAATATTAATTTCTTTCAAAAATCTTACTGACCCCAACATTTTGAATGGTTGAATTTTTTGAATTTTATAAAACCCCTTACATTAATTCTTCTCCTTAAACTTGTCTATTATTTGAGCTCTAAAGTTGCTCCTGTCATTTTTACAGTCATTTTACAGCCAGTTTTAGGCATTATGTTGTCATGGCAAAAAAAAGTTGTAATATTGGATATTACATAGAAAAGTATATATTTTTTCACACTAAAAACATGTTAACACGCATTGTTGTTTATGTTTTGTCGTATTTTAAGTGCCTCAAGGTAACCCACTTTTTTGTTTTTTTAAAAAGGAGAGACAAGTAAAAATGATTTTTTTTGTGACAACATTATGCCACATGTGCTGTCATTTAAGCACAACTTATACTGAACCTAGAACATTTCTTTAACAGGCAACAGTACCTGCTTTCTCCAGGTAGAAACGAGGTGATAGGAACATTCTCCTGGCAGTCTTGGTCCGGGTGCCAACTGGCCTTGCAGGCGGAACAGAACTCAAGTGAGCAAACATTGCACCGCACCAACTGCGGATGCGCCGTGTCAGACTCCTTCAGTTGGCACACGGCCTGGCACGTGGAGGACGGGCACCAGGTCCGGCTTGGGTCCAGCAACACCTCTGTGGGGGGGTGAGAGAAGAGAGATCAGACGCAGTTTCCGTGAGTGTATATTTTAGGCTGCTTACAGCTGATGAAGGCTGACAGGTCACCATGGTTACGCCATCTGAGATGGAGGGGTAATAGAAAAGAGCAGCTTTGGCCTCATCTGCCTTCAAGAACGAGATACCAGAGTTGTTACTTATCAAAGCTTTGCATAAATTCATTAGTTAAATTTCATTAAAGCAAAAAGCTGCATGAGGCCTGTGCATAACAATGATTTTACGACTGGGCACAATAAGAGGCGGAGACAATGCTGTTCAATAAATAATTACATTTAGTAGTAGCCAGATTTATATATTCTGATAAAACGTGAGTGGTGTTTTCCTGTGCAAAAGATCTGGATGTCTGGGTGTAGCTATGCAGTTTTTAAGTCATTCTGCTAGGGCCTTGCTAGGTGGTTTCTAGGTTGTCCTGAGTTGCTTACTGATCCACATCAAAACAGTCCATCCCAAGTGTCTATGATATTCTGGTCCCTATATACGGCTTTGATTGTTTCATAATGGTTTTACTCGCTCATTTGCCTCATTTGAGTCAGGATGGCATGCATTTTCATCTGTCCAAGTGTGCACTGTGACAAACCCAACAACACACTCACGCACAGCCTCTCCATCTGACACGGCAGGCCACGCGTGACTCCACATGAACTCTTGCCTCAGTTTCTGGGAGTGTGGATATGTTATAACCAACATTCCACTCAAGTTCCCTAGAACACTGATGGGCTAAATGAATGCATTTTTACTCTCTCTCTATGCAAATCTCTCATTTATGAGGATGTTGCCGCCATGGTTCTCATATGAAAGCATGAAAACCTTCAATACAGACCCAAGAGGAAACAGAGGCCCGTTTTCTCCTGGTATTAACTCTTACCCCACCAGCATTTAAAAAAAAAAGAAAAAAGTTGCCAGCATTTTTTATTCTATTCTATTATATATTTTTTTATTATATTATTATATTCATGGCCCCCAGAATATTTTGTTGCATGAATATCTGAACAAGCAATATACCAAAAGAAAGAACAGACCCTCTGCTTTTAAACAAACAAACAAACAAACAAACAAACAAACAAATGTTTTATTCTAGCTTAATGAATTCTTTTTTTTATCAACATTTGAATGTGGGTAAGTTTCATAAAAAAGCAACATTTTGAGCAAAAAGCTGAGAAAAACGTGTTCGGATTCAGAGGTAGTCGAAAACGCATTCGACCACTTGAGCGTCTACACTACGAAAGCAATCCGGTCGAATGCGTTTTCGACTACCTCTGGAAGTGGTCGAAAGTGGACAAGCTCAAAATGTTTTAGACCCCGTTTACACCTGTATTTAGTGTCGTCCACTTGTGGTCTGATCAACCAAAACGCATCTTAACTCTTTCCCCGCCACTGACGGAAATTTCCGGCTTTCCATGTTTTCACTGTTATACAATAGGAGGCGCTATGACACATCTTCTGAAAGAGTACTGAATCTCCTGATCAAAAGACATGTGAAGAAGAAGCAGAAACAAGCGATATCATATGTAAGCAGATGCACATGTAAAATAACGTGATCAACATTTAAACGGCATATAAATCAAAACTGCCTAAGGTTGCCAAATGAAATGTCGACCCAGGACGAGCTTTAATCCTGAATTCGTTTGAACAGCCACAAAAGAATGCCTACTCTCTGCCTACTAACACGTAAACATTATTATACATATGCACTACTGCGCAGACTCATGTCCCGAATCAGCGCAAGATGTCAGAGCCATATTGAGACAATGGAAGAGAGTGAAGGTGCGTCGTCCATATTTTTTTTACAGTCTATGTTTCTAACACACATAGCGTTGAAAGTGTGTGTGTGTGCGTCAGGACAGAAAAGGTTAAAAGTGGACAAAAGAGATGGATTAAAACACCAGGTGTAAACGAGGATGTGTCTCCCTCGTCTACTTGTCATCCGATTTACCAAAATGCATCTTAATACCAGGCGTAAACAGGGCCAGAGAGGGCAGTTCACAGCATCGGAACAACTGCAATACGTAACTACATTTATTTTTCTCCCTTATGTCTTTTTCAAAGTAATGTAACACACTGGAGGGGTACACAGAGAATCTCTCAAGCAAATGTATCCTGTGGTTCAAACAACTGGATCCCCTACTGATGAAAATGATGAAAGAGAAGATTCATATGCCGGGCATATGGCACAGAGCCTCAGGTCTTTTCTGTTTAAGGGAACCTTCATGCTTTTGATCCAGTGTATCCAATTAGCAATAGTCTAATTTACTCATTATTAGTCTTTTAAACTTGGAGATTTCTGACTTGATAAATTTGTTCAAATTAAAAAGCATTTCAGCATACAGACTGATTTGTGTTTTCATAGAAGGTTTGCAATGCTTTAAACTCTGAATTATGAAGCCATGCTCTGGAAATTGTACAGCTAAAAGGTATGAAGTTATGCCTCTCACACTTCAAATTGTTAGCCAAGGGTCATTTTTTTTATCCTGGATTAATGCAATTCTGGATTTTATAGTTTACAGTTTATAGTTTACCTTGGGTTCGTAAATAACTAGGGCCAGATTTACTAACAGCTTGCGTCAGTGCAAACCCTCTTTTGGCGTTAAAAAACTACTGTCAGGATTTACTAAAGACGCGCAGTGATAAATTAGCGCTGAAAAGGCGTGGACAGGGTTATTTTTGCGGCTGACCTTATTGCATATGTATTTGTAGGAGTTTCCCTTTCAGGCGCAAAATGTATGGGAGAAGAGTATTTAAATGAATCACGCAAGGTGATTTACAAAGGTATGCGCTCGTAGATTTACTGGTGTTTGAGCCATTATTTACCGCCCAAAAAAAGCACGTCTTAAACCAGACGCTAACGGGTAGATTGCGTTGGTCATTATGGAAATGATCTGGCTGCGTCTGTGTTCTTTAATTTGCAACAGTAGTCAGTAGATCACGCGCAGAACTGTCCACTCCCATCAGCACTTTTATGGAATTGCGCTCTCACGCTAATTGTCCTGTTTAGTAAATCTGGCCCTAAATCTTAAATAGGAGTCCACAGAGGAGTCCACACTAGAGGTTTATTAACTACTAGCTAGTTTGTTATTCTGTACTTAATTTGGTTGCACCATTTGCTGTTAAGACAGAACTCATTACATTCACAAAATATAACATTTAATTTCAATGATCCGACAGTGGCTTGCAAATTTGTGAGCACAAGTTGTGTTGGAATGCTGTGAATTTCAGTTTATTCTGTTCAAGTTGATTCAAACTTCTTTTGCCTCATAACAAATTCTATTGAAACAATACTTAATCAAAAAATAACATAATAGGTGCTTTATATTTAAAAACATGAAAAAAAGTATAAGTATTAATAAGGAATAATATATAAATACTGATAGACGACCACTTCCGCTTTTTCTGGTTATGCGTACGCATCGCTTTTTTATCATATTAGATACATTATTTGAGTGTGTTGAAAGTTATGTTATAATGCTACTCTGTGCATTCGCTTGGCGGCTTCTATGAGACACTTGTTGCACACTGCAGTAAGCTAGATCAATATTACGCATGGTAAAATATGGTACTCGCGGTAATCATGAAAATGAGATTTAAACAATAAGACTAAAAAAAATGTTTAGCAGTGCACAAGATGTACCTTAGTGCTCCTTTACTTTGTAACTAAGCTAAGTTGAAACTTAAAGGTGCAGTATGTAATATTGACAGCTAGCAGTTGAAATGGGTACTGCAGTCCAAATTCAAAATATTGGAGAGAGTTGTTTCCTCCGCCCCATCCTCCTCAGACTCAGTGCTCACATGGGTTGCCAGATTGAGGACATGCAACAGGAACAAGCGCAGTTGAAAATGGAAGGCAACGAGCCTTACACTGTAAGTTGATGAGTTGATTTATCCGCGTTTTAATATGCCTCTGGTCATAGAGCTTATTAGTTGCTGAGGCTCTTTTGAGTCGGGTAGAATCTGCGATCTCTGACCCAGTTCATTTGCTGGCTTCCATGTCTGCAATACGCTGTGTTTTACGCCAACTGGCAACCCGGGGTGTCGAAATACTATTGGGTAGATTGGTAGTATGCCGGATCACGCGTTACATAACAAAAACAGACATTCCGACACGGAACACACTTTTGTTTTTCAGAGAAATAAGTTTGTGAACTTAGCATGTTTCCTAAATATCTGAAACATATTATGGTATTTTTATGCTTTAGTACAGTCAAAAAAATTACATACAGCACCTTTAATGGATTGGAATCCTGCAATCACAGAAAATAGCTTACTTCCGCTTTGTAAAATAAGGGACAGTTTTTTAAGAATTTTTTTTTTAAGTCAGGGCTGTGGCATGGTGATCAGCACGAGTTTCAAAACTTTGAGCCTTGGTGCTCATGCAAAGTAGATTTAAATCTGCCATTTTCCAGAAGAAAAAAAATGTGCAAACGATAATCAGCAAACATAATGAGGCACAGTTAAACTAAGTATCAGCAGGTGGCAGGCTCTCATTGAAGAAAAGCTCAGACAGTACAGGTAAAAGCCTCCATTCTGTGAAAGCATGAAGTCAGCTGGACCTACACGTGCCCAGTGCAAGTCCACTCACATCCCTTTCATCCTCACACCTGCACTGGCCTATTTGTCTACTGTGAGTCACTCTGAGTCATCTAGGACAGCAAGCATGGAGCTCACCATCAACAAACATGCACACATGCCTCATCAGCTGCTGTCTGATGCGAAGTGCGAAGTGACAGACAGACTTTCCTCTTTCAACTTACCCTTCTCAAACTGCAGCTTCCTGTACCTCTGCATTATCTCTGTGGCCACCATGCATTCAATCTGAGAGAAAAAGAGAGAGAACAAAGCTATTATGAAACAATGTGGTCTGATGGATACAAAAGCACTCTTTGCTTTGCAGATATTGCATTTAGCATTTCAATTTGATCAGGGTAAACACACACTCAACATTAAATATGGTTTCTAATCTAATCACTGTCTTAAGATCAAACAACACAGCAGGAATATGCATGTTTAATTTTTGTTTGGCGAACGACATACTTCAGCCCTAAGGAACGCCAAAAAAGACACATTAGTTGCTCTGATGCTTTGCATCTGGGTCTGATTCATCTGGTTTAACTGCTTTGATACTGAACGAGCCAGCCATCCTCACAATGAGCCTGCAGCACCGAGGAGGAACCCTGCCCTCGGACTGACCTCATACTTGGAAGGATTTCGTGGTGCAAGTCACCGAGGGGAGAGTCAGAGTGGAGAGGTTTCAGCATCCATTTTATGCTAAAAGAGCTTTAATCTCCTCTTGATGAGATGCAGGTCCATTTTAGGATTTTTATTTGGATGGTAAAGTATTTGTTGTTTCAGAAGCTGTGACTATTGCAGGGTTTGTAAATAGTTCCTAAAACCCCATTAATCCTGACAAAATCATCCTTTTTAGACTCCCCACCCAGATTAACATAACTATATTATATACTACTTAACAGATCATCATTATTTAGACACAGTTAGTAATTAGTTCATAGTTCTGTATGTTATCTGTATGTTCATGGACCCCCTGAACTATCTTTAAGGGCCCTCTTGTTGAAAACCCCAAGAGTAAAATTAAAAAGTAACAGTACAACTAGCATGAAAGCAGTACTGACCAATCACAACTCTGTTTTATAATAATAAATATTTAGCATTAAAAAGCTGTGCAAAATGAAGGAAAATTTACATTAGCGTTCAAAAGTTTGGTAATCTGGTAAGATTTTGTAATGTTTTTGAAAGAAGTTTCTTATGCTCACCAATGCTGCATTTATTTGATCAAAAATACAGTAATATTCTGAAAAATTATTTAATATATTTTGAATATGGCACACGGCCTGGCACGTGGAGGACGTTGAATATATTTTAAGCGGAGCACGTTGAATATATTTTATATATTATAATATATTTAATTTATTGATGTAATGACGAAGCTGAATTCTCAGCATTATTTCTCCAGTCTTCAGTTTCACATGATCCTTCAGAGATCATTCTAATATGATGATTTGATGCTTAAGAAAAAAATCTTATTATTATTATCAGTTAAAAACAGTTGTGCGGCTTCATATTTTTGTGGAAACAGTGGTACATTTTTTCAGGATTCTCTGATGATGAAAAGTTGATCAAAAAGTTCAAAAGAACAGGATTTATTTGAATAGAAATCTTTTGTAAGTCTTTACTGTCACCTCTCACTTTTGACTAATGCAGTTAATGCGTCCATTATTTACATTGCGTGCATAATTATTATGCAAGTTGATATTCTGATCGTATTTTTTTATATATCACTTATAAATGATTAAATATAAAATGAATATTAGTTATTAAGATTAATGTGGTTTGGAATTGGTAAAATGTGCTTAGGTAAAAAATATGATATCATCAGAATATCAACTTGCATAATAATTATGCACGCACTGTATATATAAACAATTTTTTGAACGGTAGTGTATATTGACATTACCTCATTTTCTTGTAAATGTCCACGTTTTGGACAGGCTGAGTCTGGACAGCTGATGGCTGTTTCAAAGCCCTCTTTGATGAGAAGTTCCACATACTGCTTCAGGCACTTTGAAAAGGATAATAAGAAATAAAAATGAAGTTAATAAAATACAAAATATGGAAAAACAAATTATGTGTAAACAAATTCTGCTTTTAATTTTCTGTTTAATTTGCTCACTGTATCTGTGAGCGTGTGAGTACAGAAGCACTTAACCACTTGAAATGCACTGTTAACTTCCTCAAAATAATTACGCTGTATAACATCTCAATTTAATGAAGACGCAGTCACTTGTCCAAGACTAATTATCCTCTAGTGTTAGCAATTTGCAAACTCACTGTTTTAATAGGCTGTGAAAAAATCTTATTTTATTATTTCATTTTTGCTTCAGAAGAAAAATCAGGTCATATTTTCATATCGTCTCTCCCACTCTCTCTCAAAATAAAATAAAATAAAATAACAAATTTCATCTGAACGCACCAAAAACTAACTTTGAGCTTTTAGGAATGTTTGGCAAAGCAAAGTCTGAGGGAGTTTCCATAAACATGCTTCGCTTAAGACAAAATGAATAAATAAAATAAAAAAATAAAAAAAACAATAAATAAAAAAAAATAAATAAAAAACTATTCAAAAATAAAATAAAATAAATTAAATTAAATTAAATAATACATTTTATCTGAACGCACCAAAAACTAATTGTGCATTTGAGCTTTTAGGAATGTTTGGCAAGGCAAAGTCTGAGGGAGTTGTTTCCATAAACATGCTTCGCTTAAGACACAAAGACAGTTTTGTCTCTAGTGAGCTCAGACACAACCAAGACAAGGCTTTTCAGAGTCAGATGAGGAGATGTTTTCCCTTTACCCTACTCTAGAAGCTTCCTTACCCCAAATGTTGCCTGCAACCTCAAGATATAAATAAAACTGCTCACAAATCAGTATAATAACACAGCAAAGGGAAAGCCAGAACAGCAAACCTCAGAGGGTTGAAGACGACTGTTTATTACTGGACTGTGAATCACATTGCAGAAATAAAAAAACAGTTCATTTGGCCTGTGGATATTCTGTCTATAGCTGTGAATTCTGTTCTTATATATAGACACATTTCAAAATGTCTGAGGCTTATGTAAGAATCCCACTGATTTATTTTTAGACGTTCCATTCCTATTACAGTGAAACCTAAAGACAGAAATCAAGAATGAAATAAACCAGAGAATCAATCTTCATAATGTTATTTTAAGTCTTTATGGAAATCTCTCATTTACTTCTATTTTAAACTTAAATACAATTAATACAATAAAATAGTTTTATTTTTAATTTATTTTCTCATTATATATTTATTTATTTTATTTCATTTTAATATATCATATAACATAAAATAATAATAATAATAATAATAAAGTAAATATTTTATCAATTGTTTGTTATTTATTTTTATTTATGTTGTTTATTATGCATTACATTTTATTTTATGCTGATAAAAAAATAAATAAAATAAAATATAATAAAATATTTATGATGTTTTTTTGAAACCTAAAATCCTACTCACCAGGGTGCAGAAGATGCATTGGCACTGGGTGATGGTGGTCATTTGCTCCAAGGGAAACTCTCCCAGGCACAACTTACAGGACACCAGCGGGTCCAGGGCCAAGTCCCAGGTGGGTCGGTACCTAGCTGTAGTCATGATGCCTGCTGCAGAGCTGAAACACAGAATAGCTGCTATTAGAGAAAGCCTACACACTTTAATGCACCTATACAAACGGCACAAAGCTTTTAACCGCTGCAATCAAAAGTGGCGACTGCTGCCGCAGCCACAATAAGTGCTTCTCAGCGCTAATATCCACGGAATCACAAACACCAGCCCTTTAAATGCACATCAAATTAGCCACATTGCATTTAGAGATGGTCTAACAGACACAGCGGTGAAAGGGGCAAACACATTTATCCCCATTTATATTCTGTAGCCCAACTGAAGGCCTGGCCACAAAGTGCTTTTCTGAGATGCGTTCGGGAGTCTAGTCTGACTGTAATGAAATGAAAAGTCGGACCAGATAGACGGAACAATTTGTCGTCTTCTGCTGCTGAATGACAGATGAGTTCACTGCGTGGTACTCCTTAAATGAGAAGGTTAAGAGCGAGAGAGAGAGAGAGAGAGAGAGAGAGAGAGAGAGAGAGAAAAGTACATTACTCTCCGCCTACGTCTCCCCTTTTTACAGTTTTTCAGAGAGGGATATTTTTGGAAGTCTCGACTATGAGACACTTCCACTTTCTCACGCTGAAGTGGGCTGTTGTGCACAGAGAGGCTTGTGACTTAAGTGTTTACAGGAAGTGTCTATGCGAACATCAACACTTTGCTTGGCTGCCAGGCAATGGGGGAAAGGTGAACGAGGCAGATGCGCTTCTTCCGGTGGTAGAACGGGTGCTTAAGGCAGGTTATGTTCTGCACTTGTGGCAGGATAAGGGAAGAAACTTCTCTGTATGTTGGGTATCATATGCTGAGAATCACTCAGGATGCTTTTAGACATTTCAGTCAGTGATGTAGAGAGTTGTGTGATGTAGTGTTGAGGTTTAGTGCAAGGTGCCGGAAGGCTCTTAACACCATGCAGGTGCCGTTTATGTCGCCTTTCTATGCCGACATCAAATGAAAAAAATTTCACTCACCCTATCTTTGTCCTGTTAAATAAAGATTTTAAATGGAAATGTGCCACAACTGGTTAATTTAGCAACCACCTAGCAATGTGGCAACCACATTGCCAGGTGGTTGCCAGGTGTTTTGAGTGGTTGTTAGCCAGTTGGTTGCCAGAACATTATCGAGTGCAACAGTTCCAGAAGTAAAAATCCCGTTTGTTTTCTCCATAGGGGAACTGATTTTTCAATTTCAACTATAAATTATGAACTTTTATCACCCATGATTCTGCAAAGAATTCTCCACCAATCAGAGAATCATATCAAGACAATCTCGCCAACATAACTTTTTAGCACACACCCACTCTAATGAAGTACTGTGAATAACTTAATCAAGTCAGTTTCCTTATGTTCTCAAAATACAAATATAATATATGTATATTAATATGCATATTTTCCAATAAATGTAAAATATATTGTTTATATATCATTGCTATCAGGCAGAAACCTTGTATCTTGTATTTTGTCTTTTTAACCAATGAAAAGTATTAAAAAAAGCTTGAGACCAAACATTTATAACTCCACTGGATCATCAAACTATCAGTCAAACCTCATAACTCACTCCATCTCTATCGTGAACGAAGTGCCACACAAATTTTGTACCATCTCTGCTTGTTTGCAATGCAAGGGTAAACAAAGAACTGGTTCTTTGAATAAATTCAGCATTTTCTCAAGAAACACTACATATATAAAAGCTAATGTTTTATGTATTTGAGGAGCGGAGAAGAGTGTCATTGTTACAGTGTAATTATATATTTAAGTACTGAGTAATATTAATTAACTAAATGTACTCACTATAGGGTTAAGGTAGGATTCGGGTTTGGTTGAGGGTTAGTTGCATGTAATTATGCATAATATACTGTTATTACTATGGTAAGTACATGTAACATATGTAACAAGGACACTGTAAAATAAAGTGTTACTGAGTGTCTTAGTCTAGCATTTGTCATAGCCAATATTGTCTTAAATAGCCTGTGCGTAGCACTTTGCCTTTAATAATAACATGACATTTTGGCCAAATGACACGTATGTCCGAAATTCTCCTAAATTTGACTATGTTTTTTTCCCTCATTAAATCCATTCAATTCATATGGATTACGATCTCTTTATGAGCCTTTTTCATCAAAGTGGTAGTTGAGTAGCTGTCTATGTAGGGACAGAAAGCTCTCAGATTTTATCAAAAAGATCTTCATTTGTGTTCCGAAGATGAACAAAAGTCCAAGTTTGGAACGACATGAGGGTGAGCAATTAATGACAGAATTATCATTTTTGGGTGAACTAACCCTTTAAGTATGAGAAATTGCTGCTCTCATATTGAGAGCAGAGAGGTTTTTCCTAGTGCTACAGACGTTAAAGGGCTCTTAAGCTCTCATTCATCATTTCCACAAAAAGTCTTGGCTGTTTCCGCTTGATAAGTCAAATGGGGTGAAGTATTGATAGCTTGATAATGCACCAGTGCAGCCTCCAGGATATCAAGAACAGAGACGGCAAAGAAAGCTGATTTTGCTGGTTGAGCTCAGAGGTCTTACATCACTCTCCCTTCAACCTGTCACAACCTGTCTTGCTCATCCACATCCATCCATCTCTGATGCTCGTTCTCTCAGGCTACCACCTCATCTGAGCAACACAGAGGAAAGAGACCATATTCACAATAAATTATATATATATATATATATATATACACTCACCTAAAGGATTATTAGGAACACCATACTAATACTGTGTTTGACCCCCTTTCGCCTTCAGAACTGCCTTAATTCTACGTGGCATTGATTTAACAAGGTGCTGAAAGCATTCTTTAGAAATGTTGGCCCATATTGATAGGATAGCATCTTGCAGTTGACGGAGATTTGTGGGATGCACATCCAGGGCACGAAGCTCCCGTTCCACCACATCCCAAAGATGCTCTATTGGGTTGAGATCTGGTGACTGTGGGGGCCATTTTAGTACAGTGAACTCATTGTCATGTTCAAGAAACCAATTTGAAATGATTCGAGCTTTGTGACATGGTGCATTATCCTGCTGGAAGTAGCCATCAGAGGATGGGTACATGGTGGTCATAAAGGGATGGACATGGTCAGAAACAATGCTCAGGTAGGCCGTGGCATTTAAACGATGCCCAATTGGCACTAAGGGGCCTAAAGTGTGCCAAGAAAACATCCCCCACACCATTACACCACCACCACCAGCCTGCACAGTGGTAACAAGGCATGATGGATCCATGTTCTCATTCTGTTTACGCCAAATTCTGACTCTACCATCTGAATGTCTCAACAGAAATCGAGACTCATCAGACCAGGCAACATTTTTCCAGTCTTCAACTGTCCAATTTTGGTGAGCTCGTGCAAATTGTAGCCTCTTTTTCCTATTTGTAGTGGAGATGAGTGGTACCCGGTGGGGTCTTCTGCTGTTGTAGCCCATCCGCCTCAAGGTTGTGCGTGTTGTGGCTTCACAAATGCTTTGCTGCATACCTCGGTTGTAACGAGTGGTTATTTCAGTCAAAGTTGCTCTTCTATCAGCTTGAATCAGTCGGCCCATTCTCCTCTGACCTCTAGCATCAACAAGGCATTTTCGCCCACAGGACTGCCGCATACTGGATGTTTTTCCCTTTTCACACCATTCTTTGTAAACTCTAGAAATGGTTGTGAGTGAAAATCCCAGTAACTGAGCAGATTGTGAAATACTCAGACCGGCCTGTCTGGCACCAACAACCATGCCACGCTCAAAATTGCTTAAATCACCTTTCTTTCCCATTCTGACATTCAGTTTGGAGTTCAGGAGATTGTCTTGACCAGGACCACACCCCTAAATGCATTGAAGCAACTGCCATGTGATTGGTTGATTAGATAATTGCATTAATGAGAAATTGAACAGGTGTTCCTAATAATCCTTTAGGTGAGTGTATATACAGTGAGGAGAACAAGTATTTGATACACTGCCGATTTTGCAGGTTTGCCCACTTACAAAGCATGTAGAAGTCTGTAATTTTTATCATAGGTACTCTTCAACTGTGAGTGACGGAATCTAAAACAAAAATCCAGAAAATCACATTGTATGATTTTGAAGTAATTAATTTGCATTTTATTGCATGACATAAGTATTTGATATATCAGAAAAGCAGAACTTAATATTTGGTACAGAAACCTTTGTTTGCAATTACAGAGATCATACGTTTCCTGTAGTTCTTGACCAGGTTTGCACACACTGCAACAGGGATTTTGGCCCACTCCTCCATACAGACCTTCTCCAGATCCTTCAGGTTTCGGGGCTGTCGCTGGGCAATACGGACTTTCAGCTCCCTCCAAAGATTTTCTATTGGGTTCAGGTCTGG
Source organism: Coreius guichenoti (assembly GCA_039654105.1). Classification (NCBI taxonomy): domain Eukaryota; kingdom Metazoa; phylum Chordata; class Actinopteri; order Cypriniformes; family Gobionidae; genus Coreius; species Coreius guichenoti. The sequence goes on along the minus strand of CM077177.1, from coordinate 27,019,475 downwards.
AGACTGGCTAGGCCACTCCAGGACCTTGAGATGCTTCTTACGGAGCCACTCCTTAGTTGCCCTGGCTGTGTGTTTCGGGTCGTTGTCATGCTGGAAGACCCAGCCATGACCCATCTTCAATGCTCTTACTGAGGGAAGGGGGTTGTTGGCCAAGATCTCGCGATACATGGCCCCATCTATCCTCCCCTCAATACGGTGCAGTCGTCCTGTCCCCTTTGCAGAAAAGCATCCCCAAAGAATGATGTTTCCACCTCCATTCTTCACGGTTGGGATGGTGTTCTTGGGGTTGTACTCATCCTTCTTCTTCCTCCAAACATGGCGAGTGGAGTTTAGACCAAAAAGCTCTTTTTTTGTCTCCTCAGACCACATGACCTTCTTCCATTCCTCCTCTGGATCATCCAGGTGGTCATTGGCAAACTTCAGACGAGCCTGGACATGCGCTGGCTTGAGCAGGGGGACCTTACGTGCGCTGCAGGGTTTTAATCCATGACGGCGTAGTGGAGAACAGGAGGGCTTCTTAAAGAAAAACTAACAGGTCTGGGAGAGCCGGAATTCTTACTGGTTGGTAGGTGATCAAATACTTATGTCATGCAATAAAATGCAAATTAATTATTTAAAGATCATACAATGTGATTTTCTGGATTTTTGTTTTAGATTCCGTCTCTCACAGTTGAAGAGTACCTATGATAAAAATTACAGACCTCTACATGCTTTGTAAGTAGGAAAACCTGCAAAATCGGCAGTGTATCAAATACTTGTTCTCCCCACTGTATATATATATACACTTGTGTGTGTGTTTGTGTGTTAAAAAAAGGTGTGCTTCTTCAAGTCCCAAAAGAATCTTTCATAGAAATTGTTTGGAATTAACGATTCTGGTTTTGATTCAGCTTAACAATTCCATCCCCATTTACCCACCCTCTACATCAAGAGTCAAGGTCTCCACTGACAAATGTTCTGTGAGAAAAGGTTGTGCATGAGAAAGTTCACTGATCTGCATTATTCAGAAAGCAATTATCACTTTCCAACAGAGAAACAATAACAAGGAAAAACAAGTTATCCTCAACAATGCAGCCCTCAGAGAGAACATCACTATGCCCTCATTTCAGTTTCTTATCAGATCACTGAACAGAAGAGAACAATCATTTATCATGAGTTCAGGCTGCAATATGATTTACAACATTATGAAAAAATTGAAAATTCTGTTATCATTTACTTTATGTCAATGCAATGCATTTCTTTCTTTTGTGTTTTTTGTCCATACAAAAAGTCACTGGGGTCTAGAGTTGTTTCGGACTTTTACTGCACGATAAAAATAGTTGAAACATCTTAAAATATCTTCTTTTGTGTTCCAAAGAAAAAAGAAAGTCATACAGGATTGGGAAGACGTGAGTATATGATGACATGAATATGATGAGTGTTGTGACTCTTGGATTTAATGGTCCATCTAGCTATTACATTATATAAATGTATGCATGTTCAAGATAAACCTGAATCTAGGGCTTCCCTGAAATTGTTGATCCCAACTACTTGGAAGATTTTAAAAAATATGTATTTTATCCATCCCTACCTCAGATTTTATCAAAATGCCACACCAAACATTGTGGTTACTATCATAACCCAGCAAGCAATGTTGCATTTAAAAGATGTCTTATAGCCATCCAAACACAGCCCTGACGACTAGGCTAACACAAGGCAAAATTTGGGCTGTCAGAGAATATTTAATAGATGTCTAACCATAGCCCAAGAATAGACTAGTCATCAACGCATAGAACATGTCAAAGAAATGAAACCAAACACCTTGTAATCACTGTTGACTTTGCTTACATGATGGGACATCATACATCTCGCAAGTTATTTTGGGAAAAACGACATATAACCAAATTCAAGGTTATTTTGGCTAGAAGTGGGTTACTCATAGCCAGACTATATCGGGTCTATAGTTATTTGAGACGGTAAAATGGTGGATATTGCTTGCTGTGAAACACTTTCTAAAACACAATAAATGAAACAAAAGATATTTACCATTTATGCTTTTAAAGTAGCAACAATAACTGTTATGGTATGGTATGGTATTTTGGCCAACAATATGGTTTCCAATGGAATTTGTTGATGCTCAAATGGTTACAAACATACTACTACATAGTGAGACTACACCTTCTCTTCTTCCATACAGTTCTTTTCATTCTTATACAGAGTCTTTATGTTCAGATATGAAATAAGCGCAGAAGGTGGAACTTCTCAAAGGTCTTGTGCTGGTCTCTAAGTCTCCCCTTCATTATTTATTCTCAGAGAGAAATGGGTCTCACAATGAAAGCTGAGAAGTACCTGCCTGAATATTTCAAGATATGGATGCCCCAGTCTCCACAAACATGAACACAATGTTCCCTTACTCAACTTTATCTGACTTTTGGCTTCTACTCAATCATCCTTGAAAAGAGCAGAAGCATTTACCTGCCCCATGGGCTCAGTTCGACCTCATTTATCATAACATAAAAGCATCATATTTCACCATTAACCACTGTGTGGTAATACTGTAGGCAGGGTTTCATAACACTTTCAGATAATAATTGCCTAAACGAGATCAGGCAAATGCCAAAAAAACACCAGACTGGCACGAGAACAGATAATTTAATGCTTTTCCCACATTATAATACATCGAAGAATGAATCAGCAGGTAATATATATTATGATGCCCAAAAAACAGGCCTATATATCAAAATAGGCAAATGTTTTTTTTTAATCCATTTTAAATGTGCATTTAATTACAGTTATTTATTAATTTATTATTTTATGAATTAAATCAGTTTTAAATATGTCTCTTACAATAGACACATTATAATTTGTCCATGTATGAAGTATTAATTGATAACTTACTCCTATTTTTAAGTCTCACTCCTAGGCATCCATAAAACATTATTGTATTCATTTGATTTATTTTTTTATGTTTGAATTATTTTATTTTGAAATATCACTCCTCCATATGCTATAACCTGCCAGTTTTCATTCTGTTAAGGTCAAACCAAACTGCTAACATTGTTTCTCACTACAAATAACAGTAGATGACCTGTATAACAAGTGATTTGCTCAGAACATCTAAATTCACCTGTTTTTCCAAGTTGTTTTTCCAAAAAGGTGTGTTAAGCACAAGTATAAAATGGTGGCAATATAATAAAAGGCACATGTTCAATAAATAACCTAATTTATTAATGATAACAGTCACAAAAACAATTTCTCCACTAAGTATTGTTATAAGTATAGCCTAACGCAGTGTTCACATCATGTCGGAATTACTGTAATTACGAAATGACAACTCTAAGATTTCACTCTAATCGGTTTGCGTCTTTGGAATATTTAGTTTCTATGGCAACAACAAAATGTTCAACCGCTACATTAATTCATTAATTTAATGCTATATGCTCTGGCAAAATAACGTAGAACAACAATCTCACCAGGTAACAGGCTATAATAAAAAGACACGGGTAGAGAGACGCTTATACCTTTCATTTTACATGTCATCATGACAGTCAAATCAGAGGTGTTCAGTGTAGACATGAACAGTTCCATAAACTTGAAATTAAGATAATTCCAACATAACATGAAAAAAGCATATCTGTAGGCTGTTTATGGTTGGCAAGCAACGTCACATTTATTTATATATATATATATATATATATATAATTAAATTGATGTGTGAATATCAAATCGCCTTGAACATGGCTCATCCAAACAAAATGCTGGACTACCTGCTTTAATAATAGCTTTTTGACTAAAGATGTATTAATATTAAAATTCTGGTCAATATTGCTAAGTCAATAATAATGTTTTTTGCAATACCCTTCTGTAAAGCTGCTTTAAAACAATGTGCATCATGAAATAAAATTGAAATTGACTTAAAATGGACTATTTTCTTGTTATAGCTGATAAATGGATGATTTTAGTATTCTATATTATTTTGTATAAATAAAAAATAAAACACTACAAACCCAAATTAATATTTTTAAATTGCATAACAACATTATAATGCACAGTTCTGAAGAGATAAACCGGTTTTGATGTAATAATACGGGAATGTCCCGAAATGGAGGAGCCCCAGTGTGCTTTCGTATGGCTGGGCTGGTCTCTGACTGCAGGCTGTGTGTGTGCACTCGCTGAGGTGGTATGTCAGCACTGAGTCTGTCTTTCTCTAAAGGTCATTCCTGGCTTCCTGTCAAAAGCTATAACCTCATTAAACTGCCATGTTACCAAGTGAATGCCAAAGTGACATATGACAAATGTCAATAGGTTTCATAAGTGAGACAATAAGATGATTTTGACTAAAATCCTTTAAAAGGAGTTATGATTAAGCTTTTTTTTTTATTTAACTGATCAGTATTGGCTATCTGTGTGACCACACAGTCTGTTTACAGTGTCTACTATTGTAACAGATGTTTACATCTACCAATGTCTTTATACAGTGTGTGTAATGTGTATTTATTTATTTATTTAGAGAGAGAGAGAGAAGAGAATAAGTATCTTATCATTAGAATAATCGGACCGGGACTCTGTATTAGCAGATACTCGGTATTCAATGACTCGTATCGGAAGCGTGTTTAAACCAGACGCGTCAAAGCAAACGTTCCTTTACTCTTCCATTTGTCCTGCTGTCGGGAGTAGCTCAGGTGCGTGGAGTATATCAGAAATTGAATGTGCAGCTATGATTATAATGGGTTCTATTTGTTTTTGACGCGATGAATGGTGCAATGATGACGCTTTGACAGATGCATAAGCTGTTTAATGCCTCTGACACATGTTTTCCTCAGCGCATAACTTATATTTTATGGTTATATCCTTATCTATAAATGTTAGGAAGTCCAACAAGTATTTCCATTTTGCATTTTCTGACAGCAAGTGAGTCTTGTTAAACTTCACAGTTCAATGAACGAGCGCCGGTGGGCGCATGCGTGTCAAACAGACAGGGCGAAGTAGAATAGGAGCACAGTAATTCTGACTAAAATACACATAGGTTTAGGTGTAGGTTTAAAAATATACATGTAACACGAGTAATCATATTTATGAGAGCAGTAACAATAAATAGCCCATGAATGTAATATAATATAAAATATACACTCACCTAAAGGATTATTAGGAACACCATACTAATACTGTGTTTGACCCCCTTTCGCCTTCAGAACTGCCTTAATTCTACGTGGCATTGATTCAACAAGGTGCTGAAAGCCTTCTTTAGAAATGTTGGCCCATATTGATAGGATAGCATCTTGCAGTTGATGGAGATTTGTGGGATGCACATCCAGGGCACGAAGCTCCCGTTCCACCACATCCCAAAGATGCTCTATTGGGTTGAGATCTGGTGACTGTGGGGGCCATTTTAGTACAGTGAACTCATTGTCATGTTCAAGAAACCAATTTGAAATGATTCGAGCTTTGTGACATGGTGCATTATCCTGCTGGAAGTAGCCATCAGAGGATGGGTACATGGTGGTCATAAAGGGATGGACATGGTCAGAAACAATGCTCAGGTAGGCCGTGGCATTTAAACGATGCCCAATTGGCACTAAGGGGCCTAAAGTGTGCCAAGAAAACATCCCCCACACCATTACACCACCACCACCAGCCTGCACAGTGGTAACAAGGCATGATGGATCCATGTTCTCATTCTGTTTACGCCAAATTCTGACTCTACCATCTGAATGTCTCAACAGAAATCGAGGCTCATCAGACCAGGCAACATTTTTCCAGTCTTCAACTGTCCAATTTTGGTGAGCTCGTGCAAATTGTAGCCTCTTTTTCCTATTTGTAGTGGAGATGAGTGGTACCCGGTGGGGTCTCCTGCTGTTGTAGCCCATCCGCCTCAAGGTTGTGCGTGTTGTGGCTTCACAAATGCTTTTCTGCATACCTCGGTTGTAACAAGTGGTTATTTCAGTCAAAGTTGCTCTTCTATCAGCTTGAATCAGTCGGCCCATTCTCCTCTGACCTCTAGCATCAACAAGGCATTTTCGCCCACAGGACTGCCGCATACTGGATGTTTTTCCCTTTTCACACCATTCTTTGTAAACTCTAGAAATGGTTGTGCGTGAAAATCCCAGTAACTGAGCAGATTGTGAAATACTCAGACCGGCCCGTCTGGCACCAACAACCATGCCACGCTCAAAATTGCTTAAATCACCTTTCTTTCCCATTCTGACATTCAGTTTGGAGTTCAGGAGATTGTCTTGACCAGGACCACACCCCTAAATGCATTGAAGCAACTGCCATGTGATTGGTTGATTAGATAATTGCATTAATGAGAAATTGAACAGGTGTTCCTAATAATCCTTTAGGTGAGTGTATATCCCCCCCCCATCCGATTAATCGGAAATTAATCGCCAGATTAATCGATTATCAAAATAATTGTTAGTTGCAGCCCTACTCTAGAGGCAATCGTATATATCATAAATGCTCTTTTTGTACTTGCAGGATGTTTTAATTGTCCCTTTCAGGCAACTCAGTTCACTTGGCAGCGCTCTTGAAACGCCAAAAATCTCCTAAAAATATTTAACATATTTACAGTTTCTCCAGCTCATATAAAGATATTTATTTTACAGCTCTTCCGAGAATGCAACCGTAGCTGTCAGACTAACACATATACTAAGAGTAAAACAGACAGTGCATAGACTTTCATGGAAGAAAAGAAACTAGTGCATAAAGCTAAAAACTTCAAGTGGCCATGACCCTGTGTGGACAAATGCTCCTGTTTGGTCAAAGTAAAATACATGCACACACATGTAACTGTTCTCTCAATGTTTGCTTGCCCTTGCCAAATGACCCACATTTATCACCCAAAGCGATTGAGCACTCATTTATTTTTGGCTCAGTCTTTATAAACGTCAGGAATCCCAATGGTGAAACACTCCCAGTGAGCAGACAGGGACAATTATCTTCAGTTCTCAGCAGTAAGATCAAAACTGAAGTCTACAACAGGCTGCTTTACTGAGCTGATACACAACACTTTTTTCAAGTTTATTTTTGAAGTTCAGTGACTCAGACAAGGCTACAATGACAATTTTGCATGAAAATATGGGCCTTTAAACCTGGCATGCGACATTCATGGCACCATCAGTCTTTTCTCCAAAAAAGTTTCCTTGAATGTCATGGGCTAGATTAATAGTCAGCACTTCTAAAGACTAGTCTAAATAAGAAGGTTGTGTTTTTGAGAACTCCAGATTGTCAAGGCTGTATACTAATCAACTAAATTACAACTATGCTTGCAGAGATGGTATCCTTTTTGGAACAAGCACAGTTTGCTTTTCCTTAACCAAATCCAGCTAAAACCAGGTAGTAGACAGCTTTATGTGGTTTTTAGCTATAGTTGAAGCTGGTCATTAGCTGGGCCAAGGTGGTTTAGGTGGTTGATCAACCCATTGGGGCTGATGATGACCTATAGGAATGAGTCAAGATGGTCAATTAGTCATTCAACAACTGTCTAGCCAATTAGTATGTTCAAACGTTCTGTAATAAACACATTAGATCAAGGTCAAGTGAACCCAAACATTTAATTATAAGCTTCCCTATGACAGATTATTTGACTATTAGGAAACCCACTGACTAGACAATTTAAAAATACCTGGTAGATGATCTTGGTTAACCTGGCCAGAGCTGGTAGACCTTGACTAAGATGGTTGGGACCTAGTTGAGCTAATAAACTAAAACACAATTGAGCTGGTTGAACTGAGTTGAGTTCCAAAACATAGTTTGAATTGTTTGACGACGAGTAAAGACCACCTTATACTGGTATGAACTGGTTTCTTCAGCAGTATAAGCTGGAGAACCAAGAAATGCAGTTTCAAAATTTCCCAGGTACTGACTTGTTAGGAAGACAGCAGAATCATGAGGAAGTGATACAACAGCAGAATTAAAAAGTTCTCAAACAGCCTGAAGGAAGATCATCTTGGAGAACAAAGTCACTCTGTTCAAAGGTTGCAGGAGTAGAGTAAAGGTCAAACCTCCAGAATAAGGAGAAGATTTCTCTAATGATCTGAGGTCACTTTGCATAGCGTCTACAGACTGTAGAAAACATTTCCAGTGTGACTAAAGCATACCATTATCTCCAAGTATAATTATGAAGCAGAATTAAACAGTAAGAAATTGAACCTCTCTGTGGTGTGAAGACAAGGATTTGAATGGAATAAAACAACAACATCAGGCATGTCAGAATAAAACTATACATTAAAATATGAAGAGACATCTTTCTTCTCAGAAGTCTTGTAGTGCACCATTTGCACCTGAAAAATTAAGAGGATATGACAAGCATGCTGCGGAGTACTTATTTCTATTGACACAAACAGAGACTGAGAGCCCTGAGGTTATCTGTGAATGCCATCTGTTGTCACTCAAGGTTCTTGAGTGATAACAGATGTGAGAAAAAGTAAAACATTTAGCCAACAAAAACATAAGCCATGGATGAATATGTCGGCACTTCAGTAATAAAAGGTCTTTTCAACATTCAGATTCTTTTTTTATCCACCGTAACTTAAAAAAAAACAGTTATGGAAGTACAGTAGCACTTTAGTAGGCAATAGTTGTGAATAAGCTCTGAATCACAGATGCTGAGGTCAGGACGTGCCCAAACTGGTCTCCCTTAGCAAACACACCCTCACTGGAAAACACTTCATACTAATCCGCAATGTCCTGGCTTCACATATCAGACACATTCTTCTAGATAGTCTTGTAAAAACCAAATGGGTGTCTGGAAATAAAACAATTGAACATTATTGTACAAAACAATTAGCTGGCACAAAATGTTCTATATCTTAGAAACCCTTACAAAACCGAAGTCCTGTGTTAAAAAATGCAAGTCAGGATTCACTAATTTGCTAAGCCTATCAAAGTTCCTCTTGAACTTGTAAAATAGCGGTGGCAAGCCACAGCCGCTTCCCGGAATTTGAAAAATGCTAAGATTTTTGCAAGAAAAATGCAAGTTTTTGAGTTGTGAGATAAAGTTAAAAATAACAAATAAGTCAGATTCATAGGAAATATAATGACATTGTGAAATAAAAAGTTACAATTTTGAGATATAGGGCCAGATTTACTAAACAGGACAATTAGCGTGAGAGCGCAATTCCATAAAAGTGCTGATGGGAGTGGACAGTTCTGCGCATGATCTACTGACTACTGTTGCAAATTAAAGAACACAGACGCAGCCGGATCATTTCCATAATGACCAACGCAATCTACCCGTTAGCGTCTGGTTTAAGACGTGCTTTTTTTGGGCGGTAAATAATGGTGCAAACACCAGTAAATTTGATTGTAAATCACCTTGCGTGATTCATTTAAATACTCTCCTCCCATAAATTTTGCGCCTGAAAGGGAAACTCATACAAATACATATGCAATAAGGTCAGCCGCAAAAATAACTGTGTCCACGCCTTTTCAGCGCTAATTTATCACTGCGCGTCTTTAGTAAATCCTGAGAGTAGTTTTTTAATGCCAAAAGAGGGTTTGCACTGACGCAAGCTGTTAGTAAATCTGGCCCATAGTCTTAATTATGAGATATAAAGTTGAAATTGTGAGCTATAAAGTCGCAATTCTGAGAAATAAAGTCACACTAGGGAATAAAAAGTCACAATTATGACAAATGTAGTCTTAATTGAGAGATAAAAAACTGCAATTATGAAAAATAAAAATTGCATTTGTAATTATCTCATTTTATCTCATAGTTTTATTACTGAGGCTCCATAAACGAAAATGCTGAAATGACTGGTAGAATTTGGTGGTTTAAAAATACTACATCATGTATGATAATACCATTTTCTTCACATTGAACTGTTGCTCCATTAACCATCATGGTGGTACCGGAATTTGGACGATGTTGTACAGTGCTGTACAAACCGCTACAATGAGGCAAAGCTTTCACAGCCTTCACTGCCTGATGAGTTCACACGTTGCCATCAAGCTATTTACATGCAAATGTATCATTCTATCACCAGCCACATGTGGCAAAGCTTGATGCTATGGGATGGTGTGAGTGCCAATTTAAGTGCGTACTGACTGTGAGAAGTGAATAAATTAAAAAAATTATACCCGTCAACCAGGTAGGCTGCAGTTGAAAATCACATCAGACAGACTTGCAGTAGCCTAAGCTTGTTCACCAAAACATCTCGATGATCTAATTTCTGTTTAAATGACAAACTTTCTCACAGGAGTAATTAAAACCCAAGCGAAAAAACACACGACACACGAGTCGGATGTTGATTCAGATTAAGCAACCACACTGACAGATTATCTTTATAGGCTGTATTAAACCAATAACTTTGACTCGTGTGAGTCTTTTGGTGTGACTCATTTACTTTATGTCATGAATCCCAATGTGTTCTTGGCACACTCACTTAGGAAAATTATTTTGCACATATGCAACTTTTATACACTAGGCTAGGCTACTGGGACTTATCCTGCGAAATATCTGACTCAATCAGATCTGAACCCAGCTGAGGTCACCTTCTGCCGAGAGCCAGCCAGTCTCCTGCCTGCATTACAGAGCTTTGCGATAACTGCTTTCTCATCCACAGCTGTTGGGGAGCAACAGTGTACCTATTGATATCACTGATGATAGGTATGATGACTGACTAATAGAGAAAACATGGTATGTTATTAAGAGACTGCATTTAAGTAATACTCAAATTTCAGAACAATCCTTACATTGTTATGGTAAAAACAATGTCTTGAGTGATAAAGGCACCACAGATTTGATTTAGGTGGTATTTAGTGGTAACATATGGAATCTTGAAGTAATACATGATTTGAAAAGTTCATTATTCATTAGTTGGTATGGCAATAGCAAAATCCTGAGTTAAACGTCTGTTGTCATACTGCCTCTCATAATTAAATTGCAAAATGGTTCCACAAATGTCCAACTGCTGGCCACAACATAACTGCTTTAAGTCCTCTGTAATGCATTTAGTGCATCAAATGTATGTGTGTGGGTGCTGAGAAGGTCAACGAAGGCCACATTATGTTTAAAATACAGTATGCTTGTTCTCTTTCACGTCTTATTGTTCTCTTTCACGTCTTATTGCGCTTAGACTGTCAAATACACACAAGGTTATGTCAAACACAGTTCACATAAACAGTCGGTTATGTCTGTGAACGTAAACAGCAAAGAAATCGCATGTGCATAAAAGTGAATAATGTATTAAAGTGAAAGCAGCATAATATACAGCACCGACTGCTATGTTGTTAATATGAATCAAACAATAAAAGAATACGAATAAGAATAAGTTTTTTACTTGAATGCTGCTGTTAAATGCTTTGGTGAGGAGATAAACATGGCGGATGGTGTACAGCTCACTCAGGGAGGGGTCTATGCTAATAGGGCAGAGTCTGTCATCAGTTGTGTAATAGGTCCCCTTTGAAATGCCCATTGTCGTGAGTATTTACGTAAACACAGTTGGTGATGTCTTATGCCGGGTACACACTGCACGATTTTCACCCCGATTTCACTCGCCGACAGTTTTGTGGAAATTGTAACAAATGCCTGAAATCTGAGGCAAATCGGTACTCATTCATGTGAGTGACAATCATGGAGTGTGTATTATCAGTGTCGATGCCCATGAAATATTTAGCATGCTAAATATCTGGACCTGTCTGCGACTCAGAGACCCCCTCAAAGTTCAGGGGGCGGAGCCACAGATCTGCAACAGAACATCAGCAAGCATGGCCACTGCAAGCAACCATTCTCTCCTTCAAGTGTGAAAACATTAAAAAAAAATACATGTCTTAACCCATTTTGCTGTGATAGTTGTTAATTTGCACTGCTCTTGGTAGATTGTATTTGTCATTATGGAAAAGATCTGTTTGCACCTGTGTTCAATTCACGCATTGTCAGTCGATCACCCGCAGAACTTTCCACTCCCATCTGCGCTTTTATGAGATTGCAGCTAATTTGCCCTTTTTAACAAATCTGGCCCAACGTTTGCATGTTTATTATCATATTTGTGAGATGACTGTTGTACTTGCCACTGTTGCTGCTGGGTCACCACAACCTTTGGCTGAACTGAAGCATCTGTGAGCTGCTATGAACAGCAGAAATAAAGCCTATCGGAGAAAAGTCACGAGTCTGTTTTTTGTTTACCGTTCAAGCCACCACGGTGACTAAAGGACGAATACTGAAAATTGAACTACAGAATGTCTATTTATAGTGTGGAAAGATAAGTGGCATCCTTTGGGAGTGTCTTTCTGACTGAGCAACACACTTATCTAATCTCTGTTCTACTGTTTTTCGGGTGAAACTGCATAACCGTATATCAGATACAGAGCACAGATCAATAATGTTACTGTTTATAGTGCAAATATAGTGTATAAGTGCATATAATTGTTCTTCAGTTAAGGCTAAAATGCAGAAGGGGGCTTGATGTTAGATGGAGGATAAAGAGTTTGATGTTATTGTTAATGCTTTAAATACACTGTCAAGCACAAAGTCAAATCCAACCCTAGACTAGATAAGAATAATAAGATAAAGACTCTCTCATAATGTAAACAGACCGCCGTTATCCCATAAGCCCTTCTCTAAAGTGTGAGCCTACATATGAGTGATTCTATAAATGGAGGTACATTTTGCATTTCAAAAGGTTAAGGGAAAAAAATGTCCACTAACAGAAATTCTTTCCAGTATCTTATTGAAAACATATTCAATTTTAATAATTCAGTGCTTGCCAAACACAAGTTACTTCCTTTATTACTTTTAACAAAAAGTAATTTATTTATAGTATTGTTTTACAGACAAATTAGGCAATGTGTAGAAATAACATTGGTAACAGAGTTTGACGGTAACAGGATTGACAATTTTAAACTTTTTAGCCAAAAACTCCACTTGCTAGCATAAATGCTAAGAGCACATGGGACTAATGAAATCATGATTAAAAGACTTTTAAACAACCCACTGTGTGATCAGTAATAAACTCTGTTTTATTTTGATATTGTGGTAACAATTTTGACGTTTTACAGAATAACTCTTGGTATAAGAACTTTTTAGATTTAAATATTTTCTCAGAGAGAGCACATATACCTTTCAGTGGTTCAGATCTTATCAGTGAGGGAAAGTGACATCATTTCCTGTATGTTGTGGGAAATAATTTCACCTATGTAAGACACTTTTTACAGAAAATATTATATTGTTACGGCCTGTAACATCTTGTGATCCACGACAATGAGTAACAAATTATTAAAATAATTACAAATATAACCATTTGAAAAAAGCAGAAACAATAATGACTTTGGACAACAAATGTACCTGCAATTATAGAATCACCCATGTTTAAAGATGATTATAATAACAACACACATTCTTGGCCAAAACATTCAACCGATGAGTCAAAGGGCCCTATGATTTCCATGATGTGTAAAACATGGACAGAATTACAGAATCCTGTCATAAAATTAGAATTTACTGTCTAACACGAAATGTCACAGAATTTTGGATATGCAATGTTTTGTTGTAATTTAAAGGAATATTTTCATTATATTTTCATTTGATTACATTTTAAAAGGCTGATTAATGTTATTACCACCAAATTTGTATTGAATCATAAGTTACATAATAAAAATGAATACAAATCAAAAACAGACAACACAGAATTTAGGGAATTTAAGATTTTAATTAATCCATTAATACCGAATCCAGAAAGATGCCATCAGCACAGGTAACATTTCTCAAAACTCTACTTGTTAAAGATAAATACATGTCTCCCTCATAGTAACCCAGCCAGTAATGAGCCAGTACAGTAATGAATGCTGGGTGTTGAGTGAATACCAGAGGGACTGCACTACCAAATGTAAACACTGGCAGTTAGCAACATGTGGTGTTGTCAAACCTTTGCAGCGCTAGTTACTTGAGAGGGCCAATGGGAGTAAAGAGTTTTTTCCTGGACACTGACTGGAACTATTTTGATAAACCCTCTTCCCTAACAACGCAATCTACCTTGACCAACAACAACAACAACAAAAGTATGGTGTATGATGCCACCAACCAAATTCTCTCAGTAAAAGATGCTTAAATTACCATGTTCCTTAACTGATACTGATATTTGAAATTTATTTATTTGGAATTTAATTTACTTATGGCATCTAATTGTAGGCCAACACAGAAGGTTTTGGATTTGGAATGCATATGTTTCCATTCAAAGTTCATTCAAAATTGGAATATAGCATAAAACATTTGTGAATAAAGCAGCGTTTCCATCTTGTGGAAGCCATTGTGGATGTTTTTTACTACATCATAAATGACTTGAGCCTCAGAGCGTTCAGACGAAAACCAATAAACGCTGTCATGTTATCTTGCATTCAGATGCCTGACACTTCTGGTGGATCATTAAACCAAATTATTTTGATGACAGACCTTGGCTCAGGCATTTCAGAATGATCAAACCAATATTTGAGATGTGCAATATAACTGGTCTACTGGTTAGTCCAGTTATCTAATCACATCCTCTGTTGAGGCAAAGAGTTTTTTTGTTGCGCATCAAGGGATTTATTCTTATCGAATTAAAAAAAATGATCCGCCTCAAATGAGCGCATACAAAATGTATGCGCATTTTTAGAATTTATGCGCATCTTGGCGCATAAAAAAGTAGCCTAAACAGCAAAAAAATTATATAATACAAAACAAATTTAGTTTTCTGAAAGTTGAATTATTAACTTTACACATGTTGTAAATAAGCTCTGAATATCGCACCTTTAAAATAAATTAAATACAGCTTGTATTGTAATATTACAATAATGTCCAAAATCATTCATTTCTACAGACTTGCTTTTTGCTCACTGATCTCTATATATATATAGATGATAAATATATTATATTATCTATATCATAGATCAGTGTTGCCACAATGTTTCACAGTGATGTTTCCCTTATGATGTCACAACTCAGCAACTCGTCTAGAATTCCAAGTTTCCCACTATTAAGTATGACTTCACTCAGTCATTTATGAGCTCGGAACTTGTAATTACGATATTTCCAACTCCACTCGAAAGGCACATAGCAGCTTCAAAATGAATGATTATGGTGTATGACTTTATGTAATTTAAGTTGTAGGACAAAACGTACATTTTAACCACAGGCAGTATTTGACTAAAATCAAAAACTTGTTATTCTCAGAATCCAAAAGGAAGAGGGAGACCATGGCTTTAAACTAAATTCTCTTCCAGGTTGTAGAAATGTGAACCGAACATTTCTATGAGGCTGAAACCACAGCCATAAATTAAGTTAGAATGACACTACGAACTTTCAGACAAAAATAAAATGTCTAGACACACAATCCGTCAATCATCATTAAATTTATATTTCTAATAGTGGCAGATATTTTTAATTATTATTTTGATTTCACTGGAACTATTAAGATAATACATAATGTACTTAAAACAAAACTTTTAACAAATGAAATAAGGAGGATTCAAACGAAAATAACTCAGATATCAGGAACATAATAGATCAGTAGTCACATTTAATATGGTGGGGCAGAGAAAATGATACTTGTGATATTGGGAAAATAGCATTAATTCTTCATATTACCATATATCCTCAACACAATGCCATTTTTGATAAACATTTTGAATATGATTAATCATTGGTTTGTTTAAAAAAAAATTATAACCTCATGGTTGTCTCCTGCCTTCTTGCAATATCACAAACAACTTTCAAACCAAATCCTTACACAAAACATTTACCTTGAGATATCAACAGATGCACTGAGAAGATCCTGGTACTTTGGATCACACATGTAGTTTTGACAACTTAGGGAGGACCACATTATTCCTTTATATTACACAATCCCAAAAAAAGCATGAAAAATCCTTATAACGCAAATCTACTTACTGTTTTTCCATCGAGTGTTCATCCAGGGTTTATGTCAAAATTTAACAATCTACTGTCGAACTATGCAACACAATCCCGATCCTCTAGACTCCTGCAGAGCACCAGCACCTGAACTGGAACACATCAACTCCTCGAACACCAGAACGTGTCATTTCATAATATGAATATTTGCATCATCTGACTGGAAGGGCCAAGGGTCCCATGATCCCAAAACAGAGTGTGCTGCCCTGCCTACCTAGGCAGCTTTTTTAGGCACTGCAGCAGCATTTTTGGACATCACGATGCCCAAAAATAGGTAGGCAACACACTAGATTTTGAGAGCCAGCTCATCTTAATGTTACAGTAACCTATGTACATACAATAATAGTAAACAGCCATCTTAGACATCACTCGGGTAAACAAATCTATATGATAGCTGCATATACAGAAAGAAAGTGGAGTTTCTCCGTTATAGGCAAATGTAGATCATAAAGCATTTCCAAAAAAGAAAAAAAATGAAACCGACATTTTATGATGTATTGACTGCTGACATAGACATATAGCTTGAAGAATGAACGCTGCACACATCCTATTGCATTAATGAAAGTCAATATAGTGTCGTACACAGCGAATACTGTGGATAAGCAAACATTTTAGTTTAAGGCAGGCACATTCATCATAGCTATCTGTAATTGCACGGGCGTTTTACCTTATGTCTTCATGTAGTTTTGCAGGCA
Source organism: Coreius guichenoti (assembly GCA_039654105.1). Classification (NCBI taxonomy): domain Eukaryota; kingdom Metazoa; phylum Chordata; class Actinopteri; order Cypriniformes; family Gobionidae; genus Coreius; species Coreius guichenoti. The sequence goes on along the minus strand of CM077177.1, from coordinate 27,002,918 downwards.
GATATAAGAATCAGCTGATCCGTCGGACGCGTTGTGAAGACGCCATTAGTCTGACTCTGAGTATATCCTACTGTTCTGTACAGACAGCGCGTCCGTACGTCTCTATATATGTATGTGTCTCTGAAGCGAATTCAGGCGCAGCACTAGCACCCTCTGTTGGGTGCAATACACAAACTATTATGGTGCTTTAGAAAAAGACTTTATGGCCTAGTTTCACAGTCAGGGTTTAGATTAAACCAGGATTACGCCTTAGTTTAATTAGGACATTTAAGTAGGTTTTAGTTAAAACAGCTCAGACTTAAAGTGATAGTTCACCCAAAAATGAAAATTCTGTCATCATTTACTCACCCCCAAGTTGTTCCAAACCTGTGTGTATTTCTTTCTTCTGCTGAACATAAAAGACAATTTTGAAGAATGTCGGTAACCAGTTGATGGGCCCCATCGACTTCCATAGTATGGGGAAAAAAAATTACTATGGAAGTCAATGAGGTCCATCAACTGTTTGGTTACCCATATTCTTCAAAATATCTTCTCTTGTGTTCAGCAGAAGAAATAAATTCATACAGGTTTGGAACAACTTGAGGGTGAGTAAATGATGGCAGAACTTTTATTTTTGGGTGAACTATCCCTTTAAATTGGTAGTTAACTTCAGAATTAAAATTTCCTGATAATTTACTCACCCTCATGTCATCCAAGATGTTCATGTCTTTCTTTCTTCAGTCGAAAAGAAATTAAGGTTGAGGAAAACATCCCAGGATTTTTCTCCATATAGTGGACTTCAATGGTGTACAACAGTTTGAAGGTCCAAAGTGGAGTTTCAATGCAGCTTCAAAGGGCTCGACACAATCCCAGACGAGGAATAAGGGTCTTATCTAGTGAAACGATCTGTCATTTTCTTAAAAATATAAAAATGTATATACTTTTTAACCACAAATGCTCTTAATTGCTCTGATCTGCGATGCGCCACACATTACATCATCACGTTGGAAAGGTCACGCAGGCGGAAGTACCGCGGTAGGGTGAAAAACTCCATCTCATTTTCTCCTCCAACTTCAAAATCGTCTGACATCGTTGCTTAACCTTTGCACATTGCTTAACCTTGACTTAGTCTTTGTACATTCTTTGTAAACACTTGATCGGTACTTTCTCATACGTCATGCATGACCTTTCCAACGTGATGACGTAACGCATGGCGCATCGCAGATCAGAACAAGAAGAGCATTTGTGGTTAAAAAATATATAAATTTTATATTTTTTAGAAAATGGGTGATAATTTCGCTAGATAAGACCCTTATTCCCTTAGATGACTCTTTGAGCAGTTTGACCAATGAGATAAGATGTAACAAGATGTTGTCAAAAATATTTATTTACAAAGTAAAGTAATAAAATATAGTTACAACTTCAATGTAAAATTAAAAGATAATCAAGGTATAATTTTCATTTCTATAGATTTCTTTTTCAAGGTGCCTCAGTGAACTTCACTATATAATACAAGCGCCTTAAAGCCTTCCCATTATAATGGGGTTACAGGAGTCTTTTGAGTTCTTGCAGAGACTATTCCAACGTTGTGATCTGAGGAGCCTCAAACTGTGCCTCAAGTAAATTGCCAGTTCAACTGTATGACAATTAAAGCATCTAAGGTGCATTAAGTCTTAATTATTCTAATTCAAAGTGTCCTTATGCTTTCAAAGTGCACATAATCAAACTATAGATCATTTACCAATCCTACAGGATTGCATAAAAACAATTACTTCTACTAAGAAAGTAAAGCTAAAGAAAATCACATAGCATAAGAGTTAAAAAACATACTTTGGGTAATGCAAATACGCAAGCATAATACAAACATGTAAAAATGTAGTATATATCTATACAAATAATATATATATCTATAATATAAGTATTTCAGTGCAGTAGAATCTCCTTTAAAAAAAGATTGAATATACAGACATATCCAACCAGCTTATATATGGAGCTGTATTGCATAATTATTTATTGTTTAACATTTATAAATTAAATCAGATTTCAATGTAAACAGCAATATTGAGAAAGGTCACCACTCCAGTTTCATATCTTCCTTGCTCCACGCATATTTCCCCCCTCTTATGAGGAACATCTTCTCATCAAAACCACTGAACTTGATGGCCTCTTCCACTCCAACATCCAGAATGGACTTTGACGGATCTTTCCTCCCCTCTCGGCAATCCAAGAAGCGCATCTGCGGCATCAGATATAGAGGATTAAAAATCTATTTATGATGATTGCTCTTTCTGATGATGTAGCATAGACAGCATGATTATTAATAGAGATCAGAGATTATTCAAGGGGGAGAAGTAATTTGAAGCCTGGAATGAGGCAAATTACTGCAGGCCTTATTATATTCCTATCCATAATCTACTGATATGACAATGTAATTTAAAGGAATCATTGACACTGTAATAATAGTGTAATCTAATATACAAAAATCCTTTAGAGTCTAATGACAACATAATCAAATATATATATATATATATATATATATATTAAAAAGTATTTTGCAATAATGAGAAGAACACTTAATGGATGTTGAGGAGAAAATATGACTACTTACATATTCATCAAGAATCAGGTAAGAGTCTCTCATCTGTAAAAGGGAAATAGATGAGTAAATAAACAATTCACATAAGTTAACAGCTTTATATTCAAGTCCCAGGCATCCATCTCTGAACTATTTTTATTTAAATTCAAAACTCATTGTGGCCACTTATGCGTCTTTAAAGCTTCGGTAATGAATTGAAACTGAAAGTTTATTGCTGTATTACCCATAAATTGAAGCCACTTAATCCACCAAATTGTAAGCTATTTTGATCTGAATTGAGCCATAGTATGCGCTCTGTGCCTCAAAATTACCTTTTGATTAGACTCTGGAACCAGACACTCGACGCTCTGGTGGCGGTCCAGGAAGTCTTGGAATTGCTGCTCGCTAATGACAAATTTCTCTGCCTCGCGTAGGCTGTTCTCCCCTGCATTTTCACCTTCAATTAGCAAACACTGGAAGACCTGTGTGAACATTGCAATACACATTTTCAGCAGCCTGGTTATAATGAGAATGAGAAATGGCAGTCTGTAGGAAAAGAAGTAACTGTACCTTCCAGCGCACTGGGTTCAGAGCATTGATCTGCTCTGTCATATCTTCTGCCACATTGTAGGTGTTGATAACTGAGTTGATTTTGAAAGCCACCTTATAGTCCCGGCACCAGTTACGAACTTTATGTAGATTGTCCAAATGGCTCTTCCTGCCCTGACCTCGACCAATGACTTTATTGGTGTCTTCGTTAAAACTGTCACAAGATACTGCAAGGATGTCCAAGTAGTCACCTATAAAATACAGATGCAAATTAAATTGACCAACTGACTACAGTCATTAACTTTATATGTAGGGGAAGTAGTTTTCTGGCTAATTTTGTCACAATATGCAAATACCTTTGATATTTTTAAGTAACATTTAAATACGTACACATTCACAAATATCTGCCTATTTAATCACTTTTAGCATTCCATAAGCAAGTATTCTATAAGAAATGTATTATTCAGTTTTTAGTAAATAATAATATACTTTAAAATGAAAGTGAAATATTATTTCAGTTTAAAATAACTGTTTTCCCTTTTAATATGTTTAAAAATGTAATTTATGTCTGTGATTCAGATACTGTCTTTAGTGTCAGTGGTCCTTTAGAATTCATTGCTGATTTGCTGCTCAAGAATCATTTCTTATTATTATCATCAATGTTGAAAACAGTTGTGCTGCTTAATTTTTTGGCAAAACAGTTATACATTTTTTTCAGGATTCTTTGATGAATACAAGGTTAAAAAATTTATTTGAAATAGAAATCTTTTGTAACATTATAAATGTCTTTTATGTCACTTTTGATCAATTCAATGCATCTTTACTGAATAAAAACATTTTACTCACACCAAACTTTTGTATGCTTAGAGCTACAATTTTAAGTTGGGCATATTTCACAATTAGGCTTTCACTTTTTTGTCATACTATATGTGACAGGGATTCGATTAAAAAGATTTTATTGATATTGATTAATTGAACTAAGGCCTATTCCATAAGCCCTGTCTGTGAAAACGGGCCATAATAATATCCAATTATTAAGTGGATCTTAATTAATTAACCTACAAGTAGGCCTAGGCCTATATATTGCGTATGCTGTGTATAATCAACGCTAAGATCGTTATTTCTATTATTATTAACTGTATTACCGTGGAAATGTGTAACGTTCACCCTAAAGTGCTTTAAAATGATCTTTGCTGTCCTCTGGTGGTCAGATATGATTCTCACCGTATTTCTGAAACCAGGTTTCTTTGATCAGACTTCCATTACTAACAATGCTGACGCTCGGCAGCTGCAGCTCCTGTTTGCAGAATCGCACCAACTCTCCCAGAAAATTGCCTTTCTCGTGAAGAAAGGGCTCTCCACCCGAAAAGTTGACTTTTTCCATTCCTAAAACATACAATCGATAATATTAACAAAGTTTGAGAATAAAAAAAGACAGTCTAGTCAACATTAAAGTTGAAATGGGAAATATAAATAATTTTAATTTAGGTGTAGCCTATATTCAATTATTAATGGTTTTGTATGTGTAAGCAGGGGATGATGCCCGGATGATTTTTTTTTTAAATTATATTTTTTAAATAATGATTTGCACTGATAAATCGTTTATAATAAATTCTGCAATGTTCCATAAAAAAATGTCAATTTTGATTTTATGGTGACTTTAAGAGAGAAATGTTAGATTACCTGCTTCTTTCAGAAGTCGTAAGCCTCGCTTTGCCTCTTCAATAGGCAAGACGAACGAGGTCTTCGCAGTGTGGAAGCAAAATCCGCATTTGTAATTGCACTGCCGGGTAAAATGGTAGTTTACACTGCTTGGAGTACTAGTCAGCTGCGCGCTGGACCCCTCTTTCTGCACTTTGCTGCCAGTCTTCGGACGACTGATCCTTCCAAGAGGTGTTGGTTGCACCAGTGTGCCTGATACCCTCATCAAAATCCATCTCAACAGGGCTAAAAAGAAACTGTGGACGTTCTTGAAACACAACTGCATCAACATTCTTGCAAAACCAACTTGGGTTGATGCTACCATGGGAAAGGTGTGTAGACTCTGTCTGCAGAGAGCCCTGCCTCCCTTTTTATAGGACGCAGTCTCAAGTTGCTGTTCTGATCAGTTTCTGTTCTTGCTTAGGACTCGGGAGGACTGAAAAACGAAAGATAAAGCCTATCAAATGAGTCAAACATAGGCGTAGCCTAGTTTAATTTTCCAAATACTTAAATATGTACAGAAGGCTAAATGTGATCTCTTATACCACCACGAGCAGCAACATATTATATTCTTTTATTATAAGAATATATTTGGTTATTTTCCTACCATTAACAACACTAACAACTAGCCAACAACAATAACAATAATAATATTATGGTCAAACTTTAGTTTAGGGTCCAATTCTCAGTATTAACTAACTATTAACTACGCCTTTTTGCCTCAATAAACTCCTAATTACTGCTTATTAATAGTAAGGTAGTTGTGTTTAGACTATTGGGTAGGATTATGTATCGTGCAGAATAAGGCATTGAGTTAATAAGTAGCTACTAACAGCCAATATCCTAATAATATGCATGCTAATACGCACCTAGATAATAGTGATAATTGGAATATATATAGGCTATATTATTATTTTTAAATGATAGCTGTACTGGATAAACCTGCAAAACAACGCCTGGCTCCCCTACACTGTTGTTATCTTAAAAAGCGTGACTGACTCAGCTAGGCTCGTGTCGTGAGTCACGTAAGTGGACGGCTATACTTTCGTTTTCGGGTCTAGTTTCGTTTCTCTGTAAGCGCTAGTAGCCAGTAAACATGAAGTTCCTTTAGGCTACTGTAATATCTAACACAGTTCACAATGCTAAGGAGAGCAATGTCTCGAGGTGGACAGCTGTGTTCGCGTGTATTTGCGGTGGATTTTGATTTGCGCGCTGAACCCCTTTATTTCACACTGAGCTCAAGCCCACACGTTCTTCACCATGATCATCAACAGCTCTTTGGAGATTGTGGGAAACTCTTCTCGCTGCATGTCCAAAGTGAGAACAGAATTGAGAAAGCGCAAACGCACGTCGAAATGAAACACAAGCTGTCTTCAACACTCTCGCGAGATTGCGATGTTTTTGAAGCGTCTTCGTTTAGTCCGGACGACGAAAATAGCGTCGTTAAAGGTTTTTTTATTCGAGACAAATCCACTACAACACTTTCAGAGGACTTTTTAAACACACTGCGGCAGAGTAAAACAGTATGCGTGTTTTCATACAAGCGCGAGGGTCAGTACTGTTGGCAGGAACTGTGGTCACCTGTCAATCAAGTGGAGGTGTCGGTGAGACAGTACATCACACCTGCAGCAGCAGCAGAGCATCACCCATCCACACTGAACATCAGGAACTCCGATGTCTTCTACAGTATGGAGGAAGCCTATAAGGTTCTTCAGGAGGTACAGTAGAATTTTGAAACATTTTGGGACCTGATTACAGTACTATAGACTATAATATTATACATGTACATATAGGCCTCTACTACTACTACTAATTATATATATACACCGATCAGGCATAACATTATGACCTAATATTGTGTTGGTCCCCCTTTTGCTGCCAAAACAGCCCTGACCCGTCGAGGCATGGACTCTACTAGACCCCTGAAAGTGTGCTGTGGTATCTGGCACCAAGATGTTAGCAGCAGATCCTTTAAGTCCTGTAAGTTCCAAGGCGGGGCCTCCATGGATCAGACTTTTTTGTTCAGCACATCCCACAGATGCTCGATTGGATTGAGATCTGGGGAATTTGGAGACCAAGTCAACACTTCAAGCTCCTCAAACCATTCCTGAGCCATTTTTGCTTTGTGACAGGGTGCATTATCCTGCTGAAAGAGGCCACAGCCACCAGGGAATACCATTTCCATGAAAGGGTGTACATGGTCTGCAAAAATGCTTAGGTAGGTGGTACGTGTCAAAGTAACATCCACATGGATGGCAGGACCCAAGGTTTCCCAGCAGAACATTGCCCAAAGCATTACATTGCCTTCGCCAGCTTGCCTTCTTCCCATAGTGCATTCTGGTGCCATGTGTTCCCCAGGTAAGCGACGCAAAACGCACCCGGCCATCCACGTGATGTAAAAGAAAACGTATGGAGTCAAAATAACGCCACATAGATTTGCAAAAAAATAAAGTATTGCAAAAGAAAATAAAGTTTTGCAAACAAAAATAAAGTATTGCAAAAGAAAAATAAAGTAATGAGAGAAAAAAATAAGTTTTGCAAACAAAAATATTTACAAATTAAAACTAGCAGTAACTTTGAAATTAACAGGTTAACAGGTTTTAAGCAAATGCTGGTAATACACATTTAGTTAACAAAATAAAACTAACGTTATAAACATTTAAATGCTATAAAAGTGTGCACACTGAGACTGAGAGAAATAAACAGCAGATGCTGGCTATTTTCAGACAGATTACGTTGGCCAGTAGTCCACGGCTAATAATAAACACTACTTTAACATGATCTCTAACTTAAGCAAACGCTTTTAATACACATTTAGTCGTAACAAAACAAAACCATGCCCATTTTAATGCTAGTAAAAGTGTGAGTACAAGGAAACGATCCACCCGCATGCCTCTCAGCCATGGTGCCTTCATCCGTGCTGATCTGCGTCTCGAGCAGATGATGTCACTCGGAGGGAGGCGTGACCATGTCTGCTGAACACGCCCCAGTTTCTTGACTCCACCCCATGTCAAAACAGTGCCATGAAGTGAAACGAACAGAAAAGGAAAGCGCAAAGGGGAAACAGTATCGCAAACTCACTTGACTGAAACGCAGAATAAAAGGAGCGTTGCAAATGAAACCACTTTATTTTCCTTTTGCAATTCTTTATTTTTTTATTTGCAAAACTTATTTTTTTCTCTCAGTACTTTTTTTTCTTTTGCAAAACTTATTTTCTTCTCTCAATACTTTATTTTTATTTTGCAATTCTTTATTTTTGTTTGCAAAACTTTATTTTCTTTTGCAATACTTTATTCTTTTGCAAATCTATGTGGCATTATTTTGACTCCATAAAAACGTGATTCATCAGACCAGGCCACCTTCTTCCATTGCTCCGTGGTCCAGTTCTGATGATCACAGCATGGGCACCCTGACTTGTCTGCGGCTATGCAGCCCCATACACAAACAAACTGCGATGCACTGTGTATTCTGACACCTTTCTATCAGAACCATCATTAACTTCTTGAGCAATTTCAGCTACAGTAGCTCACCTGTTTGATCGGACCACACGGGCCAGCCCCGTGTGATGGTCTGATGAATCACGTTTTCTTTTACATCACTTGGATGGCTGGGTGCGTGTGCGTCGCTTACCTGGGGAACACATGGCACCAGGATGCATTATGGGAAGAAGGGAAGAAGGCAAGCCGGCGGAGGCAGTGTAATGCTTTGGGAAATGTTCTGCTGGGTAACCTTGGGTCCTGCCATCCATGTGGATGTTACTTTGACACGTACCACCTACCTAAGCATTGTTGCAGACCATGTACACCCTTTCATGGAAACGGTATTCCCTGTTGGCTGTGGCCTCTTTTAGCAGGATAATGCGCCCTGTCACAAAGCAAAAATGGCTCAGGAATGGTTTGAGGAGCACAACGAGTTTGAAGTGTTGACTTGGTCTCCAAATTCCCCAGATCTCAATCCAATCGAGCATCTGTGGGATGTGCTGAACAAACAAGTCTGATCCATGGAGGACCCTACCTTTGAACTTACAGGACTTAAAGGATCTGCTGCTAACATCTTGGTGCCAGATACCACAGCACACCTTCAGGGGTCTAGTGGAGTCCATGCCTCGACGGGTCAGGGCTGTTTTGACAGCAAAAGGGGGACCAACACAATATTAGGAAGGTGGTCATAATGTTATGCCTGATCGGTGTATGTTTATAAATGTATATGTATACATATAAAAACTGCTGCAGCTTGATGCTGAAATGAAAGTATACTTGATTACCTGATCTGAGGGAACAATGAATAATGGGTGATTATTTAACCAATGCAATTCAGTACTCTAACCACAATGCAGTTTGGTAAAACATTACATCCTCCTCTGCCCATCCCAGTGCACTGACATTATCCCTGAGTCAAAGGAAGTGCTGAAGCTCGTAGACGAACAGTTGGAGACAAGAAGGGGTGATGGATTTCCTGTCATTGTGATTGAGGGACTGGACGCTACAGGTTAACACTGAGCCTTTGACAAATATTTTTTCTACTAATTAATAGGAATACAGTCAAACATACTTTTTACCAAGCAGAAAGTAGTAATTCATCGCTGTCAATATGATCATGCTCAAACAAATACCACTCTAAAATTGTGTTGACTTCTCCCCATACCTTTTCCTGTTTTCACCCAGGTAAAACTACTCTCACAGAAGCCCTTCGGGAGTCTCTGAATGCCACTCTGCTCAAATCTCCTCCCCAGTGCCTGGCTCCTTTCAGACAGCGCTTTGACTCAGAACCACCCCTCATCCGCAGGGCCTTTTATGCTCTTGGGAACTACATCACTGCAGCCCACATTGGAAAAGAGTCCTTAAGGGCTCCTGTCATAGTGGACAGGTAGAGATACACTGCGCCACAAATACACTCACATGATTCAGCTACTGTTTGGGCAGCACTGTGGAATGTATAGGGATATAGTAGATGCATGTTTAAAGCTGGATTTGTGGAAATTGAGGCTCGCTCAAACGTAAATGTTTATTTGAGGATATTGTAAATATATACCTATTAGGTAATATCATTTATTTTTGTAATAAGAGGAGTATTTATCTGGCACAAAAACAATGAGGATATCAATAGCCCTTGTCAGGTTAGACACCACATTGAATTTTACATGGATGAAATTGAGGCTGTGAGGGATAGACTTATAGACTAGCATTTGTTTTGGAACCTGGCGTGTAATTGAAATTTGGTCGGACGAACATATTTCAGAACAACTGTCCATTCTTGCTCAAAATTCTTGATCAAATATAATGAAAGCTACAAAGAAAGCCACAATAAGTCTGCAGAGCTGTTGTCTATCCATCCCGGTGGATGACCGCTATGAGCGGAACAGGCGCATTCTGATCAATGAGAGGACAGGTGACTTGCACGTGACTTGTATTAAATTTTGGTCCATTTAGAAATGTTGCCTTGTGAAAGCGAACTGAGCCAAGACGAAATTGCAACAATTGTAACAGTTTTAATCCCTGTTTTGGACCAAAGCAAATGATCTACAGATGTGATTGCATCCTTACAGTCTTAGAATGACTCGCAGTCTATAAACGTCCTAGATCACTTTATTAGGGCGACAGCATGAAATTAAACAGACAAATTTACTCAAAATACAACTAATAAAGCTTAAATGGAATCAAATTTCTATATCTAAGTTAAAAACAATGATAATCAGGTGCAGAAACTAAATAAAAAAGAAGACATAAAATACCTTGCAACATTTCTGCACAGTGCATTTAAAAAAAAAAAAAAAAGAACTTAAATGAAGTCAACACACTCAGATTGCTTAACACTACACAAATGTTACTGAAAATGTGGAAGTTAGTAGTGTTGCTACTTTAAATGGGTCATGACATGGGAAATCAATTTTGCTTTGATCTTTTGACATATAAGCGGTTGTTGTACCATTAAAACACCCTGCAAGTTTCATAATTTAAAACGTCTCCTGATTATAAACAAAGCATTTATTTAATCAACCAGATGCACGTTCTTCAGGCTTCAGAAGGATCCCAGTCTCGGATAACCCTTTCCTATGCAAGGACGTTAGCCAATCATAACAGTTGCTGTTTACTGACAAGCCTTAAAGGAGCCACCCCTTAAATTAGTTTCTTTTCTCGTCACTGATATAGATAACCCCTAAAAAGTTTTTTTTGTCTCCTTTAGGTATTGGCACAGCACAGCAGCATATGCCATTGCCACAGCAGTCGGTGGGAGGGTTGAAAACCTCCCTAGGCCGGACTCAGAGCTCTACCAGTGGCCAGAAGACCTGTTCCAACCAAACCTGGTGCTGCTTCTCACTGTCAATCCAGAAGAAAGACTCAGAAGACTCAGAGACAGAGGACAGGACAAGACCGTTGAGGAGGCTGAGCTAGAGATCAATCAGCTCTTCCGACTTAAGTAGGTCAACTTGTTGAAGTGTTTTATCTTTTAAGGTACTTGCTTAGTGTATGTGATAACCCTTAAAGTTATGGGTTGTACTGATTACTGTAATTGCAAAGTAAACTTCAATAGCTATTTCTAGGGCATTTCCAGGTAATGGTGCCATTTGTGAGAGAAAATGTGTCTCATCTTAAATGAATTTAATATGAAACAATATTAATAATTCATAAAAGAATTTATCTTTAAAACGTGTTTGTGCAAACCCTATTCAAAATGTTTTAGGGTTGAATATAATGGGTAAAGAAGACTTGATAAAGACTGTGTGGTCAAAGAATTTATGATATCACCCCCTCATGATTTCAGAAACATCTAACCATTATTGTAATGTTGGATCATAACTGGCTTGAACAGAAAGTGTAGAAACAATGACAAATTAAGCATTTTCTCAGGAAATGCATAAAGCATTTTAGATAAAAAAAAAACACTATAATTACAATAATGGCAACATTTTGGTACAATTTTTTTTTAAAAATGTATACACTGCTGTTCAAAAGTTTGGGGTCAGTACATTTAAATTTTTTTAAGAAATTAATGCTTTTATTCAGAATGGATGCATTAAATTGATCAAAAGTGACAATAAAGATTTTTACATTTCTATTTCAAATAAATGTTCTTTTGATCTTTTTATTCATCAAAGAATCCTGAACAAATGTATTATGGTTACCATAGAAATATTATGGCTCCATTTCCTGAAGATGACCCCTATTGGTAGCCAAGTTTTTAAGATTTTCATCCAAACACTATCAAGTATATTCAGAAAGACAATAAGCAAAACAGCTTTGTTGCGCTTATGACAAATTGCTCTTGTTTTTCAGAGTGGAGGAAGCTTACAAGAGAATCCAGAATCCCGCCTGCATCATCGTGGATGCAAGCCCCTCTCCACAAGAAGTGCTGCAACAAGTGCAGCATTTAATTAGGAACAAATGTCACTTGTAAACAACCAGCTCCCTACCCTGGCAAGAAGCCCTGCAATCCCTCCACAAAGCACTAGATGGTAGTGTAGTGTTACGATTCCATCCCCAGTCAATGAAACCCACTGTAAGAGCCCCAGTCAGCTGAGCCTGTTGATTGAAAGGAAGGCTGGTGGCTAACTGCCAGCATATATTTCAGGGCTCGTATCTGGACATGTCACAACATATTCCCCTTCCCACAGAGCTTTAGTGATGACACGAGAGGGAAAGTTATTGCGGGTGCCGTAGCTGGATGTCAGCTCTCATACGCAGGGTCACAGCGTCCACTTTCCTCACTCTGACTTATTCCCAGTGAAACACAGGAACACAGCTAAAGAGGTTTGAGAATTCATCAATCACTTCAATTAGATTTAAACACAAGAACTCATTGTTGGTCAGCTCGGCATTCACTCCTATAGGAGATGGAATCAAGGGACCTTATGGAAGTATTAAAAGCAATAGATCTGATCCAGGCAATTTAAACTTGCTTTGATTTGTTGCTGTTGCTTTTGGACACAGACTGATCATTAATTAAGAGTGATATGCTTGGACAAAAATGTACATGTATAACTCAGTTTTCAGTTCCAGAGTCCTTAAAGTCTGTTTATTGTACTGAAATAATAAGTTAAGAATACATTTTAATGTAATACGCATCTTTGCTTTTTCTTTTAAAGAAACAGTTCACCTAAAAATGAAAAATCTCAATCTCTGTCAAAACTTGGCAAACAATTTATCAATTACAAACAATTTATGAGATTTCAGAGCAATCACCAAAAAAAAAATAAAACACCATAAAAGTAGTCCATGCTATATTCCAAGCCAAATAATATACTATATTTGTGTGAACAGACTGATTTATTATTACCATTATTTTATTTTTTAATTAATTGATTTTTTAGCTATTTAATTTCAATCACTATCAAAACTTGACACAATGCGTTTAAAAACTATTTTTGATATTTCAAATATATAATATGGTGAGAGCAATCACCAAAACAAAAAAACAAAAACCACCATAAAAAGTAGTCCATATGCTATATTACAGTTGATATTTTTTCAACTGAAAATATTCTACCATAGCTATTAAATCTCAATCTCTCTCAAAATGTGGTGCGATACATTTACAAACCACTTTGGAATTTTAACACAAACACCAATAAGATTTCGAGCTCTGGCGGAGGGGAACATTATCAGTGAACATCAACTTAAATTTGATAATGACCGAAAGAGTTTTCATTTTTGTGTCAAATAATCTTTTAACTATACATTTGATCTTCAGTAATTCACATTTAGCACACATATACACGCCTTAAGTGCCACGGCATGCATGCAGGCGCCCACCTGCCCTCATGCACTAACAATACCACACTTATCCTATAATTCATTTATATGGTGAGCACTGCATTTACCCAGTGATCGCAAGATTAATTAAAGGTTTTAGTAATTATGAGCTCAGTGAGGATATGGGCCGGGAAAGACGGAGTGACCCGTCTCCCTCACACTGATGCCTCAGCAGTGCGGAGAAGAGAGTAGGGTATATTCATATGGCAATTAATGGAGTCCTGTAGATCACTGTCAGACGGCTTTCCACACCACTGTGCAATTACACACTCCCCTTAGCCAATTATTGAATCTCTTGCTATAGATGCAATTATATGTTTATTTTTTAAAACACTGCTTATGTGCCTGGTGGTGGTTAATATTATTGCCTCACAGGCGTAAAAGGCCATATTTAAATATGCGGCATGAGAAATGTACTGGTCAGTGATTTTAATAAACTGGCTCCAGTTAAATTTCTGCTCGGAGATCACAGTGGTCCCCAGTGGTCAGACAGTCAGGTTGATCAATTTTACATCTATTTGCAGTTGCTCTCAGAGGGAATATACAGTGTTTAAGGATTATATGTTCAGTTGCTATGGACAGACGCTCCTACAGCGCAGAACTAGGGAGGGGGTCAAACATGTGCTCTTACAATACTGTGGGTGGCTTCTAAATAGCTTGAGCAGTGCTTTATGTATTGCAGCTCGTTACTGACTGTAATATTAATTGCATTATGATAAGCTATAGAAGCATGTTTTTGTAAAAATTAAAAATGTACATTACCGTTCAAAAGTTTGGGGTTGGTAAGATTTTTTAAAAATGTGTTTGAAAGTGTCTTATGATCATCAAGGTTTCATTTATTTGATTAAAAGAGTAAAAACAGTAATACTGTGAAATATTATTACAATTTAAAATAACTATTTTCTACTTTAAAATTTATTCTTGTGATGTCAAAGCTGAATTTTCAGCATCATTACTCCAGTCTTCAGTGTCACATGATCCTTCAGAAATCATTCTGATATGCTGATTAGGTGTTCAAGAATAATTTCTTATTATTATCATTTTTAAACACAGCAGTGCTGCTTACTATTTTTGTGAAACCCATGATACACTTTTTTCAGGATTCTTTGATGTAATAGAAATAAATTGTAACATTGTAAATGTCTGTAATTTCACTTTTCATGAAATGCATCCTGTCTTAATAAAAATTATAAATTTCTTTTTATAAAAAAAATTAATAACCCCAAACATTTGAATGGTAGTGTAGTTGTAAGATAAAGTAAAACATAAGAAATATGGTCAGAATTGTGAGATATAAAGTTACAATTACAAGAAATACAGTTGCAACTGAGAAATAAAGCTACATAATTACCAGAAATAAATTTGGAATTGTGATATATATCATCACAATTAAAAAAATAAGGTCAGAATTCGAGAAATAAAGTTACAATTATGATAAATAAAAATGTATTTGTGATATGGTACATTGACATAAAAAGTCACAATTACAAGAAATAAAATCACAATAACTTTTTTACACTAACGGAAATACGAAATTGTTTATGAATAAGTGTTAATATTTTCTTCTTCATAATCTATGGATATACCCTTCACTATATTGTAACTTGTAAATAAATCCATATTATTTATAACAGGAAATAAGTTTTAATAAACCTGATATACTTTACAACCTCATATATTCATACACTACAAACTACAAATCACAACCTTAATTTTTCTTTTCACTTTAAACTATTTTCGGACAAGAGACCATTTCCAAATGCTTTAATCTAAAGCCATTTACAAATGTGGAGCGCAACGACTTTTACAGTAATCAGCAGTATTGGGGGAAGTTACTTTTAAAAGTAATGCCTTACAATATTGCATCATTCCCTAAAAAAGTAACTAATTGCATTACTTAGTTACTTTTTATGGAGAGTAATACGCTACGTTACTTTTGCGTTACTTTTTCTCACCTGGGCTGGGCTTGTTTGTTTTTTAACAACAACAAAGTTCTGTTTTTGGCAAATGCAAAGGCCCTTTCAAAGTGAAATGAATAAGCCTCAGGCTGAAGGACATGCAAATTCACGCCTGTACTGTAGAGGGCGCAGGTCAAACAAACCTTTCAGTGGTGCTGCATCGTTCTGGATTGCAGAAGAATAGGACGCAGGAGAAGAAAGTTCAACAGAGGGTATGCACGTGACGTCACCGTCATCCGGAGTGACTGCAGTTATGCCCACTGAGTGGCAAAAAGATCAAGATCAGCATTGGTTTTCAGTGTGAATGCCGCAAAAAACACTCAAAACACATCTAAAATGGGAAATAGCTTTAGCTGGAGACAGACTTCACGGAGGCGATTGACATTTCACAGCTCACACTTTATTCCCCGTGAAACTTGTGTAACTGTCCGTCACAAACGTTCTTCTGTCAACAGCGTTACTTAATAAACAAAATAATAGAGTAACAGATAAGCAGTAACAGAAAGACAGAAATAACCCGCATAAATGAGGGTGCTTGAGGCGCACATACAATGCAGACAGTTCAACAGGGAGCGCGCAGCAGGGAGGGGCCACAACTTATTTCTACTCGTTACAAACTGGACTCCAGGCAGCGAAACGTGGATTTGCAGTTATGATTTTGTGTCAATAGGTTGAATTTTGGGTAAATCATACCCTATATATTGTATTGTTATATATTGTATTAGCAACTCATCAAATATGAAAAATATACAAGTTTTAGGGCTGGACGATATATATAACATTGATATAAGTGATCACCCAGATTTAGACCTACCTATATTGTATTTATATAAAACGTTCACAGGCAAATTTGCTTTACATATTTCCCTGGTATCGAAATCAGGCTCATATAAATGTCAGGAAACACGATTCCTGGCTGCATGTCAATATCCATGGATCACTGGATGTTGGGTAAGTTGTAAGGAACACTATATCGAGTCCAACCTTGAGTTTTTGCAGTTTCCCCAATGAAATCCATTCATGCAGCAGGCTCTTCTGCCACTCAGTACGGCTGAGGGGGGCGTGTTCCGGCAGGAAAGTGACGTCAGTGCATACCATCTACACGCTTACTTCAGCAATAAAAAAAAAAAGAAAAGAAAAACAAATATGATGTCCATCTAAAGTCATTTTGGCTTATTGTTATGGTTGAATTGCATCATCAAAGGTCAGCAGCAAAGACATCAGTTAGTAAAGTGAGATTAAATACATAAAGTATATTGTGTTATTTAACATATAGTTATTGCAGGTTTGCATAATATTCTGAGTTTACATGTTACTGTTTTTATTCATTTTAAGGAATACTGAATCTGTTTTTTGTGCAAGTGAGATGAGTAAATGTCTGCTCACTTTTAGTCTAGAATCACAATAACCATCATGTTTACACAGCGCAGACAACACCTCTGCAACTTACTCCCGATTTCTATCAACATGGGGACAAGAGAGGTGTTAATCAATAAATGGGAAAACAAAGTAACTTGCATTACTTGTTTGAAAAATTAACTCAGATATTTTGTTATCAATTTAAAAGTAATGTGTTACTTTACTAGTTACTTGAAAAAAGTAATCTGATTACGTAACTAACGTTACTTGTAATGCGTTGCCCCCAACACTGGTAATCAGACACAAAAACAAAACTGAATGCATTGACCTCTTTAAATAAACATTTGATCATATGTGCCTTTGAAATATGAAAAATCAGGTCAGAGTGCAGAAGGTTTGTACAGAGGCAAAAGGTAAGCCACCATCCTCCCTAGCAGGCCCCACACAATCTACATCGGCCACTTCAATATTTCATTAGCACAACAAAGAACAAGACAAAGAAAACCCTTTCTGCAATAATTAAAGATCTAGCAGGGATGGAGCCGCACAGCAGTCTGCGGTCCCCCCCGCCTAAGTAATAGATCAAATGAAAGCTGTCCCTATGAACATGAATAATGAGTGAAGTGTGGTGAGAGAGGTGGGGGTGGTATGGTGGGCTGGAGTGGGATCTAGAGACCTGGCACTGAAACCCCACTTATCCGGGCCCAGAGACGCTGCCAACTGTAGGGGGGTGAGGGGGGCTATAGAGGCCTATAGGACGCTATGGAAGAGGTGGCTGGAGGAAGACCAGAGAGGGACTATATGTGTGTTTTATGCATCTATAACTGCAAATATGCCACCAGATGATAGGCATGTGACTTTAGATCAGGGTTCATGACCTTCAGGGGGTTATGGTGGAGATTATGATTTTGTGATTAGTAACGCTTTACAACAAAGTTATATACATTACCATTTGCACATGTAACATTCTAAATTATCATGAATTAATGGATATCTTTTTCACATATTATACTCTTGTCCATTGTTAGATCATATTAGTTCTTAATTATGCTACATAACTTAATTGTATTTAATAAAAATGATTTGGACCAATAATGATTCTGAGCAAAAACATTGCAAATGCTAGTAACAAACGCAACTTTCACGTGCATCTGATTTACAGATCAATCAGATGGGCAGTTTCCTCTGAATGAATAATTGTTTTGAACGAATCATTGGTTCAGGGAATCATTTGACTCAGGCATAAAGATAGACTGCATCTGAATATGCATATTTCCTCAATGTATAGTAGGAGAGAACTGTACATGAAAGAGTAGAATGTCCGAATTCACAGTAACAGTAGACAAATGATGATGACCTACTATGTCCGGCGAGACTCTGAAGTGTACATCTGATGGACACTTTACATGACAATTACAACATGTCGAATGTAGCATGTCTGGATTACATGAAGTAATATCCAGATATACTGTAACTGTTGTATTGTATATGTAACCAGTCCTACTTGACCCACTCCAAGCGAGATTCAAACCGGGGTCTCCGGCATGGGAGGCAGGTGCGCTAACAAGTACGCTAAAGGCCGCAGCCACTAGCGTCAGTCGCTAGCGTGCCTCTTGAGGCCAGGGGAGTGAGTTTTACATGCACAGCTCTTACTGGCCTACGTCTGAGACACTCACCCCCTAAGCTTCACTCCCATCCGGGTCACGGCACCAAATATAACTGGTACTACTCGACCCACTCCGAATGGGATTCAAAGCAGGGTCTTTGGCGTGGGAGGCGGCCGTGCTAACAAGGACGCTAAAGACCGCAGCTACTAGTGTCAGTCGCTAGCGTGATTATTGAGGGCAGTTATATGTAATGCAAAATAAACCTTAATAGTGACTTGATTAAGATTAGTGACAGTGGCCTGGGACAGTGATCAGTTATGGAGTTTAGCACTCATTATACACAAACAAATGACCATGGGATGCTGCGATTGACCGATCAGAATCAAGTATTCCAGAGATCCACTTATAGACTTTTTGAACAGCCCTCTTTGATATGATGAATAGACAAATAGGCTCTTTACATTCATGGGTAGATGCATCCTTAAAGATATACAGAGATGAAAAACAGAACAGAACAAACAGAAAATGAGATGAACATCAGTGTGCATGTCACATTTTTGGAGCATTTCTCGGAATTGGGATGAAATTGCAATGGGTGTTCCTGACAGCAGATAGAGGAGCTACTCCAGGAATTGTTAAATATTTAAACACGCTGCGAGATCTCATTAAAATCTGTACAAGCGCAACCCACACCAAAACCCCCATCAGTGTCTAGCACAGTCATTTTGGATACTAGTCATAACTCAGTGAAGTGTGACACAACACTTATTATCTAAAGCTTCCTTGTCATACTAAGAACATCATATATCATCATTTCCAGTGAAATGAGGCAGCCTTTGACGGAGATTCATAAAATCTTGGAGTGATTCGCTCGGCTTGAATTCTGACAGCCGAAGGCGGAAAACAACAAAAAAATGGATCGAGGGTAGAAAATAGTAAGGGAAAAGAAGAGTGCGTGACAGCTTGACTACACGACTAACTCCGTAGAGTAAACACAAAAACGGGATGGTGAACAAGCTTGGGTTTTACCTTGTGCTCTCTTCTACCAAAATCATGCCAATTAATTCTTTGTATTCTTAGCGTTACCCTATTTTTAACTGGGATGCCCTCTCACATAAATTGATTTCCTGTGGAGAACTTGAATCTTCCTTGTTCGCCGTTCAAGATGTTCCCGTCCTTTCTCTTCCCCTTAGGAATAAATCAAAGACCACGGCTGCCTAGTTGCTGCGCGGCGCTGTGTCTTTTTATACTTGAAAATGTTTTATTTTTGTTTTAGTGCCATTAATGGTGGAGCACGCTTTAAACTTCATCAGTGTCAACTGTCGAGATGAAGCACTGTGTCTGTTTATCCCTCTCCCATCTCCTTGTTTGTATTTATTGCGAACGCGTGCGACGTACCGTTTTGGTTTTCACAGTCCCAGTCCCCCAAAATGAATGCAAGGCTGAAAAAAGCTAAGATCTTGAATTGTGGAATAAAAATGTTTAAACAGCCTCTGCTGCACACATAAATAAAAGTAGAGTGACTTCTTTCGCTCTTATTTGAACAATAGGGAAAAAGCAAGTCTACGATGAATGTAGTCAGATGTAGTTGGTGCTCTGAAAGAAGGAAGTCCGTTGAATCGCAGCAGTTTGTTACTTACTGACAATCTTCAGAGCTGTTCAGTGAGATGAACCGGATGTTTTTGTGAATGAATCTTTCAAACCGGTTGTGTGAACCATGTCAAGCGTTTTTTTTAAAAGATCTGATTGAAAGGAATTGATTCATTCACAAATGGGGCATTACAGCTTCCCTCCTGAAGTAGGAAATGAAAACTAGATTTACCTGATCTCACGGGAAAACATGACTAACTATGTTACGAGGTGGTGATTTTGTATGAATTCGTAAGAAGTGAATCATAACAAAAATGTACGATTATTAGAAAAAAATAAGCATGCAGGTCCGCCCATAACCCCACCCCTACACATACCCATTACTGTGGCATAAGCAGATTGTACAAAAACGTACGAATGAGATGGTACAAATTCATACGAATTAGCCACCAATTTGGCAAAATGTAAAATAGCTACGAACTGCCTAGTCTCAGCCTCAGACGTCACACCCACGGACCGTTGGCTGAATGTCTGATGCATATGGCACACTTATCTGGAAAGACTTCAGGAGTTTCAAAGTCGTCATATGATTGGTTGAATTCTACAGGATGTCCGCAAGACGTGTGTGTTGCGTTCTTTAATGGTCTGCCTAGAAACAAATACCGTGACGCCAAACTCCCTCGTGGAAGAAGAACGCCATCGTGTTTACGACTGTGACAATGAACGCTTACCAGGATCAACTAAACGCTGGATTTTCAAAAGTATGTGAAGTTCGCGGCTCCATTGTTGCAGTAAACTTGCACAACGTTCTTGAATGAATAATTTATAGATGCATGCCCTTCTGTTATTGCAGGGACATCGACTTTACATTTTCATGCCCCTAAACATGACGTGGAACAAAACCAACTGTGATTGGTTGCGTTACATGTCAGTCAAACGTGCTTTTGAGTGGTCCTCGGCCAATGAAAGCTGCGAAAAAGCCATCAGTCTGAAGGTCTGGCTACGCGAGACTACGAACTGCCATGAGATTGTGTTGTGTTTAGTCTCCATTCATAGCAATTGTATGTAAAAGTCTTGACATTTGCTTTTCTACTCCAGTGTGTCACCTTATTGTTGTGGGCTGTTGAAGGGTGTTTGAGAGGAAGCCCTGAGGTGGGAGGAAGAGATGAGTGAAATCCTCACTCCTTATCCAGAATAAGCTTCATGAATCCCTTTACACCCATTTAGTTTTCTTACTGTGCGATTCTTCTGACTATGACCCAGACATCTCCCTACTTTAGAGTTCAGTCACTCCTCCTCGTAAAATATGGAGCTTATGGCCGTTCATCTCTATAATCATCCGTGTGCGTGCTTGGCGGGCGGCTCCAAGACAAGCTAACAAGAACTCGGGCTCCATGCCAGCTTCCTATAGCTCAGTTCAAAAAGTCCCCACTTTTTCAAAAGGTAACACTATTGAATGTCCCTTTGAGGTTGAAAGCCTTCACGGCGTGCACGATTTGAATTGCTATCATTCCTAAATATGGTTTTATACAGAGAGGCATTATGTTGTCATAAAGAATAATGCATGTAGTTCACAGAGCGAACTGTGGCTTAAAATATAAAGCTTAATCAACAAGTCAAAAGCTCTGAAAACCTTGAACGCCTTCGTAGCTTGAGGTGGGATTTCTTTAAACAACTAACTGTACCACGCAGACATACTGCAATAAGAAAAAGGTCTGTCCAGGCTGAGCTGATGTAAAATTCAATATCCATATCATGAAGTCATATCTTTACTTGAACACCACAGTACATTAATTTAACATTTAAAGAACCCATGGAGCCAAAACTGGAGTTTTGTGGCCTTTAGAGGATGTATGTTAGTTTTGAGTCCACCTTTGTGTTAGTGTACTCCTTAAAAGCTGAAAAAATTAAACATTTAACAGATAAATGCAGTTTATATAGTTATATAGTTTTTTTTTCTTCTTGAAAAATGTTATACTGATGACTCATAGTGCATCCATAGGGAATAAATATATATTGTATTTTTTTAAGTAATATACATATATACACACACATATATATACACACACATACACATACTGCACATTAAATTACAATTACATTAAATATACATTATACATTATATATTAAATATATATTTGTTATTCTAATAAATGTAAGGAATATTTAATATACGTATACAAAAAATAATGAATTGTGTATATAAACACATACACACACACACACACACACACACACGGCATCCTGTTAACTGTCACCCCCCCTTTTTTCATATAGACATGAAAATGCACTATCCAAATTTAAATGGTTGTAATTCAAGTATTCCCTGGATTATAGACATGGCTGGTCTTGTTTTAAAAAAGACATTTGGCAGATTATTGTAGAAGTCAAATAAATTATGTAAGTGAAATAGAAAAAAAGTTATAGAAGTTTATCAAAATGTAAAATGTAAAAATCTAATATTTTATATTTTATATAAAATATATATTTTACAAAACATGTTGGACTCTAAAACTGAAATAAAATCAAAGCCAAAAATCTGAACAAGTTGTTTTCCAAATTTTAGGTTGATATCTCAAAAAATGAGCTATCAGTAAGATTTTGTTTGGGCGCAGTACCAAACTTTTTCACTAGATGACATCCAAGCTCCATTACAGACCATATAAGGGCGCCTCCATTTCCATATATGGTTTGAGTGATCTGAACCATATATTTCCATAATTTTCATACAATTTATGAAGTAGACATCCTATTCAGAAGTAGTATGGGAAGTTTGGCAGAATTTGATATGAATTCAACCTCTAATAAACACATAAAAAGAACACGTATGTGTGTTATAGCTCGCCGCCACATCACAAATGGAGAATCTATAATTTTTTTCTTTATATTTAAAACATTTTCAGACCTTTTTTTCTCAAAAAATTGAGTTCTTTTGAACTCTTGACATGAAAACAAACAGGTTTCCACCAATCTTTCATGATTTTTTCTGTTCATCACTATTTCAAAATAAAGGTCTGAACATGCCTTATGAGTCTTAAACTATTCTTGTTGCAAATTGATAAATTACTCCTCTGTAATATATTTTGAAAATTATATGAAAAAATATGAAAACTAGAGATTGTAAGCTTTCAAATGATATATAGTTTGTCAAGATTAGTTTAGGTTTAGTATAGGATATTACTGTTTTAAAAATGTAATGGCTGTGGGCCCACCGGTGGGCCGGTGACACTTAACAGTAAATTCTATTTGGTATTGCACATTCCCTGAAATTGTCTACACAAACTCTAGCAGGTAACATATGAGGTAAGTCAAAAAACAGGAAGTGCCCTTTTGAGTGCTCCAAGATGCAGTGCTAAGAACACAATTAGGGGTCATTTACATGCGTTTGAACTGTTTTTTAAATAGTTTTTCTGTGTACATACGCATCAGAAGACTTAGACCTGTCTGACACAAGCAGCATGAGTGCCAGTTTGAGTCAGGTTGAAAGTAGTTTAAGTAGGTCTGATGGTCTAGTGGACGTCTCAAGGACAGTCAGACCTGTGCAAAATATAATCATATATGGTGCAACATAATAAATACAGAGAGAGCGTCAGTATGCTCAGTCACACTCACTGTCTGTCACAGCATCGGTTGCCCAGGGACTGTGACACGGCACTCAGCACCACAGACACAAACGCATGAGCTCGTGAAAGTGCCAGCAGGGGCACTGCACCTGATAGCCAGAGGATTTATAACCAGCAGACTAAGAAATAAAGAGAGAAAGAGAGAGAGAGAGAGAGAGAGAGAGAGAGAGAGAGAGAGAGAGAGAGAGAGAGAAAGAAAGGGAAGGGTTGAGGGAATAGAGAGCATGTGTGAGGGGAGATTGCTGCAGGCATTTCTCAGTCTGACCTTCAGTGTCCCGTCCCAGTCGAGCTCTCTAAATGAGTCTCTACACCACCGGCGGCCAGGCAGCCATCCAGCCGCGAGGCAGGGGACAACACATTTTATCCACGCATTCACAGTGGTGATATGTCCAATTTTCACCCAATCCCCTGAAGAGTGTGTTCTCAACAGATGCACTAAATGTATTTCAATGAATAGAGCACAACAGAAAGGATCTCCATAGAGCTAAAATATAAACCTTTTAATATAGACCAAACATGCGCTCAGAGATTGTTAAGGTATATGCATTTGAAGAAGCTTCACTTCTGAAAAAACAAAACAAAACAGGTTTAATAGCCAAATTGCCTACAATACCCATAATCCTGAAGAGAGATAAGCCAATCAGAGAAGTTGCTGTTACTATGGAAACAAGAACCACATCAAAAGAGCTCAGCAGCAAATGCAAATGGTGTAATTCGCAAAGTCAGTTACATAGCAAGTCAGTCACTTATGTTTACATGGATCAATGACGTGACACTTTTTTGGCTTAATCGATTAAGTTATTTAAAAATACTATTCAAATGTATTCTTTCTCTTCTATGTTAAACTTTCACTTTTCTGAATTAAATTTTTTTATTTATTTATTTATATATAAATAGATAAATAATTATTTGAAGTCATTATATTTTTCTTGAAGTAAAAATATTCACAAGATGTAAAACAAACAAAAAAGATAAATTATAAAATATTGTTCCAACATTTCTATTAAAAAAAAATAAGCATTAAAGCTGTTTTTATTATTTTAAAATATTTTTCAATATTTTAGTAATTATTAATATTTTAAAAAAGCTGCCAAAGACAAGTTGAATTTAGAACCACATGTGTTAACTAAAATTCAAGAATCCATTTGGAATCTTATTAAATTTAATTGACTATTTAAGTCATTAAAAAAAAAAAAAAAAAAAAAAAAAAAAAAAAAAAATTCAAATACTTATTTTCTTCAAATTTTGTTGGTTGTTATTCATCTCTGAACGGTGGTTGTTTTGGTGTAAAGCATAGAACTCCCTACATGGAAAATAAATGGGAAAACTATACTTAAAAAACCAAAGCTGCTGAAAAAGTGGGAGGTCGCTCTATTCACTCTTTGCCTTGAACATTGTGCTGTGGTGGGCCTTTCCGGTTTGATTCGTTTTGGGCCACTACATGGGTTCATAGATGAATAGCGAATGATTCAGTGCATCAGTCCTGATACCAGAAGAGGTGCAATGTCTGTGCTGGAGTAATATCTCCTATAGGAGATGCTCATAAAACACAGTCGTGATACCAGGATGCTTTACAACCACAGGGTCTCCACCGAGTCTGCATGGCCCTGCATACAGAAACCAGATAAGATAATGCGTCTGTGTTTGCGTGTGTGCGTAATGCACATGATGGGCATTTATGAGAGACCGTGGCTGATCTCTTTCTTTCATAGACGTTCATAACGAAGCATCCGGATGTGTGGTTGTCTGCAAATACTTACAGAGGTGGTCAGAGTTTACAGTGTTATCAGACAGGGGCATTATTCAGTCTGCTGTTGGCAGCACAGTGCTGTAATTGGCCGAAAGGGATGGGCGTCCCGGTGAGTTCACATGGGGGCTTGATGCTCCTCGTCTTTCAGCTGCTCCTGTTACACCCTGATGTGCTGAGACTACCGTGCTGCGGCCCGTCTGTCAGTCCCGTGGTCAGACACAGACATCCTCACCGCTTCACTCTCCAGTTTCGATGTCCTGGGCCGAATGTCCTCTGTGACCATGAGATGGGGGCGGCAATACACTTCAGTTATTAAAAATAAAGAGATCAGTTCTGGCTCAAGCTGTCAAGATCAATGATCAAATAGTTTTTTCATACCAGAAGGTTATTAATTAAATTTTCACGGATTATTTGATTAATTAGGAAAGATGCTGTTGTGCTATTCAGTGTATCCTACAGAAATTAAGGAATGATGAGTGAAATAAAAACATATAAGCAGTTACAAGATTAGAACAGATTAATTAATAATGCTCATATGTTTTTTATAAATCCTTAACTCTAAAGGAATAATTTGCCCAAAAATGATAGGAATATAGTCAATCATTCATTCAAGCACAAAAAAGTGCTTGAGAATTCTTAAAAAAAATAAAAAAATATTTTAACAATTTAAATATACACATAAATAGGTAGTTATTTTAATTATGTAATGGCCCCAAATTGGTCATAATTCATATTAGCAGCTACAGCAAATGTTGGTGGAGGTTTCGATGCTAATAAGTTATAAAATTTGGGATTTCACTTACTTCCACCACCTTGCCCTGTCAGTGATCACTGAATGTATTCAGTAAACATACAATTATTTGTGTATTAATTATTTTAGATCATGTTTATCTATAATTGTGAGTTAAATAAAGATCAGACCACATTTTAGCCAGAAATCCTACAGAGGCCCTAAAGGGACTGGTGAAGGAAAAAAAAATGAGATGGAAAAAAAAAAAGTCAAAAGATTCGCTCGCAAAACGTTTTGCGTTCCGGCAAGAAACTTTATGTTTGCAAAGTTTCTCGGGGGAATGCAAAACGTTTTGCGAGTAAACGCAAAGTTTCTCGGGGGAAACGCAAAGGTTTCTTGGGGGCATGCAGAGGCTTTGCGAGCGAACGCAAAAGTTTCTCGGGGGAACGCACAACATTTGTGAGAGAAGGCAAAAGCACTAACTTGTTTTTTTTCCTCCCATCTCATATTTTTTCCCACCACTATGTCCCTTTAAGGGCTCCATAGAATTCTAGATATTTTCAAAGGCTTCACAAACTTATTCTTGCTACTGTATAAAATGCAAAGCCACATACCACAAAACAGTTACTTTTTACATAACATTTACTTGCCTATAGTCTGTCACATAGTATTGGCCACAGTGCACAGATTCAGTCTGAATGATTTCTTCATGAATCAGACTGATCTGGTTCTCAAATTCAACTCACTGAATCAATGATCCAGTTGTGGTAGTTAACACTGGAGGAGGTTATCAGTCCATTCATCACACAAAGGTATTTGACTTCAGAAATCCACTCTGTGCAGAAGTCCACTTTTATGATACTCTGTTATTTTTGGGTTTGGAACATATGTTTTTGAATGAACATGAGGGTAAATAATGACAATATTTTCATTTATCGCTTACCTTATGATTAAAAATCTTCATACTCTCTCCTTAAAACTTGAATTTAGAACTTTTTTATTTCTACTATCAGGTCTTGCTATCTATCTTTCTCTCTTTCACCTCATCTGTCTCTCTGCTTTGCCTTCTTCCTCTCATCTTTCTCTCAGGCCCCTTACTGTTCTGCCTGCCTTGTCTTTGCCCTGACAGTGGGGCTGCAGGGATAAACTGTGTGATTAAGCAAGCCCGGCTGTGAACAGAGGAAAGATTGGAGCAGCTGTTCTCATAAAAAATGCAAGCCAATGAGACTCTCTTCCAGCCAGAAATCATCCTGCAGTTTAATGCATTCGTTTTTTTGCTAGAGAAAGTTGCCCCCAGCCATTTTACAATGGCTAGGTCTTCACTTATAGCTGAACATGGAAAATGAATCATAACACACACAGATAAAAAGCACAGAGGAGCACATACATTTAGAGGTTACTGAAGGTTTTAAGTCTTGATTCAGGTGCTATAAGGAAGGGCAAAGGTTTGGGTTTAACAACAGGGTCATTTTAAAATCCATCAAACTTTGAAGATGCATCATGTTTTCACATACACAATAAAAGTATTTGTGAACTACCTTTTGTATACGCAACAGAAATAGTTGATATACTTTAATAGTTTAACACTTTCATTAAAGTTACCATTTGCAACCTATTTTACTGGTAACGTGACCAAATGGAAAAAAGATATTTATCAAAATATAAAACCCCCACACAGAATTTTTATGTCTGTAGCTCCATTGAAAACTCAACAGATTTCCACATTTAAATCCATTAAATTTTTTTATTTAAATCCATAAATCCATTGCAGATTTCTGCACATTCTTTAAAAATCACTGTGGAAAATGTGCAAAAAGTCAGCAGGTTCTATAGGCCTTTGGCTACAAGATAACAACAATCAAGGCAATAAAGCTTTCAATTTTTTTTTTTTGTGAGCAAGCCTTTAGTCCTGTGGTGAAAGGCAGAACACATTCAGGACATTCTCTCAATTTTCTGCTGACACTTCAAAAAAGAAGTGAAACAGAGGAAGGGAGCGTAGCCTTTAAAGTGGAGAACCAATGAACTGTACAAGAGGGCAACCTAAACAGGCGGTGTGCAGAACCTCCCGAATCAATCACCATCCACTGCTAACCCCCCCAGGAACTTCATAGTGAGAATATGATAGCTAAAACTGTGGCTCTGCACAAGATATAAGCCGCCATGTTACATATTGTCAACACAGGATGCCATTTCTCTCATACTGTCAAGGGGTTGTAGAGTTTTAAGGGGATTTCCAGACTGGATGGGCAACCTCTGGTTTTCTTCAAGCAGCTGCTGAACACGGGGGTCATGTGAGGAGGAGGAGGAGGAGGAAGAAGTTCTGATGGATTACCATTTTCACCTTTGAGACGGACTCCATTAGCACACCTCCTCTGTGCATGCAGATAAACACACATGCACGCACCAGAGAGACATTCAAACCTGGGTTACAAATCAGTTGCTTAGTCTTGTTTCAGGACATGGACAGACATGAGCATATGTGTGAGGTGATTTAATGTTACATCAACATAGGAACATCTTGATTCACCAATGTGTCCAAATGCTTTGGGAATGGACAGTCTTGTTAGGTCATATCTGAAAGTAAATTTCAATTGGGATGGGACTTATCCTGAGAAGCTTAGGTAAATCTGTGTTTTTATTTAATTCCAACTCTGTTATATACTTAATGTTACATTTAGCACACATGATCTTCTGTGATGGCTACATAAAGACTACAGACACTCCCATAAAAGTAAATCTTCAGATTTCCCAAATAAGCAGATGAAGTCACAAATATCCAACTGCAACTCAGATGTTCAAAATAAACCAATCTGAACAGTGCAGAAGGAAAAACATAAGGAAGCAAGAAGCAAGGAACAAAGGAAGAAGTAAATGTACTGTAAGGAAGAGAGGAAATAAAGAAAAGTAAAGAGGGAAGGGACTAAGGAAGTTAAGAGTTACCAAAGTAAGGAAAGCACAAACAGAAATAAGTAGGTAGGTACGGAGGGAAGGAAGGAAGTAGGCAAGTAAGGAAAGAAAGATGAAAGTAAATACACAAGTAAATAAGGAGAGAAGAATAGGAAGTAAAGAAGGAAAAGGGAAAAAGAATGGAAATATGTAGGTAAAAAGGAGGAAAGGAATTTAGTAGGAAGGAAGTGAAGTAAATTGGTACTGTCAGGAAGAGAGGAAGGAAAGAAAAGAAATAAGTCAGTAGGTAAATACATAACCCGGGAAAGGAAGGAAGGAAGTGACTAAGGAAGAAATGTTATTGGCTGGAAGGAAGTGATTAAAGGCCAAAACAAAGTTTGTTTGGAGTTCGTTTTGGGAGTTCAAACAGCTTGCCAACCCTTACGAAAAAGTTTATATAAGTGTTCGATTAGTATACTTCTTTTAAACTAAAAAGAAGAAAGTATACTTTCAGTCTACTTTTTATATACTGTTCAGAAATATACTTAAAATTGCACTTAAGTATACTTGACTTACTGACAGAAAAGTCTAAGTACAAACCCGATTCCAAAAAAGTTGGGACACTGTACAAATTGTGAATAAAAACAGAATGCAATGATGTGGAAGTTTCAAATTTCAATATTTTATTCAGAATACAACATAGATGACATATCAAATGTTTAAACTGAGAAAATGTATCATTTTAAGGGAAAAATAAGTTGATTTTAAATTTCATGGCATCAACACATCTCAAAAAAGTTGGGACAAGGCCATGTTTACCACTGTGTGGCATCCCCTCTTCTTTTTATAACAGTCTGCAAACGTCTGGGGACTGAGGAGACAAGTTGCTCAAGTTTAGGAATAGGAATGTTGTCCCATTCTTGTCTAATACAGGCTTCTAGTTGCTCAACTGTCTTAGGTCTTCTTTGTCGCATCTTCCTCTTTATGACGCGCCAAATGTTTTCTATGGGTGAAAGATCTGGACTGCAGACTGGCCATTTCAATACCCGGATCCTTCTACGCAGCCATGATGTTGTAATTGATGCAGTATGTGGTCTGGCATTGTCATGTTGGAAAATGCAAGGTCTTCCCTGAGACGACGTCTGGATGGGAGCATATGTTGTTCTAGAACTTGGATATACCTTTCAGCATTGATGGTGCCTTTCCAGATGTGTAAGCTGCCCATGCCACACGCACTCATGCAACCCCATACCATCAGAGATGCAGGCTTCTGAACTGAGCGCTAATAACAACTTGGGTTGTGCTTGTCCTCTTTAGTACGGATGACATGGCGTCCCAGTTTTCCAAAAAGAACTTCAAATTTTGATTAGTTTGACCACAGAACAGTTTTCCACTTTGCCACAGTCCATTTTAAATGAGCCTTGGCCCAGAGAAAACGCCTGCGCTTCTGGATCATGTTTAGATATGGCTTCTTTTCTGACCTATAGAGTTTTAGCCGGCAACGGCGAATGGCACGGTGGATTGTGTTCACCGACAATGTTTTCTGGAAGTATTCCTGAGCCCATGTTGTGATTTCCATTACAGTAGCATTCCTGTATGTGATGCAGTGCCGTCTAAGGGCCCGAAGATCATGGGCATCCAGTATGGTTTTCCGGCCTTGACCCTTACGCACAGAGATTGTTCCAAATTCTCTGAATCTTTGGATGATATTATGCACTGTAGATGATGATAACTTCAAACTCTTTGCAATTTTTCTCTGAGAAACTCCTTTCTGATATTGCTCCACTATTTTTCGCCCCAGCATTGGGGGAATTGGTGATCCTCTGCCCATCTTGACTTCTGAGAGACACTGCCACTCTGAGAGGCTCTTTTTATACCCAATCATGTTGCCAATTGACCTAATAAGTTGCAAATTGGTCCTCCAGCTGTTCCTTATATGTACATTTAACTTTTCCGGCCTCTTATTGCTACCTGTCCCAACTTTTTTGGAATGTGTAGCTCTCATGAAATCCAAAATGAGTCAATATTTGGCATGACATTTCAAAATGTCTCACTTTCAATATTTGATATGTTATCTATATTCTATTGTAAATAAAATATAAGTTTATGAGATTTGTAAATTATTGCATTCTTTTTTATTCACAATTTGTACAGTGTCCCAACTTTTTTGGAATCGGGTTTGTATATTTGGCCTATACTTGTACTCAATCTTTTGATTGAGATATACTTAAAAGTATAATTAAGTATTCAAAGTATACTTGGCTTGTAATTGTGTTTAATCTTTTGATTGAGTAGCCTATTAAATATACTTTTTTTTTGTTGTTTTTTTTTTTTTTTACATAGTTTTACATACAGTCTTTTTAAACTTATATTGTTCGAAAAAATATTGATTAGAATATTGATAGAAAACAGACATGTTCCTGATTCTGCATATCTGAATTTTTGTGTAGGCTAGTGCACTGGTAGTGTAGATAGGAATTTACTTAAAATCACTTTACTCTTTCCCCACCATTGACTGAATTTTCCAGCTATCCATGTTTTCACTGTTATACGGTAGGGGGCGCTATTACACAAGTATATTTCAAGTATAAAAAAATTACATTTGAACATAGTAGTATACTGAAAGTGAAAAAATATAATATAGTAAAAATAATATAGTATAATTACGTTGTTACGTTATGTTCACTTAAAGAAAACTTACAAGTATACTTGCAGTATAAACTATTAAACTAGTAGTTTACTAAGAGTACACTTCAAAGTGTACTTTCATAAACTAAAAAATGTACTACTTGTATTAAAATAGTAAACTACTAGTATACTTATAAGTTCACTTGTAGTACAGATGCAGTACAAATGAGAAACCTAGTTGTGCACTTGAAGTTTACTACTGTTACACTTATAGTACACTTAAACGTATACTTTTATATACTAAAAGTGGGCCAATTTAGTCC
Source organism: Coreius guichenoti (assembly GCA_039654105.1). Lineage (NCBI taxonomy): Eukaryota > Metazoa > Chordata > Actinopteri > Cypriniformes > Gobionidae > Coreius > Coreius guichenoti. The sequence continues at coordinate 26,970,910 of CM077177.1, read as the reverse complement.
CAAACAGTATTGAAATAGTACACTTACAAGTTTACTACTAGTACACATTGATATTAGTATACTTACTACATAAAGTATACTTAAAAATACAACATAAAATGAACTTGAAGTATACTTCTTTTTTGTAAGGGAAAGCAAACTTTCTGGAAAAGAAAGGTAAACACCTGGTAAACACCTTCGTACTACCATTGGTCCGTGATGATTACGTACTAGGTAGGTGTGCGTGGAGGCTCCGCCTTCTTTAACATGGAAATCGTCTCTGCTTCATTTCTTCTGTTCAGTCTGTCGAGGTCAGACGTCTGCGAGTGAGAACATGAACATACTGGAAAGCCGTTTTATAGTAGAAAATGAAGTTGTAATTCTAATGAGACACTGACATGAAATGAGGTTTTCATGTTTATTACTGTAAATCTGCTTGCTTTTAAGCAATCTGTTGTATAAAGTGCTATATAAATAAACTTGATGTGACTTTACTAGAGTGCCGAATTGCAGAGCTTATGCAAACAAATCCACATTGATATGATCAGATTCTTATGCTTTATTTAAAAAACAATGCTTGCTGTTTTCTCATTTTGTAGTGTGATTATTTTGTTATTGAGAGGAAAGCTCACAGCACATATTTACTTATTCATCTAAACGCTACTCTCAGCAGTGTGGCGGCGCCAGGATGTTCGTTTACAGTATATTGCTGGTCACATACTTCAAACTTCTTTTTACCCCTAAGCGAAGAACGAAAAAGATTTTGGTCTGTGTATATCGGGGCTTTAAAGGTGCGGTCACATTTACCGTTGTTCAAAGAACTTCCGACTGTAAAATCCAGTCATTTCAATAGGAATCCACGTGATCGAGAATTTCGTTTTTGAGGGTGAAAGATTTCCCTAAGCAGATTTCACAATGGGTTTCAACTTGGTCACGTGGAATTGTTGCATTGACCAACAGAAAGCTGCTTGGTTTGAAAGTGACTTCTGTGTGAACGGTGCTTCATACAGTACATTGTCACATTATGGCCTATAGACAAAAGTTTTTTTTTTGTCCACAAAACTTTGCATAAATTTTGCTAATGTGTACGCACATTAAGTATAAAAAGAAAGGAACAAAAGAATGGAAGAAAAAGGATGTTGTCTATAGCATCTGGTGCATCCAGGTGCCTCTAAAGCACTATGCAATTATGCAGAGGTCAGTGTATATCTTTGTTAATGGTCAGCGTAAGGACGGGGTGTTGAATACAATAAAAGCTAATAGTTTCTCCAGGGATTGATATTTAATTGAATTCGTTTGTAAATAGCTTTAGCATACACAGTCATAGAGAGTTTTTTGCCATTGTGCGGGGTCAATTGTTCCACAATTTCATTGCATTAGCATAAGCACACTATACTGATAATAAATAAAACTGATTTTGTCATCGTATCTGCTTCTTTTTAAAAAAAAGAGATTACTGGGTTCTTGGGACACAGCTGCACACTCCAGCAACCCTGCTTGAGTGTCACACTACCCTAAACTGATTTATGAGAGTTTTCCAGCTCCTCATAAGACCTCTCAGTGATTAACGGCAGCAATATCAGGTGAAATGTTCCCAAACAGTTTACATAATTCACTGTATTGCTCCTAAAATGGCATTGTTGTCACTTAGTGGATTATTGGAGGGAAGACTTTACCCTCACCGCTGCGCATAGTAGCGCGACGGTGAACCGCATATAGTCAATAAACCAAATGACCGCCATGAGGAACAGATTGTGTTGTTAAAGCAAATGTTGTTTGTAGCACTCAGACACTAGCAGAAGTTCAACATAAAAACAGCAATAATGTGCATGTTTCAAAGATTTATGGATTCTCACCTCCTTGCTTCATACATACAAAATATTGCTAAGTAGCAAACGGAAATAGCACTTTTCCCCTTTTCTTTACAAGCATGTGTGTCATAAACACACACACACACACACACACACACATGCACACACACAGTATATGATATGCAAAATCTCATCCAAAATACTCAAGCGTGGTGTTTATAGTGGCGAATGAAACTTTAACAGGCCTTTACAGATAAATGAGAGTATTAGCAAAAACCTGATGTGCTAAATTCATAAAATTATTGTGTTAGCAACATAGCTGTCTCCCAAATTATGGTCTATACACCATTGCACTATAGGCTACATAATGTAGTCTGCTATCTAGTGTTTGAATTTTAGAAGGGTAGTGTTTCCAGTTGAAGGAAATTATGTTTCAAATGTTTCAAATGCACCTCGATTCGATGTGTTGCGAATAGCTTTAGCATGTTAGCTCCTCTCCGTTTGCTACGTAGGCAACACTGCAACTGTTGAGGGCAATAAACTTTCCACACTTAGTACATCATCTGGGTATTCCCAGGAGGATATAATACAAAATGGAGTAGGGAAGGATAAGGTTTTTAATTGTCAGTAAATAAATAAAATGACACTTAGCTAAACTCAATAGGTTTAAATTGAAAAGGTGACCCTTTTTGTTACTTTCATACAATACGTTCTGTAAAATAACAATGAATATTTTGTCTTTTGAATTAGCTAAGAGGGATTAAAAGTTTGGCTACATTATTAAAATGCATGTAATACTGAGAATGTCACCTATTATTTGCAGAGATTTAGCTTTCACATATCTTTCAGTTTGCCTAACTCACGAAAAAAACATAGACCCTTTCAAACTGAAGATCTCTGTTGGGAATCACTGTAAGCAGTTGCGGTTCTGGTTTACTGTGTGTCCTAGGTGAGATCTGATGTGGACCCTCCTACCCCCAAAAATGGACACAACAAAATGAAGGATTTCACGATGTTGACAACCTTTTTTATTACAGATATTTGATCACACAATATTAAAAGTATACATAATAATTCAGTAATATACATAAAAGTAAATACATCTATATGCTAACATTTGTTAATGTCATTAAGTCATGAAGTAACAATGAATAATTTTTAGAGCATTTATTATTCTAGCGTAATGTTAATTTACAAAAATACTATTGATCTTGGTTGTCATATACTTATATGTTGTTACATTATGGACAAACATATGATAACCATAATCAGTTGTAAATTAACTAATAAATGAATGATATAAATTGGTGGCTGTAAATGTAAATCTGCATGGTTATCCTTGTGATCTTTCATTCAAAAAATTTGTAAAAAAATCTAACCTTTCATTGAAGTAAAAGAATTGAAAGTGGGGGGTAAAATCACAATAAATTATGAAATAAATGACTTTCATTGAAGTAAAAGAATTGAAAGTGGGGGGTAAAATCACAATCAATTATGAAATAAATGACATTTTTTATGAAATAAATGCTTTTCTCCAAAACATGTTGGCCATAATTATTGGCATCCTTTTATTAAATACTTTTTTTCAAGATAACAGCTCTGAGTTTTCTTCTATAATGCCTGATGAGTTTGGAGAACAGAGACCATTACTTTATACAGAATCTCTCCAGATCCTCCAAATTTCCAGCTCCATGTTGGTGCTTCTTCTCTTCAGTTCACCCCACTCATTTTCTATAGGGTTCAGGTCAGGGACCTGGGATGGTCATGGCAGAAGCTTCATTTTGTGCTCAGTGACACATTTGTGTGTTGATTTTGATGTTTGTTTTGGATCATTGTCCTGATGGAAGATCCAACCATGGGCCATTATAAGATCAGAGGCCGTCAGGTTTTGATTTTTTTATCTGTTGGTATTTGCTAGAATCCATGATACCATGTATCTGAACAAGATGTCCAGGACCTCCAGCAAAAAAATAGGCCCACAACATTAAAGATCCAGTGGTATATTTAACGGTGGGCATGGGGTACTTTTTATCCCTGTTTGCACCAAACCCATCTGGTGGGTTAGCTGCCAAAAACTCTTTTTATAGTTTCATCTGACCATAGAACCAGGTCCCTTTTGAAGTTCCAGTCGTGTCTGAATATGCTGGAGTTTGTTTTTGGATGAGCGAGGAGGATTTTTCTTGAAACCCTCCCAAACAATTTGTGGTGATGCAGGGGTTGTTTGATTTATTTTTTAGGCTTTCTGACCCCAAGACTCAAATAATCTCTGCAATTCTCCACCTGTGATCCTCGGAGAGTCTTTGGTCACTCAAACTCTCCTCCTCACCATGTACTGTATATGATGATATAGACACACGTCCTCTTCCAGTGAGATTTGTGACATCTTTAGTTGATTGGAACTTCTTAATTATTGTCCTGATGGTGGAAATGGGGATTTTCAATGCTTCAGCTATTTTCTTACAACCACTTTCTATTTTGTGAAGCTCAACAATCTTTTTACGGACATCAGAACTATTTTCTTTGGTTTTACTCATTGTGATGAATGATTAAGGGAATTTGGCCTTTGTGTTACCTTATATGTAAACTCCGGTGAAACAAGTCATAGCTAGACAATTTCATGTTCCTAGTCACCCTGGTGTGCTAAAAAAATTTAAATATTAATGGGAATATATTTCAGAGATGTTTAGATGTTTTATAAAAAATTCTAGGGGTGCCAATAATTGTGGCCAATGTGTATTGGAGAAAAACATTTATTTCATAATGTGATTTTTCCCCCACTTTAAATTCTTTTACTTTAATGAAAGGTTAGATTGTTGTTAATTTTTTTTAATGAAAGATCAAAAGGATAAACAATCCAGATTTATTTTTTACAGCCATCTTTGATCATATTTATCAGGGGTGCCAATAATTCTGACCACAACTGTACATATTATTAAACAATTATTTTATTATTAACATTTATTATATTTGTTACAGTATACTAATATATTTTAATTATTATATTATATATGTCTTATATAATATAGTAACATAATCATAAATGATTATTATTATTTTTTTTATTTTATTATTGAATAAAAAGATTCTAGTTTTGAGGTTTAGGTTTATCCAACTTTGAAAGTCTCTGATGTCACTGAATGAAAACATCAGCACAGCATCTTGAACCTGCAGTTTATGGCCTACACCCCTGAAAAAACACTTTGTTCAAATGTTGGGAATGAGTTCACTTTACTGACCTCTTCATGCATTTTTAATTCTGTAAGGTTGCTAAGTAAATCAGCATTAATCAAACCAATAAATTATTGCAGTAGGTTTTATTTGCATATTTTGTTTGCTGATAATTATGCTCTCGTACACAAATGCTCTCTCCCTGATATCTCAGTCTCTCTCTTATATATCCAAAGAACTCAGTTCAAGCAGCTGGCTGGTATTAAACCTGATCCCCTGGTTCCCTAGCAGCTTTGGGAGGCTAGCTCATAATAAAAGCATCTCTACTGGCCACAGCCCAGTGGGAAAGGATGGCCTTCAGCCAAGCCAAGCACTCTTTTGCCAACCACACCCGAATCGTGGCATCTGCTCTGCTTCTCCACTCAGCTCCAGTCATGATGGTGGGTCACGTTCAGTTCCATGCGTATTTGCTCACGGAACTGCATGCGTTCAAACCTCACTGGTGTCATTAGAGTAAATAAACCAATTGCTTATTTCAGGCTGTTTTGAAGAACGGAAAGGGACCTGCTCAAGTTACGAGCTCATACAAGGCAGAGCTTCATTTTGTTTGGATGGGGCCTGGTCCAAATTGGAGATTTCCCCTCCAATGCCTCCGATTTATGTCAAAACATATAAAAGCCCTTGTAGAGTGCTATAGGTATAGAGTCTGCTTTGGGTGGACTGAAAGCCCAACTTAGTGTGTGTGGACAGCTGCTGTTTTATGTGCTAGGCTCATTTTATCACCGGCTTTAGTCTGTGTGAGTACATTAATGCATGGGATCACCCAGGCTGATGCCGAAATAAAGGGAGGCATGAAAATGGGAGAAATGTGCACACAAACGTGTTAATCTTTACAGCAAAACATAAAATGCGTCTTTGCAATTTCAGATATTGCTTTGAAAAACAATCATGTAAGCACCATGGTTGGGTGAAATTCAGAATTTAAGCACTGGCTCCTTTTCAGTTGATTAGTTGGAATTTGAATTGAATTAGCAATGGCTCACTGGAGGTTTAACTGGAATATGAATTGGAATGAGAGGAAGAGGAATTTACGGAATTGCAATCCAAAGAAATTCAGCTATTTGAGCAATTTCTAGATAACTTTTAAGATTTTCATTTTGTAAGGCTGATTTATGTTATTTGGCTCTGTCTAATTTACCTCTAACAGCACTGTTATGAGTATGATATTGCTTCAATGGTTCAATAAACAAGTTAATATCATGTAACTTACATTTCAGAGTATATTTTTCTTCAGGAACAGTGTATATGAGTGGAGAGGTAATCACTCGGCTCCAACTCCACTTCAGATCTTCCATTTCCTGGTTCTCTTACACAGATTTCACACTAGAAGGCCTCGTTTATAAAATGTTGCGTAGAAACTGTCCTACATTTGATCTTAGGATCATTTCAACGTTGGCATGGACTTTAACGTACGTACACTCTAAGATCATATATAAAAGAAATATAATTAAATATTAAAATGCCCCTATTATGCTATTTTAAAGGTTCCTAATTTTGTTTTGGAAGTCTTCTTGACATGTTGACAACACAAACCAAACTCCATTTTAAATGTCTAGCAGCAGTGAAGATGAATTCAGCAGAAGACACTTTGTGCTCCATCTATCAGCATGGCCTTGCCATTTGTAGAATCTTGGGATGACCAGGGTCTAATGGACTTATTCTGGAGTGGACTGGATTGGATAGTCACATTAAGCCATTAATACCGGTAGGCAATCCAACACTCTCCCTAAAGATGTACCTAGACTAGGTGTTGTGGATATGTAGCTCTCATTATACTGTCGGTGAGATCTGTGAGTTAGAGGACAACGAGACTAAAGAGCAGATTTCCTCCAGTAACCAATCCTCTTCGAGGCGACTGTATTCATCACTCAACACCAAGCCGGTATCAACCACCAGAGCCCAGCCAAAGTCTTGCCATGCCCAGTTTGTCCAACCCATTTCCACCGAGTCCGTTCCAGTGTATGAGATTCTCGAGTCCATTCCAGTGAGTGGAATCTCCAAGTCTGTTCCAGTAAGAGAAATTCCCAAGTCTGTTCCAGTGAGAGAAGTTCCCAGTCCGTTCCAGTGAGTGGAATCTCCAAGTCCGTTCCAGTGAGAGAAATTCCCAAGTCCATTCCAGTGAGAGAAGTTCCCGAGCCTGTTCCAGTGTGTGAGATTCCTGAGTCCATTCCAGTGAAACAAATTCCTGAGTCCATTCCAGTGAGAGAAATTACAGAGTCCCTTCCAGTGAGGGAAATTCCAGAGCTCAACCAAGAGAGGGATGCACTATCCATAATGGCTCTAGCATTTATGTGTGTCTGGGCCACACACACATTCACTCTAGCCCCTGACCAGGTGGTCCAGTGATGGCTCCAGCCCATGAGCCCGTTCCAGAGTCCACTCCAGCCCATGAGCCTGCTCCAGTTCACAACCCCATAGTTCCTCCCAAGAAATATTTCCCTGCCTGTTAGTCTCCTAGGTTACAAATAGTTTGATTAAGTTGTCACAGGTGTTTCATGTTTTTTTTTATTGGTTTGTTCTCTCTATTTAAGTCCTGTGGGTCTTTCAGTTCATTGTCAGTTCTGTGCCGTGTTAAGTTGGTTGTTCTGTTCCCGATTTCTGCTGCCACCACCCCCCCACAATGCTTGCCCAGGTGCCGACCCTGGGTAAAGACATGCAGTAGTTACTACGGCAGCTGTCAAAGTGATCAGAAGTGAGATGTGACAGTGGACTGGGGGTTTGATACAGACAGGCCTCCCTAGGCCATGCTGGATAATATGGGGAGTCTAATAACTTTGTTTTGCTTGTTAACCTGATTGTTTTCTTACAAAGCTAATTAACTGGTGGACACCTTAGGGATCTTCTTGACTGCCCAGCTCCCCTTCTTTCCCTGATCTGCAGCCCTGCACCTTTCTGCTGTAGCTATTGTTCCTGTCATCTGGAAATTGATGGGAGGCTGTGAACTGTCTGTTGCAGTCCCAAGGTGCCTTTGCTCAGCACATAGACAGTGCCTGAATTCCTCTTTCCTTCCAGTTGATTGCGATAAATCAATCGGAAGGTCAAATGTAATGGCAGAGGCAAAGTTTTCTCCACCGGCTGCAGCTAAGCAGGATTGTGAAGGGGAAGCTTTCTCTTGACCTCAAGGAGTGATTTTATATCCATTGCCTTCATTAATTGAACCCATGAAGTCAAGAAGACAGATTGAAAGGATGTCTGTGTTAATATTTAAACTCCTGTGGCTTTACTGTAAGAATATTATGGAGTTTTTTTGGGTACACACACACACACACACACACACACGCACGCACGCACGCCGTATGTACCATTTATATTCCTTAATATATATATATATATATATATATATATATATATAGTGCCATTTAGAGAAGCACCATCTGTTTATATCAGTGTCTGATATGTGCCACATTTGACAAGTCATTTGAACAATATCACAAAACATGACATTTGAGCTTGTGCTGCAAAATATAGTCTTAGATGGGAGTCTATGTACTAATGCAAACCAAATTTGCCACAACAACAACTCTCCCTGCACCTTGGAGAGATAATACTGGGATTTAATCAATGTCTAAAGAAAAGCTGGCTAAAATCAATAAATCCCATGCCTGTTTGTTTTCATGCGTAAGGGTGAATCACTGCCCTGCTTCTTGAATTGGACTAATTGAAGTGTGCAATTTATAAGAAGGCTTTAAGAAGGATGTCCATGACAGTGTGATGCATGAGGGTGTAATTGATCTGCATGGTAAGAGACTGATATAATGGGCTTAAAGAAACCTGGATCAAGGGAAATGGATCAGCTCTCAGTGGGGAGTATCTTTGATGCTGATCTGCTGCTGCGAATGTAATGTTTATTCTCAAACAGAACTGATCTGGACCGCAAGTATTTCACGAAAAAACATGACTATGATATTATAATAAATACTCTGAACTGTTTTATATGAGAGATCTACAATACGCACAAAAAACAACAGAACTTTAGTTAAAATTATTTGTGTGTCCCTAGGGGCCAAAATGGCATACACATATTTAACATAGTGCTCTTTTTTAGAAACCACTCCACTCCATTTCATGGAATTGGTGACTGGTTACAAGTTAATCGCAGGTTTTAGAAACCACTCCACAGTTACAAATTCTTTTAAGAATGCATTAGTTTAAGCATTCCTCAGTCTCCAGAGAGATCACAAAGTGAACTGCAAATGTTGTATGTATCAGTAAACAACTGGATCAGGAAGAACAATTGATGGCATGTGCAAACCTGCCAACGACCTCATTCGGCCCATTCTCTGAGGAAGCGGAGTCCCCTCAGACCCAGCAGGGTCTTAGTCTCCTGCTCTGGCTTAATTAATAAGTTTGACAGTAATAGCCAGAACAACAATAGGTTTTAACCTGGCAGGATTGTGGAGCATGTAGTGATTGGAGGGCCTGTGATGAAGGTCCTGGGCAGGAATTAAAAGATCTTTGCAGGGATTGTCTCCCTCCACCAGGCAGGAGATTTGAGTCTGAATGAAATGATTGTATCAGATAGAAATCGATGGCAATCCATGGTTCCCTTAATCCAGCTGCAGCGCACAGATCAGGCTCTGATGCAGGCAATCTCTCAGCCATCATTACACAGAGCGGATCGATCGCACTCTCTGCAAGGCCCGAGCCAGCCTTTCCTCTGCCTGAGACGAGGGGAGGTAAAAGGCCTACATAGCTTAAAGGGCTCTGGGTGCCTGACATGATACAGAGTTGTTTGTTAGAGGTAATTAACACAAACAAGAAGGAGGAGAAGGAGAGAGAGAAAGACAAAGAGTAGTAAACTAAAAGTACAAGAGGTCTCTAATGGGAAAACAATGCATGCAAATAGCAATTAGAGGACTAAAAAATGATGTTTGTTTTTTAAATGCATACTGCAATGAATTTAGACAAGGTAATCTCTGTAAAATGTGTTAATGTGTTATATGGTTCTACTGCTATATGCTAAATACAGTGGGGAGAACAAGAGAACAGTGTATTTGATACACTGCCGATTTTGCAGGTTTGCCCACTTACAAAGCATGCAGAAGTCTGTATCCAGAAAAAATCCAGAAAATCACATTGTATGATTTTTAAGTAATTCATTTGCATTTTATTGCATGACATAAGTATTTGATACATCAGAAAAGCAGAACTTAATATTTGGTACAGAAACCTTTGTTTGCAATTACAGAGATCATACATTTCCTGTAGTTCTTGACCAGGTTTGCACACACTGCAGCAGGGATTTTGGCCCACTCCTCCATACAGACCTTCTCCAGATCCTTCAGGTTTCGGGGCTGTCGCTGGGCAATACGGACTTTCAGCTCCCTCCAAAGATTTTCTATTGTGTTCAGGTCTGGAGACTGGCTAGGCCACTCCAGGACCTTGAGATGCTTCTTACGGAGCCACTCCTTAGTTGCCCTGGCTGTGTGTTTCGGGTCGTTGTCATGCTGGAAACCCAGCCACGACCCATCTTCAATGCTCTTACTGAGGGAAGGAGGTTGTTGGCCAAGATCTCTCGATACATGGCCCCATCCATCCTCCCCTCAATACGGTGCAGTCGTCCTGTCCGCTTTGTAGAAAAGCATCCCCAAAGAATGATGTTTCCACCTCCATGCTTCACGGTTGGGATGGTGTTCTTGGGGTTGTACTCATCCTCCTTCTTCCTTCAAACACGGCGAGTGGAGTTTAGACCAAAAAGCTCTATTTTTGTCTCATCAGACCACATGACCTTCTCCCATTCCTCCTCTGGATCATCCAGATGGTCATTGGCAAACTTCAGACCGGCCTGGACATGCGCTGGCTTGAGCAGGGGGACCTTGCGTGCACTGCAGGATTTTAATCCATGATGGCGTAGTGTGTTACTAATGGTTTTCTTTGAGACTGTGGTCCCAGCTCTCTTCAGGTCATTGACCAGGTCCTGCTGTGTAGTTCTGGGCTGATCCCTCACCTTCCTCATGATCATTGATGCCCCACGAGGTGAGATCTTGCATGGTGCCCCAGACCGAAGGAGATTGACCGTCATCTTGAACTTCTTCCATTTTCTAATAATTGCGCCAATAGTTGTTGCCTTCTCACCAAGCTGCTTGCCTATTATCCTGTAGCCCATCCCAGCCTTGTGCAGGTCTACAATTTTATCCCTGATGTCCTTACACAGCTCTCTGGTCTTGGCCATTGTGGAGAGGTTGGAGTTCGTTTGATTGAGTGTGTGGACAGGTGTCTTTTATACAGGTAACGAGTTCAAACAGGTGCAGTTAATACAGGTAATGAGTGGAGAACAGGAGGGCTTCTTAAAGAAAAACTAACAGGTCTGTGAGAGCCGGAATTCTTACTGGTTGGTAGGTGATCAAATACTTATGTCATGCAATAAAATGCAAATTAATTATTTAAAAATCATACAATGTGATTTTCTGGATTTTTGTTTTAGATTCCGTCTCTCACAGTTGAAGTGTACCTATGATAAAAAATTACAGACCTCTACATGCTTTGTAAGTAGGAAAACCTGCAAAATTGGCAGTGTATCAAATACTTGTTCTCCCCACTGTATTAATACACTTAAGCCGCTTTTCCAATGCGTGGTATGACTCGGTAAAGACTCGGCTTGCTTTACTTTGGCTCAGTTTGCTTTTCCACTGCAGTTTAGTACCGCTTCAAAGTGGGTGGGATTATAGACTGATCGTTATAGTTGCACCGCCACCTCATCTACTGACCACGATACAATCATTTCTTTTTTCAAGTTGCATGCGGCGGTCATTTAAAGCAAGTCATTTAAAAAAGTGGTGCAAACAAATGATACTGCGGTGGCTGTTGCTGACTATTTAAATCTAGCAGGTTTGGTGTCGAGTCGCAAGTCAAATGACGCTGATAGTGACGATTCTCTCTGACCAATCAGTGATCTGCAGTGTTTACACGTCACATTTTAGTGTCGGTACGGCTCACTTGGAACCTCGACCGAAGTGGTACAAAAAAAAAGTACCAGGTACTAGGTACTGTACACAGTGGAAAACCCCCCAAAAGTGAGCCGTACCGAGCCGTACCATGCAGTGGAAGTGCCAATAGTACACCACCTACTGTACATAGACAGCATTTTAAGATCATTCCCAGCACCAAAAGATCCCACAGTATTTGTATCTATATTGTAGTATTACCTTAGCAACATGGTAACACATAATCCCTATTGGTCTTCTCACTAGTCCTGTATCCAAATATTCCTAGTACCCTACTATAGACAAATAACAATATGTGAAAAGAGTATAGCATATCTGAAAGCAGTACCCAGATGATCTACTTCTGAAGTGCACATCCAATGGACACTTCACTGTTCCACGAAGCCACTGGAGAAGCGTTGTGAATGGCAGTTACAATGACAAGATGCCGGATGTAGCATACTGCACACATTCATACTAAACTCAGCAAAAAAAAACAGTTTTTCCCCCCACAAAATTCTTAAAGGGTTAGTTCACCCAAAAATTCTATCATTAATTACTCACCCTCATGTCGTTCCAAACCCATGGTCAAAGTGTCGTTCCAAACCCATGTCGTTCCAAACCCAAAGTCATTTGTTCAGCTTCGGAACACAAATTAAGATATTTTTGATGAAATTCGAGAGCTTTCTGACCCCCTTATAGACAGCAACGTTATTAACACCTTCAGTGCCCAGAAAGGTAGTAAAGACATCGTTAAAAAAAGTCCATGTGACTACAGGGGTTCAACCTTAATGTTATGAAGCGACAAGATTACTTTTTGTGTGCAAAAAACGAAACAAAAATAACAACTTTATTCAACAATTTGTTCTCTTCTGTATCAGTCTCCTATGCTGTTCACATTGTAAACACAGTGCAGCGCTTCCGGGTTCTATATCAGAATGCTGGCTCTGGATGTACTACGTAAACTATCATACACCCGGCACAATGCGACTCCAGGCGTGACGCAAGTGTTTTCTGCTAGTTTCAGCCCGACGCAGTTATCATTTTCACGTCCAGTGCCACGTTGTTTAAATAGCAAATGCACTTGCGCCCATCTGTTTGCCCATAGGCGTGCTGGTCTGAAAATGAGGTGTGTTCAGGCGCATTGTTGGCGAATTGCTATTTTGAGGCAACTGAAAGCGACTGCACCATTGACCAACAAAAACCTGGTCTAAAGTCAAAAGAGCAGTATTTTTTGTGTTATTTAAAGGGCACGTTAGTAATATGGGCCTATAGGTGGGTGCACAACGTGCTTATTACACACACAGGGACACGCAGCAGCACACAAACATTTTTAAATATTAAAAATTAAAAAGATTCCTCTCTGGAGAAACGTTTAGTCTTTCCGCTCGCAAATTCCGCCATGTAAATAGCTAATCCGCCATGGTGCAAGTGCAACTGGCTTTTAAAGGGAATGGGAGATGAGACTCTGATTGGTTTATTGCATGTTACGCCCAAAACACACCCATGACTCATTAAGAGACTAGGGACAACCCTTTTGGACCATGTGCCAGGTGCGCCAACCAAACTAGACCAACTAAACTTTGCTGTTAAACTAGTAAAAGTGGATTCGGACACGCCCTAAGTGCACCTGTGCCATGCGCTTCAGACCATGCGCTCAGATTGGTAAAATAGGTCCCTAAGGTTGAACTACTTTGGTTGACACAAGATCTTACTAAGGTTGATCTTGTGCGTTTGGAACGACATGAGAGTGAATAATTAATGACAGAATTTTCGTTTTTGGGTGAACTAACCTTTATTTTTCTTAGTAGGAATGTCAATGTTAAATTGTAATTTACAAGCTAAAGTGATTATTATTATTATGATTATTATTACAGTGAGAGCACATTTCTACAGGTCTATTTATTAAAGGCCACTAACACCCTTTGATTTAGCTTAAAGAACAAAGCAATACATTCTGAAAGTAACATTGTTTGTGAAATAAATCTCCAAGCAGCGAACAACTCCATAAGCAACTATAATTGTAATCATCAGCAATCTCAGACGTTGTTAAGTTTCTTCCCCAGTGCGCACATCAACTTAGCTCTTAAAGCCCCATTCTAATTTCCCACCTCCGTCAAAGTCTGCTCTGCTCCCAGAGCTTGCTCTCCCTCCGAGGGCTTTGTCTGGATCTATGTAAAACAAGTAATTAATTCCCAACATCAATATTCTACTCATGAGTGGTGATCAGAGCCGGTACGTGCACAGGAGAACCGTGCAGTTAAGCCATTGAGCCTTGGTTGTGAAGCGTTTTCTTTATGGGTCTTCCATAACTAACCTCCGCTCTAGTGTTTATTTCAGCCCCCTGTTCCAAAGCCTGCCGGCATCGAGGAACTTTCTCACAGCAATTAAGCGAGTGCCGCTGAGCTCGTTAATTACACTGGCATAGTGCTGTTGTCACAAATCTAGATTTGCCCCTGGTCATTAAAAATTGCACTAAAGGATATTTTGAGATGAATTATTCAAAGTGATGGCTCGCTCTCCATTATTCATGTGCTGAGAGGACGATTTGCATCGCCACGCTGTAAATGTTATTAATCTTGCCAATTACAAAACTTGTTGCAACTTACTTGCGCATGCTAAACCCAGTGTGCTTGCCACGAGTTGGCTTTAATGTTTAAATGTTTGGATAGCAATGAAAATTAAACAGTAATTGTGGAAACAAATGGATTCCTCTAGCATAGCACAAATGTAATCACATATGCTGTAGGACAAAAACACATTCGCCTCTGGCGCAGGAATCTGATCATTGCCGGCACCCCTGTAAGTTTCGGCAGTATGACCGCTGTTCCTAAAGGGATGACTTCCAACATATGCCATTTAGAATTCTGATTGAGAGTTACTAATGAGTCTCATGGAAGAGCGTTAGCATGATAGCGGGAACATATAACAACTACTGGATTTGACAACAAGCCTGCTCAATTAATACATATCCTATAGCTATTCTTGCCAGGAGGCTTTCAAGTACAAAAAAAAGCATCCTCAACACAATTAAAATATGGCGAAATATTGGTCTTAACAAGGGGTCATTCTTGAACGTATATTCTCTGTTGTTGGAACCGTAAATGAAGGCCTTGATGCAAAGATTTCTAATCCATATAGTCTGATGTAATGTATCTCAACCCTGAGCAAGCTAAATTACATCAGAAGCACACCCTCATTAATTAATAAGGCTGTCGGCAGCATCTGAGATAAAGGAGACTGTAATAGCAGTGAGGGAACACATGCTTTAGATTGTAGAGTCAGCAGCTTATGTGTGCAGCTCTGGAGCAGAGCAATAAAACTTATTGACATCATATGTGCCTCTGTATGATCATTGAGATTCAGTATGATCTTAGCAAATTGTAATCTGCATAAGCAGAACACTGCAAAACTGCTTTCAGGACATCATTTCTCAGAGCAAAATTTCAATCAATATTATATGTATGGTAGTGCAGACTGGAACCTATTAATTCAGCCAAATCAGCAGAGGCGCTGTCACAAAGCATTGCAATTTGGATTTATTCATACGTTGTTCTCAGCCAAAACCTGGAGAAAGTTATCTGTCCATATACATAGATTATGTTTTTTCCTGCCAAACTTCTGGGCTCAGCTACTTTGGGTAAATTGTTCTTAAAGGGTTAGTTCACTCAAAAATGAAAATTCTGTCATTAACTACTCACCCTCATGTCGTTCTAAACCCTTAAAACCTTCTTTCATCTTTGGCACACAAATTAAGATATTTTTAATGAAATCCAAGAGCTCTCTGACCCCTCCATAGACAGCAATTTAATTAACACTTTCAAGTCCCAGAAAGGTAGTAAAAACATTGTTAAAATAGTCCATGTGACTACAGTGGTTCAACCTTAATTTAATAAGCGACGAGAATACTTTTCGTTCTAGCCTGTGCAAGTCTCCGCAGTTTCCATTGTAAATAGTGCAGCACTCTCGAGATCTACGATGCTGTTCAAGTGAGCACCACGACTCATGCGCGGGAGCTGCAACGTAAACAGCGTAGGAGACTGGCACAGGCCAGAAAGAAATTGTTGAAATAAAGTCATTGTTTTTGTTTGTTTTTGCACACAAAAAGTATTCTCGTCGCTTCATAAAATTAAAGGGTTAGTTCAGCCAAAAATGAAAATTAGCCCATGATTTACTCACCCTCAAGTCATCCTAGGTGTATGTGACATTCTTCTTTCAGACGAATACAATCAGAGTTATATTAAAAATGTCTTCCAAGCTTTATAATGGCAGTGAATTGTTGCTTCGTTTTTGAAGTCCATAAAAGTGCATCTATCCATCATATAACTGCTCCACATGGCTCCGGGGGGTTAATAAAGGCCTTCTGAAGCGAAGCGATGCGTTTGTGTCAGAAAAATATCCATATTTAAAACTTTATAAAGTAAAATATCTAGCTTCCGCCAGATCGGAAAAAAACGTAACTGGTGTGCAATGTCGTCAGACGTAGCTTAAGCATTTTGAACTGCGAGAGGCACTACACTTTTTCCGTAAGTTGAATATGGAAGGCAATCTGGTGGAAGCTAGATAATTTACTTAATAATTTACTTTTACAAACAGATATTACTGTTACTAAATTCTGCTCAAAAGAAATTTAAAATTCCAAATTGATCCATATCGTAATACGTATCGTATCGTGACATTGTTGGTGATACACAGCCCTACTGGAGTCACATGGACTATTTTAACAATGTTTTACTACCTTCTGGACCTTGAAAGTTAATTAAATTGCTGTCTATGGAGGGGTCAGAGAGCTCTTGGATTTCATCTTCATTTGTGTTCCGAAGATGAACGAAGGTCTTTTGGGTTTGGAATGACATGAGGGTGAGTAATTAATGACAGAATTTTCATTTTTGGGTGAACTAACCCTATAAAATGATAAGAAGATGGTCTGAGTGTGAAAACAGTTCATCAGGGATTAATGTTAAATGCACAGTTTGTTCAGTAATGAACTTTCATGCAGCCAAATTATTCACAACAGCAAAGATTGGGCCATTATCACATCTCTTTTGTCTCGCAACTGATAAAGGATTGAATTACATAACAGCCACATTTTCCATAACAAAAACTTTCCTGTCATACCTCATTTTATCACTATGATAAATTGATATCACACAATCCACTATCAAAACAGTATAAATACTGTGTCTCTTTGTAATCAAGCCAACATTAAAGATATTAAAACATTTAGGTGAAATTTGAATTAATGTATTGTATAATTGAGCACTTGAAATTCTGAATGCATTCCATATAACCCTTGGAGGAGTTTGGCGGTCCAGTGCAATTGAATAAATCATCGGCCGTGACTAGATTAATCAAAATGTCAGACTTCTGCTGTTGCTGTGCATGGCTGTCTTTCAGTGCTGTCCGTTTGTAGTGAGTGAACGTCCTCCTCTTATTGTGAGAGTATCAGCCCATCACAACTTAATCTCACCGTTTCACCCCCTACTTATGTTAGCCTTGTTCTAATATTGTCATATTCTATTCTGAAGAAAGATATTGATCATTTTTAGGTTAAACCGGGGGTGTCCAGTCCTGGTGGGCCACTGTTCTGCAGAGTTCATCTCAAACACCAAACACACCTGAACCAGCTAATCAAGGTTTTACTAGGCATACTAGAAACTTCCAAGCAGGTGTATGTAGACCTTGTTCACACTAATACGTTTTCGTTTGAAAATGCATCTTTTTCTCTCCGTTTTGGCCTTCCGTCCAAACTGAGACTGCGTTTCTGCGTTTTTGAAAACAGCCTTTTTGCATTGTAGTGTGGACTGTGAAAACAGAGGTTTTTGAAAACGATGATGCATGTTTAGTCATGTGACGCATATTGAACTGATAGATATGTGCGTTTATACCGCTATTGTGCCTGTTATGTGCTATTTACTTTCACACTGTTGCTAAAGATATGTTACTTTGTGCAATCTTCATATCACAGTCCTGCAAAAATGGCAGAAAATGTACTCGCAATTGCTGTCATGCGGCAAAACATGAAAGGATTTGTGTTTTAGACCAAACATACAGTACAATGGTGATTGAGTGCGACCTGGACACATGTGAATGGTGAGATATTTTGCTAAATAAAATGATCCTGCCAGAAGAATAGCATGAGAACTTTATTATGTCTGTTCCATCCGTATCATCTCATAAGCTTTTATGAGTTATTATGCATGCGCAGTAAGGTGAATTTAACTTTTGGAAAAAGCTATTGTGAACGGAGAACGTTTTGAAATGAAAACGCCATTTTCAAATGTATCCGGATTAATGTAGACATAGCCTGAAGCAAGCTGGAGCTAAACTCTTCAGAACAGTGGCGCTTCAGGACAGTTTGGACACAAACAAAAGATATGACACATTTTATGATTTACATTTGTAAAAACAAGCTGGGTTTTTCTTGGAATCATTTATGATGGCTAAGATAAGCATTGCTATTATTATTTCTCATAAAGTGTTAACTTTGTTGCACATGCCCTAATTTATTATTATTGTCCATATTATTAATATCCATTAATACTAGTCAGTTGTGTTATGGACTTGCATTAAAGCAGAGAATTGAGAATTGACATCAAGCGTTATGAGAATTGTGAAAAGAAATATAAATTATTTTTTAAATTAAATATTATGATTAATTTGTGTATTTGAATAGTGTGTGTATGTGATAAAGAGGGCAGTTTGTGTGAAGGGGCTTGCATTGTCCTTTTTGCGCATACTTTTCACACAAACACATGCTCACACACAAGTTAAACAACAAGATCAGCATCTCCCACCCTCTTCCATTCTAACATTCAATGTGAGAATCTCTTTTTGCTTGTGGTAATCTCATAAACATAGCTTTCTCTCCCCATGATGCGGGCTCAGGCAATAAAATCACTTATATAAACGTCTGCACCAAAAAAAAACGATGTGATAAAAATGGCTTACATATTACTAGTACCACTTTGGATTCCGTGGATGTGCTGCGGTTGATTTCCTATAGGAACGCTTTATATCCACTTTTTATCACTAGTTCTGTCCTGCTGTTTGAGAGCCTGTTTTAATATGGGCTAACACTGCCCTGTAGGATAATGAGAAGATGTGGTCCATTATGCTCCAGAGGGGGTTTTACTGTCTCACCTAGCCCATATTGTCATGGCATGTGAAGTATACAAAAGATCAAACATGGACAATATACATAGACTGGCAGTAGGGTTTTGCCCTGCAGTCAAACAAGTTCGTTTAATAACATCAAGCTACACTTTCTTTTGGATTTGTTTTAATCGTATGTACCAAGCAATGTTTTAATACCACTATAATGATATAATACCATTATAATTTTTCACAGATGGGAAAAAGTCTTGCATGAACAAATCAATGTTACCCTCAGGGACCACAACATGAACACGCACTGACATCCAAGTAATTTACACACTACAGGCTTATTTTTTCAATTGTCTATAGCTGTTGTTTCATACCCTGGATTACCAAGCACTGCACATATTGGGTGTCTCCCTAATCAAACACACCTGATTCAAATGGGTGTGTCAGATAAGGGAGACATTAAAATGTGCAGCATTGTGGTACACCAGGACCAGGGTTGGGAAACACTGGTCTATGGAGCAGTGTTTACCAACCCTGTTCCTGGAGGCACACCATCATTAAACAATTTGGATGTCTTGCATAGCTAACCCATCCATTTCAGGGGACCATTCTTCATATGTGGATTACTCAGTTATCTGGATTTTATTGTTGACAAATTGACATGATCCAGGATTGTTAGGTTCTTCGAAGCTCATCCCGGAGTTGCTGTCATAGCATCAGGTCTGTAAATTTAAACCTGCTCGGGAGCAGGCATATTTCATGTAAACAGGATTAGATTGTATCTTTTTAAGCGGAGGTGATGCTTAAAGTCTGTTGCAGCCACTGCTACTTTCTTACAAGAGTACTCTATTGAACCAGGGACAATAAAAATTTAAAATAATAATAATAATAATAAAAAATAACAATTTGAAAATAATATTATAATGTTGTTTAGTCAATTATAATATAGACAGTTTTACTCACTGAGAGATTTATTTGTGAGGGAATAATTAACTAATCATTTTATTGGAGTCTTACACACGATGTTAGTCTAAGCGTGCATTCATTTGAACGGCTATTATGGGAGTGGCTTGATGCAGAGCAGGAGATGCAGATAACTTAGTAAAAAAATGCTGTCTGCTGTATTGTCAAACTTTAATGCTGTCATGTAACAAATCTGCTTCACAGGTCAACTTAAACGAATTGCTAATTACAACACTGAAATAAAAATGTAAAGCAAGTACATATAGTACAAATACTAGAAATCATGAAATAATGGAAATAATTGGGAATCATGTAGCAAACAGTACACATTTTATTTATCTAGTATAACTTTTATGTCATTTTGGTCGCTTGGCCGTTTCCAGGTTTCAAGGTCCAGAATTTTTTTTTTGTTATGTTCTTTTTTAGTAAGTCATTACGTTGCTGTCTTGCCACCAGCCAATTGCTGCATTGCTGATTATGGTTTTGAGTATCGATATATCTGCCCTTTCCAATGAAAACAAGAACACGCAGTAATCTCAGACAACTTAATCCAGATATTTTAATCAAATCCGCAAATTCGTTTGAGGAACCAAATTAGCCAGAGATCAGTTATCACGATTAGAAGATCTGGCATTTGTCAAATCATCTCTGATGTATTAAGCGAGGTAAGAAGAATGGACCCCAGGTCTTGGGGTATGTTTACTTTATGCGTTTTGGCCGTTCATTT
This sequence comes from Coreius guichenoti, assembly GCA_039654105.1. Classification (NCBI taxonomy): domain Eukaryota; kingdom Metazoa; phylum Chordata; class Actinopteri; order Cypriniformes; family Gobionidae; genus Coreius; species Coreius guichenoti. The sequence continues at coordinate 26,950,172 of CM077177.1, read as the reverse complement.
ACACGACAACAGTGTTTTGGGGGCCTGAAAATGCAAGCTTTTGAAAACGGCTTTCAAAGTGCAAGGTTTTGAAAACAATACCTTTACCTTCTCCATGTAAACAACAAAAATGTGAATCTGTGACGTCATGCTCATGCGTGTTACATGTTCATGTATGCGTATTACGTGTTTCTTGACAAAGCGACATCTATAACTACTGGCCTGGCATTCATAATACAGTCTTTTTAGTCATTTTTGCAGATTTGTGTGAACTTGGATCATTTTGACAATGTTATCGTCTGTTTTTAGTACATTGTTGTTGTGTAAACATACCCTTGGAGTCTCTACTAACAATCTAATTGAGTTAAATCAGGTGTGTTTGATTAGAGAGTTCTAATGTTCTATAATGAGGTCTAATGAGTGTTTGAAAATGTGTTCTATTGGTGCGCCTCCAAGGAACAAGGTATAGACAAACCTATAGTCTAGACCTAGCAGAGTTGAGTTTCTGCTTCAGATGGCAGTGACCATCTGATATTGTTCACAATACTATAAAACATTTTTCAAATCTGGAAAGCTGTAATCTGATTGGCTGACTTGATACAACTTTATGAGTTTCTTTATTGTTTTCTAATTTAAAAGGGTTGGCTTATGTCAAAACTAAAATTCTGTCATCATTACTCACCCTCATGATGTTCCAAACAGGTTTGACTTGTTATTTTGTCCATACAATTAAAGTAAGTGGCATCAAATATTGTTTTGACCCTACTGACTAAATCTAAAAATTGTCTGCTGTTTTTCTCAGATAAACCCGCCTCTAAACAGCACATAATCACAAAACAAATGGTGGTTGGTTGTTTTCCATGTTACACTTCTTAGGCAAAATAAGATACAATGTGGACCAGACCTTTTGCTGTTCAATGACTACCAGACTACTGGAGACAGAAAGAGAAAGAGAGCGAGAGAAAGGGACACAGAGGGGAAAAAGACTGAAGAGGAAAGAGAGTAAAAGAACGAGCTCTGATTAGACTCTATATTATGTATGCATCTCCATACTTCCTCTTTGCTCCCCTTTTATTAAGGATCTTATGATGTGCCATCATTCATGTCTGTGTGTCATTCTTCCCCTCTGAATGGGATCATAATCTCCCCAGCTTTGCTTTTAATGGCAAAAGTGACAATATGCTAATACCTGCTGGGTGTGCACCTCAATTTGACACCTCTGTGATTCTGTGGGTTAGCGTAGGCAGATGTGTCCACTGAAGTGGAACCAGCAAGGCCACGTAACAGGCTTACTCATTAATGAGGCTCTGACAAACCACAAGCATGCCAATTAATGGGACTGAATGAACCCTTTAAACTGGAAGATTAAGAACTGGCGCATACTGACGAGACAACGGAGACCGTAGCTGTAATGTATTCCAAACTGTGGCGGAAGACTCTGATGTTAATGGTTTCACACAGGACACTGTCAGCGCCAGTGCTCTCACATTGGGAGGTGAAAAAGGCAAGACAGATGGTTTGTTCTGTCAAAGAATTGTAAAGATTGTAGACTGGTGCACAAAGTGCACCAAAGGTCAAAGCTTGTTTATCTCGAGCACCACAAGAAAGTCTTCTAAAAAGGGTCTTGTAGAAGGACTAATAGGCAACTGACAGTTCATGGATCTCGTTGTGTGGCAGGCCTGATTAGGTGTGTGTCCACCTGACATGTTACCTGCCTTTGTCTGGAAGAGACTGTAGAAGTTGAAGTCCCATGAGAGATGACCCCACAAGCACCTTGTCCACCACTGACAAATGTCTTCTCCGCAGGGTAGTGTCAATCAGGCAGCACAAGCGCTTTATTGTACCGCTGCTATGATTGGGGACAGGACAAGTGACCGTATGAGTTTTTTCCCCCTCTTCCATCCTTGTTCTGTTCACCTTGTGTCCCATTTGTACCATCTATGTCTTTCCTTCCGAGATGGGAGAAGGTACACTGAGGAAGCATGTAAGGGTGTTTGAGAAGATTGCTGAGCAGCTGCAATGGGGAAGTAAAGCACATAAGGGTGGTCAGCCCAGTAAGTGGTCTGACATAGGCCCCTCAGTAGGCTGCATTGATTGTTCTCCCCTCTCCCTCGACCCTTCACTATAGCAGGAGGCCTCAAGCAAAATGCCGGTAATTGATCCTACAGTATATCCCCTTGTGCGTTTCCCTGGCCTGCAGATGCTGCAGGGGATGTTTCACTACTAATGCACCCCCTTGTTTTGGCACTTGCTGTTCCTGCTGCAGTAACCCCTTAAGTCCCAGCAAGACTGGATCATTAGGCCGAGGAACATCCAGTCTTCAGAACCCACCTACATCCTGGGTCAGTAACACTTTAGAATACTGATCCATCATTAATGAATAACTACACAGGAACAAGTGAGTAATACAGTATTAACACTCTAGTAACTACTATTAACTAACAATAAACTTTGATTAATAAATGAGTTAGTAATAGTGCTTAGTCGAATGTGGTAGTTCACTATTAGCTAATCAATAACTACTCTTTTTTTCATACCTCACAGAGAACTACTAAGAACTACTATATACAGGTTCATAATTAATGTGAATAATGCATAATGTATAATTAATTCTAAAGTGAAGATCATGGTAACCCACTAGTAATGACTCAGGTATTATTAAATCCTTCAGAAGGAACTACTAATTATTTGGATCAGTATTCTAAAGTGAAAAACACGACAACTCTCTAGTAATTACTGAAGTCATTGTAAACTTTTGACGTTTTTGTAAGGTTTTTGATAGTAATGACTCGTGTTACTACATACTTGGAATTACTAGTTATTTGGATCAGTATTCTAAAGTGAAGATCATGGTAACCCACTAGTAATTACTAAAGTATTACTATCCAAAACCTTACTAAAAACTCAAAAGATTGCAATGACTTCAGTAATTACTAGAGAGTTATCATGTTTTTCACTTTTAAATACCGATACAAATCATTAGTAATTCCTTTAGAAGGATGTAGTAACACTTGAGTCATTACTAGTAGGTTACCATTACCTTTACTTTAGGATTATGCATTATTCATGTTAATTATGAACCTGTATATAGTAGTTCTTAGTAGTCCTCTATTGCGTTACTCATTTGTTCCTGTTTAGTTATTAATTAATGACGGAACAGTATTCTAAAGTGTTACCCCTGGGTTTTTTTACTATGTTTTTTACCATCCCAATTATTGGAAATTCCTGTAGATGGTTTGATGTAGAATCATTGACATTTCAGTTGGGCCCCACACTCTCAGAAAAAAGGTACAAAAGCTGTCACTGGGGCAGTATCCTTTCAAAAGGTATACCTATGCACCTTATTTACCACTAAGGTTGCATATTACTATCTTAAAATCCCTCAAACGCTCTAGCTGGTTCATGTTGTGTACATGTTGAGAAGACGCTGTTTTCTGCTCTGCAAAAGCAAATTCTCTTTGTAAACACTTCTAAAGGATGAGGATGTGAAGAGTCAGTGGTTAAAATTACCACAGCGATACAACAGCAGTATAACCTTTTGACGATTGCTTCTTCAGGTCTAAATGGGATTTACAAAGTGCTTATCCATTAAAGATGGGACAATATTATTTGGACCAACTTGCTCCTCAGAATCACAACCTGTAAGTATGATTAATTATTGATGTATATATTTTTTACTGGTTGTTCAAAATACATAGTTTTGTGTTTTATATTGTGTAGGTCTCCGGCTAACCAGCTAACTCACGTTATTACTGTCTTACTGAAATACTTCTGCTAAGCAACTGTGGGCCCACTATTACCTAAAATTGTATCTATTAATGCAGATTGTCTGTTGTTCTTACTACTTTGAGTAATGATAAAGGATGAAGCAAGATTTGTTTTACAAACTTTAATGTCACATCAATCATTCACGTTAGTGCTCGGCTAACATGCACTGTTATTAAGACAGTTATATACAGTTCCTACATGTGCACCACAATAAATTAGAAACATCTCATAATGTATGAAAAACTGAGTAGCGTATCACTGAGAAACGTCCTGCTCAAGTCGACCTTGCGATGGAGGTTCCGGTTGAATAACTAGTTCTTCCAATGTTTCATAATCGGGCTTGTGCTCGAATTGATATGGTAAAATCAACGCCATTGTTACTGTCTTTACAGTGTGTACAATCGCTGAGCTTTAGGAAGCCTCTGAAGCTGAAGTTCAATTATGGTAATGGGTGTTTAGTTTCCGACACACGCTGTAAGCGGTAGACCAATCACAACAGACTGGGCCATCTGGCCAGTCAGAGCAGGGTAGGCCCTAAAAAAAGGAGAGGTTTGAGAGACTGAATCTTCAGACTTGAAAAATGTGGTGATGTGCAATGTATATTATAAGAAAATTAAAGTGTTTTTGACCTTTGATGCATGTAAACCTGTTGTAGGTGACCTCCAAAACAAAATTAGGAACCTTTAAATAGCATAATAGGGGCACTTTAATAGTAAATAGTACCAAAAGTGTACATATTAGCACCTTTAGAAAGGATACTGCCCAGTGACAGCTTTTGTACCTTTGCAGTGAGAAAACAAAGTTTGTGATCAACTCCAGCCACTGCCCATGCAGATGAAAGTAAATCATCAATTACCAATTTGTTCCATTGTCCTGCTGCAATCAATCACCACACTAAGTTTTCATATCCCAAAGACTGATTTCCACTCTTGTATCCAAACTAACCTACTGTCAGATGGAGTTTTTAGGTATTCTTCAGTTGCTCAGTTTGAGTTAAGCACCTGCCAGAAAGCTCTGAAACCAAGCATAAAGTCTATAAACTTATAGTGTTCCTGTCACTGCTTCAGAGCCAAATTGAGCATTCAGGTTAGTTTTCACCTTCTGCAAGTTGTAAGAGAACTGCATATGCTAAATTATAAGCTTCATTGGTCAGGCTAATTAATGGTTCATAGCATCCCCTTGAATTGATTACTCTAGATGGGTAGCTAAGTGCGAATGAGTTACTGGTCTGTGGAACATGACACTTTGAAAAACCAACTTGTTATTATCGGGTTGTTCATTACGTCCTTGCTGTTACAGTCCTTCATCGTACCTCTCTAATCAGACAGCTCTTTTACAAACTCGCTTTATTGCTATCTTCGCCCTGGCTGCTTGTTGCTAATGAATAGCGATTTGATAGGGTTCCGTCAGACAAATTTTTAAGAGCATAGTTTAAAAAAAAAAATTCTATGTAGAGCAATAGGATACCAGACAGAGCTAAATCTTGTAATCAGGTATCTGTCTTGTAGTTTCTTTCGTTATTTTAAAATCATCTCAATTTGTCACTATCCTTCTTTTACCAAATACATGGTGCAAAAATGGGTCTTGTACATTTAAATGCACATTGTTATCAACACTTACTTTCTTCTCCTCTACAGTGAACATGATATCTCTACCAACACCTTCCCAAAATGAACGAAGTCTGCCCAGCAACCAATTGGCTGGGAGTTTCAGTTCAGGAAGCACCAATTACAGCAGCATCTGTGATAGTCCCTGATGTTTTGTCTGATGCGGATGAGGTGCTACATGTTGTCAGCTGCAGACCTCTTTCGTGTGGCCTTGCCCGATGTCAAACTCTTGCATCATGAGGTGAAGATGGAGTGTGTTGTCTCAGCCACAGACGGATGTCCACAGTTGGCCTCTGGAGTCTCAGACCACAAAGTGAGAGGAGTAATTGAGTATCAGTGGTCAGCCCCCTTCAGGCTTACTAAAGGAGGAAGAGATCATGCCTCCAAATACCTTTAAGCTCAGTCGAATCTGGCACACATTAATCTCTCTGCTTCCAACTGTTTAAAAGCCAAGTGAACTTTTGAAATTCTCACAAACTGCAGGATAGCTGTAAGTTTGGCATAACCAAGATAAATAATTAATCTGCTTTAAAACAATACAAATACAGTATGAGCATGAGTTTTGCATAATATATATATATATTATTATATATATATGTGTGTGTGTTGATTTAACCATTTAAAGGTAGTAAATTACATTTACAGTGTTGTGCACAGTGGCAGCATGTGTTCGCCAAATAAAATGAGCGTTCCCAATTTGGCTTCTAACTGACACACCAATTAATTTTAATATGACTATATTTCTATTCTACTCTGTAAACCAAATTGTGTGAATCAGTTCCAAATCATAACACTGCTCTATGTCACAAGGAACAAACTTCAGACACAATATTTGAGCTTAAACTTTACAACACCGGTGACAGAAATGGGTTTTGAAGACTATTCACAGTGCGGCGATGTCACCACCATGTCTTGGATTGCCTTTGAGTTGCACCATATCGAACCCCTGCTGATGTGGTTACCTTAGTGCCACAGTGATGAGACAGAAAAAGATATTTTAAGTAAAAAAAAAAAAGAAAATGAACAAAAAGCGAGCAATAACTCTTCATGTTTTCAGTCTTGTGGTAGAATATCGTCTTTTCTCCCGGGAATGGCTTTTGTTCTAGCTGGAATCAGAATATCAATCAAAGCAAACTGTAAATGAGACACAGAGGGATGTGAAAGTAGTGCTGTTGCTAATTGATCAATGGCTTGTTCAAGGACTTAAGAGCCTGACTGGTCTCATTAGCTCAAATGTACGGGGGTCTTTGAATACGGCACCTTTCAGTAAAAACATCGCCAGAGGGCATTCTTACTCCCCTCAAATAAAACTGCAACTGAAAATACGCAGGGCTTTTGGTGAGTTTATTTGGTGCTGTCATCCCTTCAAAGTGTTGTTGTTTCTTGCAGTTGGTGGACAGATGCTGTGTTCAAAGTGTTAGGTTCTTTGTTTTTTCCCCTCAGCTACAACTTAGGGCTATCAAGGACTTAGTGCACAACTGATCCTCTAATACCCTGATACATACAATTGTGTTGCTCGAAATTGAAAAGAAATACAACATAAAAAATCTCTGGGTCTTATGAGGGTGGCCATTAGCGCTCTAAAGACTGGACTGGGTTTAACTTGTCAGAGGACTTCAGAGCCGGCTCTGGTCTCTCAGAATTCGTTCGGGCTGATGGGGAATTATTGATTGCGTGCTAAAACATCTCAGGGCGCTGGTGTACAACACTGGGCTTTTAAATGCAGCCCCTCAGACACAGAGCATTCATAATGCATTTGTTTCCATCAGAAAGGTAGATACACTAGAAATAGTGAGGTCAATCTGTTGGTTTAGTCAAACTTGTGCTAAAGCACTACCACAGGTTTATGCAGGGGATTTAGGTTGCAAATTATACAACGACTAAAGGTATCGTATCTGATCTACTTTAAAATCTTTTTGAAGGTGAAGTAGGCCTATGTCATTTTTTTGTGCCACTAGAGACACAAAACTGACTTTTTCTTCAACTTCAAGCACTGTCCGAGGAATTAATTTTTATTAAAACAGATTTCAACTTTTTCTTTTGATATATAACGATCACATTAATTTTTTTTTTTTTTTTTTTTTTTTTTTTAACCATGCCTTCATTATTTAAGTGTCATTTACAATATACCAAACAATTTTGCTTCTAAAAGTAGTGTGATCATTTACTGAGACAACAGTGTCAGTAAAAAGCTTGAAATGAAATACAGTAGGTAGTCAACCAAAGTGCCTATTACCACCACATTTACTGCTGCCATGAGGCCGTGACATTAAATACAATCCAGTCACATGTGACTCTCATTCGCAAAAACACCACCAGGTGGCGCAAACTATTTCAATTACTTTATTAATGTAACTGATTACATTTGATTACTTTTTGATTACTTTTCTAACTTTCTAACGAATGGTTTCAACTGTTAATTATTTTCAAACATTTAAACCAGGCAGGGTTAACCTTACAGTAGTACACAACACTGATTACTGTCAGACTTTCAAAATCCTTCATCACTTGAATTAAGATTATAAATATAGCTGCAAGCAGCAATTATCGAGGCCAAGCACACAGAACACGACAAGTCATGCCAACATGGCTGGTAGCATCAGACTAAGTGCAAAAATGGGGGGTGGGGGGAGGGGGCTTTGGGGAAGACATTTTAAGATGATTTTAGGAAAAATGGCTGAAAAATCATAAATATTGTCACTGGTAAAATGATTTAATGGTTTATCACTTTCAACCAATAGGTGGCACTTTGACCAAATTGATGTTGTGTGGTCAGAGTGAGGTGACAATGACACATGCAAAGTTTGGTGTCATTATGCCAAAGCATTGCAGAGATACAGCCTCAAGAGTCATTTTGGCATTGTGCCTCAAATTTGTTGCTGCGCTATACAAAAACGGTTTTGTCTATTGACACGAAATCCATAACTTTTTGTCGGCACGGTATGAAGATGATACGATTCGATTTTGGTGAAAATCGGACAAACGGTCTAGGAGGAGTTTGAAAAAGTAGGTTTTTAAAGAAAAACAAAATGGCGGACAGGAAGTTCGACCAAATATGGCAAAATTTGTATCTATGTTCTCGGCATGACCCAAGGAATCTATTAAGATTCATTATAATAGGCTAATTTAATAAAAAAAAAATCGGTATAACTTTTGACCACAAGGTGGCGCTGCCCCGAAACTTTTTGAGTACCTTCAGGGCATGGTGCCGAAAACACATACATTTGAATTTGACAAAATTCAAAATGGCCGACGCCCAAAATGGCCGATATGGGAAAATTGGGTATTGTATGACGCCATGATGCATCAAATCTAAAGAGACCAGTTTTGTGATTTTTGGCCAAAGCGTTCAGAAGTTATAAGCAAAAATTTTCCTTTTTTCAAATCTCCTGATTGATTCTATGGGCTGCCATAGACTTTCTTCGGTGCTTGGCCCCTAATAATTAAAATTTAAAGTACAGCCACCACAAAATCAGACTTTAGCACCTCTTTTTACTTTGCGATTGTACTTTGAGGACGTCTTTAGCTAGCTAGCAGACTAACTAATTTGTTATGAATAGAGATTAAGATCGTTAAATAAACTACTGGACATGCACCAAGTAATAAAGAGCTAAAATACATCTTCAATACACATTAGTAGCATGGTGTGGCAGGAGGGAGTAGGCAATGCTTTTCCTACTTTATTTAATGACTGCTTACAGTTAACTGTAGGCTAAGTTACATACCTGCAGATGCTTCCTCAGGTTCGACACTGAAACCTTTGATGACGATATAGCGTTTTAATAGTTGGCAAACATATTTTGCACTGAACTGTTATATACACAGACAGGTTGTAGCCTAAAGCTTTCGGCGGCAATGTGGATTGATTTTGGCAGACGTGGTGCGCTGCAAATTCAAATTTTCAAGAGAACCAATCAAAAGCATCAGAATAGCATCACTTTACTGAACAGACTTTAAATGGCAGGAGACATTGTGCCCATCAAAATCAGGCAAAGCAACAAATTAATATTATTCAACATATCCTAGTTTTTTACAGAAAATATTCAGATGTAACCCCCTTTGTAATGGTTAACATTTTCATAAGTAACTAATTTAATTACACATTTTTTCTCAGTAACTGTAACTGATTACAGTTACATTTATTTTGTAACACGGTTACATGTAATTAGTTACTCCCCAACACTGATTACTGGTAATAATAATAACAATAATAATATAGCATTAGAACATTTAATCTCGGCTAATTATTTATCACATAAATGCTTAATGTTGCAGCTATTTGACTTCTGGTACAGTGAAATATTACAATGATGGCACTGCTTGAAGTGCTTGCTTTTTTCTGTTTAGTACTAGCCAGTATTTTAGATTATAACACCAGGTGTGCATTATGCCATAAAATATATAAAACGATAGAAAAGGTTTTAATTATATATTACTTATATTATTACTTATATTACTTATATACTTTGTCAATATTGTGAGAAAATTTAAAATGTTTGAAACTACATTTAACCCTTAAATCCATGAATGTTTCACCAATCATTATTACATATTCGGGTCTTTAGCGACCCGGACCTATATCTAACACGGATGGGTCTCACGGATGGAGTTGCGATAATATAAAACTCTCCTGATATTAGAGTAACAATTACAGAAGAATAAAATAAAGCATATTTTGTTACCTTTTGGAGCTTGGAAGGGTTTAGTTTGAGCAGATGTTTTATACCATTGTCACTGTCCTCGTCAGAGCTCATTTACAATAAGCATCTGACTCATATAGACCATCTCAAACATATTCTCAAAACTATAATTTTCATTATCTTCAAAATCAATATTTTAATCGCTGACAGCTTCTTCACCAGATCCACCAGCAGTGACAGTGACACTAATATTTGATTGTGTTCAGTACTTTTAGTAGTTTTGCTGATAATACTTCCTATTCTTTTGTTTTCTGCCTGAGGTAACTATGAGTGAAACGTCACTTCACCATTGTGTATCAGACATTGACAATTGGTGGAATAAAGGTGAATTGTACTTATTCAGTCATCAAAGATTCAATTATTGTTGTGCAGAAAAAAATATACTTACACTGTTACACACCTCAGGTCGTTAGCGACCCTATGCAATTTTTTTTTTTTTACAAAAAATAAATGGGAAAACAGGCATTCTTTTATAATTTTATTATTTTTTTCTTGTTATATTTTTTATAATGAATTGAATGAGGAATACTAAGAAGGCTGATGTCTAACTTTAAAAAATGAATCAGGGTAGTGAATGACGTCCCGGGTCACTAAAGACCCGAGGTATGCGTTTAAGGGTTAATAATCCACTGATGTATTTTAACAGGTCACGCATGCACGTACTTATTCGTTACGACATGAACTTAACATGCAGAAAAACAGTGTCCATGAATTAAGAAAATGTAAATTTGTAAATTAATTAATAAATTGTTGCTCTTTGGAAAAAAGGAGAAATTGAGGAAAAAGGTAAATATCAATTATGAACTGAATATTTTGTTGTGCCATTTCCAATCAAAGTTTTAATCTTGTCAGTGCCAAATAATTTGAAAAATTATTTGAGATGTGGTGGTAGATACTGGTGGATACGTTAGACATAAGGAAAAGACAAATTTCTGAATGTCAGTCAAATTAGTATTTGTAAAATTACAAATAGAGTGAAAAAAGCCATAGCTGAAGAAACAACAAATTTCAATAGTATTTCCAAACATAGCTAAGTCCACAGAGGCCCTGCATTATTGTTTTTCCGTCTTTTTTTATTTCCCGCCTTAAGCTTCCATACATTTGGAAATGACCATTATTTTCTGAAATGACATTAGCTGCCACAAGTAGCACCACAATTGGAAGTTTTTTATATACTTATTATATACAAATCTATAATAAAATGCTAGATAACGACATTGAAAATCGCTCCAACATACTTCTGTTGCTTTGGTTACCTCCTTAATTCGTTACATTTATATAGCGGATTTTCTGAGTACTCAAAGCGCTTTACATATAGAAGGGGGAATCTCCTCAACCACCACCAATGTGCAGCATCCACCTAGATGATGCGACGGCAGCCATATTGCGCCAGAACGCCCACCACACACCAGCTTATTGGTGGAGAGGAGACAGAGTGATAAAGCCAGTGAGTATATGGGGATGATTAGGAGACCATAATGGACAGAGGCCAATGGGCAAATTTGGCCAGGATCCCGGGGTTACACCCCTACTCTTAAAGGGCAAACAACTTCTGTTCACAAGCATCTGTTCAGCGCAAGGTGAAAGTTCACACTCAACATTTTGTTTTGAATCCACCATCCATCTACCATTTATTCCTTTTTTTCCAGCGCAAATTAAAGACTAATTCAAACATAACACAATTTCTCATCAAACTGCTCTGGGACCATTTTTTTTTTGGTCCCTGTGATTAATAAGAGCTGGAGCTGCATTCAGATCACACAGGTGCTCTAAATGAGCAAGGTCAAAGGTCAGATGGTCAGTGCAGAAGCAATTTGCACCCTGCGAATTATTTTCGCTCTAGACTGCTGCTGTGAAAATGTCCATTTGTTTAGCAATTCAAATATTGATCCGTCTGCTTCCAGGGGTGTTGTTCTGCATGGATGTTGAACATGCACCTTTCTATTGAACCTGAATAAATATATTGTAACGACCAGGCAGAGCAGCATTTATCAGACCAGTACAACTGAACTCTGACATGAATACAAACAAAACTGCTACCATGAAAAATGCACCAGGAATGTAATTGGGTGCCATGTGGAGCTCATCTCAGCAGACTATCCTCCAATCAAGCTCAAAACAGGTGCAGAGAACGGCACAGCTCCTTCCTCTTCTCATTTGGCAGTGTGCATGCATGTGTGATAGGAGAGGAAGTGGGGGGAAACAGCGGCTGTCCTCATTACCAGCAGGCTAACACCTGAGGGATGAGATGTATGTTGATGCCCAGACCTGATTTTCACCCCTATTATCACCAGCAGGGGGTCGTCGCCGTGACATTACGGGGGACTGAATGAGCGTGGATGGGCAGAACTGGCGGCTTACTCTAGAGGGCTACAGAACTCTGGAGAAGAGCTTAATGATGAGGGGCTGAGTGCCATAAGACTGGTGTTTAGTCAGTGCGGCTAGGCTAAATCAATACCACCTGATGAGGTGTCCGACGGCCTTAAGATGTGCAACAACACAGAGTATGTTTTACCTCTCGTTCCCTTCTCCCTGTGTGTCAAAACTAATTGGGTAAGACTGCCTATCGCTTATTGATTAATCAAGCAGAATAGCTGTGGTCGGTGGTTGACAGGCAAAGGTGCCGTTAAATTATTTTTTTTTGACTGGTACTATAACTAAAGGGTTGGATCACTGAATGAGCTATAACTCTCACAGACCTGTTAGTTTTTCTTTAAGAAGCCCTCCTGTTCTCCACTCATTACCTGTATTAACTGCACCTGTTTGAACTTGTTACCTGTATAAAAGACACCTGTCCACACACTCAATCAAACAGACTCCAACCTCTCCACAATGGCCAAGACGAGAGAGCTGTGTAAGGACATCAGGGATAAAATTGTAGACCTGCACAAGGCTGGGATGGGCTACAGGACAATAGACAAGCAGCTTGGTGAGAAGGCAACAACTGTTGGCGCAATTGGAAGAAGTTCAAGATGACGGTCAACCTCCCTCGTTCTGGGGCACCATGCAAGATCTCACCTCGTGGGGCATCAATGATCATGAGAAAGGTGAGGGATCAGCCCAGAACTACACGGCAGGACCTAGTCGATGACCTGAAGAGAGCTGGGACCACAGTCTCAAAGAAAACCATTAGTAACACACTATGCCGTCATGGATTAAAATCCTGCAGCGCACGCAAGGTCCCCCTGCTCAAGCCAGCGCATGTCCAGGCCCATCTGAAGTTTGCCAATGACCATCTGGATGATCCAGAGGAGGAATGGGAGAAGGTCATGTGGTCTGATGAGACAAAAATAGAGCTTTTTGGTCTAAACTCCACTCGCCGTGTTTGGAGGAAGAAGAAGGATGAGTACAACCCCAAGAACACCATCCCAACCGTGAAGCATGGAGGTGGAAACATCATTCTTTGGGGATGCTTTTCTGCAAAGGGGACAGGACGACTGCACCGTATTGAGGGGAGGATGGATAAGACCATGTATTGCGAGATCTTGGCCAACAACCTCCTTCCCTCAGTAAGAGCATTGAAGATGGGTCGTGGCTGGGTCTTCCAGCATGACAACGACCCGAAACACACAGCCAGGGCAACTAAGGAGTGGCTCCGTAAGAAGCATCTCAAGGTCCTGGAGTGGCCTAGCCAGTCTCCAGACCTGAACCCAATAGAAAATCTTTGGAGGGAGCTGAAAGTCCGTATTGCCCAGCGACAGCCCCGAAACCTGAAGGATCTGGAGAAGGTCTATATGGAGGAGTGGGCCAAAATCCCTGCTGCAGTGTGTGCAAATATGGTCAAGAACTACAGGAAACGTATGATCTCTGTAATTGCAAACAAAGGTTTCTGTACCAAATATTAAGTTCTGCTTTTCTGATGTATCAAATACTTATGTCATGCAATAAAATGCAAATTAATTACTTAAAAATCATACAATGTGATTTTTGTTTTAGATTCCATCACTCACAGTTGAAGAGTACCTATGATAAAAATTACAGACTTCTACATGCTTTGTAACTTGTTCTCCCCACTGTATGAATATAAGAACAACAAATGACAAAGACGTATTTTGCTATAATATTTAAGAGACATTGCTTAGACTTCAAATAAATATAAAAATTCATGTTTGCTTAAATATGAATAATTAGGGAAAGTTTGAAAGTGTGATGAGATGGGGAGATGAGTTTTTATATTTTGTGTAGAATGTATTTTAGATCTATTGCTCAGATTAAATTAAAAAATTAAACAAATGAACCTAAAAAACTCTCCCAGGCTAAAATGTTAGTGTTGTAACATTATGTTAGTTGTTGTGTTGTAATGTTAGTTCCTAATTGATTATGTTTTTACTAGTTGTAATATTGCATAATTAGTTTAGATGTAATTCAGAATGAATCTTTCCTCCCCTCCATCTTCTAGACGTATCCAAGTCCAGGTGTGAGGTGCCAGTGCAGCCAATGCGCGAGAGTTTCCCTAAGACCCTCCAGGGAGGAGCCAGGAGAAGCTTCTGCAGCGACTAGTACAAATCTCATCCCTGGTTAGAATACTCGCAATCGAAAGATGCAGCTTACTGTTTTGCTTGTAGGCATTTTTCCCTCCCTGATGCTCCAAGGACTGTTTTCAGTCAGGGTTATCGTAACTGGAAAAAGGCTACAATGAAAGACAGTGGTTTCTGTTCTCATGCCAGATCTGAAGGCCATGTAAATGCAATGTTCGCATGGACAGAGAACAAGAAAATTATGGATAAAAATACCTCAATGTTTCGACTAATTGATGAGCAAAAAAAGAAGCAGGTGGCTGAAAATCAATACTACATTAAAACATTAGCTGAAATTTTAGTTCTAACAGCCACAGAAAACATAGCACAGCGGGGTCACACTCTAGACTTTTCTGTCTATGTTAGACCTGCTGGGTAACCATAACCCCATCATTAAAAAAAGACTTGAACAACAAGCTAAAAATGCAAAATACACAAGTAAAACAATACAAAATGAAATACTTGAGTGCTTGGCTGCAATGGTCAAAGAAGAAATCATCCAGGAAATTAAAACGAGCAAGCAGTTTTCAGTTATTGTTGATGAAACTAAAGATGTTAAGAAAAAAGAGCAAATGTCATTTGTTCTGAGATATTTTTACAACGTGTGGTTCATGAAAGCTTTCTGGAGTTTGAGGTGGCAGAACACCTGGATGCTGCCGCCTTAAGTGACAAGATTATATTCTTCCTTGAGAAGCATGGGCTGGAGTACAAGAAAAACCTTGTAGGACAGGGCTACGATGGCGCAGCAGTGATGCGCGGGGCACATGCAGGTGTTCAAGCAAAAATAAAAGAAGTAGCCAAACATGCCTTCTATGTTCACTGCAGTGCACACTGCTTGAACTTAGTTATAGTAGACGCTGTAAAAAGTGTGGCAGATGCAGGAAACTTCTTCTCATTATTGGAACGACTGTATGTATTCATGTCTGGGTCTTATGTACATAACAAATGGCTGGAAGTGCAGCGGGAGACGTTTGATGGTGCACAAAGGGAACTCCAACAGCTAAGTGATACACGTTGGGCCTGTAGGCACATAGCATGTCGCAATGTAATGGACAGGTTGCCTGCAATAGTACAGGTGCTTGAAGAGATCGCATCTGAGAACCATCCACAAAGAGCTGTAGAAGCAAGAGGGATATTGGCTCAAATTGATCTGAATTTTGCTGGATCTCTTGTTCTGTTCAGAAAGGTCCTGAGTGACTCCAATTTTTTATCAGACATGTTACAGTCTAAAACAGTGGACTATGCTAAGACTGTTGAACTTATTGAAGCACTTAAAGAGACACTGGTCCAGTACCGTAGTCAAGCCTCTTTTGAGGAAATGTGGAGTGAAACACTTGATTTATGTCAACGAAGTAACATTGATACAACTCAGCGAAAACCAAAGAGGCCAAGACAGACAGCAAAGGTGCTTCAGGATACTGTCATCCACTCCACCTTGGGACAGCATGTAGTTCCAGATAGCAAACACACTTTTTGTGTCTCTGTGTACTATCCAGTTCTCGATAACATGATTGTAGAAATAGGAAGAAGATTTTCTAACACAAATTGTAACATTATGCAGGGTGTCCAGGCACTAAATCCGTCAAGTCCAACTTTTTTGAGAGAGGAGGCTGTTCTGTTATTGGCTGAAGCTTATGATTCAAATATTGAGGATCTCAGAAATGAGTTACATCAGATGAGGAGAGTACTAGACAGACAAAAGGGGGAAAAGGAGAGTCCTACCACTCTAATGGAGTTCACTCAGTTTTTGGACCCATACCAGGATGTGTTTTATGAGTTGTTCAGGTTGTGTAAAATAGCGGTTGTTTTACCTGTGAGCAGTGCATCCTGTGAACGAAGTTTTTCATCTCTCAGGCTCATAAAGACTTATTTGCGGTCAACTATGACAGAAAAGAGACTATCGAGTTTGGCTGTACTCAGCATTGAATCAAAACGCACAAGGGCATCAGATCTAGATAAATTTCTGAAGCGTTTTGCTGAGCAACATGGAAATCGCCGCATTCAGCTGTTATAGGCATGACAACTTCATGTTATGCTCACTGATGAGCCTTTACAAAGCTGTTAAAATGATGACCTCAACAGAATCTGTACTTTAAATTTCTGTGTTTATATCTTTGTTTTGGCAACTGAGAACCTTTAATAAAACCAAAAGTGTGAGAAACAAAGTTTAAAATGTGACACTGGTGTAAATCCTGCTGAACATGAAGCAGCGTTGTTATTGTTGTTTTTTAATGTTTCTCCTTTTGTATATACAGTATAAAACTGTCCAGAAACGGCCTGTATGAACCTACTCACAAAATGTTTTTGTACTTTTTCAGACTGGGAGCAAAATGTATTTTTATGTGACTTTTCAGGTGTGTGGAGATTTTAATGTAACATTCCCTTTGTAACTCTGTGAGCCTTTTTGTTGATTTGTTGATACAGCAGCTCATATTTACATGCATCAAATGTCCCTTTCATGTCGCCTTAACTGCTGTAAATATTGGATATATTGTACTGTATTTCTCATAACTTTTCAGTAAAGACCTCATCTGTCAAAAAATTGTTCAAGTTACTGAGGGACAAATAGGGAGAATGTGTGTTCTGAGTAAACAATAAAAGCGATGTCCAGTACCTTGTTTGAGTGCCGTGTGTATTTATTTATTTCCACAGTGTATTTATGCTCACTTTAGTACAGCTCAGTCCATAGATCTTCATGGGTAAGTTTTTCTTTGTATAGTTTCTTCTTGTACAAATGCTGCCTGCAATGCTGCCTCGTCAAAAACTGTTTGCTTCCCCTCTCACACATCTGCCACTCATCACCTGTGTCTTACCTTAATGCCTTTCCTGTGATAATGCCCCTTACTTCTATCATACTTCTATCTCCTATTAAGTGAGATCACATTGTATGGTCACTTATTCCTAATATGAACTGTTTCACATGAAACCTCAAATGCAAGACATTGATTGCATGAGATAGAGTTTGTAAATGGCAGCCTGTGCCCTTTTGTACTGTGTACATACTATTTCTCATCAAACTGTGATAACTGTGATTAAATTCAGTGTATATATACGTCTGCCATATGTTGCCACCCCTCAACAATTCCTGCCCCCCTCTCGCCACCTCATAAATATTTTTCTAGATCCGCCCCTGAGTGAAAGCATGCACTCTAATAAATATGCACGCGCACGAGTCTAACATGCTAGAGTACATTACAGAGCGTATGCGTGCTCTCTATAGGTGTGTTTCTGTTTGGCTTTTGTAAAGTGAGGGACATAGCCTACTCGATAATGTCAGACATTATCACTGGTCCAATCGAGTAAGTGACAACTCCGTCCTGAGCGTCGTTCACGCTGGCCAGGGGCCATACTGTCCTTACTGTCGAACCCTGAATTACCTCACGCGGGCCGGTCAAGGATAGCCAGAGGGCCGGATATGGCCCGCGGGCCGTACAGTGCCCAAGTCTGCAGTAGACAGTAGCACGAGAAGTGGCGCTAGGCTATATTAAGTTACATATTAAGTACACTAAGTACATATCATCACATTTATTTAACACTATCATTTGACATAACTTTTTTATTCTGTTCAGTGTGATTTCTGATGCTGCATTCAACTCAAGGGATTCCATCGCTTTACTTTTTTAAAAAACGATTACAAAATCTGTTATAGTATATAGACCTTAATCAGAGCAGCGCCATGACAGGAATAAAAGTGAGGCTGTAAGGAATAGACTTACTGTGTTTTCAATGCCATCTGCTGTAAAAAGCCATATAAAGCTCCTTGATCACTTATGATTAAAGTTAATTTTTGCAGCTTTTCATCTTCAGAACAATCCAAAGCACATTAAGCAATACAACCCACTGAAGAGACTGTTGAGTAGTAGTTAAAAGAGTTGGGTTGGTTTATCTATACAACAGTAAAATGTATCTAAATAAATATAATTATAATATTTATATAAAGGATCCTAAATTACAGTATTTATGTTTGCACAGTTTTATAAATGTAAAAATCTTGCATCAGTCTTGCATTTAATGCATCAATACATAAATATTGTATAGTTACAGTGTTTGTGTGATAGATCTGCCAGGCTCTCTCACCAGTCAACCACAGCGCACCCAATCACTTGAGTATTAATCACACACACCTGGACCTCATCTGCACCCTCATCAACTGGCTTTATAAGCACACACCTCACCTCAGTTATTTGTCCGGTCTCGTTCATGCTACGGTTTGACGGCAGGCCCGAGTGACTGGGAACCGGGGCGTGCCCTGTTGCCATGCCCATCTCGGGACTCGATCGCGAAGCCAGTGCTGAAGGGGTCTCATATGAAGCAGTCTGAGCGGCGTGACCACGGCTGAGGATGCCATATGCCCCAGGAGCCTCTGAAATAACTTCAGTGGAACCGCACTCTTGCCCTCAAATTGACGAAGGAAAGTCAGCAGTGACTGCGCGCGCTCACTCGTAAGCTGCGCGTACATGGCGACCGAGTCGATTTCCATACCAAGAAAAAAGATCCTTTGCACGGGGGAGAGTTTGCTCTTTTCCCAGTTGACCTGAAGGCCCAAACGGGCGAGGTTCTGGAGCACCAGGTCCCTGTGTTTGCAAACCTGGTCTCGAGAGTGAGCTAGTATCAGCCAGTCGTCGATATAGTTCAGGATGCGAACCCCGTCTTGCCTGAGTGGCACAAGGGCTGCCTTGACGACTTTCGTGAAGACGCGAGGAGACAGGGCTAACCCGAATGGGAGAAACGTGTACTGGTATGCCTGCCCCTCAAAGGCAAACCGTAGAAACGGTCTGTGTCAAGGAAGAATGGAGACATAAAAGTACGCGTCCTTCAGGTCGATCGCTGCAAACCAATCCGATGGACGAACCGGGGAGGAGACCGTGCGAACTGAATCGCATAGCCGAGCCTGATCGTGCGAGCGAGCCAGCGGGACAGATTGGGAAGCTCTAGACAGGCTCCCAAAATCTGAACCAGCGGGGTCATGCGAACGACAGGCGTACCCGCGATGGGGCAGCGAGGCGGAATGACCGGCCCAGACGTGGGTGGCATTGGAGCATCCCAAGGTGTGGGCGGGGTTATGTTCCGCATCCTGACAGAGGAGGCCAGGGAAGGACCAGCGTTCCGCGGCGGCCTCCTCTGACAGGGGTCTGGTGACAGAGGGGAACGAGAGCGGCGAGGCGTTGCGTCGCACACTGTCATCCGCGCCCTCTTGGAGCTCGGAGATAAGGAAGTCAGTTCTAAAATATTGGTTACCAACAACCGTGATGCCAGCGGTGGAGAACAAAAGATTCTCCCCCGGCCCTCCACCGGGGGAAGGAGTGGTCCTGCTACCATCTCCTGAAAAGAACTGATGCCTATCTCTGAGCTGCCTGTCTCAGGAGTGCTGCTTAGCCTGGCATTTGGCAGGCTTAGGAGCAGAGACGGGATACGCCACCTTACTGCGACCTCCTCTGTGCTACAGCCCGAGTGAAGGCTGCTGCTGGGCTGAGCGGGAGGGGCGGGAGTCGCAGGGAGGGCGCCCTCGGCGGCAAGCAGGCTGAGGCGGCTGAGCTGGCGGCGGTGTAGATGCAGCAGTGGGCCGCCTGGTCAGCACATGTTTGAACGCCTCAGACTGCTCCTGGGCGGCCGAGAACTGCTGGGCAAAGTCCTCGACCGCGCCACCGAAGAGGCTGGTCTGGGAGATCGGGGACTCGAGGAAACGGGTTCGCTCAGACTCCCTCATATCTGCAGGTTCAGCCATAGGTGCCGCTCCTGGACCACCAAAGTGGACATCACCTGACCCAGGGACTGCGCAGTGACCTTCGTCGCTCGGAGCGCGAAGTCGGTGGCAGTGCGCACTTTCTGCATAAGCCTTGGGTCAGCACTGCCCTCGTGCATGTTTTTTAAAACCTTGGCCTGGTATACTTGCAGGATGGCCATGGCATGCAAAGCAGACGCGGCCTGACCCGCAGCTCTGTAGGCCTCTGCCACTAAGGTGGATGAGAACCCACAGGCTTTGGACGGGCGCTTGGGATCACCACGGCAGGCGTAGCTGCATCGCAACAGAGCTCTCCACTGGGGAAATACCCGCATACCCTTTAGCCGCGCCTCCATCGAGGGTAGTGAAGGCTGAGGTCGCACCAGAACGATTACAGGCAGTAAAAGGTGTCCTCCATGAACTGGTAACTTCCTCATGCACCTCCGGGAAGAATGGCCCTGGGGGCGGTAGCAGGCGATCAGCATGCCTCGTGCCCAGGAACCAATCGTCCAGCCTCGAACGCTTGGGCTGAGGTGGAGGGTTCCAGTCCAGCCCAATGTTCACAGCTGCCCGGGAAAGCATGGCTGTCAGCTCTGGATCAGACTCGGGCAACGCTGGCGCTCCCGAAGGAGGCAGCGCAGCCGAACCTTCATCTCCAGAGGACTCCAGAGGTTCAGGGCCTGCCATGCCCCCATTCCCCCTGCCATGCCCCCTAGAGGTTAAGGCACACTCCACCAGGAGTGTAGCCTCCTCTTGGGCTTTAGCGCATGGCGCCTCGCTAACAGTCGTTTGTAGAGCTGTAAAAGGTGTCAGCCTTTTGATATCATTATCTTGATATGCCACACCTGTGAGGTGGATGGATTATCTCAGCAAAGGAGAAGTGCTCACTAACACAGATTTAGACAGATTTGTGAACAATATTTGAGAGAAATAGGCCTTTTGTATACATAGAAAAAGTCTTAGATCTTTGAGTTCAGCTCATGAAAAATGGGGGCAAAAACAAAAGTGTTGCATTTATAATTTTGCTCAGTATACTTACATCAAAAAACCCATCCCTAACCTTACCCAAGATACGGGTAAGGTTAGGGATGGGTTTGGTTGTATGGGTAGGTTTAAGGGTGGGTTAAGGTGTAAGATAAGGGTCAACAGTGTAATTATAGATGTCATTACAGCTGTAATTACATGCAGGTATTTTTACAATGTAAGACATGTATGTACACAATAAGTGCATTGTATCAAATGATTAATTTAAATGTTATAGTAGTTAAAGCCACTTACTATAAAGTGGGACCTTAACTCCTTTTTGTGTTCTACAAAATAAATGTGTACTGGTTTAGCAAAGAGATTATGTAAATGATGGAGTAGAGAGAGACTTTGTTCCTTTTTACATTGGTATTGGTCTCCGCTCAGTCACTGACCACAGACTTAAACGTGCAGAAGTAAGTGTAGATTGGAGCTTGCAGATCAAGTGATTGTTCCCAGCCTGACTTGAACCTGATGCCAGTGAAAATTTATTTTTCTGTATGGTAGCACTGCACTTAACTCAGTACTGTTCCGCTGAAAGACCTTAGTTCAGTTGATCATTTGGGATCCATTCCCTGAACTTTATAACAGTGCTCAGCTGGACTTCAGGAAACCTAAATTGTTATATCAAGTCTAGTCTGTACCCACCAAAGGGAACATTACCCTCTCTATTCTTTATTCCCAGACTTACACATCACCTGCTGCAATGAATTTTATTGAATTTTAACAGTGTGAAAAAGCTCCTACAGACACTGTACCAAAGATCACTTTTTAGTGAGACCATAATCGACAGTCTGAGCTCTGATTGCCCACCTGGGACAGCTAAGAGTTTCTTTCTGGTGCCCCAGAGTGCCATTCCACATGTGGCAGTCCCGAGGGCCTGACGAATGGCCATCTTGTGTGTCCACAATTGCACTCCACATTGGGAAGCGTTCACATTTTCCTGCCCTTGGAACACATTTACAATGTTATGTAAAAAAATAACAAGATTAATGAGATTTCAGATACTCCCCTCGATCTCACATCAGCTCTCTCAGTGAGTTCACTTTTAACTGCAAGGTTATGCACCAGACCGAAATTCTCTAGTGGAAAGGAAACCTTTATAAGGGCCGTCACATAAAAACACTGTTTAGCGTCGACCCCATTCATGAGAAGAGACTTTTTAGCATGGATATTTCCCCTTGTGTACAACACAGACCCCAGTCCAATCTGGTATAGGGTAAATATCATGTAAAAAGACAGGCCATTGTTAGAAATCATTGCTGTTTTTCTTTTTCATTGGACACTAGATGGTATGAGAGCCTCGCGACCCCTCAACACAATTTTCTTAAGTACAGCTTAACAGTCAAGCAGCTGTGGGGGGACGTTTGTTAAGCTACGGATCACATTTATGCCTCTGAGAGGTTCGAGTTGATTGGCTCACAGGACTCAGCAGGGAAGCCCACCGCTTTGGCTTTCCAATGACCTGATTCGACTGAGTGTCAACGGGAGAGCCGTGCTGTCGTATTATACAGAGTACTGTTTCCTATGGGTCTCATTGTCTCCTCTTGCACAGATGCACTTTACATACAAATTGGTTGAAGTGTGAAAAATGTGCTTTGGCTTAATCATTTTAGAGTATTAAGAGACTTTTTTTTTAATGATTTGCAAAACCCTACTGCTTTTTATAATTTAGTCTATATTACTGCTATTGCAGCTATCAAGCAGCTTCTCTGAAATCCCCACTCAGTTTGTAGGAAACCATCAAAACATGTACAAAGTGAATGTATGATTTTGTTCCCAGAATTAAATATGCCTTTATTTTATAGTTGGGATATGGCAGGTATGTACTTTTTATCATTCAAGCATTAATAATGATAGATACAGTATATTGTCATACATAAAAGTTTTAATCCGCAGCAACGCTGTAAGAAAACAACTCGTAATTTTGGAGGAACTATTTCCTCTTCATTTTTACTACCACATTCAACGTACATGAGTACAAATTTACATTTACTTTTGAAGCAGATGATGTTTTCACCAAAGCAAGTGAGGGAAAAGTGCATATTGTGTTTGTGACAATTACTTAAGTAGGTCAGATTCAATGACATGAGCACTATAGGAAACCGCAGTTACAATGCGAACAGTACTAATACACGTGAAATGCAAATTCCCTAGAAATAGGTGCAGATCCTCATTTTCTATGATCTTCAGCAGAGACCCTGGCAATGACTGATTTACATAACAGCACATTTTTAATGGTGCAAGACATCCCTCTGCTATGGAATAATTATTCAGGGTCTCCTATTATCTTGGGTATATTAAACTAGTTTATATCTATTAAATGTATTTCATAATGATTCATTGGTTCTCTAAGAAAATCAATTTAAACTTTAGAGAACAACCAGGAATTTCAGGCTTTTTAAGAGGCTCATATAAATCCTTTGCAATTCTGCTTATGTGACATTGTGCTGCCCACAACCAGTAGCTCTATAGGTTGGCGGGATAATTTTTCCGCTATCCATTCATCTTTTTTATATATCAAAAATACATTAAAAATGGCATTCATAAATACAATGACTTGAATACATGAGCATGTTTTTAATTTCGCCATTAAAATTCATTTTTGAGGAGCATGAAGTAAAAAAATGTCAGGGTGATAAAACTGTCCTGATATCATAATGAAGAAAAAACTCATTAAATGGATGAAATTCTTAAAAAGAAAATCTTAAGTAGTTTGGCATAATCATTTATTTTTCCTTATTAATATTAAGAAAACCTTTTGTCAGTCAAATCAAAGCCATGTGGTGCAATGAACACGTAGAAACATGCAGAAAAAAATACCCTCATGACTTTGTGTCAATATTTGAACTTTTTATGGCAAGCAGGGTTCCCACTCTTTCATGAACGCCAGATTCAAGGACTTTCAAGGACTCACACTTTTCAAGCACCTTTTATTTTATATCAAGCCCAATAAATACGATAAAGGTGGGTTTGTTACTGCCAATCTGGACAGTATCAAAGACCTACTGTACCTGTATTTATCACTGCAGTAACGCTAAGGCATATACTGACAACTAAAATAAAATTTTAGGGGCATGTGACTTTTAAAATCCACCGAGGAAAGAGGCTGGTAGAGTGTACAAGAGAGGGAGCGAGTTTTAACGAGAGATGCAGTTTGCAGCTCTCTACTGCTTTTAACATTTATTTCACACTGGTTTTAGTTCTTTTTTACGAATCATTACTTAATTAAAACATTAATATAATATTACATACATGAATTTTCCAATTAAATTAAAGGATATGGATAAGTTAATTGCTAGGCATTAATAATATGCAAAATTATTTATTAATCACCTGTACATGGTACCTTTTTAAAAATCAATTTTAAGGCTTTTAAGACCTGCACAGGATGAGATCAGTGTTTATTGAAACTTCCTAAACCATAAAATGACTGTAAAAAAAAAAAAAAAAACGACAAACAAGTTTAGATAAGTTGACCAAAACAAATTTTATAAAAAATATTTATAAAAACCATCACATTTCAGCCTTTAAGCCATTTTTAAGAAAAGGCAAGAATCCAAATTATAAGTAATTATACGTAATAATTTAAAATATGATTATACTTAATATTTTAGATACCTTATTATTCTACATTTTTTAAAAGCACATTAGCTTCTCATCGATCCACCAGTTAACATTTACAACTCTGTGTGTAAGCTAAAACATATGGGTTAATATGCATTAGTCTGAACAAACCAACTGATGCTCTGGAAATTTCACTCTTTGACAGTAGATGGCGCTTATGGAACAGCAGAAATATATTGGTTTCCCCAGTAACCTCTGTAAACAAAGGAGTGCTGCGCTTATAAACACTACTTTATTAAGCGTTATTCATTGGAACTTTGATAAACCAATTTTTATGTAGCTCAATACTGTAGCTCAGCGCTGTTCAGCGCATAAAGGCCAATTTTTGTAATAGCACCATGTTACTCTAACAAAATATATTTCATGCTTAATTCAAGCACTTCCAAGGACCTATGTTTGTTTTCAAGTACTTTCCAGTCCTTGAATCCATGTGTCTGAAATTCAAGGACTTTCAAGTACTTTCAGGAAGCGTGGGAACCCTGGGCAAGGCAAGTTTAATTCAGGTTGTAAAATGTTGTGTGGTGAAAACGTGATATTTATTAATTTAAAAAATATATTTTTTTACAAATATAATTTTTACCATGAATAAAAACTTTTTTGAAACACAATGATTAAGACTTTTAAGTCTTTTCAACTAGATTTTAAAGATTTTCCCCTTTGACCATGGACATACCTTGGTTGTTTCACAGAACGTGTCTTTGTGAGAATTGCTGCAATCTTGTTGCTCAGCTGATCATCCCAGCACATAGCGATTAACAACCAATGCACAATAAATACAACATAACATCACAAACAAATGTCATAACCTATTAAAACATTTCTTTCATATTATTATAGACATTTATTTTCAAATTATTTTATATCATTTTATGAAAATGACATCATTTTGAAAATGAGCATGTATGTTTAATGTTACCAATGCTTTGTCAATGTTAAGATTCTTTTTGACATACCAATAAAAATACTGCAGGCTTTCTTCAGCTCACTTTATTAAAATTAAGCAAAACAAACAGACAAATGTTTACTTTCACCAGCAGTAACGTATTTGCGAGCTTGCAACGGGAATCTCTTAAGTGAGAACAAGAATTTTAAAGCTTACAGGCTTCCGTACGTCGACCGCCCGCAGCGTCTTCTGGGATTTCTAATGGTTTGATTCTCTCAAGTCTGCATTCGATGCATCCTCGATATCAAGATCACATCTGGGTACTTTCATGTGTCCTCTGTACTTGTACTGGAATTGAACTTCGATGGTTGATGATGACGTAGTATGAGAACACAAGTACGCAAGATCACTTATGAACGCATATTGAGAAACAGCCCTTGTGTACACGTTGAACATGGTACACGTTGAACAAAAGACCGCCAACTCTCCGCCTACTGACTTAATGTGTAAACATTATGGGAAGCGCGCTAGCCAGATGGGATTTAAACTTTGTCAGCTGAAGATCCAAGTTTGGTTACCAAGCACAATGTTCTCTCACCATTTCTAACACGCACTCACAGCGTTCAGCGTGGTCTTGCGGCTATCAGAGCAGAAATGAAAGCTGCTGCTCTCCGTATGTTTTTCCATCATCTCCAGACGTGTTCATATGTAAATTGCGCAAGCTTATTTCATAGATTAGATCAAAAGATCTAAAGCCCATACATTTACCCACCTATAGACCCTCTCCTTGAAGAAATCAGGACAGAAGTGGTTGAAAGTGAAAAAAAAACAACCCAGATGTAAATGAGAATGTGTCTCCCTCATCTACTTGTGATCCAATCGACCAAAACACATCTTAATGCCAGGTGTAAACAGGGCCTAAGAGATTGTCACATCATCCAATGGGTTTTCCATTATCCAATAGGTATAAAACATACAAAACTAGAGTCCATGTGTCTGTGCGGCCTGTCAACAGTCCACACGACACGCCACGCTAGAATCTGTGTTCTGCTCACTAACTTTCCATGCCTTTTTGACAGCTAACCAGTAGTTGTCCAGCTTCTGCAAATCTTAGCACACCACAAGAAAGATTTCTTTTTGCATGACTCCAGAGATCGAGACAGAAGAACTTGAGACAGACCTGATTTTACAACCTGTTTGGGATTTGGCTAGTATAGCGTGACTAACACCCCTGCTGAATCGCATATGCTGCTGAATTTTAACTCCGCCGTTCCGCGGGAGGCACCGCTTTCACAGGACCTCAGAACAAATGCCATCTGTTACAAACAAACAAAAAAAAGAAACGGCCCTTCTTTAAAGAAATGAAGTTTGAGACCTAAGAAATAAACATATGTCATAACGTGCGACTCCAGACGGCCAATTATTTTTTATTCGGGCACTTAAACTTTGTGGAGGAGAGCAGGATATTGGCTGTAATGTATACACAATACAGCCTGAAGCAGCGGGAGCCCCAGCTCAAACTCATCCCAGGGGGCCTCTAGTGAGAGAAGTGAAGGTACCTCCGAGCGCAGACAGCCACCTGCATGTGTCTGCTTCGCTCTGTGCCAATTACTCACTGACAAACAGAGCGAGCGGCTGACAGTTTTCAGCATGTTTGGCAGATGCCAGGCACGAATGCCCCAGTGTACACCCCACATCAGTGCAGTCTTAGGGTGCAGGCCTTGAAATGACAGCTTGACTGGACAACTGCCAAGATCAGAGACATCCTAAGAAGAGAAAAACATACAGGGGAGATCTTCTCTTGCAGATAGTAATGGAAAGTGCTTACACTGGCTCATCTACCGCATCCATAATACAGATGTAGAAATGGTCATGAGAAACATTTAACTGAACAAACAATTAACACTGAAGCTGACTTTGCAGAGTAGCCCATAACACAGAGATTGTAAAACCTTATATGTTAAGAATTATCTTCTACTCTGAAATCATTTAAAGAAAAACTGCTGACTCGCAACACACTGGAGAAATTGTGTCCAATCAAATGCTTTCTAGAACAAGAGAGTCCCCTCCCCCGTGAATTATAAATACTGTAATTATTATAAATAGCTGTAATAATTATAAATAGTGCAGCTTTAGGCTATAATATAAAAGAAAGATGGGATCTTCATTGACTTATATGTCCTGCCCTGACGTCCCATTTCTTTAAAACACATTGAGGAAAAGTAATCAAGCCAGTTCACAAAGACTTTCAAAACTTGGCATGTAACTCACCCCACACCATTTGTGCTATGAACAGAATGATACTTCAAACTGCATTGCTTATTGAGTTAGAGGTGTTCCATTATTTTTCTAAGTGATCACACTTAAATGGTTAGTTCACCCAAAAATGAATATTCTGTCATTAATTACTCACCCTCATGTCGTTCCAAACCTGTAAGACTTCCGTTCATCTTCGGAACAAATAAAAATTGTTTTAATGAAATCTGAGAGCTTTCTCTCCATAGACAGATACGCAACTACCACTTTGACGCTTCAAAAAGTTCACAAAGAGATCGTAAAACTGAATTGTAATATGAATTGAGCGGTTTAGTCCAAATTTTTCTGAAGAGACTCTATCGCTTTAGATGATGAACGGATTGAATTTAGACCTTTATTCATATTTAAACATAAACATTGATCAGCAAACATAAACAGAAGCTCAACCAAACCTGCTTGACGCGCAAGAACAAACCTCATTGGTTCTCGCACGTAAAGCGAACATGCTTGAGCTTCCGTTTACCAAAAATTATGTGTGAGTTGATGAATAAAAGCCTAAATTCAATCTGTCCATCATATAAAGTGATCATGTCTCTTCAGAAAATTTTGGACTAAATACTATAAATGTGAACACAAGCTACATATATGGACACAGAATATTACAGAGCATTAGGCTTGTTAAATCCCATTCACACCAAGGAATGATAACAATAACAATATAAGGATAACAAAAAAGATAATATAAAGTATAAGAAAATCATTAAAAATGTAAAAGAATGTAAGAGTCCATACCACAACTATAATGACAGCTGATGAACGACAAAAACATTGACAGCCAATCAGAATCTAACCTGCTTTAACGAGCTTAAGCATTGAAAGCAGGAGACAATATAACTGCAGCACACACTCTTAACAAACAGACCGCTATTGTGTGTTAGTGTGGATGCAAATATAGTTATCGTTATAGTTATCTTTAAAGTTATTGTTCTTGGTGTGAACAGGCTTTTAGGCTAGGACCAGTTAGCAACATTCTAGAGACGCTCTAGCAACCAAATAGCATCATGCTAAAAATCTATATAGCAACACCATTTCCTTTAGCAAGGATGCATTAAATTGATCAAAAGGGAAAGTCAAGACTTTTACATTGTTAGAAAATATTTATATTTCAAACAAATGCTGTTTTTTTGTAATCCTCAATTTTTTTTATCACAGTTTCCACCAAAATATTAAGCAGCACAACTGTTGTTAACATTGATAATAATAGGAAATGTTTCTTGAGCACCAAATCAGCATATTAGAATGATTATGTGACACGGAAGACTGGAGTAATCGTAGGAATAAACAGAACACATTTTTAAAATGTATTCAAATAGAAAACAGTTATTTTAAATTGTATCAATATTTTACAATATCACTGTTGCTGTATTTTTGATCAAAACTCAAAAATAGTAGAGCACCTACCAAACAAGTCATCCTGTCATTCATGATTAGAATGGGGTACCAAAAGATAACAGAAAAATGATGTACAATACAAGAACTTGAGAGCCTATGTGTCACAGCAAATCAAATATCAATTCTTATACACCAATGTAGTGAATAAAGATGTCAAGATCACCTTGATATCTGCATTGCGTTGTGAAGAAATTAACATTTAGAGTGATTTGTAATAAAAGAAGAGGAAAAAAAGAGCAAACTTTGTAAATTAATTCACTTGGTCTTGGTTTCCTGAGAGCAAATATTTGTATCTCTTTGCTTTAGGCTTACCTCATGTACTTTCTGCATCATAATATGTTGGCCAAATCATATTAATTATTGTGCCATAATTACTGCAATTTATGTATGCAAATTTGGGACACAAAACCCATAGTTAGAGATAACTTCAAATAATAACTTCCTTCATATAATTATTGCAATGATTCAACCCAGTGCTCAAACAAATTTCATTAATGGATTGAAAGCTAAAAACGATCAAATATACAGTTCTAAGAGTGGATTAGTTCATGCCGTTTTACAATTATCTCTATATGCAAATGGGAAAGATAAGCAATCGCTCGGTCTTCCCGACAGCTATGAAGACAAATAAAGAAAGTTACCGAGCTTGAAATAATAATGTCAGCTATTGAAATACATTAGAGCCGTGCAAACTATAATGCTCCTATATGGAACTCATTTAATTTACTTTGTGAATGGATTTGTGCTGTATAAACAGATAAGAACATGAAAAATATGATTATTCCAGTAACATATGGGTAGCTGGCAGATAATATTAGGACATAACAACAAATTATGGATCTTCTTTGAATATAATATATACAGTGGTTGTTTACTGTGTGGGTTAGAACGATATGAGGGATGCATTGAAGGTTATAAATCCCTTCTGCTTATTTCGTTTAGAGAATACGATTAGTTTTAAAAGAAGTACACTTTCAGCAGCTTGCAGTTTTTTTTCTTCTCACCTTCAAGAAGACTCATTTCTAGTCTGGCTTGGTTATATTCTTTCATCCTGGATTAATGATTTTTATTAGTATGTGCTGTGTGTTCGCTCGTTAAGATCTGAGACTTTATCTTGTCTCGATATCAACACAACCAATGTACTGTATCAACTGAACACTGTTTTCTTAGACCTGTGTAGCCAGTTGTTCACTGTGTACTTTGTACACTTCTCAGCTGTGAACAAACTGAACCCAGGTCTGATTTAAATGGGGGCCAAGGGTCCTTAACTTGTCTTCAATGCAAGTTATGGGACTCGGGGTCCACCTCCAGGTCTCCACAGCTTCTAATAATTGCTCTCTCTCTGGATGAGTAGTCTCCAAGGGCTCAATTTAGGCAGCGGATGGTCTCCCCAGCACAGATTACTATCTGGGAGCTGCTGAATTCAAAGGGATTTGTGCATTCCTGTTCAGCAGCTTGTGTCAAAGAGTCTGGAAACAAACTGACATGCACATAATGGTTATAGAATGGGAGCCATTCACACGAGCATCAGAGTTTTTGGGGGGATGCTGAGGCCCTGAAGAGTGAGAAACGGCACCTGTTAAGTTTTTTTTATTACATCGCTTGCAGTGCAGTACCGTATTGATTTTTCTCAAACACTCTAGACGTTTATCAAAACCCCTAACTGCAAGTTTCTGTAAACTTCTGCAAGTAGTTCAGCCTGATCCACTTAAGGTACAGATTCAAACTTTGTTTTTTTAGACTTATTCATCATTAGGATTTTTATATATTGGTTTTAATTGACTTACATGCTGCATTTTGTATGCTGAGTATTCAAAATGTAACCGACAGTGATGTCATCGCAATATTTCAGTGTGGATTATGATTTAAGTCTATTTTCATAATGAATAGTGATTGTTCTTGTCTTTCTTTCATATAATTATCATTTTGGTGCATTTTGTGTCTCGCAGCAAACAAAACATATATTACATGATAAATAATGTAAGGGTTGAACGATTACAGAAATGATAATCGTTTTAAGGTTTTGTAGTCTTGTTTAACTCTTTCCCCGCCAAACACGGAATTTTACGGGTTTCCATGTTTTCACTGTTATACGCTAGGGGGCGCTATTACGCATCTTCTGAATGAGTACAGAATCTCCTGATCAAAACACAGGGGAAGAAGACACAAAAAAACAAGCGATCGTATGTAAGCAGATGCATATGTAAAATAACGTGATCATCAACATTAAACATCATATAAATCAAAACTGCCTAATGTTACTGAATGAAATGTCGAGCCAGGACGAGCTCTAGGACTGTGCAAGCATTAGGGGTGTTGATGGACTCGATCTACTCCATCTGTGTTTGATCATCGCTCTGAATCTGATCTAGATGTAGTCTTTGACAAAAACGTGATTTTCTCAGTTTTTTGTTCAAAATGTTGCTTTTTTTAATGAAACTTACCCATATTTAAGTGTTGATAAAAAAGGAATGCATGAGGCTAGAATAAAACGTTTTTTTTTGTTGTTGTTTAAAAGCAGAGGGTCTGCTCTTTCTTTTGATATATTGCATGTTCAGATATTCATACAACAAAATATTCTATGGGCCATTACATATTTGTGAAAATGATCAAAAACCCTGGCGGTGGCTGGCAACTTTTTTTAAAAAAAGCTGGTGTGGAAAGAGTTAAAGGGTTAGTCATTAATTACTCACCCTCATGTCGTTCCAAACCTGCAAGACCTTCATTCATCTTCGGAATCAAAAATTAGGATATTTTTTATGAAATCTGCGAGCGCTCTGACCCCTCCATAGGTTCCACCTTAATTTTATGAAGCGACGAGAATACTTTTTTTGCGCAAACCCCCAACCCCCCCCCCCCCCCAAAAAATAACGACTTTATTCAACAATCTCTTCTCGTGTGCGCCAGTCTCCTACACTGCTGACGTAGTGTAAACAGTGCAGCACTTCCGAGTTCTACGGCTCACCATTGGCTAGCTCCTGCGTCAGCATCACACGCATGCGTCAGCATCACACGCATTCGTCGTGGTGCTCACATGAACTGCGTCGACCAATGGTAAGCCGGCGTGCTGGCTTAGCTCTGACGTAACTCGGAAGCGCTGGACTGTATTTACTACGTCAACAGCGTAGGAGACTGGCACAGACGAGAAGAGATTGTTGAATAAAGTCGTTTTTTTGGATTTTTTTTGCACACAAAAAGGTTTCTCGTTGCTTCGTAACATTAAGGTTGAACCACTGTAGACACATGGATGATTTTAACAATGTTTTTACTACCTTTCTGGGCTTTGAAAGTGGTAATTAAATTGCCGTCTATGGAGGGGTCAGAGAGATCTCGGATTTCATCAAAATATCTTAATTTGTGTTCCAAAGATGAACGAAGGTCTTACGGGTTTGGAATGACATGAGGGTGAGTAATTAATGACAGAATTTTCATTTTTGGGTGAACTAACCCTTTAACCCATTATGTAATCTTTCGGAATTACTTTGCCGCAAAAGCCACACAGAATAGAGCAAAACGTTATCATTTTATATTAAGTAGATAAGTAAACAGCATTTAATACTGAAAACAATGTCATTGATATGACAATTGAATACAATAGATTAAAAATATCAATGCCACGATTTTTATATTTATACATAAGGGGAGGTTGGCTAATATGTGTTGATTTTGATAAAAATCTACCTCTGAAACATTCTTGCACAGAAGCATTCCTGAAGTCCAAACTTATCTGAAACTTTAAAACTTTTCTATTCCTGCCCTGCAAGCACTGATATTTTTCCAAATGGAAATGCACATTGATATTTTAACATTGATTTTTTTGTTTAAAAACCTAACAGTGCAGTAATTTTTGTTGCAGTAATTGTTGTTTTGTTGTAGACATTGTTTATTAGCAAGATCTTTATAGTAGCTTTGTGATG
Organism: Coreius guichenoti; assembly: GCA_039654105.1. Lineage (NCBI taxonomy): Eukaryota > Metazoa > Chordata > Actinopteri > Cypriniformes > Gobionidae > Coreius > Coreius guichenoti. The sequence continues at coordinate 26,916,721 of CM077177.1, read as the reverse complement.
ATTTCAAAATACAAAAAAACACGTTTGATATATCACACACGTGAAATACAAATTAGTGAACTTACAGAACCCAATTCATATAGTTTTTTTTATACCAAACCCTTAGCATCTTTTCATACACAAGTCATGCTTTCATAGTCTCATGAGGATGTTTGATCACAAATTAAGTTCACACTGAGGTTTTATGAGTCATCTTTGCAATTCAGATCTTTCAAATAACATAGATGAAAATGAATCACCATTAATGAGGTGGATTGCAAGGTTACTGCAGCAGAGCTCTAATGAGGGCAATGTGAACTTGTTCATTCAGACTCAAGAACATACCGAGAAACATAATGAAATGCTAGATACTTCAGGCAATGCAAAATATTACATTATCAAAGACTGACTGTTCAGTCATAGTAAATGAAATCCAACCTGACAATTTAAGTTACAAAAATGTGTTACGGAAATGCTAATCACACTATTTTTTTTAAGATTTAAGAATACAAATCTTTATGATCATCACCACTGGGACCCTTTCTGACATTTCTAAGTGATATCAAACCAGCATAATTGACATCATTAGAGTGGGATATATACGGAAGCTCATTTCACAAGGGGAGAAATATTGTTATAACTAAAACATCTTGTAATGCTACATGCAATCAGACAATAAGACCCCCCACAAGTCTTCTATTCCTGTATAACGCCTTAGTTCACTGAATGAATGGCAGCTTCTTCTCATTATATTCTTCAGGTGACGAAAAACTTCACTGTTATATCCTCAACTCTAGTTGAGATTTCATCGGCTTCCTCCTGACCTCTGCGCTCAAGCCTTGGAGGCAGGATTACCATTGAGTTCAGCTCTGTCTTTGTTCCTGAGGTCTGAAAGAGTGGAAGATGCTTTAACAAAACTCAAACAGCTGAAACTTCAGTCATCCACACAACTTTGTGTTTGCCATCAGTGGGAACTACTGCAGAAGATCAATAGCTAGCACACTCAGTCTCACCGCTGACTCCTTTCAAACCGTTTTTTTTTCTTCAAGCATTTTCATGTGGTTCCACAGAATAACGAGACAATTCCTCACTATTGCAAAGTTCAACGTTTTAGTTTTTTTAAGTCCACACTTTTATAAGTCCACTGCCATAAATCATGAACATTTCTGAGTACTTCCATCTTTTACAGTACAATGAGGAAAGAAATTTTCAATAAAGTCAAATATATTTTTAATTGTAACTGTAAAATAAATGTTTTCTACATATCAGTGCTGTAATTTTAAGATTATTATCAGATTATATATATTTACACACATTTCTACATTGTAAAAGTCAAAGTAAATAAATAAAACTTGGTGTTCTTGGAGTACATTTTTACAAGAAAATAGTCAGTATTTCAACTTAATTTTATGTTTAATTCCATGTTCTACTTGTTTGTCGTTTCTTTGTAATTATTTGCTAGCAATTTCAGAGTGAAAACTGTTTCAAAGTAAATCCTACACCAAATAGTTTTCAGCATATACAAACAAATAGCCAGGAATAAGAGCAGTAGATGGTCTTGAGAATACAGGGGGGAAGATGTCAAGAGATTTGAGGGTAATATTTGGGTTTGATGTTTCCATCATGCTGTCATTTCTGAGAACCAGTCAATATGGTGGAAGTGTGGTAATCACTAAGGTGAGGGTGATGGGTGAAAGGGTACAAAGATTTAATGTGAAGGTGACTGTGGATTGATGAGTGAAGAGGCTGCGGTAAATAGGACAGACTGTGGGAAGGAGATACAGAAATAATCAGACACATGAGAGGAAGATTCCAGTAACACAAGGTCAAGTTTGTTGCCAACCTTGATGCTGCATTCTCAGAGGAAGAGCCTTCTGGGCTGCTGGTAGCAGTTGAGGCTTTGCTTGCTTAGTTAAGTAAAACAACCCCTTGACATGTGGACATTTGCAATAATTTATTTACCAAATACTCTATTTTCTCCAAAGGGATCTTACAGCACATTCAAGGTTCACATTTAATCAGGACGTTTGGTCTCAGAGAATCAAACCCATGAAATTGGTGTTGCTAGCATCATGTTCTAACAGCTGAGCTGCTGGAACAACACATCACGAGTTATGAGTCCATTATTATCAACATTGTACAACATGGTACAAGAACCAGGTTGCTCTAGTCTAGTCTAGTTACCTTGGAAGAAAAGCATCTGGTAAATGAAACCAAATGAATGTAAAGATAATTTGGCAAATACTGTAGGTTGATAAAGGTGAGATGGCAAGGAAGTTTACCTTTGAAATTCACTGTTACATGAGAGCTCAGAAAGTTATGAATGACAGAATTCTAGTCATTTAAAAAAAAAAAAAATTGGCCATTTCTAAATGAATGAATGGTTCAGAAACCATTCTTTTGATATCAATAATCCAAATTTTCAATATATTTCTTGATATCAGGAAAGGAACTGTTAAAATGGCTATTTTTGATATCAGTAATTACATTTCCACTAGTAAATAGGTGAATTACTATTATCTGCAATTGCATTTTCACTAGTTAACATCACAATGATCTGCTGTTCAAAAGCAATTACACATATCAAAAATGAAAATCCAATTTCACATCAGAAATGTACATATTATACAAATAATAAAAATCATCATTTTTTTTATATCAATAATTAAGTGGTTAGTAGTGCAAATGCCTATCGTTGATATCAACTGAATTATGAGTAAAAATGCTAATTTTTAATATCAAGAATTCAGTTTTCACTATTTACAAAATAATGTGATTGTTACTAGTAAAAGAAAGCCATTTTAGATATCTTGATATCTGAAATCCATTTCTAGATGGATCAATAAAAGAAATACTAAATTCAACATGCTGAAATACAAAAATTCAAAATTAACATTCAACTAGTGAAAATGTTCTTCTTGATATGAGGAATTTGTTTTGTTCGTTTCCTATGCTGTGTTCAAGCCATGTTGTAATTACTGCAATTTTGAAATGACAACACATGATGTTCTAGCTGTTCAAGTCCTCGGACTGGGAATTATGTTTCTATGGCACCACTATCAACACCTGAATGAATCTCCAGCGGTCAGGTTGTACAGTGGTCACATGGTACAAATAGGGGCTTTTACAAGTTTTAATTACAAGCTCTAAGAGGACGTGAACGCTTTCTACATGTTGAAATGTTGTACTTATGATAATTATGACATGGTGTGAACACACCTAAACATCTGTATCTGATTTCACTAAGTGCAACAAGTTCCTGGATCAACATCTTTGTTGATCCTGGAACAACATTCCAATCAACCAATCAGGGACAGGTTTACAGTTTATGTCAAGTTTAGGCTTACAACTGGGGTTAGGTGCCTCTACATCAGCGTTAGTCATTATTTCGCTCTGATTTTAGGGATAACTTTTGGGTATAGAGATATGGTTATGATTACAATTTCGGACAAGAATGTTGTTTCAGGATCAACAAAATATGTTGCCAGGAACGCATCTAAATCAGTATGTGCATACAGACACTACCTTGTAAAGTACTTATTGGAGTACGTTTTACAAGAAAATACTATTTCAGTCTTTCTACTTCAAAATATTTAAATATTAATAATATTATCATATTATAATAATATAAAGTTATAATTCAGTGTGTTTCTCGCCATTTCTTTGTAATTATTTGTGAAATTTACTAGAGTGAAATCATTTCTACACCAAATTTCTGTTCAGTGTTAACTGCTGGCATCAGTATTACCATCTAACTGACAAGGCGGTTGAGGCCATTGCTTGGCATCTCTCTCAGTGAGAGTCAATTTTCACATTTTTCATTCCACAGCCCCATTCTAGAACCAATAGGCATACAAACAAACAAATAAACAGCAGTTTTACTGTTGTTTACAGGAAGTGACACAATAGGCAGTTATGAATAGCTGAAGACTCATGATAGCATTTCAGCTCTATTTCAGGAGAAGAAGATAAAGTTCACATCAGATGCAGCATGAATTACCATACTGTCCTCGAATGAGAGAATCCAATAATCCTCTAGTGTTCAGTTTACATACATCGGCTGCCATATGAGTTTGGCTATTATTTTGCACAGACCATCTGTCACTGGAGTATTATTGTAAAGTGGCTCGCTATAAAGCAGTCCAAAACAAACCACAGCAGATGAACATCCTTCCTTGAAATCTTCTTACTGGTTTACATTTGTGACAGAAATGGCGATTCATAATGAGATGGATGAGATCGCACTCACGTACTTGCATACAAGCTAGCCGTATTGATTTTGACGCACAGAGGCAGAAATAGCGGCTAACGCAGGCGCTGGTCTTCAGGCAGATGTCTAATAGACTTCGGTGAGTCTTCACTTCATCACGCCAGGCCAGCGCTGACAGTTAGATGCTGGAGGGCAATTAAAATTAAAGCGTGGCTGATTAGAATATCATATTCATCTGGATGGTAATTACTGTGTCTGGCTTGGTATAAATAATTAATTATGCAAAATCCATGCAGCTGCCACTGGCTAGAGTTAACTGACTTTCTGTCAATATCTCACAGTGCTGGAAAGGATAAAGAGACTAAGGAAATAAGCACTTTAGCTGCTATCTTTCTGCCCTGTTGGGCCGCTCTGTGCCATTGAACCAGTGTCTGTTTGCCCTCTGTGTGCGCAGGTGGTGCATTGGGGACAACGTGAAGCCTCTTTTAAAGCCCCGAAAGCATGGAAGTTATAAAGGGCAGCGAACAGAGCTACAACCTCTCATTAATACAAATGAACTCTTCAGACGTATTTCATTTACTCAGGGAGATGTGTTAGCTTGGCAATACCGCGCCAAAATTAATGATGAATAATAAGAACAAAACCTCCTAGATTAATGTTGGGAGAAGAAATATTTCCCCTCGAATTGATGAATTTCACGTGTTTGAGGAAAGCTTTTATTGTTCCAGCTTGTCAGAGGAATGGTGGTTTCTGAAATTTCATTGGTAATGTTGTTTTCCTTTCATTTGTCCTGAGGCTCAGCGTTACAACAAGGCAAACCTCCTCCACCCTCCGCTGGATTTTTCATTAGCCGTCTACAGACTGATTGATGATGTGAGTCACTCACACTGGAGCAGGACTAGATGCTGTTGACTGGTGAGGGAACCTGAAGCTACCCTGTAGCTTCACAGATTTTTACGGACAATAATGTTTTTGGTTCTACAATAGGGCAAACAACACGATATAGCCATATAATAATATAATAATAAAAATTCCAAAATCCAATTTTTCATTGGTCTCTGATAACAAAATGGATGTAGAATGTGCAATTCAGTAAAATGAAATAATTGCTTTAGTTTTGAACATTTTGGCACGGTGCAGTAAATAAGACCCCTTGGTAAATATGGTAAAGGATGGCTGTTGGGGGGGGGGTTTGGGGGATCACATTGTGAATTATTATTATTAGACAATTATTAGTACTCCTAGAAATTCTTATGATTAAAATATATCTGAAGTATATTCCCCTTCAGATTTACAATTTTTAGTACGCCAGGGTGACTAGGAACATGAAATTGTCCAGCCATGACTTCCTGTATAAGGAGTATAAATATGAGGAAACACAAAGGCCAAATTCCCTTAATCATTCATCCCAGTGAGTAAACCCAAAGAATAGAGTTCTTCAGCAAAAGATTGTAGAGTTTCACAAAGTAGAAGTGGCTGTAAGAAAATAGCTAAAGCATTGAAAATCCCCATTTCCACCATCAGGGCAATACTTAAGAAGTTCCAATCAACTGAAGTTGTTATGAATCCGGCTGGAGGAGGACATGTGTCTATATCGTCCTAATGGACGGCGAGGAGGAGAGCTTGAGTGGACAAAGACTCTCCAAGGATCACAAATGGAGAATTGAAGAGATTAGTTGAGTCTTGGGGTCAGGGTCAGAAAGCCTAAAAAAAAAATAAAAAATCAAACAGCACGTACATCACCACAAGTTGTTTGGGAGGGTTTCAAGAAAAATCCTCAAGAAATGCTCTCATCCAAAAACAAACTCCAGCATGGGCCTATTCAGTTGTCAGACACGACTGGAACTTCAAAAGGGACCTGGTTCTATGGTCAGATGGAACAAAAAAGAATGAGAGCTTTTTGGCAGCAAGCACACAGGGAAAAATGTACCCCATATGTACGATTAAAAACACTGCTGGATCTTTAATGTTGTGGGCCTATTTTTCTGCTGGAGGTCCTGGACATCTTGTTCAGATACATGGTGTAATGGATTCTAGCAAATACCAACAGATAAAAAAACTAAATTTGACAGCCTCTGCCACAAATCTTATAATGGGCCATGTTGGATCTTCCATTAGGACAATGATCCAAAACAAACATCAAAATCAACACAAAAATGGGTCACTGAGCACAAAATGAAGCTTCTGCCATGACCACCCCAGTCCCCTGACCTGAATTCTATAGAAAACTGAAGGGGAGAGTGTATCAACATGGACTTGGGAATCTGAAGGATCTGGAGAGATTTTGTATGGAGGAATGGTCTCTGATCTCTTGTCAGGTGTTCTCCAAACTCACTCACGATTGCAGAGGCTGTAATGAAGAGCACGATGACAAGGAATATCACAGTCAGTCTTTAATTGTGAATCCAACACAGAACACTCAGGAGAATAACCAGGAGCAATACATAAATCACAACCACGTAACACAAGTGATACCAGATAATGAAACAGGAAACTGGAGGCTTAAATACACAGAGGTGATGATTGACTAAAACAGAACAGGTGTAGAGTAAATTAAGGAAACTAACTAGGTACTCAGGCAGGTAAAACAGGAACGGAACACAGAGAAAAATAAACCAAAATTGACTACACGTTACACAGGCATTATAGGTGAAGACTCAGAGCTGTTATCTTGGCAAAAGGTGGTTGCGAAAAGTATTGAATAAAAGGGTGCCATTAACTGTGGCCGATGTGTATTAGAGAAAAACATTTATTTCATAACGAGATTGGACATTATCAAGTGCACTCATTCTATCCCACATTGAGACCTAAATAACGAGTCTACATCCGATGTATGCTCAACGGCTGTCCGAATTCGCTCACTCGTTTTCATTCACTCCTTCAAGTAAACTGTATTAGTGGACTAAAGTAGGGAATAGTGATTAATAGTGATGGTTTAGGGGGTGATTTCGGATTCAGCCCTTGTTTGTTCCCAAATAGCCATCCTTGTTAGGCTACGTCTACATTAATCCGGATAGATTTGAAAACTCCGTTTTCGTTTCAAAACGCTCTCTGTCCACACTAGCATTTTCAAGCGTTTTCCAAAAGTTTCTCATCCACACTGAAACGCCAGAAAACACCAAATTCACCTTACTGCGCATGCGGAAAACCTCCTAAAAGCTGAGATGATACAGACGAAAAAGAGATCATAAAGTTATCACGCAATTCTTCTGTCAGGATCATTTTATTTAGCAAAATATCTCACCATTCACTGATGTGTCCAGGTCGCACTCACTCACCATTATTATGTTTGGTCTAAAACGCAAATCCTCTCATGTTTTGCCGCAGGACAGCAAATGCGAGTACATTTTTTGTCATCCTTGCAGGAATGTGATATGAAGTTCGCAAAATAAAATATTTTAGCAACTGTGTGAAAGTGAAAAGCACATATCTGGCACAATAGCGGTATAAACATACATATCTATTGGTACAATATGCGTCACATGACTAAACATGTGTCATCGTTTTCAAATACCTCCGTCTTCACAACGCGAATGTATCCACTTTGGAGAGCGTTTTCAAAAAGCTTCGTTTTCGTGAATAAAAACGCTGTCTCAGTGTGGACAGAAGGCCAAAACGGAAAGGAAAAAATGCGTTTTCAAATGAAAACATATTAGTGTGGACATGGCCTTAGGCTCCATGAAAACAAATCACCTTCAACTGTCCCTTGTCTGCACCTCGTTATCTTGTGTATTTTAACCCCAGTGTGTTCCCATGTTCTTTGTCAGGTCTTGTCCTTCATGTTAATTAGTTAAGTTAATATTATCTGTGTGCAATCAAGAGGAGTCCATTGATTGTAGCATAAATACTCCTGTATCTGGAAGGTAAAACTTCTATGACTATGTTTTGTAACTTTGTGAAAAAGTAATTGGAAAGAAGATGGATACAAGATTTCCAAGTCATTGAATATCTCTAAGAGTACAGTTAAATCTATAATTAATAGGCTAAATGGAAAGTGGCACAGCTGTGAATCTACCTAGAGCAGGCTGCTCTCATAAACTGAATGACCATGCAAGGAGACTACAGGCCAATGACAACTCTGAAGGAGTTACAAGCTTCAGTGGACAAGATCGGATAGTTTATTTATTTATTATGTTGTCCGGGTGCAGTACAGTTTTATTGGAAAGTGGCAAAAAGAAAGCCACTGTGAACAAGTTGTCAAACTGTTTGACATATTAGCTTTGGTTTGCCAGAAAGCATTTGAGCAACTCTCAAACCATCTTAAAGTAGATTTTACACATTTTAGTCATGAGACTAAACCGCATGTTTGGCATTATCCAAACACTCCACATTAGAAACACAACATGTTCTTCTGCAGTTACCCATCCATCATTCAACTAAATCCTGGCACTAAAACTGGCATTTACTAAACACTAACTTGAAGAGGGTAAGTACTTCTTCAAATTGTTATTTTATGTCCAATAGACATAATAAATTTGGACCAATTTGTAGTTTTTATGCTAATCAGTTTTAAAAAGCCAAGCCCATCCTCTGTGGTTCAGTGGATAAAAACAACAAAACATGAATACTTCCAAGAAGAGTGAACGCTGTTTTTAAAACACCTCATTTAAACATCTACAAATAAGTAATTATACGTGTAAATGCCTCATTAGCACAACCTTCTCAAAGGCATCCATAGGCCCTTGTGCAGATGATAATCTAATGCAGAGCGTTATATAACTGTGCGGTTGTTCTGTTCCATGTGGGATTTTTCTGGGAACTAATATTGGAACCGGAACAAAGGGAGCTCAAAGATCACTTAGCATGTTTATTAAACTTTACATTACCCTTCAGTTACTCTCCAGCTACCCTATGTGCAAAGTCATAGCTTTAGCTGAACCCAGCTGTTATGTCATGTCAGAAGAGTATGGATAAACTTGAGAGAGTTAAAAAATAAAGCAACCGCACTACATAAATCTTGTAATAAATGCTGGTTAATTACAAGCAGCCTTGGACAGAAGCATTCCTTACAGAGAAGTCATTGGGTGGGCTTAGCGTTTTGGAGATTACGGCACTTTTCTGACCACAGTCGGGCTAAATTACTGCATACATTGAGCACTGTGGGGTAATTTTCCGGTGACTACTTTCCAGCATATTTGTCAAATTAAATGTATGTTAAAGCCTTGTCATATACAAACAGGTCGAATAATAAATTGTTACGTAATTATACAAAATATTCCCCTGAAATGTTATTACACCTGACAAACTGCCATGACACGCAATGAGCTCAACTGTTGGGCTAAATGGGCTAATGTAGTTTGTATTGACCACTTGAAAACAATTCAATAATGATATACTTGGGTAATACCATTGATGTATGCATGTTATTCTGCATGCCTTATAGTTTTACTCTGAGAGAGATTAATTGCATTGCCTTTCTGTGGGAAATTAGCTCATAAGCTATACCGTAAGCCTATAAACTGGGATGAGGCATACAAAGATTTGTTTTAGCAGTAGCTGATCTGGGTTTAAATTGCAATTTGGTAGTTAGGAGAGCCCTAAAATCTCATGGTGACTGTAGTGACCTGGGCAAGATCTCCATGTGATCCCTAAAACAAAATAGATACAGTTGATGACAGAAATTGTTATGGTTTTAGAGACATTTTCATTTTAAATATAGGCTATATAAATATATTTACTTTAATAATATACTGTAATAATATAATTTTATATTTATTATAGTGTGTGTGCGTGTGTGTGTGTGTGTATGTATATGTGTGAGGTCAGGTATACCCAACATCGTGGGGTCAAAATGTAAATTTGTTTGGTCCCCATGAGGAAAACAGCTTATAAATCATATTATATGATGTTTTTTTTTTTTTTGAAAATGTAAGAATGCAGAAAGTTTTCTCAGATGGGTAGGTTTAGGGTTAGGGGATAGAATATAAAATTTGTACAGTATAAACATCATGTCTATGGAAAGTCCCCATAAAACATGAAAACCCAATGTGTGTTTGTGTGTGTGTCGAAAACAAAAAAAATATGTTTTTTTTAGGGACATTTGTTTATCATTTAATGTAAAAAAAAAAATGTTTCCTAATGTCTGTTGGAAACAAAAATATTAGTTTTTTTTATACATATGATGGATAAATAAACAAATGCCCCTCCAAAACATTATCTATGTTAAAATAAAAATATTAAAATTACATGGATAAATAAATGTCCCGGCTATAACCACTGGTTAATCAAGACCATCTGAAGCAGCATTTATCTAAAACCTCAAACGCCAATGAAATCAAAAAGAGCGCTAAATCATATTCATTATAAAACATTTGGTTTGACTCTGTGGATTTTGCCACATTTACAACCGCTTTTAAAACAGAGACTTTAACTCTCAACTGACACACTTTCCATGTCCTTCAAGAAGACTTTTCTAGGTGCACCTGGTGCTACTGGGAAACAGGGCCATGATTTGAAGATGGTGGCAGTGCAGCCTGGCAGTAGAGTCTGGGCTTCTGAAAGGAGCATCACAGCTGTTTGGTTGTTGGCCTCCATTGCCTGGCACAGACCTGAGAACTTGCATTTCTTCCTCTCTGTCAGCAGTCAGGCTATCAACCACTCAACGCTGCCAAAACAAGCCTCTACCACTCCCCTCACATCAGGGGCGTAGATGGCCCTGGGCTTTTGGGGTATCATTTTTTTTTCTCTAGACCAAAACCTGATTCCTCCTCGCCATGCAGTTCCCTGCATTAATGCGAGTAGAGAGCTGCTGATGGTTAATTTAATGACTATAGACTGTAGCAAAGAAACATAGTGAACAGCAATATGAAACATTTCTGTTAAAAACACACCAGAGAATTATGCTGGAAGCTATCTTCATGCTTACATAGACCTGCATACAGTGTCTAAATTTTGTCTGAATATGTTAAAATGTACTCAGATACATACACTGGATTTCTTACTGAGCTTCAAATTTAATTTTCATATCAAAGTGCACTAGACGGACAAAACATTTTAATGGTTGAAGATCCTCATGAGGCCATTTCTGTCTTACATAAATGCATACATAAAAAAAGAGAAATGAGCTATACTTAAAAATAAAGGTTTCATTTTTTTTTACATCAATTCCATAGAAGATCCAATGTGGGTTCGCTGAAGAACTTTTTTTTTTCTTAGTGTGAAGAACATTTTAATAATCTGGACAGTTTGTTCCACAGTAAAGAACCTTTTGTGCAATGGAAAGGTTCAATAGATATTAAACGTTCTTTGTGAAACCATCAATGCCAATAAAGGGCCTTTATTTTTAATAATTTACATATAAGAAAAAAAAAGATACAGTTGAATTGTGAAAATGTACAATTTCAACTATATAGTCAACACCTCAAACTCGCTGTTGTGCTCCTCAAACCATTCCTGAACCATTTTTGCTTTGTGGCAGGGTGCATTATCCTGCTGAAAGAGGCCACAGCCACCAGGGAATACCGTTTCCATGAATGGGTGTACATGGTCTGCAACAATGCTTAGGTAGGTGGTACGTGTCAAAGTAACATCCACATGGATGGCAGGACCCAAGGTTTCCCAGCAGAACATTGGCGAAAGCATCACACTGCCTCCGCCGGCTTGCCTTCTTCCCATAGTGCATCCTGGTGCCATGTGTTCCCCAGGTAAGCGACGCACACGCACCCAGCCATTCACGTGATGTAAAAGAAAACGTGATTCATTGGACCAGACCACCTTCTTCCATTGCTCCGCAATCAAGTTCTGATGCTCACGTGCCACTGTTGGCACTTTCGGCGGTGGACAGGGGTCAGTATGGACACCCTGACTGGTCTGTGGCTATGCAGCCCCATTAGCAACAAACTGCGATGCACTGTGTATTCTGACACCTTTCTATCAGAACCAGCATTAACTTCTTGAGCAATTTGAGCTACAGTAGCTCGTCTGTTTGATCCGACCACACGGGCCAGCCTTCGCTCCCCACGTGCATCAATGAGCCTTGGCCGCCAATGACGCTGTCGCCGGTTCACCACTGTTCCTTCCTTGGACCACTTTTGATAGACACTGACCACTGCAGACCGGGAACACCCCACAAGAGCTGCAGTTTTGGAGATGACCCAGTCGTCTAGCCATCACAATTTGGCCCTTGTCAAACTCGTTCAAATCCTTATGCTTGCCCATTTTTCCTGCTTCTAACACATCACCTTTGAGGACAAAATGTACACTTGCTGCCTAATATATCCCACCCACTAACTGGTGCCGTGATGAAGACATAATCAGTGTTATTCACTTCACCATAATGTTATGCCTGATCGGTGTATTTGATATCATGAGATATCACACTAAAGTCACACTGTGAGATATTAAGTCTCAGTTGTATGATATAAAGTCACATTGTGAATATAAAAATCACACTGTTGTTAAGTTATATTGTGAGAAATAAAGGCGCACCTGACAAAGATATAGTCTCAACGAAGGGCCTAGCAGACTGCTGTCAATATTAAAAATAGAAGTAATTGCATTCAAGGTGACCTGGAAGTTCCAGCAATTTATTATCTTTCTTTCCATTTCACCCTCAGTTAGACCCCCTCAAGTCTGAGAGTAGTTAGAGAGGATGTGTCTGTGGGGCACTCTGGGTAAAAACACATAAAACCCATTCATCCCTCACAATTTTAAGTCTTGCACTTTGCACCATTGTGGCCCTCTTTTACAGTTTGTTCCTCCCACCTGCTGTTGGCAGATATTGACTGAGCAAAAACATGAGACAGAAAAAACAACATACAAATTTCCTGTGTCTCTGCCTGCACGTTGAAAGGCTGTATCTGAGCCATGCAGGACCGTTATGCTTCTCGGAGAGAGCAAAGGAAAGACATAAATCAAGGCTGTTTCATGTAAGATATGAGATTTTCATTGAGCCTTTCAAATGAAGCCTTTTATGCTCGGAAATGACTGACAGTTGTAATGGCGTAACACTCACAGAATGAGCTGAATAGAAAGAGGCAGTGAGCCAACTCAGATTTGATCATGAAAAACCAGGCTCCAAAATAGAGCTGGCAGCATAAGCCCAGCTGATTCTGCTTTAATGCAGCTCATAATGTGGAAAACTGGGAGCCCTTCCTGTCCATAATTGCGGGGTACCAACATTAAAATGTGGTGGTTGCTTTAAAATGAAAAGCTTCTTAGTGCAAAGGAACTCCCTGTTAACAAGGCTGTAAATTACCACAAGGTCGAAGCAGAGAGAAGAACTTCAGTTCTATGAGGTGTAAGAAAACAAACCATGGCCACGTTAATATCAATGCTGAAAAATGAAAAGTAATGGAAAACACTCTCATGAAAAAAACATTATTCTTTTATAAAAACCTACTATCAAAGATACTCTTGAAGTGCTATCTATTGCATCTCTATAGTCTTTCCAAGACGAGGAAGGACAAGGGCACTGGGAGAAAAAAATATCTACCATAATATAATGAATTTAAGATGATGACAATATATAAACTACTGTTCAAAAGTCTGGGGTCAGTTCAATTTTTTTAATACTTTTATTCAGCAAGGATGCATTACAGTAAAGACGTGTATAATTTTACAAAATATTTCTATTTCAAATAAATGCTGTTGCTTTAAACTTTCTATTCATCAAAGAATTCTTAAAAAAACATCCACAATTTAAGCTTCCACATACATTTTTTGAGTAATTATGCTGAAAATTCAGCCAAAAAAAAGAAAAAAAGAAAACCAAACCTTTAGAATGGTAGTGAGTATATATGAAGAATTAGGTCACACTTTAGTTTGGGAAACACATATTCACTATCAACTATGACTTTTGCCTCAAACTCCAAATTGCTCCTTATTATTGGGTAGGATTAAGGGATGTAGAATATGGTCATGCAATAAGGCATTAATATGTGCTTTATAAGTACTAATAAACAGCCAATATGCTAGTACTTTGTAAGCTAATAAGCAAAATAGTGAGAATTGGTTCCCAAACTAAAGTATTACCAATAATTATAATATAAGAATAATTATTATAATAATTTGTTATAATGAACTGTACCCTTTTCCACAAATATTTCTCCACACATTTTGGGGCCCAGGTGGTGTTAGCCAGGTAGTTTGGCAAACCTGGAAGTAGCCAATCTGTCAAACTATAGTTTGGTTGAGTCTTTAGTTAGCATGATTGTCAGCTTTTATAAATCTTAAACTATTCAGCAAAGTTGTTTAAATGGAGTTATGGTTATAGTAATCTATCAATCCATATTTCCATGGCTCTATATTTCCATATTACTTCCATGGATCATTGTATGGCACAAAGCACAGGAGTTGGTGCCATGGTGCCTGCTGGGCATGTTGTATCTGGAGTTATGACTGCATATAAATGAAGCACCGTATCTGCTGGCTTTTATGATGTGGAAACTTTCCAAACAACTACTGATGTGAGTGTGATTTAGATCAACCCATTAACAATTAGTTGCCAAAACTGTGACTACACACATGCCAAGGGCATCTCCTTTCAACATTTCCCATGGAGACTTCTGGAGGTTCCTGGAAAGCTACTGTTCATATTGCAAATGGATCAGATGACCCTTTGCAATAGAGGAGGAGCCACCTTGGAGCCCTCCATCTGCTGCCTATCAAGGGAATGAAGATCATCTTCAAGTGTCCTTGCCTTGAAAAGCCCCTGATAGAACAACATGATGGAAGGCAATTAATGATCCCTTTAAAGTCATGTAGGCAGATTCTGATCACGCTGTATCTTCATGCATTTATTATATCAACTGAATTTGCATGTGACTTTAACAAAAACAAAAAAGTTCACAATGGCTTAGAAAAGCTCTTTTGTTATGGCATTAGTTTGAGATATTTGCAGCTTTTAAAACAAAAATTATTATGCTCTTTTTTTCACATGCATAATAATGGTTAATTATTGTTGAAGCTATGATGTAGTGGTTAGCATATGTACCCATGAAATCGTACCAACGGTGCTGCTTGGTTTGATGCAGGTTTGGTTATTGATATCCTAGTTCTTCCTCTCTCCACTTTCCAGCAATTCTATACTATTCTACAGGGTGGCATGACCAAAGTATGAGTCATTGAATATCACAGTAAATGTATATTATATATATATATATATATACATACACACACACATATACACATTTTATTGGATAGTCCAGTGCATTTAATTTAAAATGTAAGATTATTATTAATTTATTTATAAGCAAGGTCTCACCCCCCCCCAAAAAGAGGAAAAAAAAAAACAATCATAATTGTTATTGTTTATAATTATTAAAATGTATTCTAATAATAATTTATTATATTATATTATATTATTGTAATGTATTGTATTGTATTACAAGAAAGTATTATTTTCCTAATTACAACAATAGCAAAAAAGAAAAGGAAAAAAGTTTCATTCACATCTGATAATTTTGGCCTCAGCATCTAAAGGATCTCATTATGTTTTTGTTGGCCTTGGCCGTACATTCTCTCTTCCTGTGTTTAGCTGAGGCAGCTATCTGGATCATCCACACACAGATTACCCTGCTAACCATCAATCCCTTTTCTAACAGTTGAAGGGATGA
Organism: Coreius guichenoti; assembly: GCA_039654105.1. NCBI lineage: Eukaryota > Metazoa > Chordata > Actinopteri > Cypriniformes > Gobionidae > Coreius > Coreius guichenoti. The sequence goes on along the minus strand of CM077177.1, from coordinate 26,900,977 downwards.
GACAAGCCTTTGGCTTCTATCCATGGCCTTCTCTCTCTCTCTCATCAGCTTCTAATCTGCTGTGTTTGGGTTAGTAGAGCCACAGTCACTGCCATTCTGGACCACGTCCACCCAGCAGGCCCAAGGCCCAAATGACCATGTATCTACCTCCATGCTGTCCACATCTGCTACCACTCTCAGAACCTCATGCCCTATAGGGTGTACAGAGCACACGGACACACAAACATATGGATACGCACACAACCAGGCTTGTGCCATTTCTCATGCTGAAGTAACTGCAGGCGTCTGGTCAAATCCATCCATCAGTCTAAGACGTCCTTCAATCTGGACCACAGCTAATGCATTAAAATAACTGTGTAAAAGCGACAGCAATAATTGGAATGTTCTTTAAGCCAGCAGAGAATGCAATCAATCTGCAAAACATTTCTTTAACCACATATGTACACGCACACAGTGACAAACAAAACAGGCAGAAACCATACAGCTAATTGGACACATGTGAGACTGCTAATATTAGTGTTTTACTTCGATTACATGCTGGTTTTGTCCCTCCACAGTGAAATTGTGATTCTGTGTGTATTCCTTGAAAGAAAATAAGTGTTAACAGGCTATGTAACGAATCCATCTTTAGTGGGGAGTGTTTGTATTTATGCTTGTATATTATGTCAATTATTTTTTGTCATCATTTTGAGTTTTAAAAAATAAAATGTCATAGTTATGACAAAGTCGAAATGATGAGTTAACAAGTCAAAATTATGAAATAAATTCAAAAGTAGAAATTATGCCAAAGTAAAAAAAAAAATGATTTCATGATTATGACTTTTTTACCTCATAATTTCAGCTTTTTATGAGAAAACTGACTTTTTATCACATAATTACGATTTGGTATCTCTTAAAGTTTTGTCATAATGACTACGCATATATGAACATTTACCAAAGCATAATTTTTTTTCTTATGTGGTGAAAAATGACTTCCATACGTATGGCTTGTGCAAACAGCCATTCATTAAAAAAACAACAACAACAAAAAAAAACGATTAATATCAATATTGTAATTACACTTGTTTTAAGGTGTCCTTGTTACAGTGTAATTATACATTTAAGTACTGAGTAATAATAAGGAACAACATGTACTTACTATAGGATTAGTGTTAGTGTTAGGATTTGGGTTTAGTGTAGGGTTAATTGCTTGAAATTATGCATAATTTACTGGTGTATTACTATAGTAAGTACATGTAAAATATGTAACGGTCACTGTAAAATAAAATGTTACCCAAAAGTACTAAATTACATTAAATGATATAAGCTACAGGGCTGATAAATGCTTGATTCTGACTAGCTGATGAACGTTCTAAGGAGTGCAAAACAAAACATTTGTTCAAAACAAATCCATCCACCACTTCTCAGCCAGTTTTTTTTTTCCTACCAACAAAAGCTGTTGACATTACGTCATCCACAATCTCGTCTCAGCTCTATGACTAGTGGCGGCTGCGGGCCTTTGGCAGTGATGACATATGAGTGAGACCCGTGCAGGCAGTGTGGGATATGCTGCCTGCTGTTCTAATGAGCCAGCAGCTCCCTGCCTCAGTACTGCTGCGAGAGAGCAGATAAGCACGGACGGGGGTTCGCGGCTCCCATTTAAACGGCACAGTGCCGCTCTGCCTGTACGCAGCTTGGGAACCACACAGCAAAGAAACAAAGCACCCTCCTGGTGAGGCGACTGTATTATCATGCCAACCAACGACAAGACAGTCAGCGAGACAGGAAGCTAGAAACCCTTTAAAAGCACAGCAATGGAGAGCAACAGAGAATTGAAAAACAGTATTTGGATGGAATTCGTTTTTTAAAAACGTCATTTGAGTTACAATTATTAACACAGGACGCCTGTGATGTCCTATACAGATTTGGATGGGATTGGATCTATTACCTAGAAGGTCATGTGCTCTGTAAAACCCATTGGAATTATTCATCAAGATTTATATATGTGGCATAAATTTAACAATGTATAATTATGAAGAGGTTTATACCTGACGGTGCTACTACATAGCCTGTTCTGAGCAGTTCAGTTCAATTTTCATTTGACATTTGATGGGATGCCAGCAGTACTTGAGCCACCATTTATGATGACCAGTGTTGGGGAAAGTTACTTTGAAAAGTAATACATTACAATATTGCGTTACTCCTTTAAAAAGTAACTAATTGCATTACTTAGTTACTTTTTAAGAAAAGTAATGCATTACATTACTTTTGTGTTATTTTTCCTCACCATGGCTGGGCTTGTTTGTTTGTTTGTTTTTTTATATATTAAAAAAGTTATATTTTTAGGCAAATATAAAGACCCTTTCACACCAAGATTGAAATAATAAGCCTCAGGCTGAAGGAAATTCAAATTCACACATGTACAGTAGAGGGCGCAGCTCAAAAAACCTTTCAGCTATGCTGCCATTCTGGATTGTAGAAGAATAGGATGCAGGACATTTTTTTAACACTTATTCACCAATAAAAACAAACAAAAACCTTTTGCTTATGGTTTAAAAAGTCATTTTTGCTTATGGTTTAACTGAATCGTCGAAGGTCAGCAGCAAGTACATTGGTCAATAAAGTGAGACTGAATGCATCAAAATATTTGTTTTATTTAACATATTTAATTATTGGAGGTTTGCATAGTATTCTGATTTAGCATTTGGCTGATTTTGTTCATTTTGAGGAATACTGAATCTTATTTTGTGCAAGTGAGATGAGTAAATGCGTGCTTTAGTCTAGAACTACAATAGCCATCATGTTTACACACAACGCCTCTGCACTTACGATTTTTCTCAACATTGGGACAAGAGAGCCGTCAGAGAATAAATGGGAAAACAAAGTAACTTGCGTTACTTATTTGAAAAATAACTCAACAAAATATTTTGTTGTAAAATTTAGTTACTTGAAAAAGTAATCTGATTACATAACTCAATTTACTTGTACTGCATTACCCCCAACACTGATGATGACCCACAACTGCACATTTACAAAGCAAACAAAAGTTTGCAAAAGGGTTAGGGTCAAGTCATAGAATAAAACACAATGGAAATGCTCCCAACCACAAGGAGGCAGCAAAAATCAAGATTTGTATAATTAAAATAAATATAAACTACAGTTTAAAAGTTTAGAGTCTGTAAGCAGTCACATGATCCTTCAAAAATCGTTTTATTTGCTGATCTGGGGCCGTATTCACAAAACATATCTTAGCACAAAGAGTTCTCCTAAATGGCAGTAAAAGTTCTTAGTTACGAGTTTTCTCTTAAAATTCTTAAAAGCTCACAAAGCTGCTGAGAGCAACTAAGGAATAGAAAAAAGTCTTAAGAGTAAGGGCGGGGTTGACCTCGTTGCTATGGATGATGTCATCACGCTTACTAACTATGACCACAATTATTGGCTGATAGGGGAGGGGTCTCTGTCAGTGATTTAATTATAGAAATATTTTGTTGAACGAGGTTTCATGTTGCTATATTCAAATAAAATGTTTAAAATAAGAATGTTGCCATATTCAAATAAAGATTTTAAAATAAAAATGTTGTCATATTCAAATAAAGATTTTAAAAAGTAGGCCAAGTGTCACTAATTAAACAGCTAATTGTTCAGCTAATTGTCAGCCTCTTACATGTCTGCATCTCGAGAGACTGCAGAATTCAAGCGAAAATTATGTTTTATAAACAAAGTTTGTGAGGAGCACGTTCAAATGGTCTAACTAATCAGCGCGAGAGGAGGTATATACACAGCCGAGAGCCAACTCACCTAGTTACCTCGACAGTTTTCTGCATCCCTCCGCCACCCCGTTCCTCACTCACGGTCTGCAATGCGGGGCAGAACTCTGGGATTGGGCTAAATTCCAAGCTCGGAGCCCTCGATCCCCTCGGACAGTGCGCATAATATTTTTTTACTCTATTCGATCATTTGTAAGTGTGAACTCGTAAAAACAACTGCCACAGGTAATCTGACATTATTTTTTTTTTTATTAAAGATATATTTATTATCACTATTGCCTCAATGTTGTATAGTGTCTTTGGGCGGATTGCAGCAACAGCCAGTAGGATTGTTTAGTGATTTGGTCTTAGTGACTTAGTAGTCCTCTTGACTACTCCTAGTGTTTCATGGATTTAGGAGCTAGTTTTAGTGCTAAAATGCTTTGTGAAATACTCTTAGAGCAAAAATTTAGGAGTCCTAAAATTGACTGCCAGACTGACACGCCCAATATTTTTAAGAGTTTCTCCTAAATCGGCAAGTTAGGAGCTACTTTTATCCTTAAGATGTTTTGTGAATACGGCCCCTGATGCTCAAGAAACATTTCTTCTTATTATTGTTGAAAACAGTTATGCTGCTTAATGTTTTTAAAGGGGTCTTGCATTGAGAAATCAACTTTTCCTTGAGCTTTTGATATATAAAAGTTCATCGTAAGGAATATCCTGTAAGTTTTGTAGCTGAAAAGTTCCTTGTTAGTCAAATAAAAGCTAATTGACAGCTGGCTCCTCAAATGAGGAATCAGCGAATTTGCTTCCCTGTAATGTCAGAGAGCAGCAAAACGCCGCCTCAGCAGAAGAAGAAGAACGCCTAATTCTGTAGCCCCGCCCACCGATTCACAGATGACATGTAATAGGTAAATAACATAGGCCTTCGTGGCGCTAAAACGGATCGAGCTACCAAGCAATAAACATGCCGTTGAAGATTACAAAATATTGTGCAGTGCCTGGTTGTGGAAGAACACAGTCGCTGCATAAGCTTCCTTCGAAATCCAATAGGAATGCGTGGTTGAACTTTATTTTTAATGAAGTTCCAGCTCACGTGGGTAAGACATTGCGCGTTTGCAGACTCTGGGTCGAAAATGTATGGGCGAATCATTCCTGCTCCCATTTTTCCACATTGGAAGTTTTCAAATCAATTCCCCACGTGTACTGACTGGGGAGTCGAAACTCATTATAATATGCAAAACTGTTATCCAATCATAGCAGTGGGCGTTTACTTCCAAGTCTTCAATGCGGCACGCCCATAAAAGCTGAGCGTTCCAGGAGCTAGGCTCAAAACCAGGGTAGAAAATAGCCTATTACTTATTCATTATGATGTTTTTGAATGTTAAAACCATGCGAACGTCATAAGTTGACCTCAGACAACAGAAAAAAAGCCAGTTCATGACCCCTTTAAGGAAACTTAGATTTTTTTTTAGGATTCTTTGATGAATAGAACATTCGAAAGTACAGCATTTATTTGAAATTGTATTTTGTAACAATGTAAAGGTCTACTGTCACTTTTGTTTACTGTCACTTTTGATACATTTAGTGCCTCGTTGCTGAATAAAAGGATGTTTACACTTTATTTCAATGGTCCACTTTAGACACTCTACTAACTTTGCAACTACATGTCAACTAATGCTCATTACATTTTTAGTAGACTGTTAGGTTAGGGTTAGGTGTTAGGGTTTGGGTTAGTAGAATAAGTTGACGTACGTACAAAGTTACTTATAGTCAGTAGAATGTCTGTTGGGGGAAATAAAAAAAATAAAAAAATCAGAATAAAGTGTTAGCAGATATCAAGCAGACTAATACTAATACTCTAATGACTCGTAGTTGACATAGTAGTTGCAAAGTTACTTATAGTTAGAATGTCTAAAGTGGACCATTGAAGTAAAGTGTTACCAAAAAGGTTGATTTAAAAAAAAATAAAAAAAATGCTGAAAATATTTTTTTTGTGCACCTGTTATTTTACCCAGGAAGTTAATAAGGTGCACTAGGTAATGGAACGATAAAAGTTAGCTTTAGTTACGTTATGAAGGTCAAAATAAATGGAGAAGCAATCACAGAAATTCCTGTCCAGGCAGGATTAGAATTACAAGTATACATCTGTGAAACAAATTTACCTGATCTCCTCAGGGAAATCTAGTCCCGTGCGAATAGGGCTTAACAAGGAGACAGACAGACAGATAATGTCTCACAATTCTTCATGTATCACCATCACTTTTGCTAACAAAGTCTACAACAAAAGTCCATCACTACATTTCCCCATAGCACTATATTCAAACCAGAAGAAACTCATCCAGATTTGGTGTTTGCATTGTAGATGTGCTCTGCAGACCACGGGGGAGTGTGTTCCTCTTCTTTAACAGGGCTGTATTAACCCTATGCTAATGCACCAGATGTCTAACTCAAATAAATCAGTTGGTAACAGAGTCCACATCTGCAGTAGAGGGAGCGAAGGGAACTCTACACCTTTAGCTTTTTTTACCATAAACTATTCAGCTGCTGCTGCTCATCCATCTGGGTGCAATTTTGTAAAACGAACAAAGGGTACAAGCTAAATGGCTGCAAGCCTATTAACCAATCACCGGAATTAACAGTGAAGACCAAGGGAAGAGAGAGGGAAAATTATTAGGCTGCCATTCATTTATTCAAAGGTGAAGTGTATAGGTTTTCTATGTTAAAATGCTGAAACAAGAACAAAACCAGTCTGCTCTGTCCCAACTGGCACCCTTAGCCTTTTTCTGAATTTACACTTTGCTGCATTGACTCTTGGGTAAGAGTCCGCTGTGAAGTCAGCACCAGTGCAGACTCGACAAAAGTGTGCATAGAGGCTTACGAGTACCCTTCTGAAACCTAAAATGACAAATGGGACACCTTACTCTCCTGTGGACTTCATGGACCTGTACAAGTCCACATCTACCACTTTTCCAGCAGAATGGTTCACGCTCTGGACAACACGGTCTCACTCCTATTCGTCACATACTGATGCTTTGTCAGTTCCCTTCGGCGTCACTTTTTAACGCACAGGGTACCCCTTTAGCATCGTTTTTCGTCGCGCAGTACTACAGTGATTTCAATGAGAAACCTTTGGCGTCATATACAGACGCGTTGGGCATGGTTATCGTCATGATGAAACTATATATTGGGTTATGATTTTGCCATTATGACATGAAGTGTGATTCTCAATTTAATCAGCCAGCATAATTTTATTTACATTTAACATTATTTTCTTTTTTTTATTTACGCTATTCAGACACGTTTTGAACACGTAACCCAACCCCATCCCTAAACCTTCCCATTTGTGTATTATAAAATACAGGATATAACAGGCAGATACGACTGCAGCCACAATTTATTCAAAAAGTACAAATATTCCAAGTGTTCCGAGGACAAACGATTGATTTGTGTGAAGAAAATCCCCAAAAACGATTAGCGTCGAGTCCATCCGCCGAAGATCATGAACACAACAACACATTTCAAAAATTGCCGCCAGAAGAAACGTTACGTCAGCTTTGACAGCATTGGCTATCGTATGTCTCATGACCAATTGCGTCATTACGTCAGCTTTGATTGTAAAATGCCATTGGCTTTCGTGTGTCTCGTGACCGATCGCGTCGTTAAAGAGTCGGGTGTATCATTTGAATGAGATATGACTGAGTGGAGTGTGTGCGTTCACGGAGCGGCGGGATCATCATTTCAGCGATTAAAACATTAAGATCAACTCTGTTCTTCACATAAAGATATCGTATGACTTCAGAAGACTTGGAATGCAACATGAGTTAATACTTTTATACTGTTTTTGCAATAAATACCTGTGATTGTACTTTTGTACTTTTCTACTCAGTGGTTAGGTTTAGGGTAGGAGTGGGGTTAGTTGCTCCAAAATATAAAAGTAGCCTATAAATATTCATAAAATCATGTCTACTTTTACAAATGCAAAGAATTAAATGTGTCTTGATCTGACGCATTGGGCAAACAACTGAAATCAATGGAGTAACTTACCCTGTGCGTCGGAAAACGACGCTAAAGGGGTACCTTGTGCGTTAAAAAGTGAAGCCGAAGGGAACTGACCAAGCGTCAATATGTGACGAATAAGAGTGAGACCGTGTTGCTCTGGAGCCAAAACCTGTTCTCAGCCGGGCGAACTGGAGCCTGTTGTGAACCGGCCGTGTGTTTCCACAGACTTGAGGAATGAACGGTGATGTGTTGCTTACCTGCCTATAACCAGTTAAAAAAATAAAAATAAAAAAATGGAATCGATGCAGTGCGACACTTGTTTTGCTGTTCACAATATGGGAGTGATTCTAGTAAACCTACTATCATCTGTCCTTTTTTGGAGATAAACTAAAACTGCAACCGTTTATTCACTCGCCCTCTCGCACACTGGGTCTCTCTCGTGCATAGTTTTATATATTTAGATGTAAAGAGAAATGTAGTGCAACATTATTACATTGCTCATAAAGACAGTGCCAGTATTTCTTTCGAGACCAGCAAGTTTTTAGGGCCAGAGCTGAACCGATCTTTCCAACCCGTGGAAATGTGCGGAATGGTTCGGAAACAGACAAAGGCTGGAAACCCTCACCGAAACCGCATCAGTGGAAAAGGGTATATCTAGTGTAGCATATGGAACAGGGCCTGTGATGCTTTTAACATTGCTCTGGGTGCTTAAGCGACCTGACCGATCAATCTTTGACAGAAATTAAACACTGCACCTTTAACTTGTTCAAAAGTTTTGGGTCAGTAAGATGCAGGCCAGTAAGAAAAAAATCATATATTTAAAAAAAAAAAGTTTCTAGGTTTCCACAAAAATATGAAGCAGCACAACTGTTTTCAACAGTGATAATAATAATAAAGAGCAAATCAGCGTATAAGAATGATTTCTGAAGAAGCTACTGTCACAGCTGTTTTTAATTCTAATATTATTTCACAATAATACAGTTTTTACTGTATTTTTGATCAAATAAATGCATCCTTGGTGAGCATAAGAGACTTCTTTGAATGGTAGTGTACAGTAAATTCTCTATTTGTTATCCAATGAATGCTGGTGTAAACCTTTGTGCATGAATACATCCAGTGAATAGCTGTTCAGTACACTCGATTTTAATAAAGCGTTCATTTTAGACATTTTAATTACTCTCTTGCGGCTGTTTAAAACACTCTGCAATTTTCATGGCTAAACTATTAAAAACACTACACACTACATGGCTATAACTTGTATTGTGGGTTACGACATAAGATTATGTGAAAAAGTATCCCTATATAGTAATATTTATGTTGATATAATGAGATAACTCCCAGAGAGCAAAGCATAAAATGGCTAATAATTAAATAGCCTCACCACCCTGTACTGTAGTTCACACTGTATAGAATTCAGAGGGATACTACAATACATATGCATGCCTTCTTTTTAATTCATTTTAGTTAAAGATGCCGTTTATGTATAAAACCGTTCCCTTGAGTGCTTCTTTTGGCCCTTTTACTAGATTAGCTATGTTTGAGAGAGCATGGTATGAATCAAATGAATCATTCCTTTTGGTTTAGCTGATGAGTGTATCTAAAGATGATCATCTCAAAGGATTCTTCAATGCTTTACAGTATGTGCACTTAAGGTCATGACACAAAAGATATTTTATGGTCTATGAGAGTCTGTACATACAGTATTTCTTTATTGCCTGCCATTAGATGATTATTTCTTGAAATCTTATTTAAAATTAGGTCTATGTCCTTTTGGAACCTCTGGATGAGTGATTCGAGGCACACTTCTGACGATGTGAACCAGAAAAAAAACAAACAAAAAAAACATTTTGTGTTCTAGCAAAGCGATATTTGCCAAACCCAACATATATTCATACATATTTGCTCTGAAGGGAAGCTGGATTTGTAACCAACCCCTGGCAGCTGTCAGGCCTGTGAACGGTCCAGACACACACATAAACACACACATGCAAATAAACAGCCCTGCTGAACACTGCCTGAGGCAACTGTGACAGACCTACAATGACCATTACTTGAACACAGATAAACAGGTACAACTGTAATGGCAAACAGACTGTCTCATCCATAAGAAGCTAGATTGCAAGGGTTGCACAAAATCCAGAATTTAATTAATGAGTGTGAATTGATTTGAATTAGGGGAATTTGAATTGGAATTGAATTTAGAATCAAAGGTGTCCTGTTTAAAGGTTTCCATCTTCTAAAGGTGCAGTCACATTTACTATTGTTCTGTGAATTTTCACAAGTGAAATCCAGTCATTTCAATAGATATCTATGCAATTTGGAATTTTGTGTGACGGCCAAAGATTTCCCCACATAGATTTCACATGTTATTTGGCTCCATTTTGAAGAGTTGCGGGTAAGCATGTGTGGGGAAATAGATTTCTATCCAAGTTCTATCCATTTCTTTGAATCTGAATTAAATATGCTTTTACTATAAAATTTGAATTACAGTTCTGCATTCTGTTTCACATTAGTTCAAATTATGTTCATATTGATGAACTGAACTGGAATTTAAATTAATTTCTGAATGGAGTAATCCTATTGTTTACATTTTAATAATGAGCTTAAAAAAGCATAACACATATTCAGAAACTGTAGAAAAAAAACCCTTCTTGTTGGTGCTGTGGCTTAGCAGTTTGTGCACATGCTATGACAAATATTGAGTTGTGCTGCTCATATGGGCAAAGTCCCTTTCAAAGAAAGTCTGTTAACTCTGCGGCCATATTTGCCACGTCTCCGGGCAGCTACTGTATTTTGGGCATCCAAAGTCCTATCTATTATTGGGGAATCTCAAAAACAACTTGTTGAACTCGCAATTAAATAACATATTCCAAATCAGCAACAAAATCTGACATGAACTGTCCCATAAATGTTGTTTCTTATGCTTATAGCATTAAAAAAAAGAGTATTTTCTCAGGCTAGATCAGCCAATGTGCATGTGCAGACCTAAGCGCAAGTCTCAGTTTTCCATGGGAACCGGAACTTCTAACGGCAGCTGCAGTGACGCAATGACTTTACCATTCAGTGATTGGCTCTTTTATTTAGAATGCGGGATGTATTCCACCATATTGCGTGTTGCAGTTTCTCCTATTCAAATAATTACAGCAAGCAATAGCCATAATTTCACCGTCTCGGTTAACTATAGACCTGATATAGTCCGGCTATGTGTATCTCACTATAGCCAAAATAACCTTGAATTTGGTTACATGTTGTTTTTGCTAAAATTGCGAGATGTATGATATTCCATCATGTAAGCAAAGTCAACAGTGATTACAAGGTGTTTGGTTTCATTTCTTTGACGTTCTATGCATTGATGATTAGCCTATCCTTAGGCTATGGTTAGATGTCTATTCAATTTCCACTGACAGCCCAAATTTTGCCTTGTTTTAGCCTAGACGTTAGGGCTGTGTTTGGACGGCTATTAGACGTCTTTAATAAACAAAATTGCTTGCTGGGATAGGAGTGCACCGTCTTTGTATATCTGTAGTCTTTGATAAGGGTTCAGATCCAGATCCAAACAAAAAAACAAACATACTCTTAGATGTTAGATAATGCACAATGTGTATGTACTGCAGTGCTTTACAAGCAAACCAAAGCACTTGTATAGTGATGTGTAATATAACAAAAAAGGAAAAAAATGAAAAAATGTTCATATGTAATATGAAAAAAATCAACTTACTTTATTCTTCAAAATCAAGCCTGGAAGACACAAAAGTTGAAGTAAAAGCTGATAGGGGTGCATCAGAGCAGCACTAGTCAGATGCCACGTTTGTTGAGAAACTCTTTCAGCGCTAAAGCCCGGCCTCACCTCAGCTAACTCTCAAGCCCTGTATACTCATTTAATACCCTCCTCTGCTTCCTGCCCCAGCCTTGGCCTCCTGTCATGCATATCAATGCTGCATGAGAGCTAGAACAGAAGGATTGAGGATTGGGCCGAGCACTGAGGCCTACACAACAGTCGGAATCAATCAAGTCTCTAGGATTACTGCTCCACTGAGTTGTGATCAATAGATCCACAGCACTATCATCCTGCCAGGAGATTGACGGGGGTAAATAAGAGTCCATTGGCTGATAGCGTACCTCTTATGTAGTCCCCCCCACACACACACCCCCTTATCCCCCACACCCCCGCTCCGATCTTCCATGAATGCCCACACCAAAAGGGAAGGCAGGGGAGCAGAGGGCAGGTTTTGTAGTAAGTGGGCAGAGCAGAGGTTCCTCTTTGGTCCAGCGCCTTCACACAATGACTGCAGAAGAGAACAATTATTCCCGTTGTGGCTTTAAAATGTCTTGTCAATTGAATAGAGAGAAAGAATGATTGATTGATTGATTGATAGATAGATCCTTGCAGAGATAGAGGGGGAGGGAGCACAGAGATAAGAAACGTCCCTTTCTGAAATCTTGAACTTTAGGACAGAGTGAATCTTGTGATATGAAAATGACACTGAGACGAACAAAGTGGGTTTTTAATGAAAACCAGAGGGTTTTTTTTAATGCTTTGACAGCCGACTCAAATGTCAGAGCTGAACATATTGAGCACAGAGCTTACGTCAGTGTGTTTTACTAAGAATGACCAGACAGGGGCACTGCTGTAGTTTTGAATGGGCTTAAAGGGGAGACAACTCAGCAGTCAGGCTGTAACACATTTTGAACACACATACATACTGTGTCAGACGAAACACTCCTGTTTACAAATCAATTCTTACATATGTCAGATCCACACGAAAAATCATACATATCTCCCCACTTTTCCTAAACTATGTACAATTCACTGACATTAACATAAACCAGTCTATGGTGGTCTTGGCTGGTTTGAGGTGGTCTCCCAGCCTCAGAACATATTAGCAACTGCAAATCAACACCCTGGCTACCACACACATTCTGCATGAGCAAATTTCAGAAAAATGTACCACAAAATTAAAAAAATAATTGAATTAACAATTAAAATTAACAATAAAATGCTCATTTATTGGTCTTAGCTGGTTGTTCAGCTGGCATCCAAGCCTGACTAGCAGATAAGTGTCCAAAACCCCTATAAAACCTGTAAAGACCAGCCTAACCAGCTTGTCTATGATGGGAGACTAGTTAACCACCTTAGTCTGGCGTATCCTGTTTTTTCCCCAGTAAGGATTCTGGGTTGTATTTTTGTTTACTTTGCATAGGGTTAGTCTAATTGGGCTTGCGTCATGCATTTTGATAAAACACCACAAAGTCTGATTGGATGCACATTGTGTGGTGTTTTTTCAGCATGAAGTCTGGGTTGTATGATATTTTGTCTTAGTCGTTTTGTTCCTGGTTCAACAGTATGTCATGCCATGCTGCAATCTGCCTAACTTGCATAGCTTCTACCAAATGACAGCTGAATTTGCACCAAAATACCACAGAAGTTGGCCTTTTATGCATTTAACATCAACAACACCTCCCTCCCTTTTTTAGAATCATTGACATACTATTACTTAAAAAAAAAAACCCAAATTTAGTTTATCAATTTTTATTTGATAGTTTTATTTTTTTAGTACATCAAGCTAAACTAAATGACAATGATAATTGTTGCTGAAATAAAATAAGTTTAAGGTTTTTTAAATGTGTTATTTAGTTAGCATTTTTATTGAATTTTTTTTTTTTTTTTTCAGTTTTTTTATTTATTTATTATTATTATAGTTTTAGTTAACTATAATAACCCTGCCTGCGACCCACTTTTGGGTCACGGCCCAATAGCTGAGAACCACTGGCTTACATAACCAGCAGGCCTTGTACTTATTACAGTGGCGTCATTAAACAAGACACAGCACATCTGGCTAATGCTACAGACGACAAGTAAGAGTAAGTCTAACCTCATGAGAGCCATAACAGCGGCAGATAAAGACTTTAGCAGAGGCACTGACCTCCTGCGCATGGCTTACCTGCGGAACAGCTGCAGTAATGTCCTCAGTCAGGTAATTAGTCTTGCATTAATACACACGCTGATCTTATCTGCTCTATTAGACGACCATACGGCCACGATGATTTATGCTCCTCTGAACTCTCTTATGCTGCCTGTAGTTCATACATAGTTATATTGGTGGAAGGCGCTATTCAACAGGGAAGGCCATTCTATAATAGAGCAGTTCAATGATCAAGAAGTTGCTTAACTTGCCTTTTAAAGGTGCAGTGTGTAGTATTTATGAGGATCTATTGACAGAAATGCAATATAATATACATACCTATGTTTTCAGTGGTGTATAAAGACCTTACATAATGAACCGTTATGCTTTTATTACCTTAGAATGAGCCATTTCTGTTTACATACACCGCGGGTCCCCTTACAGTGAAGTCACCATTTTGTGCCGGCATGTTTCTACAGTAGCCCTAAATGGACAAACTGCTCTACAGAGCGCTAGTTACTCTCTGCTATCTCAGACGACAACATCTTTGTCCTGTGTCGGCCACCGTAGCTTCTCTATGTGCTTCGAAAGCGAGGGGTGAGCGGTGGTTGGTTGCAATTCGCAACCTCACCGCTAGATGCCGCTAAAATTTACACAGTGCACCTTTAAGGTTCAGCTCAGCAATAAAGATGTTAAAATCATTTCAAATGTAAAAGAATAGCAGAGTCCACACCACAATTATAACAACAATGTCACAGTGAAACAATATAATTGGAATCACTTTTACAACAATTTTATCCAGCTGATGAACAAAATAGTTGTCATTATCATTGTTGGTGTGAACGGGCCTTTAGACACAATATTCCCAGTGTTTTTCTTTTCTTCACCAGCAAAAATAGTTCCAAATGAAGCCAAAGTGGAATCAGCTGTGCTTCTCAGGGAAACCCCCAGTCATGTACTGCATCCAAAAACATAGGCAGCTGACTTGTTGCCTCGCTGCCTTATCAGGCAATGACTTTGTAGGCATTTGCGCACAAAGCTACCTCAGGAAACTGATTTCGGACAGACTTCTGAGGCAGCATAACGGTTTAATGATCTATAGCAAAATAGAGCGAGTTTTGTTGATAATAAGCAAATATTTAATTACTGCAATATTTACAAAATTTTTACAAAATTTCTCGCTAGAACCAGAGGTGGACAGTAGTGAAGTATTTTTACTTTCTACTCAAGTAGAAGTTTTCAAGTATATGTACTTTATCAGTGTTTTTCTTTGGAAAACTTTTACTTCACTACATTCCAAAGCATAATGTCATACTTTTTACTGCACTACATTTCATAAATAAAGGGTTTTTTTTACCTTTAATACTTAACTACATTAAAAATGTGGTACTTTCTTTCTTGTTCTCAAGTAAAACTTTGAATTACTTTTACTTGAGTAAAAGTAAGAAAGTACTACATTTTTTATGTATTAAGTATTAAATGATATTCAATATGAAACATAGTGCAGTAAAAAGTACAATATTATATTAATACTAATACAATATTATGCTTTGGAATGTCGTGAAGTAAAAGATTTCCAAAGAAAAACACTGATAAAGTAGACACTTAAAAAATGTACTTCAGCAGAGTAAAAATACTTCACTACTGTCCGCCTCTGGCTAGAACGTTGTTCAAAAATGTACATTTACACACAAACTGACCACCAACTGCAACTTTCAGATGCCATCTTTATTTTTAGCTCAACTGTCAAAGAATGGAATGCACAGGATTGTGGGATATCAAAGGCAGTGAAGGACACATCTATGCTGCCTTCAAAAATCGAACAGATGAAGGTATCTTAGCATTTTTAAGCTTTCCGACGCAGCCATGGAGTTTCGTTCCTGAATGAATTTTGGGGTTTTGAATGAATCGGTTAAGTGAATGATTCACTGATTCATAATACTCCAATAGTCACTTGTTACCACCTTCTGGAGTAACAATGTAACGTCTCACTTAAAGTCGGCATGAAGTGAAAATTCACCCTCTCTATTAATCCGAATATGCACACTTCCCTACTGTATAGTATGTGAAAAGAGTAGTATGTCCAAATTCACAGTATTCATAAAACAATAAGCAAAAGTACCTGGATGACCTACTACTTCAAGATTCTACTACGGCAAGATTTTGAAGTGCACATCCAATGGACACTTTACTATCTCATGAGGCCACGGGAGAGGAATGTGAATGGCATACTATAGAACACAGTCATGAACTAAGGTTATGAACTAATTACTCAGAGAGTATGCAACTTTGAACGCAGCCTGAATCTAGTAACGAGTCTGACGCTTGACCAATCAAATTTGAGGGCTGATTAATTGTTTTATAATCTATAATATGACTAATTTACATAGAAAGGAGGATTGTTTGTGCTTAAAAGGTATGATAATGGCTTAATTTACATAAATTGACTGCACCATTTAGCAAAGTGCGCCTGGCTAAATTGGATTGCTGGTGTCTAGTGAATGAGATGCAGGTTTGTGTCCCGAAATACCACATGTATTTCCTTTTTTCAAAAAAGTACTAATTCAACAAGAGGAAGAAACAAAATAAGACAAATCTCGCAAGGACTCTGTAAGAAACAGGAAGTTAGCGTTCTGCTAATTGTCAAAGCACGTCAAGTTCATCTAATTCAAATGAGAGACACATCTATGAATGTCAAGAATGGACTGGCAAATGCATCTTAAACATCCTGCAGCTGCTGTGTAGAGTGTCGAACAGTCAACAGCGCAGGTAAAACGCTCTGAACATAACGCACTCTCAGTGACAGCCGCACTTAACGGCTTTAGTGCAGAAGCTTGAGACGCAGCTAATGATGGCCCCGGCCCTATTAACTTCACCCACGCTGAAAGACACATGGATTATTTTTGCACAGAAAGATGTGTTGTACTGACATTGATGCAGAAAAATATATGACAGCTAAAGAGTCGCGCACACACTACACACGCTAGCACAATGTTTGAATAATGGCAGGATGACAGGCGGAAGAGAAAGGTGTGATTTAATGCAATCCAATGGTTGTTTTATATTGCATTAATGTACTCTGCACTTTTAAAGGCTGATTCCTCTCATTATGCTCCTCTGGTGATAAGATTTGTCATTCTTTGAATGTTTTGTTGTTTTGGTGAAGCACAGGCTTTCTTTAGCCTTTGGTTGCATGCTTGTTTTCGGTTAACTTTCCTCCAAGGGCTCAAAGAAATCAAATTCTCCTTCAAACATCCTGTTAAAAATTGCTCTTCAGAGTAATGAAGTAATACCTACACACCTGTTTGTCTGGACAAAATTAGAATATTATAAAGATGAACCGTGGCAGGCCTTCACTCACAGCCTTGGACAGCCACAGTCTAAAACCAGAGTCTTTTCATCTCATGCTATTGACTAAACTGAAGATCAACCTGTAGGCCAACCGGTACCCCCACCAATGTCTCCCACCCATAACATTCTTCACCTCTGATGTGCACATGTTTGTCTTTCATTAGCTTTCATCTCTCTCTTTTTATTGAACTTAACCACCGGCATGAATGCGCCTGGCTTTGATCTGATGCTCAGCCCAGCATAAATCCATATTTACCCCACTGCTCATCTCCAAGCTAACAAACATTAGCCGTGTTGTTCTTTGATTAGCACGGGCTGAAGTCAGTGGTGTAAATCCAAAATGCCTGCCTTGACTGCCACGATGTGTCTCATTCTACTCCCTATAACATGAATCAGTATACTGTGAACACGGTTTTGGTACCAGCAAAGGCCTTGATCTGCTAAACACTGAGACGCTGATGACTCAGTTGCCTGCAACATAATTACAAGGTTGTGCATTTCAGTTGTAGCTAGTATTTATTGTTGTATAACACAGCATGACTAGATATACTTCTAGTATCAATTGTTTTGTTTATTGAGTATCTTCATTGTAGCTCTTGTAAAGGAAACCCAGGCTCATTGGAAAAACATGCCTGTGGTGACATTTCTGTTACTTCTTGCACATTTCAAAGTGAAATGTCCAGTGAGTGGCATTAAAAGAGTGTTCAGCTTTATCCAAAATGGGCTTGAATCTGACAACGATTCACGTACTGCTGTTGTACGTATTGTGACAGTTCAGAAATAAAATGTCCACCAATGACGCTAAATGTTAATAGGCTAACCCTTTAGTGATCACGTTCGAGAATAACGTACCACCTACACTAAAGCTAACCAATAGTTTTAACAAAAGCAAACGAGGTAAAAAAATTTTTTATGAAGCAACAATTCCATTTGAGCTTGCTTCTACAAGTCTTTAAGGCATTTTTAGAGTTGTTTTTTCAGTAACACTTTACAATAAGGTTCATTAGTTAACTACATTAGTTAACATGAACTAATAATGAACTGCATGTATAAAGCATTTATTTATCTTTGTTAATGTTAATTTCAACATTTACTAATGCATTATTCAAATCTTGTTAACATTAGTTAATGCACTGTGAACTAACATGAACAAACCATGAACAGCTGTAAATTTATTAACTAACGTTAACAAAGATTAACTAATGCTGAACAGATGTGTTGTTCATGGTTAGTTCATGTTAACTAATGCATTAACTAATGTTAACTAATACAACCTTATTGTAAAGTGTTACCGTTTTTTCTTAGTGACTCCAAAACTATAGCAAGGAGAGTCAAAAGGTAGGTATCGTTTGATAGAACACTTTTTATATTTTCAGAAAATATACATTTTCATTACATTTGGACATTCTCATGCTGAGAAACTGCTGATAAAAGACAAAAAATATATAATTTTTATTATAATTTTTTACATATCATTCTTATTTGACATGGAATAAGAATGATATGAAGAATGACCCAGAAAGGAAATAAAATTGTTCCTCCATGAGGAATATCTTGTGATTGACGCAATGGATTATGTTGATTTTATGTTGATTATGTTTGACACTCATTTCAATCGGAAGCATCTACTGTAAGTAATGATGTGCCATTTTCTGCAATCTGTGCATGTTTCATGAAGTTACGAACGAAAAAGTGACATAAATGCCACATCCGTATATTATTATTTACATATGGGTCTTGCAGGGCTTCACGTACAAAACTTGCTCAAGTTTAGTCAAAGCCCAAAACAATTATGCTTGTTGTATTCTACTCTGTGAGACCTTTCAAATGGCATATGACACATGACTATATGAGCTGTATGATGTTTTTGACACATTGCAGTAGTACAAAAAAGTATTCACTAAATTATGATTTTTTTTTTCTTCTATTTATCAGCAAAAAACTCAGCACTACTTAGGAGTTAATCGAATGGGCTACATTCATTGTAAAGTTCAGACTCTATGATTTCAAATGTCACCTATTTTGTGTTGATCAAGGCAGTAGTTTTGAAAAATATGATAAATTGTTCCATTTTAGAGGGACTACTCAGCACTCGTTAAGAGTTGATCAGATGGTTAGATGCATTAAAAAGCTGAGTTTCTAAGCTTTAAAATTATACCTATTTTGTGTTATTATATTAAGTGGTTGCTTAGTAATTTGATTAGTAGTTTTAGTGCTGTCAAATTGATTAATTGCGATTAATCACATCCAAAATTAAAGTTTGTGTTTACATAATATATGTGTGTACTGTGTGTAGTTTTATTTATATATATATAAAAAAATACACAATCAATAGTGTATAAGAAACATTTAAGAAAGTATTTAAGAAACATTTGCATGTACACTCACCTAAAGGATTATTAGGAACACCATAATAATACTGTGTTTGACCCCCTTTCGCCTTCAGAACTGCCTTAATTCTACGTGGCATTGATTCAACAAGGTGCTGAAAGCATTCTTTAGAAATGTTGGCCCATATTGATAGGATAGCATCTTGCAGTTGATGGAGATTTGTGGGATGCACATCCAGGGCACGAAGCTCCCGTTCCACCACATCCCAAAGATGCTCTATTGGGTTGAGATCTGGTGACTGTGGGGGCCATTTTAGTACAGTGAACTCATTGTCATGTTCAAGAAACCAATTTGAAATGATTCGAGCTTTGTGACATGGTGCATTATCCTGCTGGAAGTAGCCATCAGAGGATGGGTACATGGTGGTCATAAAGGGATGGACATGGTCAGAAACAATGCTCGGGTAGGCCGTGGCATTTAAACGATGCCCAATTGGCACTAAGGGGCCTAAAGTGTGCCAAGAAAACATCCCCCACACCATTACACCACCACCACCAGCCTGCACAGTGGTAACAAGGCATGATGGATCCATGTTCTCATTCTGTTTACGCCAAATTCTGACTCTACCATCTGAATGTCTCAACAGAAATCGAGACTCATCAGACCAGGCAACATTTTTCCAGTCTTCAACTGTCCAATTTTGGTGAGCTCGTGCAAATTGTAGCCTCTTTTTCCTATTTGTAGTGGAGATGAGTGGTACCCGGTGGGGTCTTCTGCTGTTGTAGCCCATCCGCCTCAAGGTTGTGCGTGTTGTGGCTTCACAAATGCTTTGCTGCATACCTCGGTTGTAACGAGTGGTTATTTCAGTCAAAGTTGCTCTTCTATCAGCTTGAATCAGTCGGCCCATTCTCCTCTGACCTCTAGCATCAACAAGGCATTTTCGCCCACAGGACTGCCGCATACTGGATGTTTTTCCCTTTTCACACCATTCTTTGTAAACTCTAGAAATGGTTGTGCGTGAAAATCCCAGTAACTGAGCAGATTGTGAAATACTCAGACCGGCCCGTCTGGCACCAACAACCATGCCACGCTCAAAATTGCTTAAATCACCTTTCTTTCCCATTCTGACATTCAGTTTGGAGTTCAGGAGATTGTCTTGACCAGGACCACACCCCTAAATGCATTGAAGCAACTGCCATGTGATTGGTTGATTAGATAATTGCATTAATGAGAAATTGAACAGGTGTTCCTAATAATCCTTTAGGTGAGTGTATATACTGTATATATATTTATATTATTTATAAATATTATAATACATGTATGTGATTATTAAGAATATATATACACATGTATGTGTGTGTATTTATATATACATAATAATAACACACAGTACACACACATATATTATGTAAACACAAACTTTTATTTTGGATGAAATTAATCGCAATTAATCGATTTGACAGCACTCATTTTAATTTTTTTATTATTATTATTATTATTATTTTTATTTTTAACATTTTTTACACTTCGGGTTTAAGGGGTTAAACTCATTTATCATGAATCATGTTTCACAGGACTCGTAACCCTGCTCCAACACACTTACCTGTTATACCTTGAACACCTTGAATAGCTGGTTCAGGTGTGTTTGATTAGGGTTGGAGCTAAACTCTGCAGGATTGTAGCCCTGCAGGGTTGGAGACCCCTGTATTAGACATATGGCACCATATTAGACAGGAGGGGCCATTTGAAGGACATCTACACCAACCAATCACACTTCACTTGTGACATTTAAGGACAGATAAATGTATAAATGATAAATATATAATAATAAATACGAACTAAATTGACATTGAAAAACAAAAAGATAAGCCCTGCATTTATCTAGGCCCATGTGCTTTGTTCTCCACTGCTTAGAGCTGGTCTGATATGCTGACAGGAGTTGGAATGATCAGGGACTCTCCGTGATCCCGAAGCATGGTGTTGAGGTCTTTGCATTCCAAGAGGATTTGTGTCGGGCTATCGCTGATGGAGAACACTCTCTTAATGGAAGAGATGTCTTCTTCCTTCACAATACAGTATGAAGAGCACCACCAATTCACGGCCGTGTGTTTAATTACCAATGAAGATTTTTTAATTTATTTATTACGGAGACATACAAGAATAACATGACATGTCTTATATTATCGTATGCGCCATATTTTAATGTATGCAAATGCAATTAAGATTTGAGTATGGAAGGATTTGCAATGAATAACGATTACAATTTGGTCCTTACTTTTCTCACACTTGATTTTAATTTTTCATCGAAGCAGTCTTCTTTGAATGCCAAGGAACCCAGGCAATGATTAAACTCATTCCCAGCTAATTCCAAATAGAATGAAGAGTTGACAAACTGTGACATCATAGCTCATGCACAAAGCCAAACAATTTTTCTGTGAACCTCACCAAAAGCAGTTGTGAACAAAGGCTCTGCACAGGGCCCCAAATTCTTCAGAGTTGGCCTACAGAGCTAATTGTTTTCTTTTGTCTTTTAAAGTAACAAAAAAGTACAAAGAAGAAAAATCACAGCAATAAAGTGATTAATATTTTTAGCCTACAGTGAGAACAGAAGTCTAATGTTAAAATGAGCAACTAGTTATGTAAATGAGTGGCTATGAAGGGGTCTTATTTGAAGTTGGAACGTTTGTTGTGGGCTCCCACTGTACTCTGCTTTCTCATCACAGCGAGGGACCTTTTAGACATTTCAGTAGGGAATTAATCTGAATTATTCATCTCACTGATCCACAAATCATGTTGCCTCCGGTCTCTTTTGGGCCTCTTGTTTTGTGGTACACAACACCCTTATCTGTTAGAAGACACAAAATGTATTCTGATTTAATAAAACACACACACACACACATACATACACACACACACACACACATATATATATATATTGTAACGAGTCGTCACTTAAAGTGGGATCCATGCGCGATCTTTAATGTCAACGTGGTAATACAGGCAATGGTCAAACACCAGTAAACACGGAAAACGGAGGGCGCACAATCGAGGTCGGTGAACAGGCAGAGGGTCTAGGCAGGCAGCTAACAATCATTAATCCAGATCAGAGCAGAGAGTCAAAAGGGCAGGCAGCAAAGGTTCGTAGTAGCTAAACACAACAGGGTCACAACAGGTAGGCAAAAGGCAATGAAATAGCGCTTAGAAATGTTCACCGTGGCAAAACAAAACTTCGCAGTGGGGAAAGGGAGAGCGTTGGGTTAAATAGGCGAGAAGATGGGCTGCAGCTGGAGCGGCTGATTGGAGCCGGGTAAGGGACTGATGGGAAATGTAGTGAGGAGATAGAGTCAGTACTCAGGCGATGGGGCCCTCTGGTGGCCGGTGGAGGGGACCACGGAGTTAGTCTCTGTGACAGAGCCCCCCCCCCCCTGTGAGCGGCTCCTGGCGCGAGGAGGCAAGCGACGTCGAGGTCTCCCACGGGGTCGAGGGGCCGGCCTGTCGGGATGAGTGCGGTGGAACTCCTCCACAAGGTTAGGGTCGAGGATGTCCTCCGCGTTGACCCATGACTGCTCCTCCGGACAGTACCCCTCCCAGTCGACCAAATATTGAAGGGTTCTTCCTCGGCATCTGGAGTTCAGTAGTTCTCGAACCTGATACGCCTCCTCGCCTTCCATCAGGATGGGTAGGGGGCGCTGATCACCGGACATCTCCTCCTCCCCCTCATTCGGACCAATAGCGGGCTTGAGCAGAGAGACATGGAACGTGGGGGAAATACGATAATGGTTAGGCAAGGCAAGGCGGTAAGAGACAGGTGTGACTTGTCGGACAATTTGGAACGGGCCCACGTACCTGGGGTTGAGTTTCCTACAGGGGAGTCGAAGCCGTAAGTCCCTCGGGGCCGGGGCGGCGGTGACGATCAGCCTGTCTCTTCTGTCGACGAATGGCGTGTTGGAGGTGAGTGTGGGCTTGGTTCCAGGTCTCCTCGCTCCTGCGCAGCCAGTCATTAACCGCCGGGACATCGGAGGGTTCTCCTGACCAGGGGAATAAAGGTGGTTGGAATCCAAGGATGCATTGGAAGGGAGTCAAACCAGTAGAGGGCTTTCGTAGGGAGTTTTGGGCGTACTCGGCCCATATCAAATAACGACTCCAGTCATTCTGGTGCTGATTGCAATAGGATCGGAGGAAACGGATAATCTCTTGGTTCAACCTCTCGGTTTGACCATTGGACTGAGGGTGATACCCTGATGTAAGGCTTACGTTGATATCAAGTGTTTTGAAGAATGCGGTCCAGACTCGCGAAGTGAACTGGGGTCCTCGGTCGGAGACTATATCCTCAGGTAGCCCATAGAAACGGAAGACCAGGTTGCAAAGGTGTGAAGCTGTCTGTAGCGCTGTGGGGAGCTGGGGTAGTGGTATGAGGCGACAGGCCTTGGAGAATCTGTCTACGATGGTGAGGATGGTGGTGTGACCGTTGGAAACTGGTAGGTCGGTGATAAAGTCAATAGCGATGTGTGACCAGGGACGTTGTGGGATGGGGAGAGGTTGGAGTAGGCCGGCTGGCAGCTGCCGTGGTGTCTTCTGTATGTTGCACGTCTGGCATCGGTGGATGAATGTAGTGGTGTCTCTGGACAATGATGGCCACCAGAACCGGTTTTGGAGGAGTGAGATGGTGGCCGCAATGCCGGGGTGACCAGAGCTGGGTAGGGAGTGAACTTGTTCTAAGACCCGGTTACGGAGGGTTTCTGGAACAAAGATCTTACCAGGCGGGCAGTCGTTGGGAACCTCCGCCTGAGCGTTGGACTGCTCGATCTCGGTAATAATGTCCCACTGGATAGGAGCGACAATGAGGTTGGGACTCAAGACGGTTTCAGGAAGTTGGGGGAATTGGTCTGGCTCGTGCTGTCTGGACAGGGCATCGGCTTTGGTGTTCTTGGACCCAGGGCGGTAAGTGGCCGTGAAATTGAAACGGGTAAAGAACAGGGACCAGCGTGCCTGCCTGGGATTGAGTCTCTTGGCTGTTTTCAGGTACTCCAGGTTCTTGTGGTCAGTCAGAACGGTAAAAGGGTAGATGGATCCTTTCAACCAGTGACGCCACTCCTCGAAGGCTGCCTTCATGGCCAAGAGTTCCTTGTCGCCAGTATCATAGTTACTCTCTGCTGCATTCAATTTCCTAGAGAAGAAAGCACATGGGTGTAGTTTGGGAGGTGTACCTTGCCTCTGAGAGAGGATGGCACCAAGGCCTGCGTTGGACGCATCTACTTCAATGACGAAAGGGAGGTCGGGATCGGGATGGCGCAGGATGGGAGCTGTGACAAACCTTTGTTTGAGTTGTTCGAAGGCTTGGGCAGCTGTATCGGACCACTTGAGGCGGTTGGTTCCCTTTTTTACCATGGACGTTAGGGGATTGGCCACAGAACTAAAATTCCTAATGAACCGACGATAGAAGTTAGCGAACCCCAGGAAACGTTGAAGTTCTTTCAAGGTGGTGGGTTGTGGCCAGTCAAGAACTGCTCTGACCTTGCGGTCATCCATCGCAATCCCATCTGGACTAATGACATACCCCAGGAAAGTGGTAGCCGTCTGATGAAACTCACACTTCTCCGCCTTAGCATATAGTTGGTGTTGAATGAGTCGTCTGAGTACATCCCTTACATGTTGGACATGTTCCTCGTAGGTGTCCGAGAAAACCAGGATATCATCAATGTACACGATAACAATTCGGTTGAGCATGTCTCTAAATACGTCATTGATGAATGATTGGAAGACGGAGGGACTGTTGACCAGGCCGAAGGGCATGACCAGATATTCGTAGTGCCCTGTGATCGTGGAAAAAGCTGTCTTCCATTCATCCCCCCCTCGTATACGAATGAGATTATATGCACAGCGAAGATCCAGTTTGGTGTAATAGTTGGCTGTTCGGAGTTGTTCCAGAGCTGCGGGGACCAGTGGTAGGGGGTATTGGAACTTTACCGTTATTTCGTTCAGGCCTCGATAATCGATGCAGGGTCGGAGACCTCCATCCTTCTTCTGAACAAAGAAGAAGCCAGCAGACGCAGGAGATGTTGATGGTTGGATGAACCCCTTGGCTAGCTGCTCCTCTATGTATTTCTTCATGGCCTCTGATTCAGGCTGGGAGAGTGGGAATATGCGACCCTTAGGAGGGGTGGTACCCGGGAGCAGGTCGCAGTCGCAGGTTCTATGCGGAGGCAGTTTAGCTGCTTTGGTTTTGCTGAAGGCTTCAGACAGGTCGGTGTATTCGGCTGGGAGGTTGGGGTTGGGTTCCTTTTCCTCCGTCACTGTCAAAGACCGGACCGGCAAGGGTGAGACGTAAGAGAGACATTTGGGGTAACAAGAGCTGTTCCACTGAGCGATTTCACCATCTCTCCAGGAGACGTGAGGGTTGTGTCGACGGAGCCAGGGTAACCCAAGGATGACAGGTGTGTGCGGTGTCGTCAGGATGTAGAATTGGATTGTTTCTGAATGGAGTATACCAGTGTGCATCAGCAGTTCTTGTGTGATGAATGATACTCGACCAGAACCCAGTGGATGTCCATCTATCGCCTCCACTGTTAGGGAAGAAGAGCAGTGGGTGAGAGCAATATTGTTCAGTTGGGCGAATTCTTTGGACATAAAATTTCCAGCTGACCCTGAGTCGAGTAGAGCAGTAGTGAAGATCTTACGATTATTGGCAGTAATAGTAATGGGTATGGTTACGCATAGGTCAGGGTTCAGGGCATCTATGGTAACACTCACCGACTTCCGGG
Source organism: Coreius guichenoti (assembly GCA_039654105.1). Classification (NCBI taxonomy): domain Eukaryota; kingdom Metazoa; phylum Chordata; class Actinopteri; order Cypriniformes; family Gobionidae; genus Coreius; species Coreius guichenoti. The sequence goes on along the minus strand of CM077177.1, from coordinate 26,874,904 downwards.
ATTCGGGGTCTGGTCTTGAAGGACAGGTGACTCGAAGATGGCCGGGTTGTCCGCAGTACAGACATAGACGGTGGGCCAGTCGTCAATCTCTCTCTGCAGCGGATAATCGGTTGGTGTTAACTTGCATGGGTTCCGGTTCGTCGGTGATGGGAGTTGTGGGTGCTCGGAGGGGAACACGAGTGTTGGACCTTCTTGACCTGATGAGATTATCTATCCGAATGGTGAGTTCAATGAACTGGTCTAAATCCCTTCCCTCGTCGCGACAAGCCAGCTCCGACTGCAATTCATGATTCAATCCCTTTCTGAACAGCGTCTTCAAGGTATCTTCTACCCATGAAGTTTGTGCGGCGAGAGTACGGAACGCGAGTGCATATTCTGCTGCGGTCATCCTGCCCTGAGAAAGTTCTAGAAGGCGGTCACCAGCGCTCTTGCCCTCCCTGGGGTGATCAAAGACCTTGCGAAATCGTTGCAGGAAGACCTCAAAGGCCGGAAAAGCCGTGCCTCCCTCTCTCCAAACAGCCGTAATCCATTCCAATGCCTTGCCGGTGAGTAAAGTGCACACAAAAGCGATCTTCCCGGCCTCGGTGGAATATAGCGTGGGTTGTTGCTCTACAAACAGTGAGCATTGGAGGACAAATTCCTTACATTTCGTGGGATCCCCATCGAACTTTTCCGGGAACGCGAGTCGCGGACTCACTTGGGACGGCGTTCCAGACGTGGGTGTAATGGCGGTGCTCGGCGGTGTTGTAGCAGCCGCTGGTGAAGAGTGGTGGAGGCTCTGGAGTGCCTTAACTAGTTCCTCCGTGAGTGACGTCAGGCGGCAAAGCTGATGTTGGTGCGCGGCGAGTTGATTGGCCTGGGCAGACAGCGCTGACGAAAGATAAGTGACAGTCGGTGGATCGTGGGGTGGCGAAGTTTTCTGTAACGAGTCGTCACTCGAAGTGGGATCCATGCGCGATCTTTAATGTCAACGTGGTAATACAGGCAATGGTCAAACACCAGTAAACACAGAAAACGGAGGGCGTACAATCGAGGTCGGTGAACAGGCAGAGGGTCTAGGCAGGCAGCTAACAATCACTAATCCAGATCAGAGCAGAGAGTCAAAAGGGCAGGCAGCAAAGGTTCGTAGTAGCTAAACACAACAGGGTCACAACAGGTAGGCAAAAGGCAATGAAATAGCACTTAGAAATGTTCACCGTGGCAAAACAAAACTTCGCAGTGGGGAAAGGGAGAGCGTTGGGTTAAATAGGCGAGAAGATGGGCTGCAGCTGGAGCGGCTGATTGGAGCCGGGTAAGGGACTGATGGGAAATGTAGTGAGGAGATAGAGTCAGTACTCGGGCGATGGGGCCCTCTGGTGGCCGGAGGAGGGGACCACGGAGTTAGTCTCTGTGACATACACTCACCTAAAGGATTATTAGGAACACCATACTAATACTGTGTTTGACCCCCTTTCGCCTTCAGAACTGCCTTAATTCATTGATTCAACAAGGTGCTGAAAGCATTCTTTAGAAATGTTGGCCCATATTGATAGGATAGCATCTTGCAGTTGATGGAGATTTGTGGGATGCACATCCAGGGCACGAAGCTCCCGTTCCACCACATCCCAAAGATGCTCTATTGGGTTGAGATCTGGTGACCATTTTAGTACAGTGAACTCATTGTCATGTTCAAGAAACCAATTTGAAATGATTCGAGCTTTGTGACATGGTGCATTATCCTGCTGGACATGGTCAGAAACAATGCTCAGGTAGGCCGTGGCATTTAAACGATGCCCAATTGGCACTAAGGGGCCTAAAGTGTGCCAAGAAAACATCCCCCACACCATTACACCACCACCACCAGCCTGCACAGTGGTAACAAGGCATGATGGATCCATGTTCTCATTCTGTTTACGCCAAATTCTGACTCTACCATCTGAATGTCTCAACAGAAATCGAGACTCATCAGACCAGGCAACATTTTTCCAGTCTTCAACTGTCCAATTTTGGTGAGCTCGTGCAAATTGTAGCCTCTTTTTCCTATTTGTAGTGGAGATGAGTGGTACCCGGTGGGGTCTTCTGCTGTTGTAGCCCATCCGCCTCAAGGTTGTGCGTGTTGTGGCTTCACAAATGCTTTGCTGCATACCTCGGTTGTAACGAGTGGTTATTTCAGTCAAAGTTGCTCTTCTATCAGCTTGAATCAGTCGGCCCATTCTCCTCTGACCTCTAGCATCAACAAGGCATTTTCGCCCACAGGACTGCCGCATACTGGATGTTTTTCCCTTTTCACACCATTCTTTGTAAACTCTAGAAATGATTGTGCGTGAAAATCCCAGTAACTGAGCAGATTGTGAAATACTCAGACCGGCCCGTCTGGCACCAACAACCATGCCACGCTCAAAATTGCTTAAATCACCTTTCTTTCCCATTCTGACATTCAGTTTGGAGTTCAGGAGATTGTCTTGACCAGGACCACACCCCTAAATGCATTGAAGCAACTGCCATGTGATTGGTTGATTAGATAATTGCATTAATGAGAAATTGAACAGGTGTTCCTAATAATCCTTTAGGTGAGTGTATATAGCAATATCAGCGATGGAGTTTGGGTTCCTCGTCAGTTGTCGCCTTTTGGCTTGCTTAGCGGACACTTAATATTCGGCAATATTATTGATTTGACTGCACTGACTTTATTGGAATGAGAACTGACCTAAGCTGGACGATGACATCACTGTTTTCTACAGGGCTGCTTTATAACTGAATTTAACTCATTTAATATTTGATGATCTTTACACAGTTATTGAACGAAACTGACACTATTTTCTTTTTAGAGCTGCTTTAGAGCAGAATTGAATCTGTTTTCATCATCAAATCATTATTTTTCTTGTTTATCCCTGTAAAGCTGCTTTGAAACAGTCTGTATTGTATAAATAGTGCTGGGTAGATTACTTGCAAATTGTAGTCCATTACTGATTACAAATTACATGACGAAAATTGTAGTTATATATATTGTAGTAACATAATCTACTCATTTTAGGTAATGTATTCTGACAATTTTTTATTACTTTTGACCTTACTCGTTTATCATCACTTAGATTTGAATGTGATTATTGTGTACCATATTGATATTGAAAAAAATATCTATATTTTCCATTCTTTGTTATCAACAACATGAAATGCATTAAGCATTACTTTATCCCAGGGTTTCCCAAACTGGGGTTAATGAAAGAACTGCAAGGGGATTGTGAGTTAATGAAAAGCTAAGGATTAATTAATCAAACATTTTTAAATTAAAATGAATATATTTTTTAGAAAGGAAAATTTAAGAGTAAAAAGAAGAATCAGAGAGAATCCATAAATTATGAATAATCTTACTACCATTGTGTGGATAATATGTAATCATGTAATCCATAAAAAGTAACTCTAATCTGATCATGAGCATTTTAAAACGTAATGTAACCTAATATAAGTACTAAATGGAATCTGATTACGTAATCCAGATTGCATGTAATCAGTTACTACCCAGCACTGTGTATAAAGCACTATATAAATAAAGGTGACTTGACTTGACAATATCATTTAACAGTTAGTAGTAAACTTGTGATGTTTAAAAGTCAGTTGCAAGACAAATCAGATAAAGTGTGGCTGAAAACGAATCTGCAGATCAGAAGGCAAACAGACTGCAAACAAAAATGGAAAGAAAAAACGGCATTTTAAAGACATTCTTAAACACATATCTTCCATGTTAATCTCAGTTTTTCCCTTAATCATACAGTTCCCTTTCAAGGGAACTCGCGCTGCATCAAGCGCTGCGGGAACGCCTCTGCGTGATTGCATCATGAAGCACTCGTGAAATCAGTCCAATGGCGTGACGGGACGTCATAGGCGGGTGACGTCATTGACCAGGAAACTATAAAGCACCCCTGAACCAGACAATGTCAGCTTCTGTGTATTCACAAGCGCTCTGTTGAAATCGTTTGTCAAAGAAAGTGTGTGTGTCTCTCTTTAAAAAAAAAAAAGAAAAAAGAATGGCGAATCAGCAATTCAGACAGTGTGTGCCTCCTTGCCCTTGTTTTATTACGGGTGGGGACACGCATTTGCTCTGTGGTATGTGTTTGGGACTGGAGCACGCTCAGGCTGCCCTTGAGGGGGCTGACTGTGAGCATTGTGCGAAGTTAGCGATGAGAACTCTCCGGTCCCGCCGAGCGCTCTTTGAGGGGGGTGCTTCGGCTCGCGTTCCTCAGGGCTCGGGTCCCGCTGCTGCCGAGGCACAGCGAAGGCTCGCGTTCTGGGGTTCGCAAATGGATCTAGTAGCGGGGTTAGAGACGGGTGATCCCCTTTCTCTGCCCCTACCTACTAGATCTGGCATTTCAGATCGCGAGTCAGAAGCACGCTCTGCGGTTTCTTCTGCTCGCGCTGAAGCGCAGGTGCATCAACACTCCAGTTCCGAGGAACTGGATGTTGTGAGCCTAGATACTGTTGATGAAGACATTTTGCCACCACATACACACGCACATGAGGAGCTTATGGAGGATGTGACTCGCGCTGTAGCCAGGTTAAAAATAGTCTGGCCAGCCGAGAAACAGGAGGTTCGTCAGCCAAGCAAATTAGATGAACGCTTCCTTCCATCTAGATCACAACCTGCTGAAGGACATAGATGATGAGTGTGAGGAAGTAATAAGAGAAACGATAGCGGAGATTAGGAGAGCTGCTGATTTGTCTCTTCGGGCCACCAAGGAGACGGCCAAGTCTGTCGGCCGCTCTATGGCAGCCCTGGTGGCCATGGAGAGACATCTGTGGCTGAATTTATCAGAGATTAAAGAAAGAGATAAAAGATTCCTGTTGGATGCTCCTATCTCCCATGCTGGCCTTTTCGGCGATTCAGTTAATTCAGTCGTTGAAAGGTTTCAAGAGACAAAGAAACAAGCAGAGGCGTTCCAAGCAGAAATTCCTGCCTTGCAAATCTCATGTCTCTGGGGTTGCTGGGCAGGAGCAGCCCCAGCTGAGTACGTCCTCCTCATATACAGCAAAAGGAGAGCGTCGCTGCCCGAGCCCCCCCACACAGAGAGACTGGGGGTCGGGGCAGTGCTCTCAGCCAAAATCTTCCCGGGGTAAAGCAGATCTGAGGACTGTTATTATCTCCAGGCAGTGGCGTCAGGCTTCTGATGGCAGTCCCCTCCGGGGGGAGTCGGTCTTCACCTCATTACACGGTGCCTGTCCCCTCTCGGTGCCATCAGGGGGCCGTTCTGCCAACCCTGCCACCTCGTGTGCTTCAGGGTGCAGTGGTCCTCAGCGAGCATACATCTCCATGTCCGCCTGGAAACGTAGCGGCACGGTGAAGCTCGCACCCTCCAAGGAGGGCTCAAAAGGGGTCAGTTCGGTTGCTTCCTGCCGGTGCGCCGCTTCAGGACACCGAGCTGACCGCTCAACAAACACCAGAGGTCAGCCTCGAGAGGCTGGTTCCCTTAGTAGATTTTCTGGCAGCGTGGAAACTTCTGCCAAATATCTCGGATTGAGTCCTGCAGACAGTAGAAAACGGGTACAGAATTCAGTTCGGGTCACACCCACCCAAGTTGAACGGGGTGGTATCCACAGTGGTCAGCCCCGAGCAGGCTCTGGTTATGGAACAAGAAGTACAGACTCTTTTGCGAAAAAAAGGCTATAGAGAGGGTCCCTCCCCACAGCAGAGAGTCAGGGTTTTACAGCCGGTACTTTATAGTTCCGAAGAAGGATGGAGGGTTGCGTCCCATTCTAGATCTGCGTCAGTTAAATCGCACTGTAAAGAAACTAAAGTTCAAGATGCTCACACTGAAACAGATCGTGTGTCAGATCAGGTCCGAGGACTGATGTGTCACAAAAGATTTAAAGGACGCATACTTTCATGTCTCCATCCTTCCTCAACACAGGAGGTTCCTCAGGTTTGCTTTCAGGGGCGAAGCATACCAGTATCAGGTTCTTCCATTCGGCCTAGCATTATCTCCCCGCACGTTCACGAAATGCGTGGATGCAGCTCTGGCTCCTTTGAGACTCATTCTGGCACAGTCAAGACAACTGGCGGCTCAGCATCGAGATGCTGTTCTCGCTCACATGAGAACGTTGGGGCTAAGGCTAAACGCAAAGAAAAGTGTGTTATCTCCACTTCAGAGTACCACCTTTCTAGGCGTAGTGTGGGATTCAAAGACCATGAGGGCTCATTTAGCGCCCGCTCGGGTAAATTCGATCCTCGAAGCCGTAAACAAAGTGAAGCTAGGCCAGTCACTCACTGTAAAACAGTTTCAGAGACTTCTGGGTTTGATGGCAGCAGCGTCCAACGTGATACCTTTTGGCCTGCTGTACATGAGACCCTTACAGTGGTGGCTCAAAATCAAGGGATTCTTCCCGAGGGGAAATCCGTTTAGCATGATCATGGTCACGCGGCAATGCCTTCGTGCCTTGGTTATGTGGAAGGATCCTTGGTTCCTGTCCCAGGGACCGGTGTTGGGAGCTCCTTGTCGTCGCTTAACGCAAACGACGGATGCATCCCTCACCGGCTGGGGGGCGACAATGAGTGGTCGCTCGGTTCGGGGTCTGTGGAGCGGCCATCAGCTTTCCTGGCACATAAAGCAGCTGGAGCTGATGGCCATGTTCCTGGCAATCAGGCAATTTCTCCCAGACCTCAGGGGCCATCATGCGTTGGTCTGCACGGACAACACAACGGTGGTCTCCTACATAAATCGCCATGGCGGTTTGCGCTCACGACGGATTATGGAAACTGGTACATCGAGTCCTGATATGGGCTCAAGGGAAGTTATTCTCAGTTCGAGCAATATATATTCCAGGGCGTCTGAACAAGAGGGCAGACTTCCTGTCGAGGCAGGGAGTGGCGCCCGGGGAATGGAGACTCCACCCCGAGGTGGTGGAGCTCCTCTGGAATCGCTTCTGTTCGCGTCTCGAGAGACTAAGCACTGTTCACTGTTTTATTTCCTCACACATCCAGCCCCTCTGGGGTGGGATGCCATGGTGCAGACGTGGCCGAGGCTGTGTCTGTACGCCTTTCCCCCTGTGGTGCTGTTGTTAATAGCCCCGTTCTGGCTGGGCCGAGTATGGCTGTGAGACATTGTGTCTCTCCTCGAGGGCCCTCCATGGGAAATTCCGGTTAGGAGGGACCTTCTCTCCCAGGCGATGGGGTCAATTCTGCACCCACGCCCGGAGCTGTGGAAACTGTGGGCCTGGCCTCTGAGGGGGCCCGGCTCATAGATTCAGGTCTTTCTACTGAGGTAGTAGAGACTATGCTGCACTCCAGAGCTCCTTCTACGAGGAGGCTTTATACCCTTAAATGGAGAGTTTTTGTCTCATGGTGTACAAGCCGTATGTTGAATCCAGTTAACTTCCCGGTTGGTTCAGTACTAGAGTTTCTTCAGGATAAATTCTCTTCGGGGTTATCCCCTTCTACCTTGAAGGTATATGTGGCGGCCATTTCTGCTTACCACATTCCTCTAGAAGGTGCATCAGTGGGTAGACACCCGTGGGTAACTCGCTTCCTTCGTGGTACTCTGAGGCTTAGGCCTGCGGCATGTTCGAGGGTGCCGACTTGGGATCTGGCCGTGGTGTTAGAAGGCCTATCTTTGGCTCCCTTTGAACCTATTGAAGAGGTGCCAGAGAAGTTTCTTACTTTCTTCTGGCCATATTGTCTCTCAAGACAGTCGGAGATTTGCAAGCACTGTCGGTTTCTCCCTCTTTTCTTGAGTTTGCACCTGTTATGGTGAAAGCATTTCTATTTCCCAAAGAGGGATATGTGCCTAAAGTCCCCACTAATGTGGTGGGTCCCATAATGCTGCAGGCCTTTTCTCCGCCTCCGTTTCATAACCCAGACCAGGAGAAATTAAATCTTCTCTGCCCAGTGAGGGCACTAGATGCTTATGTCCACAGAGCTGCCCTGTGGCGTACGTCTGATCAGTTGTTTGTATGTTTTGGGTCCCCGAGTAAAGGGAAGCCCGTATCTAAACAGACGCTAAGCAAGTGGATAGTCGAGGCTATTTCAATTGCTTATGAGTCGGCCGGTCAGCCCTCACCGTTAAGGGTCCGAGCCCACTCTACTCGGAGTATGGCTGCTTCTACAGCATTGCTATCAGGAGTTTCTCTTCAGGAGGTATGTGATGCGGCAGGCTGGTCCTCACCGCACACCTTCGTGAGATTTTATAACCTGGATGTGGTCTCCACTCCAGGGTCTCGAGTGCTTGTAACATAGTGTGCGCTACGATTTCACACATACATGCACTTGGGATTATGGCGGCGTGGGTATTGGGTTCCCGCAGCGCTTGACGCAGCGCGAGTTCCCTTGAAAGGGAACGTCTCAGGTTACGTATGTAACCATGGTTCCCTGAGAGGGAACGAGACGCTGCGTCGCTTTGCCATACTCCCGGCATGCCTGTGACCGACTTGTTCGACCTATCAGAAGCTGACATTGTCTGGTTCAGGGGTGCTTTATAGTTTCCTGGTCAATGACGTCACCCGCCTATGACGTCCCGTCACGCCATTGGACTGATTTCACGAGTGCTTCATGATGCAATCACGCAGAGGCGTTCCCACAGCGCTTGACACAGCGTCTTGTTCCCTCTCAGGGAACCATGGTTACATACGTAACCTGAGACGTTTTCTATCTTGGTGGAGTTTTGCTGATAGATGTCTACTGTGCAACTTCATTGGTCCAATATTAATCATCAAATATGTTCTGATTTGTTGCAATTTCATTTCATGGTAACATGCCTGTCAACACTGAACGTGAGACTGCAGCACAATGTCACACAGCCAGGAGATGTAATTTTACTGTACTGGTTTGTGAAAATAATGTATTGCCCAATGAGATTTCATTGTGGGCAGAATCTAAAGGCAAAGAAATATACAATAAGCAACAATTAAAATTTTCTGTTGCTTGTTACAATGATTAAAACAAAAAACCCCCCCCCCTCAAATTAACGTTTTTCACATCTCACCTGGTTACGGCTTGAAATGCACTCATTTATTTGGATTTAATTGGCTCACAACAGATTTATCTATGGTTCTTTATACAATAAAATATCACTGCAAGCCAAATGGAGGACGTATCTATGAAAACTGTAGGTTTTTTTTTTTTTAATCAACTCAGTTCTTTTAATCAAACACCCGAATGGGGGAAAGATCAAAGAGAAAGGCCATAGGGCACTCATATGTAGTGTTGTAGTTGAGCGAAGAGTCTTCCTGGTACATTAATTAATTACTGAACCACAAAATATACTCCAATGTGACTTGTAAAAGGAACCATGTGCTGGAGGAACATTTCTGGCAAAGATGTATGCCGGTTTGGCGCACACATATATGGTGTGCGTGTGTTAAATGATTTAAAGGAAAGCCTAGAGAAAATAGTATGTGTGCCACTTCTCTCTGTGTTTAGGATGGAAGGAAACCAATGAATGTCTTGTGTTTCTGCAAGCAAGATCGTAGTTTAAAAAGACAAAATGTACCTTAACCCACCACAGAGAGGGGAGAGGGGCTAAAAGCCTGATAAATCCATGTCAGCAGGGCAAAAATTATCTATCACCTTATTCAAACAAACTATCTGTTCCCTGACACTCTCGGGCAGATGTTGTGTGTGTAAGTAGTGTCAGCACAGCTCCCCCAACCTTCATCACTCTTGTCTTATCTTGTCTTTCTGTCTTCTCCTCTTTGCATGTGGAATAGTCAGAATATCTCGTTGCCTAACATAGGTACACTCACAATCCCTTTCCTGTTGTATTGGAAGGTTTGTCGCAGTTGAAGACAGGAATAGACAGCTGAGTTTGGAAAGAAGAGATTTAATGGACAGAAGAACAAGAAGAAATTAGAATTGGTGGAGAATGTAGACATTGAAGAAGAGGACATAAAAGAAGTAGGCTGAAAAAACACTAAACAGACCTCTTTAGTATCTCAATTGTTTCTCCAAGACATTCTCACAAGATATTGTGAAGAAAGTGACCACAAAAAAATAGTGTGCCTCATTTTGTGAATACAAACCAAAAATGCTTCAACAATTATGTACTTACAATGGAACTCTATCTAATGGCTGTTGTGTTTACAAACTGAAATACAACTGCAAATTATTTATAGTAATTTAAAGCATGATACAGAGAATGAAATGTGTGGAACACAAACAACCAGAATATTCAGCTCACAACTGTTTTAAACAGTTTGACGTTAGCATGTTGCTAAGCTAACAGCACAGTACTCTAATAAGCTTAAAATACATAAATACTGAGTGAAGTAGTAAGCTACTTTTTCATCCATTTTTTGAGTATTGACTAATTAGGGTAACATTTTAGAATACTGTTCCATCATTAATGCTACACAGGACCAAATGAGTAACTACTATTAACTAACAAGAAACTCTGACTAACAAATTAGTAAGTAATAGCACTCAGTTGACTGTGGTACTTCACTATTAGCTAATCAGTAACTACTATGTTTTTCATACCTCCCAGAGAACTACTAAGAACTACTATATACAGATTCATAATTAACATGAATAATGCATAATGTATAATTAATTCTAAAGTGAAGATCATGGTAACCCACTCAAGTGTTACTAAATCCTTTAAAAGGAATTACTACTTATTTGGATCAGTATTCTAAAGTGAAAAGATAACTCCCTAATATTTACTGAAGTCATTGTAAGCTTCTGAGTTTTTTTTTTTTTTAAGGTTTTGGATAGTAATGACTCGAGTGTTACTACATCCTTCTAAAGGAACTATTAATTATTTGGATCAGCATTCTTAAATGAAGATCATGGTAACCCACTAGTAATGACTCAAGTGTTACCAAATCCATCAGAAGCAATTACTATCCAAAACCTTACAAAAACCTTAAAAGCTTACAATGACTTCAGTCATTACTAGAGAGTTATGTTTTTCACTTTAGAATACTGATCCAAATAATCCAAATAAACTTCTGGATCATGTTTAGATATGGCTTCTTTTTTGACCTATAGAGTTTTAGCCGGCAACGGCGAATGGCACGGTGGATTGTGTTCACCGACAATGTTTTCTGGAAGTATTCCTGAGCCCATGTTGTGATTTCCATTACAGTAGCATTCCTGTATGTGATGCAGTACCGTCTAAGGGCCCGAAGATCACGGGCATCCAGTATGGTTTTCCGGCCTTGACCCTTACGCACAGAGATTGTTCCAGATTCTCTGAATCTTTGGATGATATTATGCACTGTAGATGATGATAACTTCAAACTCTTTGCAATTTTTCTCTGAGAAACTCCTTTCTGATATTGCTCCACTATTTTTCGCCACAGCATTGGGGGAATTGGTGATCCTCTGCCCATCTTGACTTCTGAGAGACACTGCCACTCTGAGAGGCTCTTTTTATACCCAATCATGTTGCCAATTGACTTAATAAGTTGCAAATTGGTCCTCCAGCTGTTCCTTATATGTACATTTAACTTTTCCGGCCTCTTATTGCTACCTGTCCCAACTTTTTTGGAATGTGTAGCTCTCATGAAATCCAAAATGAGCCAATATTTGGCATGACATTTCAAAATGTCTCACTTTCAACATTTGATATGTTATCTATATTCTATTGTGAATAAAATATAAGTTTATGAGATTTGTAAATTATTGCATTCCTTTTTTATTCACAATTTGTACAGTGTCCCAACTTTTTTGGAATCGGGTTTGTATTTTAATATCTTAAACCATAATGAGTCTCCTGAGCTATAAAAGAGCAACTTCTGAACAATTAATTTTTTCATGGGCAGGAAGGAGAGTGTGGATAGTGGATGAATACTGGAGGGCAGGACCTGGCAGCTATTTGGGAAGCTGCCCGCTCTACCTCTCTCACTCTCTCACATTCCTGGCTTATGGGTTTCAATCAATACTCGCTCCCTGTGGTCACCCAAAGCAAGCTGTTTGAAAAGTCAGAGTAGCATGAAATGGCCATTATTAAATTACGGTGATGGACACATTGAGAACACTATTGTATTAAGAAAAGCAAGCTCACTGATTAGAGGAGTGAAGCATTAATAGCTCAGAGATTATTTGGGGATATGATCAGAGATACATTTTTTGATTCCGGTTCTGTGGTGTATGTTTCAATATAGAAGTGCGTTACTAGGATTGCATTATGGGATGTGTGTTTGGACATGAGGGTAGGTAAGTGAAGTAATTATGTAAAAAACAAACAGTAAAATAAAAGATTATGAACAAAGATTTTGCCATTTTTCAATGGAGAAATGGTGGAGAATGTAGGAGGGGCAAAAAAGAAACATACAGACATATTAATGCACTAACAATGTTTTTGAAGAATAAAAATATGAATATTTTTACATCAAATAAAATTAGATGCCATTTTAGTCACAGTAAAACTGACAAATTAATTATGACAACAGAACTGACAAAATTTTGTTAAAAGACAAAACTATGACTAAATCAAAAACTGTGCAGAAATGAACACTATCTGCTGCCCTTTCAGAAAAATGTCCATGTACTTTAGGCTGTAGCAACAGGAGTGATTTGACCTCATTTAATTATTAATCATTGAGCCTTCTATACCATAATACCATTCAAATTTTTTCTCAATTTCCCCCTATATTCCAAAGAAAACAAAGAGCATGGATAGTTTTTTATAGCACTGTCCTTTAGTTCTGCTGACAGCATACCTCAAGCATATTTCAATCTCCAAATCAAACCAAGACATCTGGGGAAACGCTCTAGTATGCTACACAGAACAGGTCTATTTCTAAAGCGTAAATTTGCTTCAGCTCCGGGAAGATGTCTGAAACAGATCTCACTTCAATCTACAATCTCCTGTGTGGATGAATATTCAGCCCGTTCTCACTCCCAAGGTGTCAAAATTTAAAGCATGGTCAAGTGCCTTCCGCGTCACAATGAAGACGCTAAAGGTACCCCTAGGCGTCAGTATATCGACGCGCAGTGTACTCCATTCATTTCAATGAGAAACCATTGGCGTCATACACAGACGCGTTGGGCATGGGAACGTTATCGTCATGATGAAATTATATTGGGTTATGATTTTGCCATTATGACATGTTGGAATGTGATTCTCAATTTAATCAGCCAGCATAATTTTATTGACATTTATTTTATTTACGCTATTTTAACATGTAACCCAACCCCATCCCATCCCTACACCTACCCATTTGTGTATTATATGATATAAAATACAGGATATAACAAGCAGATACGACTGCATGCACAATTTATTCAAAAAGTACAAATATTCCAAGTGTTCCGAGGCCAAACGATTGATTTGTGTGAAGGAAATCCCCAAAAGCGATCAGCGTATCCATCCGCCGAAGATCATGAACACATCAAATTTCAAAAATTGCTGCCCGTTACGTTAGATTTCCTAGTGAAATTGCATTGGCTGTCGTATGTCTCATGACCAATTGCGTCATTACGTCAGCTTTGATTGTAAAATGTCATTGGCTCTCGTGTGTCTTGTGACCGATTGCGTCATGCTAAAGAGTCGTGTGTATCATTTGAATGAGATATAAATGAGTGTGTTCACGGAGCGGCGGGATCATCATTTCAGCGATTAAAACATTAAGATCAACTCTGTTCTTTACATGAAGATATCGTATGACTTCAGAAGACTTGGAATGCAACATGAGTTAATACTTTTACACTGTTTTTGGTCATTTTTGCAATAATTACCTGTGATTGTACTTTATTTGCCTGTTACGTGTTTTATATTGTTTAGAAGTGGGTAGGTTTAGGGTAGGAGTTGGGTTAGTTGCTCCAAAATATAAAAGTAGCCTATAAATATTCATAAAATCATGTCTGCTTTTACAAATGCAAAGAATGAAATGCGTCTTGATCTGACGCATTGGGCAAACAACTGAAATGAATGGCGTACCCTGCGCGTCGATATAGTGACGCCTAGGGGTACCTTTAGCGTCTTCATTGTGACGCGGAAGGCATTTGACCATGCTTCAAATTTTGACGCCTTGGGAGTGAGAATGGGTTGGAATATTGCGTTACAGGTGCACACATCTTTTAAAACCCGCTTGGCACACTGTTGGTCTGTATGCCCTCGGCATCTATTGAGTGCTTCTGTGAAAGACGTTTTTAATATAAATTATTTACACCACAAAGATGCACCGAGCACCTCCCTTGCTCCTAATTTTACAGCTGGTCAGGCAGAGCTACAACAAGTAACCCCTGGTCATGTTTTACAGAGGGAATTGCTTTCCCGGCGCTCCTCTAATTTACATTGCCATAGTACAAAGCATGTTATGATGTGTGCAGAAAACAACTATCCAGGACCAAGGCAGCGGAGGTGATTATTAGTATCCGTCTGTCCCACTCTTTTATCTACCAGTGCTTTCCTTCCCTACCTCAGGCATGATGCAGGTGCAAGAGAAAACAATCTGCATTTGATTGGCTGTTTCATTGTCTGTTCAACTGACCCATAAACTTGTACAGTGTTGCAATATCTCTGTGAGAGTGTTTGCATGTACAACAAAATGCCGATAACAATCAAAAATAAGCTCATTATGCTGCAAAAAGTCATATTTACATAAAATTGCCTGTTTTTTTACTTTGAAATGTTAATTGATATGTGCATGCTTAGAATGCAGATAAAGGTAAAAATGTCTGAAAATGTTGATTGGGTATTAAATCCAATGAAAAAGCACAGCCAAAAAATGCTTTGTTTTTTATTAGTATTTTGTCAACAATATTGATGACGAGTTAACATTATATATATATATATATAAAAAATCAATTTTAATCAAAACATACTGTTGAGAAAAATATGTGGTTACACTTTATTTTAAGGTGTCCTTGTTACAGTGTAATTATACATTTAAGTACTGAGTAATATTAATTAATTACATGTACTTAGGGTTTGGTTTAAGGTTAGTTGCATGTAACAATGCTGAAGTTATAGTTATTACAATAATAACTACATATACCGTGTAACAAGGACACTGTAAAATAAACTAAAGTGTTACCAAATATGGACATTTGTTTAAAATCATTTTTTTAAGTCTTTAATTTGGAAAATATTGCATGTCTCGTATTTAAAAAGTAACATTTTATTTTGGTCCAGTGTGTTTTATATGTAAATCAAAACAAGAAAAGTAAACCAAACTATCACCCAAAGCTTGACAAGAAACACAAAACAAACAAGACAATTCCAAGAATTTACCAGACAAACCACGCATAACAAAAAAAAAAAAAAAAAACTAGACAAAGACGAGAGGCAAACACAGGGGTGCAAATACACCAGAACTAATGATAAAACAAGACACACCTGGACACCATCAGTTTGGGGTTAACAAACAAATCAAGACAAGAACATCAAAAAAAGAACTTAAAAGTGAAAGCCGAAAGCTACTAGAGAACACTACAACACATCCCCAGATCCTTCACACACAGCAGTTGGTTTGACTGTAGAACTGTTGAATGAGCAGAATGTGTTTGTTAAATGCTAGAGACCTGGTTCGATGAACAATGCAAAACATTTTTTGTCATCAATTACTCACCCTCATGTCATTCCAAATCCATAAGACTTTCGTCCATCGAAACACAAATGAAGATATTTTGATGCTTCAAAAAGTTCATAAAGAGATAGTAAATCTAATCCATATGAATCGAGTGGTTTAGCCCAAATTTTCTGAAGAGATTTAATGTAGGCTTTTATTCGTAACCATTGATCAGCAAACATAAACAGAAGCTCAACCAACCTGCTTGATGCGTGAGAACAAACCTCATTGGTTCTTGCAGAAGCTCAAATGTGTTGCATAACACGAGAATGAACCTCATTGCTTGAGCTTCCGCTTACCACAACTGATGTGTGAGTTGATGAATGTTTATATGTGAATAAAAGACTAAATTAAATCTGTTCATCATATAAAGTGATCGAGTCTCTTCAGAAAATTTGGAGTAAATGGCTAAATTCATATGGATTAGTTTAACAATCTCTTTATGAACTTTTTGAAGCGTCAAAGTGGTAGTTGCATGGACTGTCAATGGAGGGACAGATCTCTCAGATTTCATTAAAAAGATCGAAGTTGAACGAAAGCTCGTAATAAAACGAGAATCAACATTGGCTTGGCTTTTCAGAGATGGATTTGAAATGTTGTAAAAGCAATGCGGAGATGACGTTTTTATTACTCAACAGGTGAGTAAGGTATTTTATTGAACAGATAAATTTCCACATGTATAGCTCTCTAACAGAGTTCACTGTAAAGCATAGTCTATTGTGAAGGGTTGTTTCATTATGGTTGTTATAGCTCTGTGCTGGAATTTATTTGACCATGTCTATTAATGGATATAGCTACAGTAACATCTTCAGGTAGTCAGCTTGAGATCCTTTCCATCTAAACTGGTTATCTCTTTTAAGCCTAGTGAGTGTTTTATGAGCAGTAGGATAACCTCTCTCTCTCTTTTAGTTATGTCAGTCCCACAGAGCCGAAGCACAACCAAAACAATGTTCTACCACACAATTCATACAGTGGGTCAAAAGTTACATACTGTACCTTTAAAACAACAACAACAACAACAAAACCGGAACATCTCAGATATGGCGTTCATTGCACTTTTCCAAGTAACTTTGAGTTGAAAGGAATGCAGCATTAAAAAGAGTGCTTAATGGAATATGTTCTCTATATTCTCATAATGAAAGTTTATTTTGCTGACAAATACTACTTAACATGAATAACCCACAATAAATATGATTAAAGGGGTCATGAACTGGCTTTTTTAAAAAAAAAATTATACTGTTGTCTGAGGTCAAGTAATGACGTTCGCGTGGTTTTTACATTCAAAAACATCATAATGAATAAGTAATAGGCTATTTTCTACCCTGGTTTTGAGCCTCTCTCATGGAACGCTCGGTTTTTATGGGCATGCCGCACTGAAGACTTGGAAGTAAATGATCACTGCTATGATTGGATAAGCTTTGCATATTATAATGAGCTCCGTCTCCCCCGTGAGTACACGTGAGGGATTGTTTTGAAAACGGCAACCGGAATTATGATTCACCCACAGGGCTCGCAACATGTCTTTATCAAACAAACACAATGATTTATCTCTCATCCACCCGCAATTAGCCTAATTGGAATGTTATTTTTTATTACTTGGCCCGCCCGATCGGTGCAACAATAACCAACTGCAGATATAACCGCGAACCGTGCATCACTAACACGCACGCGCCTCACTGCAGAGTCAGACAAATCAGCATGATCAAAACTTCCGCGATTGTATTTTTCCTTCAAATATCAAGTCAAAAGAGTGAACAACGCACATCAAGAAAGGAATGTTATTTCACTATTTAAGATTCACCGGCCTGCCGACGGGCTTACGTTTTGGTAGCCCGTCTGGAAAACACATAGCCCCGGGACGTTGGGCTTTGCGAGCCCTGGCCCATACATGTTCTAGTCTGATCCCGAATCGCAGCACAAATAAAGGATTCTCGAGCCTGTGACAGCGTGCTAATGGTCAGTTAGACACGTACACATAATCAATAGATATCAAACGATCTGTAACACTGTCACATATAAAAAACATTTTTTTACTCACATAAGTGTGTTGCTTCATTCATTCATGTAATCTCACCCTGTCTGCAAATCCAGTCTCGTTTACAAACGAATCTGTGGTAAAATGAAGGAACAAACGCGCAATGTCTACCCCACGTGAGCTGGATCTTCATTAAAAATAAAGTTCAACCATGCATTCATAATATTAGAATCCGAAAGAAGCTTTTGCAGCGGTTGTGTTCTTCCACAACCAGACAGCGCAATACCTTGCTATCTTCGGCATGTTTATTGCTCGGTAGCGCGATCCGTTTAGCTCCACGAATCGGTGGGCGGGGCTACAGAATCAGGCGTACTTATTCTTATGTTGAGGCGGCGTTTAACCACACGATGACGTCAAGGGTTGGCATATTCTGAGATCGAGCGTTTGCTGGGCATGGTGTCAATAAAAGCTTTTCTTTGACTAACAAGGAAGTTTTCAGCTCCGAAACTTACAGGATATTCTTATATCGCGATGAACTTTTATATATCAAAGGCTGAATGAAAAGTTGATTTCTCAATTCATGACCCCATTAATAATCTCTTTTGTCATGCATGGCAGAAGCATCTCATGAATCTGACAGTGTTTGAAAACCTATGAGCTGACTTCTGAGACTGGATTGTTTCCTTTACTGTCAGAAATAAATCCCAGATGACATAAAAGCAAAAGAACTGATGATTTGAAGTATACTTATATTTCATCAAATACTGAAAAAGTATCTACAACACTTAAAACATGTATTTTATGTTTATTAGCGTATCATGTTAATACTAGAGTACACAATTTGTGGGGTAAGAGAGGAGGAAGATGTCCCCGTCAAGAACAATGTTTATCTACTTTTAAATAGTAACATATTAAGATATAAGGTTAGCATGTGCAGGATGATGTTGTTTCAGCTAATAGGATATTGAGGAAAATAACTAAACATTTGCTAAATTAGTCAACATAGTACAAATTGTAAAATGATCACCACATTACTGGGGTGAGATGGCCTGGGCAAACTTTTACAGAATTGACCAATAATATAATTCATATCATTTATATAATACATTACATTAATACATATTTTTAAAAGTGTCATTAATATATACTAATACTAAATCAGTTATTACCAAATACTAAATCAATTATTATATTTAAAATTGTTTTGTGTCGTGATCTTAACTCAAAGGTCTAATTTTATCTTTTATCTTCAAAATAAAAATATATTTTTTGATATTTTTAAAAAATAATTTTTACACCTACAAAAATAAAAACACTGATGTGTCCACAAATCCCTCATTATCAAATAGACACAAAAGACCTTGATATTAACACAATACATAATACAGCTCATTATATTCCAGAGACAAAATACACTAAATTAGATCAGTTAACCACAAAAGTCTTTCGACTGACTAAATCTCACTAATGTTGATATTCAAATGAAAAAGTAGCATAGCCATTTATCTAAAGTGTTGAGATGAGATTTTGTGCCGTCAAGAAAAAAAAAATTACAGTGAGGCCCTGGTGGGCATCTTACCCCAGTTTACTCTATATTTATTCTTATTGCATCATCCCTGTTGTGTCGTATTGTATTGAAGTCAATTGTGCACACGTGTGTGCTTTACACTCTATGACGTTTAGAGTTGCTTCCTTTAGAGCATTCCAAATCGGTAACTTGAGATGTTCCATGTTGGTTAGGAAGCTGGCATCTTAGGAAGTAGGCAGTGAGGCAGCTTACTTGGTTTTAGACCAGGGCTAGTATGTCAGGTACATACAAACTGATTCTGAGTTCCCTTTTCATATCTTGCCAGCAGCTGTTTGTGAGGTGATACAAAAACGCAACACATCTACTATCTCCATCCTTTGTTCTGCTTCCTCCCAAAAGCTGCTGCTAGATAAACAAGCTCTGTAGACAAACATAACACCCCATAGTAGATTAGATAGCAGCGCTTTACGCTGGCACACATGGACCCGTCCAAAACTGGAGAAGCTACACTGAGAGGAGCCAGTTCAGGATTGAGAAACTTCTGGCCTCCTTCCAGGCCGAGAAAGAGTGTTGTGCAAGACTTGGAAAGGCGCTGGCGCCTTCCGAGCGTGATGGATGTGTGGCGCTTCCTTACAGAACGGAGGGAGCATCAGACAGCTGTACAATTGTCTCAGGACATCTGAGAAGAGAAGAAAAGCCTGCCAGAGTCATCAGAGAATTCCTCTGTCCATGCTGCACTTCTCATCCAATTCTCTTCCCGAGCCTCTGTGCTTTTGTCCACAGGAATCCAGCAGAAGTCTCACTTGAAACGCACACACTCACATACGCCCCTGCAATCCGTTTGAATGATAAGGCTTTCCTAGACCATGACGGAATGGAGGAGAAGACGTTTAGGAAGCTAGAACTTTCCAGAATGATCTCCTGATAGATGTGGTTTGCTTTATGGTTCACTCTTATAGTAATGTCATGGAAAGCAAACGACCCAAGGAGGAAATCTCATTGAGAAGCGTTATGGCTTTCCTCCAGAAACATGGGCGGTTAAGCTCTTTGATGAGGAACACAAGAAGGCCATTTTTAAATTATATTTTACATTTTATGGCTCAATATTTTCAGATACAAGCCTCTAATTTTTAACAGCAGGAATTAGATGGATGGATTATGCCACGCTAATATCGGAATAGGAAGAATGGCACTGCAGTGAAGCAAAAAACATAAACCTTGCAAGAGAAGTAATAACGCTTTAACTGTATACAGACCTGCATTATTTATGGACTCAACTTTCAGCTGCCACACACCAAAGTGTTTTCAATAATTTATCCCCATAGAGACACATGTCAACTTGTGCAGTTGGACACCTCATGAATTTCAAATAAATCATGCAAAACAAAAAAAGAGACATCATTAGCGCTGCTTAAAAAACTGCTGTGCTAAAATATTAGTAGATGGCTAACAGGGTTTGCTTTCATGCAGCAGGATTGGGATTTGATGATATATTGAGATTAGTTAAAATATATTAATAATGTCATATTATATATTAATAATTTCCAAAAGTGCACATTTCACAGAGACTGACACACTGGGTGAGATCATGTGTGTTAGAAATCATACAGTCTTAGTCCACAATGTCTGCAAAAAATGTGCATAAACACACATGCACACACACACATGTTGGGTTTTCATGTTTTATCGTGACATTACATAGACATAATGAATTTTATGTTGCACAAACTGTATATTCTATTCCCTAGCCCTACTTCTAACCCTACCCTCACAGAAAACTTTCTGCATTTGTACATTTTCAAAAAGCATTTTTAAAGCATGATTTATAAGCTTCTTTCCTCATGGGGACCAGAAAATGTCCCCACAAGGACAAGGATATTGTCATTTTGGGGGGACATTTTGTCCCCAAAATGTGGGGTATATGTCTTAGAAGACTGGGTGGGTTTTCTATTTCCAGGAATGAAAAAAAACAAAACAAAACAAAAAAACGATATGGTGATATACTGTTTCCGTGATATGGAATCATATTTACTATGATATATTCACACTGTGGTATTTTGGTCACACCTTCCATCCCTATTAGAGACTAAAGGATTGAGTCACAAAGGTCACACCTGTTATGGGAAGACTTATAGTCAATCAGAGATGTGGATATGAATTATGCCCAAACCCATCTGAATTATGCATTTAATGTATAATCTAAGTGAGAACAGGGGTTACAATGGTCCAGGAATACCATAGATTCCCTGATATTTCTATGGTGTATATTTCTACTTTTTTCCACCCTTCTTGGCTAAAAGTTAGTCTTTGTGAGTGCAATCAAATGTTAAAAAAAAGTAATGGAAAAATCATGGAAATTCACTAAATCCTGGAGATATTTATTTAGTTATGTTTTTATTTTTGTCATTTATTTTTGTCATTTTGAAATTGTTGCTTTGTAAAGTGTAAGTTATTGGCAAAAGGCTTTTTCTCCTTTATCCAGTTTTGGGTTTTTTATCGGATACCTACTGTACAATTGTTGTGCACTCTATAAAAGCACTGATAAATGCTCAACACCTTTCACTCTGTTACTTTTCTCTCTCTCTTATAGATTTGTAACAGTGCAGACTCGAAGTTGAGCTATAGGGAGTTGAAGAATAATGATTTTTAGTTCATAGAACAAGGCCAACAAATGTCTGAAACAAAACAAAGCACAAGTTCTCCTACACATATGTTTCAATAGATTTTGTTCATATTTCCAGATGCATAAACGTGCATAAACAATGCAGACGACCTTATGGCTTCTTCATATTTACAGTAATATCCATATTCCATGAATATTTACTAAAACAGTACATATGTGCTACATTTCACGTTCACCTTGGTCAGCGAAAGCAATAAGGCCACAAGGTTGAACCTGAACATGAGGTTGTTTGTGTTAATGCATGTATGAGTGTACATGCAGGTAGGAGGTTTTATGGTAACTCTTCAAAGTCATTTGGTAATTGAGTTTTAATAAGCATTCTCCCTGCTCCACCATCCTATTTTGGCTAATTTGTATTACTATAAAACTATTTAGCATTTGACCTAAATAAATTGTTTATAACATTAAGAATTGGTCAGCTTTACAGCAGTACAGCTCAAGGAATCAACACCATGATTCAGAACTGGCGCATAAATCACGTTGACCCTGCCACTGTCCGGATAAACATATTTCAACTGCTGCTACTTTAGAACCTGAATGCAATAAAATGCAACATCTCTCCTCTAACCTTCTCGCTGTATAGGCTGTGAGATAACGTCCATTTGAAAACTTCACATATAGTAGGAAAAAAAACTTCTCTGGAAGAAGAAGAAGAAAAAAAAGGTTTTAGAGAACATAATAATAAGTTGCATCAGTCTGACTAGATCGTAGCCTATCCTGGTTAAAAGCATGTTAATAAATTCAGCCTGTGGCCCTGGACTATGAATTGGGCCGGTCAGGTCTGTGCCCTGGGGCCTCAAAACCTAATATATATATTTTATTTATTTTTTATGAAAATGTCTAGAAATATGTAGCTAATATACATTTTAAAACACATGTACATGAATATATTTTCAACATGTTCTTAGTTTAATCATGACAACTCTCAGAATAGTTTTAGCATGTAATCATTGAATATGGCAATGTTAATGTATAGGTCTTTGGCGGACTAGATCTGCTACGCTGCTGCTGATACACAGACACACTGCTGTGAGCATGTTAGATATGCTATTGCTACATAAATAAACATACATAAATCCCATAGCAGATTTAGGCAGGCGAAGCTGGGTGAGGTGGAGGGTTTCAGAGGAACTCTGATAGTGCGCTGCAGGACTAGCTTACAGCAAACAATGAACTAGACTGTTTAACTCTTTCCCCATCATTGATGGAATTTTAAGTCATTTATGACACAACACTTCCCCGCCATTGACTGAATTTTCCGGCAATCCATGTTTTTACTGTTATACGGTAGGGGGCGCTATTACACATGAAAGAGTACAGAATCTTTGGGTCAAAACATAAGAAAAAAAGAAGCAGAAACAAAGCAATCAAAATGCATTGCTTATATGCACGTTGTAGTCTTTGACAAAAACGTGATATTCTCACCGTTTTGTTTTCAACTTTGTTTTCAACTTTGTTCAAAGTGCTAAAAAATAAGTTTAGTGCATATATAATTTCATTGCCTGCTGAGCTTTACGCACTGTTGCTTGGCTGAGAGCGTGCTCTGACGCTTTCTCTCACACATGCACACTCACCATGAGAGAAAGAGAGAGATGCAGGGCTCGTTGACAGAACTGTCACTGTCCCTTGACTGCACAAACTGTACATCCGAAACACATGCCCAGAAAGCCACGTCTGACAGCATGTGAATACTGAATTAAGCTCTCTTTTTCCACACAAAATTATGTCAAAATGTCCGTCTTGGCGAGTATCCTAGTAAACATCGTCGGTTATGTCTTAATTGAATGTAAACAGTGGAGAAAGAAAACATGTGTAACAGTATCAATATACTGGATCCGTGCATTGTCTTAAAGTGACAGCAGCCTAATATTCCTGCTGCCTGTGTTTTTAATGTTAATCAAACAACACTCACTGCAAAAAATCACTCAATGCTCTTGACAATATTGTTTTGTTGAAATCTATATTTCAATTATACAGTGAAGACTATGCAATTATAAAGTCCTAATCTACCTAATCTGTATCTAACTATTGTTAGATTTACCTGAAAAACCTGAAAAGCACTGTTTATTTAATTTGCATCTTTGTTCTATTGAATTTATTCGTACTATTGCTTGTAGTTTGATCTTATTTTATTACATACTGTTTACTTGACTTTAATAGTGTTTGAAATTTATATTTTATATTTATGTAAAAAAAAAAAGAATCGTTTGCATTGTTCTTGCATTCCATGTAAAAAGTCTGGCGAGTAAAATGAAAAAAATTGTCCGCAGAGGGTTGAAAGATGTATTTTATTTAGTCTAAATGTTACTTTACTATGGGAAAAAAGGCTGTTCTCTCTCTCTCTCTCTCTCAAAAAAAAAAAAAATGCTTCTCTTAATCTATACAGTGAATTTAGACAGAGTACATTGTGACTTGAGCAAATAAATGTAATCGTCTTTCTGGCTCCATGTGCACACTTTACTTTCACAGATCTATTTTTATATGGTCTACACAGCCCAAGCAACACTGTCGGCTCACGCGGACCTCCATTTACCAAAGTAGATGGAAGGTGAACCCTAAGCCAAATCCTCCACTGCTGGGTCCATTTAATCTACACATGGAAATGAAGCTGGTGTTACACGGCCCACTCCGGAGGAGGTCACTTGAGAACTAATCAGACTGATCCATTTAGCCAGCTCCCAGAGAAGTGTCTAGTGCATAACACGACAGCAAACGCTCTCCATTCTGTGCTCACTTACCCATGCTCAATTTTTTCAAATGAGGCTGAGGGATCAGACCAGATTCTGCACATGTTTACATAGATGAATCCTGAATGTGTGACGGTACTAAGGTGTCTCATGTGACAGGGCCGTTTAAACGAGATGGAGAAGAACATTTAACCTCAACCCTGTTTAATGCATGGAATAACTGCGTCTCCCACTATCTGGAAATTTCATACTGTCCTAGTCATCTGCTGGGGTCAGATATAATTTTCAATATTTTCCAATACATTAGAGTTAATACTCTAGCAGAGAAGTCTATCTGTGATTTCTTTAAACCAATATTTGTGATTAATCACCCGTCATTAATACTGATCTTATTACAAAATACGAATATATGCCAGATTGGATACGGTAATGGTCAGCTCATATAATAAAAGAAATGTCAGTATGTGACTGGATAGAGATGACTATCGTTTTGATCATATTTCAAATGCAGTAATATTGCAGCTGACATTAAATTAGAATAGTCCGATAGCTTCTACAATTATCCCCCTCGAGCTAAAGGAAAAAATGTAATTCATTTCATATTTGGCTGTATTCCATGAGTGCAAAATGATAGCAGAACATATCAGCCGCTCACATCCGTCAATGCAGGAACAGAAAGTGCATAAATCAGAAAACATGTAAAGTAGCTATATACATGAAACTGACAATGAGCATCTATTTCAAAACACTTTATGAAATACACTTCTAAAGATGTAAAGTTTATTTTCACTGTAGCAAGTTTTAGCTTAAACTATTAATAGTGCTGACTTCCGAACAATAAAATTTGCCCTGAACTGTACCATTACCTTAAAGAAATATAGAAAAGTACATGCTTAATTTTTTTTTTCATCAATGGAACCTTTCCATTGTACAAACGTTTCTTTATAGTAGAAAAATGTTCTTTACACTAATAAAAAATGGTTTAAGAACTGTTCACTGAAACTTTATAAGTAAATAAGAACGACTTTTTTCTGTCTAAAACAGAACTCATTGAAATGCATAATTCCAAATCAGGTAAAACACCTGTGAAAAATCAATACAGAAAATTCCTTCATATTACATTTGTCCATATTTTTAAGGACTTTTTTTAAAGTGTACAATGAGAAGTAACAGACAGAAGCAGGGAGACTGGAGTTCTCTAGAATCATTGAATTCGGTCACTCAGAGGTAGTGTGCTTCATTCGTCCTTTCTATTTTCTGTCCATACTAGGGGTCCACAAACCCTCCGCATAATATAATGGGTCGGCAGTGTAGCTGAACACTCTGCCGCACCATTACAGCACAATTTCATCATCTGGGGAGAAAATTATGAAAGACAGCCATTGCATATTTTATTTCCATTTCATTTCATATGTATTTAATTTAGTCAGCAGAGGTGAAGTCTAAAAGCTTTGACCACAATTTTTGGTGGGCTGAAAATATTGTAAAGCATCAGTAGCACTTTTGGGGTAAAAAAAAAATGTAAGAATTGGCTCTCTTTCAGTTCATGAGATGAAATTTGAATTTAATTGAATTGATCACACATCCCACAGTATGTTGAACAGGAATGACAGGAAAAAGAACTTACTGATTTAAATAAATAAAGTTTTGGGATAAAGCATAATTAGAGCATTATTTTAGACTATTTATTCCCTGGTATGCACAATAATTTTTTTTTTCTCAACTGATTAGATATATTTCTCTCAATTTAGTATTGTCAAAATAATTACGGATATTAATTATATATTAATAACCATAAATATTATATTATATTATATTATATTATACAACAGTTCTTTCAGTCTGCTTGCATGACGGTCAATCTCCCTCGGTCTGGGGCACCATGCAAGATCTCACCTCGTGGGGCATCAATGATCATGAGGAAGGTGAGGGATCAGCCCAGAACTACACGGCAGGACCTGGTCAATGACCTGAAGAGAGCTGGGACCACACTCTCAAAGAAAACCATTAGTAACACACTACGCCGTCATGGATTAAAATCCTGCAGCGCACGCAAGGTCCCCCTGTTCAAGCCAGCGCATGTCCAGGCCCGTCTGAAGTTTGCCAATGACCATCTGGATGATCCAGAGGAGGAATGGGAGAAGGTCATGTGGTCTGAGGAGAAAAAAATAGAGCTTTTTGATCTAAACTCCACTCGCCATGTTTGGAGGAAGAAGGATGAGTACAACCCGAAGAACACCATCCCAACCGTGAAGCATGGAGGTGGAAACATCATTCTTTGGGGATGCTTTTCTGAAAAGGGGACAGGACGACTGCACCGTATTGAGGGGAGGATAGATGGGGCCATGTATTGCGAGATCTTGGCCAACAACCTCCTTCCCTCAGTAAGAGCATTGAAGATGGGTCGTGGCTGGGTCTTCTAGCATGACAACGACCCGAAACACACAGCCAGGGCAACTAAGGAGTGGCTCCATAAGAAGCATCTCAAGGTCCTGGAGTGGCCTAGCCAGTCTCCAGACCTGAACCCAATAGAAAATCTTTGGAGGGAGCTGAAAGTCCGTATTGCCCAGCGACAGCCCCGAAACCTGAAGGATCTGGAAAAGGTCTGTATGGAGGAGTGGGCCAAAATCCCTGCTGCAGTGTGTGCAAACCTGGCCAAGAACTACAGGAAACGTATGATCTCTGTAATCGCAAACAAAGGATTCTGTACCAAATATTAAGTTCTGCTTTTCTGATGTATCAAATACTTATGTCATGCAATAAAATGCAAATTAATTACTTAGAAAACATACAATGTGATTTTCTGGATTTTTGTTTTAGATTCCGTCTCTCTCACAGTTGAAGAGTACCTATGATAAAAATTACAGACTTCTACATGCTTTGTAAGTGGGCAAACCTGCAAAATCGGCAGTGCATCAAATACTTGTTCTCCCCACTGTATAACTAATATGCCGTATTTGGTATTGAGAAAGGGTCCGTCAGTGATTGTAATTTCGACTTCAGTGACAGTTACATTATTACACCACTAGATGGTGGCAAAGACCGTCTTTATGAGTGACTGGTTGTAAACAAGGAAGTTGTTTTAGTGCTGCCTTTGGAAATCTTTTAAAAGGACAAAGATATCGCTTTCCTCAGCGGACATTCAAGCTGATTTTTTATAATGGATATTATGGACATCAACCTGAAGAATGAATACTATATCACATGCAGGTAATACACTTGTTTAGTCAATCTCTCTCTCATAATACCATAATACTCTACACAATACAATAAGCTTCAATGAAGTGACTCAACATTCCTTTGTCACTTCTAAAATTACGTTTTAGAATTAGTAATGGAGGCTTGGTCACAACTGTTAAACTGTCAACTTGAGATTTGAATCCGCGGCGGAAGGAAGTAGTTCTGCACAAAATAGTTTTTTAAAGACACTCCGTTGTTGTTTCTTGTTTATTTACTCCCTTGTGCCGTCAAACTGTTGTATAAACGCAATATCACACGAGTAGCCATATGAGCAATATCACACAAGTAGCAGTGCGATATGGCTGTATATCAGCATGCTGTGATTACCTACGGCCTCGTGTGATATTATGTTATATTATATTATATTATAAACAAGTTTATAAAGGTGCATTTTAAGCATTACATTGTTCATTACAATAAAGCAATTTAAGCATTTACACTACATTTAAGCAATACATTTTTCTCCACTAATTAGATATATTTATTTCGATTTAGTGTTTAGTATTATATAATATCATCTATCCAGGAATGAGGCCATGTTGTGTGTATAATTAAATGTTTATGGTTAATTCGGATGGATGGATGGATGGATGGATGGATAGATAGATAGATAGATGTTATTATAGACTTGTGAGTTATTTGATTTTCTTTGACTTTTATTCCATTTTAATTCTATTTCTGTAAATCAAATTACAATTCCAGTTCTGCATATAGTTTTCTATTTCAAATTCAGTATTTAAACGGGTATTTTAAAGGCATTCTCAACATTATTTTAAAGAGTGCATGACCCTGTCTCTCTTTTGCTTTTCTCTTTTTTCTCTGTCATCATATCTGACAAAACATGATACATGAAACACCCGTTTAAGCTTGCAAAGTCATAGGACAAAGTCCCGTCAAATGGCATGTGAGCTTAGTGTTTCTCAATATTTGGGTGGAATGTATCAGTCTCCAGCGCTTTGTGACATATGATCTAGTGTAATAGCTCCATGTCCCTGAGGCACAGATGAATGATGGAGAGATGGAAGCATGACATTCAAAGACTGACAGATTGAGTGGCAGAGATTTGAGTATCTGATTATCTGCAGTTTTTTTTTCTTCCACACAGCTCAGAGGTGTCCATACACACTGTGTCATTCTGAATGAGAGCCATTCAATGCTTTGTTCAGTATTTCTCAAAGGCATTTGTCAGTGATAGGGACATTTCAAAATCATGGAAAGTTCATTCAACAATATATTGGCTAAATACACTCTTTTTTTAATAAAAATGTTTGTCCAGTAATATTACCACAACGTCATGACTTCTTATCTTAATTTATCTTATTTATCTTTATTTGGGGCTTTTATTAGTAAATATGAATACTTACAATTAATTGTGATTAATTTGATGTACTGTATATCATGTAATTAATTTGAGTTTTATGAAATAATCTGACTAAAACTGAAATAAAAAATAAAATGTAATTAGAAATGCAAAATGTCCATCAAATAATTGATTGACATTCCTAGAAATTCTTTTTCCTATCCCAGGTTATTAAATACTATTTATAGGTATTTATAGGTTGATTTCTCTAAAAAATGTAAACACTCACTGCTTCCGAAATCAAATTCTTCCCTACTATATAGTATGCAAAAAACGGTATGTCAGTAGAGTAGTATGTCCAAATACATAGTATTAGAAAAACAGTAGGCGAGAAGTACCCGGATGACCTACTAATTCCGCCGAGATTCTGAAGTGCGATGGACACTTTACTATCCCAGAAGGCCATGGGAGAGGATTTATTAAAGGGCATATTGCAGGTTAGAGCCCCCAGTGAGTCAATGTATAGAATATGTAGGAACTGGATTTTTAAAAATATACTTATAAATACACTACTAAGGCTTCTGGAGTCGTTTTTGTGAGAAAATGGCAAAAACGGAAGTGATGTAACGGGAGGGAGTGCGGTCAGTTTCAACAATAGGAAAACAATGGATCACAATGTCAGTTCGGACGCTGAGGAAATTGTAAATGTTTATTCGTACTCTTATGATGGACCACAGCCATACAATTATGACAGACAATAATTGATTACTTACCAATAACAGAAACTAATACGTTTTGATCAGGCGTATGTCACACTCGTTAATATCCGTCCACACTAACATTACATGATATAACGTTAGCGGTTTCTCATCACGACTGATAACTTAGTTAGCAAATGTTTAAAAAACAGAACTTACGGTGCACAGTTCACGTTTTCGTCGAGCTATCCGTGGGACGGATCCGTGACCATCACATTATTGTTGTATGTGTTTCATGTTATCCTTTATTTATTCATTCTGTGTTATGAGTTTATTTCCTGCCGATTCACCAATAGTGTGAGGATGTATATGACACCATGAGTATGTAGTTGAGTGAACTTGAATGTACATACATGGCATGAATAAAATATTTACCAGCCCATAATTCAAAACTGTTTTGAAAAGCGTGAGACTGTATGCATTTGCGTTAATGTACATACTTTGTATTCATCAGTGTTGAAATTGATTCAAGTAAAAAAAAAAACAGCAACAGCATTATATTCATATAATCATTTACATGAGTATTACATGAGTATTACAATGTTGAACTCCATCATATCGCCGGGGTGATAATCCTCCGGTCTAAGCAGATGCAGAAGTGAAGTCCCGTCTCTTCACCTGCACAAAACGCCACCCACGGAAGATATCACCATCCTTTTTCTTCTTAGGAAACCTGTGGACTCGATGTCCTGACAGGCTGGAGTTTATGCAACCTCCACAAACACAATAATTTACCATGACGTTGATAAATTGAAATACAAAAACTACTGAAAGCACACTGACTCCTACTGAATACCAACCTACTCTGCACTGAGCCAAACAACTACCTCTCGTGACGTAAAATGACGCGATGTTAAAAAAAAAAGCATTTTTTACAAACAGTCAAAGAAATGGTCACTTTATCTACTAAATTTGTGCCCTTATGTCTTTTTAAAACATTTTAAATCCTGCATTAACTTTTCATATGGTATTTTCATACAAGGTTATATATTAATTTGGAAAAAAAATGTAACCTGCAATATGCCCTTTAATGGCAGTGAAGTGACGCAACTGACACTGGTTGGTCATGTGACAGTAACAACATGGCGGATGTAGTATGTCCGAATTTCATTCATTCTACCCATATTCATACTATATAGAATGTACTTTATTGCCAGTCGCAAAGTAAGTTCAAATTGAAATGTAGTACCTACTCAATATTCGATTTCAGATGCAGCGACTGTGTCCCTGTGGCCCTATAACATTGCAGCAACACTGGCACAACCAATGATGTGATTTTGAGGCGGGACTAACATTTTGTCTGACCAACGGAAGAGCTTTAAAGGATTCAGTGAGATGATTATGCCAGTGCATGTACACCAACGTAACACATTCATGCTTACAGTCCAGTGATGATTGAGTGTTTTGAATGCTAGCATCCCTCATGTGTCACAGTGCTATTATACATGTTATCTATATTCACAGGCTGAGGTGTAATTTGGTCTCTAATCTGCTCATCTTTCCACTTTTAATGAAGTAGCCACTTCAGCGAGGAGAAACGGATGTCATCAATTTAGAACAATATTCCTAATCATTTATTATTCAGATTCATTCATTTCCACAAGTTCAGTATTATTCACTGATTAATAAACACTCTCAACTTCTTGTGGTGTCATCAATAAGAAGAGAAACATCTCAAAGTCACAGTAAGGTTATTACTGCTATTATTTTCACTACTGGAACTAGTTAAAATTCCAATAGAATACATTTTCATTAGCAGGAAATATTATGTGTTCAAACACATTGCTCATCTGACTTAACTGTTAATTTTTTTATGATGCAGTTTCATTTAAAAAATGAAAGGACTCTACATATCTCTTATTTTTGCATTCTCATGCATTCATATATCACAAAGAAACGTCCTGCCTATTAATCTATGCTGTTCCATGACTTTCTTTCTTTGCAACATAAAAGAATCCTGAAGAACATCCTGGACACTCTTTTACATATAAAGAAAGTGAACAAGGACTATAGGGACAAGTTGGGGCTGACAATGATTAAAAAAAAAAAAAAAAAAACACACCATAAAAATATTAAAAAAGTAGTAAAAATTATTTATATTCCAAGTGCAGTGTGTAGTATTTATGAGGATCTATTAAGAGAAATGCAATATAATATATAGTACATAACTATGTTTTTAGTGGTGTATAAAGACCTTACATAATGAACCGTTATGTTATTACCTTAGAATGAGCCACTTCTATCTACATACACCGCAGGTCCCCTTACAGTGAAGTCACCGTTTTGCGCCGTCATGTTTCTACAGTAGCCCTAAACGGACAAACTGCTCTACAGAGCGCTTGCTACTCTCTATTGTCTCTATTTGTCCTGAGTCGGCCACCGTAGCTTCTCTATGTGCTTCGAAAGGGAGGGGTGAGCGGTGACCGGTTGCAATTCACAACCTCACTGCTACATGCCGCTAAAATGTACACAGTGCACCTTTAAAATTGCTTTGTGTAAGGAACAGATATACAGTGGGGAGAACAAATATTTGATACACTGCCGATTTTGCAGGTTTGCCCACTTACAAAGCATGTAGAAGTCTGTAATTTTTATCATAGGTACACTTCAACTGTGAGTGACAGAATCTAAAACAAAAATCCAGAAAATCACATTGTATGATTTTTAAGTAATTAATTTGCATTTTATTGCATGACATAAGTATTTGATACATCAGAAAAGCAGAACTTAATATTTGGTACAAAAACCTTTGTTTGCAATTACAGAGATCATACGTTTCCTGTAGTTCTTGACCAGGTTTGCACACACTGCAGCAGGGATTTTGGCCCACTCCTCCATACAGACCTTCTCCAGATCCTTCAGGTTTCGGGGCTGTCGCTGGGCAATACGGACTTTCAGCTCCCTCCAAAGATTTTCTATTGGGTTCAGGCCTGGAGACTGGCTAGGCCACTCCAGGACCTTGAGATGCTTCTTACGGAGCCACTCCTTAGTTGCCCTGGCTGTGTGTTTCAGGTCGTTGTCATGCTGGAAGACCCAGCCACGACCCATCTTCAATGCTCTTACTGAGGGAAGGAGGTTGTTGGCCAAGATCTCGCGATACATGGCCCCATCCATCCTCCCCTCAATACGGTGCAGTCGTCCTGTCCCCTTTGCAGAAAAGCATCCCCAAAGAATAATGTTTCCACCTCCATGCTTCACGGTTGGGATGGTGTTCTTGGGGTTGTACTCATCCTTCTTCTTCCTCCAAACACGGCGAGTGGAGTTTAGACCAAAAAGCTCTATTTTTGTCTCATCAGACCACATGACCTTCTCCCATTCCTCCTCTGGATCATCCAGATGGTCATTGGCAAACTTCAGATGGGCCTGGACATGCGCTGGCTTGAGCAGGGGGACCTTGCGTGCGCTGCAGGATTTTAATCCATGACGGCGTAGTGTGTTACTAATGGTTTTCTTTGAGACTGTGGTCCCAGCTCTCTTCAGGTCATTGACCAGGTCCTGCCGTGTAGTTCTGGGCTGATCCCTCACCTTCCTCATGATCATTGATGCCCCACGAGGTGAGATCTTGCATGGTGCCCCAGACTGAGGGAGATTGACCGTCATCTTGAACTTCTTCCATTTTCTAATAATTGCGCCAACAGTTGTTGCCTTCTCACCAAGCTGCTTGCCTATTGTCCTGTAGCCCATGCCAGCCTTGTGCAGGTCTACAATTTTATCCCTGATGTCCATACACAGCTCTCTGGTCTTGGCCATTGTGGAGAGGTTGGAGTCTGTTTGATTGAGTGTGTGGACAGGTGTCTTTTATACAGGTAACGAGTTCAAACAGGTGCAGTTAATACAGGTAATGAGTGGAGAACAGGAGGGCTTCTTAAAGAAAAACTAACAGGTCTGTGAGAGCCGGAATTCTTACTGGTTGGTAGGTGATCAAATACTTATGTCATGCAATAAAATGCAAATTAATTATTTAAAAATCATACAATGTGATTTTCTGGATTTTTGTTTTAGATTCCGTCTCTCACAGTTGAAGTGTACCTATGATAACATTTACAGACCTCTACATGATTTGTAAGTAGGAAAACCTGCAAAATCGGCAGTGTATCAAATACTTGTTCTCCCCACTGTACATTTAAGGTTTTTTTCACTGTTAATCTTTGCATTAAGTGAGCAGGCAACCGTGTTATCAATTCAGTGAATTGAACGCAAGAACTGAATGAGCTAGATTTGTGAACAAATCATTCAGACCGCTTTTGTTAACTAGATTAACCAATTCAATGCAAAGATTCATGAATCAGACACACTTCTTCTCTAATGAATATGCGAAAGAGAGCTACAGTAGGCCACATATGAAGATTTTCTGTACATTTTAATAAACATTTTCGGTCTTTAGTCTGTCTGAATATAGTGCACAAGTTTTACGGACCACTTTTACAAATAAAGGTTTGATTGCCGTAGGGAGCCGTACCGTGGAAGAATACACATACGGGACCGCTGTAGGGGTCACAACATATGGCACCAAGCTCAGCAGGAGGCACAGCACTGGGGTGCGCTTACGCTACTGGGCCTGGCCTCAGATGCTCCGCCACATCTGACAGCTGTATGGTGGTGGAGGAACTCAACAGGGTTCGCCTAGCTGGGAAACTTACTGGAGCAATAAAGTGCACTTATCCGGTCCATGAGGAGGGGAATGGCACAGCAAGCCGACACTTAGAACGGGCACTTCTGTGTTACTGGCTGGTTGAAGTGAACACACGGGAAGAAACCGGCTCTACACGGAGGCTATAGAATCTAGCGAACGTGTTAGGTGTCGCCCAGCCCGCAGCTCTACATATATCTGTCAGCGAAGCGCCATGCACCAGCTTCCAGGAAGAGGCAACACCCCTAGTGGAGTGGGCTCTCAACCCGAGCGGGCAAGGCATGCCTTGGGTTTGGTTCGCCAAGGCGATGACATCCACTATCCAGTGGGCCATCCTCTGCTTTGAGACAGCCTTTCCCTTCTGCTGGCCTCCGTAACAGATGAAGAGCTGTTCTGAGGTCCTGAAGCTTTGTGTTCTGTCCATTTATAACCGCAGAGCGCGGACAGAGAAAAGCCAGGGCTGGGTCTGCCTCCTCCGAGAGCAGCACTTGCAGGTTCACCACCTGGTCCCGGAAGGGAGTGGTGGGAACCTTGGGCACATATCTGGGCCGGGGTCTCAGGATCACGTGAGAGTTGGCCGGCCTGAACTCCAGGCATGATTCGTCGACCGAAAATGCCTGCAGGTCCCCTACCCTCTTAACGGAAGCCAATGCAGTCAGGAGCACTGTCTTCCAAGACAAGATTTTCAACTCTGCTGAAGGCAATGGTTCAAAGGGCGCTCTCTGCAGTGCCGTTAGCACCAGAGACAAGTCCCAAGAGGGTATAGAGTGAGAGCGAGGCGGATTTAGTCTCCTCGCTCCCCTCAGGAACCTGACGATCAGATCATGCTTCCCCAAGGACTTACCATCGACTACATCATGATGTGCAGCGATAGCGGCAACATACACTTTGAGGGTGGAGGGAGACAGCCTTCGCTCCAACCCATCTTGCAGGAAGGAAAGCACAGAACTGATCCAACATCTTCGGGGGTCTTCTTGTCGAGAAGAGCACCACTCGACTAACAGGTTCCACTTAAAAGCATAGAGGTAGCCGCAGTGATGGTGTCTGCCACTGTTTGTGGCAGATTACCTAGAACCTCCGCATCCCGTCCAGGGACCAGACATGGAGTTTCCAGAGGTCTGGACATGGGTGCCATAGGGTGCCCCGTCTCTGAGTCAGAAGGTCCTTCCTCAGAGGAATGGGCCAAGGAGGAGCTGTCGCGAGGAGCACTAGTTCCGGGAACCAGGTCCGGTTGGGCCAATATGGCGCGACTAACAAGACCTGCCCCTCGTCCTCCCTGACTTTGCACAAAGTCTGTGCTAGAAGACTCACTGGGGGAAACGCATACTTGCGTAGGCCCCGGGGCCAGCTGTGTGCCAGTGCATCTGAGCTGAGGGTCCCCTTGGTCAGGGAGTAAAACAACTGGCAGTGCGACATGTCCGGGGCGGCAAATAGGTCTACCTGTGAGGTCCCGAAGCGTCTCCAGATCAGGGGCCCACGGAGTTTGCTTTGGCGGGGTAGCCCTAACCGTGATCCTCAGGTCACCCTGGCTATTCACCGAAGTAGCTCTATTCTGCTGTCCAGCAGGAATAGCTCTAGATCGGGGCATAGGTAAGGGGACTCCGCCTTCCCGAAGGTAGTTGAGTCTCGACCTCAATGCCGAGATAGTCATGTTCCCGCAGTGGGAACATGAACTGTCTACAAACGCTGCCTCAGCGTGCTGAATGCCCAGACTCATGAGACAACGATTGTGTGACCGTCAGCTGGTGACAGGGAACGACCGCATCCAGAAACGCACTGGTGGAATGACATCTTGAAAAAGACGCAGTGTCACACCTGTGTACTCTTTCTCTGCCGTGGCAAAAACACAGGAGATAGTGCAGCCTGTGTTTTGCACTCAAAACAGTGGAACGCCCCACTGAACCAACAGAGTTGCTGTAATAACAACAGTTTTTAACTCTCAGTGAGTTAGTTAGTTAGTCACTTTATTGTCCACAGGTGGAAATTTGTCTTTGGCTTCACCACAAAGAAACACATTCAATATCATCACACAGATCACATAAAAATACAACAAGTAACATAATCACCCCTCACATCCCAGTATTTAAAATTCTAACGGCAGTTGGCACAAATGACATTTGATACACCTTTTTCCTTGCTTGAGGTTGCCTAAACCGTCTTTTTGATGGTAAAAGCTGAAATTTAATATTCAAGGGATGAGAACAATCTTCAATAATAACCTGTGCTTTTTGTTTGACTCTTGTTTGATAAATTTAATTTAATTGTCTTTGTGGTTGTCCTACAATTGCACTAGCAATTTTAACTACTCGGCACAGTTTTTGCTTTTCTTTAACTGGCAATAGTCCATACCACATGGTCATACTAAAACATATAACACTCTCGACAAGATTCTTATAAACCATCTCTAAAATATATTGACTCACACCAAAATGTTGTAACCTCCTAAGAAGATATAATCTCTGCATTGCTTTTTTAAAGACATACTCAACATTTCCAGCAAATGTCAATTTACTATCAATAAATGTTCCTAAATATTTAAAACTTCGAACCGTCTCTATTTGATATCCATCAAGTATCAAAGGTTCTAACCCTTCAATAAAATCTACTCTATTCCTACTAATGATCAGTTCCTTGGTTTTATTCATATTTATCTCCAGTGAACTCAATTTACACCAGTTTTGAAGCAAATTTATGTAACTATAATACAGCATATCGCCTTCTGTTCCAGCTTTACTCAACCGGCCAACAAGTGCCATATCATCCACGTATTTAAATAAATTAAGATATGAATCCTTGATTTTAAATTCATTTGTATACAACGAAAAAAGTAAGGGTGATAAAATAGTTCCTTGTGGAACTCCTGTATTCCACAAGGAGTTTGCGGTCCTCGCTGTTGTGCCTTCACACCAACACTCAGAACTTCTCCTCTCTCTCGTTCTGTTTTCTCTCCAATACAGGAACTCTTTAACACTCTCCAGCAGCAAACAAACGGCTCCGAAGTGAATGACAAATGTGCGCTGCATCTGCTTCCGTATTTATACCCGCGCTGCAGGGCGGAGCGCGAGATGCAAATCTCGCATGCCAATGGCCATTGGCCCGTTCTGTATACACTCAAAGCTGGTAGGGGCTCCCAGAAGTGATCCCAATTCATCGGTGACGTCCGACGTACGTCAAACGTGACCGACTAAAAGGGAACCATACATGTTTGGAGTGACATGTGGATGAGAAAATAATGACAGAATGTGCTCTTCTTTGGCTGAGCTATCCCTTTAACAAATCCATAGAATAGCATAGAAAAATCTGCGTTAAAAAATTCAGTACAGTTCCTGTATAAACATCTGAATATTTATGTGAACCAAGTCTGAACTCGCTACAGTGTCATATTTATTTGGATTACATCTTTGACACAATTTCTAGGTATAAATAGCCTGGGGATGTTTGCATGAATTACAGTGTGCTGAAAACCATTACAAAGCATTGTGGTACATACAACACTCACATTCTGATGTGAACTCAGTGGAACATCCTTCTCACAGTTCAATCCTGTACCGCCTCTTTCTGACGCTGGCCCCAAAGTTGTTTTCTCTTTGCTAATCTCATAGACAAGTATAACTTGATTAGACTTCAAAAATCCAAGGGTAAAACTATTGATTGTCTCCAGGTGGAATTAATCTAGAGCACAATTATGTAGGAGTCTCTTCTCATACCATTTGTTTTAGTCCACAGCCTCCAAATCAACAGACCCCATTTTGCAGATGCTCACCGAGGAATGGGAGAAAAGAAAAACTCAATCCAATTATACAGATAAATAGGACTAATCATGCAACCAAAAAATTTGAATATGAGGTTTATGGGTGGGTCGATAAGCATTATCGTTTCACCCCTGCTGAAATTTACAGCATAATTTCAGATAACGCTGGAAGAGAAAGGATACAAATTGCACCGATAAATAGTTCAACATTAGACATTAACATATGGATTGTAAGGGACCCTGATAAGGGGGAGACATTTTATTAGAGGCGAGAAACATCCCATTAAAAGGCCCCACTAGGTGAACCATTTCCATAATTCATGCGCTAGAGAGGCATCAGAAAGGTAAGGCTTCCATTGTGGAATGGGCAAATTGACTTTCAAAGGCCATTTCAATAAGGATTATTCTGATACAGGTGACTGCATGACTGGTGAAATTATTTCACCAAATATGGGACTGGTTTTCCACATCAAGAAATTCTTTTTCACTCGGCTGTAACTTAAAAAAACAAAAGAAAATGTACTGAAAATGCAGAGTTTCCGCAAAAATATTAAGACAGCTGTTTTTGACATTGATAATAACAAGAAATGTTAGAGTGATTTCTGAAGGATCATGTGATACAAGACTGTTTACACTAGTGCGTTTTTGTTTCAAAATGGCGTTTTAAAATGAAAACGATCCTCGTCTACACTGGCGTTTCCATTGCATTTCAGAAACGATCTCTCTCTACAATGCATGACCGAAAACGCATGTCACATGACCGTTCATGCACACTGGGCATGTGCATACAGTTGTAAACAGTTGTAAACAGTATACAATACAGCATTTAACTGCACCCCGGCTGCTAGAAAAGGATCACAAAAAGTCAGCAAAGCATGCAGTTCCGTCTTCGTGTTATTGTTTACACGGTCGTCAAGGCTGGTATGTTACAGAGCCGTTGAGAGAGACAGCTCTGGGCTGCGTTTCCCAAAAGCATTGTAATACAATAGCCACCAACGGTCTCTATGATAAACTTAGGTGTACAGTGCTTTTGGGAAACGCAGCCCTGGTCTGTTATTGTCGTGTTCCAGTAGCGTAATGTGGGCAGCCCCGCCATCGGTTTTAACTCTCCGTTTACACTGAAATGCAACCCCGGAGTTTTCAAACTAAAACCAACGCTATCTCATGACCAATTCATACGTATTTGTACGAGGTCGCTATACTGCAGTGATGGGTAGGTTTAGGGGTGGGGTTTGAGGTTAGGTAATTCGTATGAAATCATACGAATTGACCAACTTGACATATGATTTAGCAAAAATCGCACACATTCGTAAGAAATTAGCCACCTCGTAAAATACGTACAAATTGCCGTGAGATCGGGTTGACTAAAATGGGGTCTGCAGCATTTTCAAAAGTCTCCGTTTTAGAGGTTCGAAAGCACCGGAGTAGTGTAGATGACTGGCTTAACCGTAGCAAAACGTATGCGTTTTAAAACGAAAACACACTAGTGTAAACAGGGCTGTTCTATTAATACTTACTACCAATTAGAAAAGTTTTTAATTATTACAATTTATTCCTGTGATGACAAAGCTGAATTTTCAGCAGCCATTACTCCAGTCTTCAGTCACATGATCCTTCAGAAATCATTCTAATCGAATCATTCCAAACTTTTGACCAGTAGTGTATTTACCTTTCTGGATGACAAACATAGAATATTTATACCACTTTCCTGTTTTAAAGGTCCCATGACATGAAAATTTCACTTTATGAGTTTTTTTTAACATTAATATGAGTTCCCCTAGCCTGTCTATGGTCCCCCAGTGACTAGAAATGGAGATAGGCGTAAACCAAGCCCTGAGTATTCTGCTCTGCCTTTGAGAAAATGGAAGCTCAGATGGGCCAATCTGGAATCTTCCCTATATGTCGTCATACGGGGAAAGGTTACCTCCCCTTTCTCTGCTTTGCCCGCCCAGAGAATTTGGAGAAAATGGATTCAGTTTTTTACATTTAATTCAGTCGCAATGTCAGCACAGGCTTTTACGATATGGATTCGACAGCACCGCCACAAACAGTAAGTAACAGTGTTCATTAATGCCTGATCTGTGATCAGTGATTTCTGATGTGTAGCTAATTATTCAAGTTCACACAGACTTTCTTTCTAAATCGCTTAATACTGTTTACGCATCAGTGAATCAAGCCAGTGACTAAACGATCAACTTCACATTGTTTCTCTTAGTAGCATGAAACAAATATATTATTTAAATTGTGATTAAACTACAGAGAGCGATCAAAGAACACTCTCTTTATAATGTTTGAAGCTGATCACACATCGCGAGTATATCTGCACACTTGCCCAAACTGCCGTTATAATGGATGACGCTGTTATGCTGCACAACGAAGCTCTTACTGTATTCATATCGATATTGTGTTTGCTGTTAGTTGTGGTGAAAGCATTTTGTGAGAAAAATAGCGTTGCAATGACGAGATCACTGCATTCACGCGATAAACAGACTGTCTGGCTACTCAATGCTCATCTCTGCAGCCTTTCATGTGATGGGAAAAGATCTAAAAATAATGCTATAATCAACACTTTCACGATTCGTTAATCTCGACAGCAGTAATAGTAAAAAAACGTAGTAAAAGTATTCGAGAGGGGTTCCACATGTAATACGCATTTCAGATGCAAAGATGTCAGCCAATCACAGCAGTGGGCGTTTACACTGAAGTCTTACAGCAGACACGGCCCTTCAAACAGAGCATTCAAGCCAGAGGGCTAAAATCAGGATAGAAAAATGCCTTTTATTTCTAAATTATGACATTTTATAATGTAAAAGTCATACTAACAATATAAGTACACCTCAGGAAACATTATAAAATAATAAAAAAATCCACATCATGGGACCTTTAAAATACATTGATACAGCAGCATTCGTTAAGACAGTCTGTAAAGTGGCAGTTCACTGACTTTTTTTTATAGCGAGAGACATTTTGAGAAACAGAATTTAGGTTATAATCTTTACACAAAAACACGTTCCATAATCAACATCTGGGTCTTGAAATTATTGCATCAGTGATAAGCGCCACAGCTTTATAGCTCACAAAAACATTTGCATTTGCTTACAACAGTAACACACACAGATTCACTCCTCTATGGCATTTTCCTGAACCATTTTAAATGAATAACAAAGCTGACTAAATCGTTTCTATAATTCACATGGCAATGTCATTTTAAATATTGTTAGTTAGCTCAGACGTGATCAATATTACTTAGATTAACCTTCAATTTCCATATTTCCTCTTAAGACAGCCGTAACTGCTTTAAAGTCACACCCTTGTACCCTGTACAGGCAAGTAATTATGAATATGCGGCAGAGAAATATGACAACACGACCGCACAATCACCACACGCGGCTTCAATTGTGTACCAATGAGCTATTGCCTAATTGTTGGAGCCAAACTGAATCAGCAGATGAATTTATAAGGGCATTTAGACCCCAATTTCATTGGAAGCTTAATGATGTCGATCGATGGAGGCTGTGTATCTGAAGGACAAACACATGTTTTCGCTCTTCTTTTGCCTAATTGCTGTGTGTTTCAATCAAACTCTTTAATCAAGTGAGACAGGACCGGTGTGGGCCGACTGCCAGACATGGCCGTGTTTTCTAAAATATAGACCCAGGAGATGCTTCGGTAGCAGGTTGGCTGCAGTACAGATCTAGAATCAATTGAATCGCACCCATTACAAGGTACAACACACAAAAAACTGGTCTCAGGATGTCTTCGTCTGCTCCAAAGCCCCATCAAACTTCACCTTATCCACCTACACAATCCATTCTGTACAACAAGCTGGCATGACGTCCCCGTTCCCCTTGACTGCCTCCCTCAAATCACCTGCAATCTGTACACAATCCTCTTGAAGACCCTCAGAGCTTTTTAAAGCTGCATGTCTCCATCTGTGATCAGGAATGAATGTGGTTTTCAATCATGTAATCAATTTGAGACATGGTGGGTGTGCGGGAGGTGATTTGAACATTGGCCGCAGCCATATTCCTTATGTTCTTCACGCGTAATATTGTCTTCATGTCCACCGGCACTCTAATACTGAGCAGGCTCGCCCGAGCACATTGCTGGGTCACATGTATGTCACTGCATGCTGTCACTCTACAAACATCTCACCATCTATATTCACCAAATGAAAGAGTCCAGAGCTCTTACATCCTCTGGACGTTTCTCCATCACTGTAAACTCCATCTCAGCTGGCAGCAGAAGACAATCTTGCTTGATTTCATGCGTAACTATGTACCAGATGTCATCCGTAGTTCAGATAACATCAACAAAAACAGAGTGGGCCTTCATGCAACACAAGCAGAATGAGTTTCTGTGTAAATCATTCATACATTCATTTGGTGCATTGACTGCGACAGTCGGTTTTGTGGATTTTTTTCCTTCTTTACAGAAATATGTTTTGCTTGTGTTTTATGAATAAGGAAATTATAATAATCAGATAAAAACCAAGAAAATACTGAACTTGCTCAAATTAAAAAATTTCGCAGCACTTTCAAAGTGAAATATCCACGTCCAGTTTTATCCAAAACAGATGAATGTGAACCTGGCAACATTTTATTATGTTTGTTATTGTATGTAACACGGTTAATAATCACGTTTGAAAACAATGTACCACATACACTAAACCCAGCCGAAAGTGTGAGCAAAAGTGAAAGTGAAAGATTATTAATCTATAATCTGCCACTGTAATTATAATTTGTAAAATAAACTCAAACTCTGGAAACGGCAGTGAATTGTATGTACAGTATAGGTATATTTTTGGAGTTTTGCTAAAATGCAGGTAGATGCATGTTTTTCCAAAAAGCCCATGTTGTAACATAAACGATGTTTTCTGACGATGTCATCCCAACACTATTAATTTAGGCCCAGAAACGAAGGCACTGCCAAGGTGCATAACATGATGTATTAGTTCCCAGTAGGGATACATACAGGGCCTAAGACAAACTTTTTGCCACACCTGCCAATAGACGGTGACTTAAGAAAATATAATGACCATAAATGCAAACCCGATTCCAAAAAAGTTGGGACACTGTACAAATTGTGAATAAAAAAGGAATGCAATAGTTTACAAATCTCTTAAACTTATATTTTATTCACAATAGAATATAGATAACATATCAAATGTTGAAAGTGAGACATTTTGAAATGTCATGCCAAATATTGGCTCATTTTGGATTTCATGAGAGCTACACATTCCAAAAAAGTTGGGACAGGTAGCAATAAGAGGCCGGAAAAGTTAAATGTAAGGAACAGCTGGAGGACCAATTTGCAACTTATTAGGTCAATTGGCAACATGATTGGGTATAAAAAGAGCCTCTCAAAGTGGCAGTGTCTCTCAGAAGTCAAGATGGGCAGAGGATCACCAATTCCCCCAATGCTGCGGCGAAAAATAGTGGAGCAATATCAGAAAGGAGTTTCTCAGAGAAAAATTGCAAAGAGTTTGAAGTTATCATCATCTACAGTGCATAATATCATCCAAAGATTCAGAGAATCTGGAACAATCTTTGTGCGTAAGGGTCAAGGCCTGA
Organism: Coreius guichenoti; assembly: GCA_039654105.1. NCBI lineage: Eukaryota > Metazoa > Chordata > Actinopteri > Cypriniformes > Gobionidae > Coreius > Coreius guichenoti. The sequence goes on along the minus strand of CM077177.1, from coordinate 26,831,296 downwards.
AAACCATACTGGATGCTCATGATCTTCGGGCCCTTAGACGGCACTGCATCACATACAGGAATGCTACTGTAATGGAAATCACAACATGGGCTCAGGAATACTTCCAGAAAACATTGTCGGTGAACACAATCCACCGTGCCATTCGCCGTTGCCGGCTAAAACTCTATAGGTCAGAAAAGAAGCCATATCTAAACATGATCCAGAAGCGCAGGCGTTTTCTCTGGGCCAAGGCTCATTTAAAATGGACTGTGGCAAAGTGGAAAACTGTTCTGTGGTCAGACGAATCAAAATTTGAAGTTCTTTTTGGAAAACTGGGATGCCATGTCATCCGGACTAAAGAGGACAAGGACAACCCAAGTTGTTATCAGCACTCAGTTCAGAAGCCTGCATCTCTGATGGTATGGGGTTGCATGAGTGCGTGTGGCATGGGCAGCTTACACATCTGGAAAGGCACCATCAATGCTGAAAGGTATATCCAAGTTCTAGAACAACATATGCTCCCATCCAGACGTCGTCTCTTTCAGGGAAGACCTTGCATTTTCCAACATGACAATGCCAGACCACATACTGCATCAATTACAACATCATGGCTGCGTAGAAGGATCCGGGTACTGAAATGGCCAGCCTGCAGTCCAGATCTTTCACCCATAGAAAACATTTGGCGCATCATAAAGAGGAAGATGCAGTTGACAGTTGAGCAACTAGAAGCCTGTATTAGACAAGAATGGGACAACATTCCTATTCCTAAACTTGAGCAACTTGTCTCCTCAGTCCCCAGACGTTTGCAGACTGTTATAAAAAGAGGGGATGCCACACAGTGCTAAACATGGCCTTGTCCCAACTTTTTTGAGATGTGTTGATGCCATGAAATTTAAAATCAACTTATTTTTCCCTTAAAATGATACATTTTCTCAGTTTAAACATTTGATATGTCATCTATGTTGTATTCTGAATAAAATATTGAAATTTGAAACTTCCACATCATTGCATTCTGTTTTTATTCACAATTTGTACAGTGTCCCAACTTTTTTGGAATCAGGTTTGTATATTAAAACTCTTTTTCAGTCAGTTATGACACCAAAAATTTCTATTTTCTATTAAATTTTGATACCTTTCAGCGCTGGGCTCGTTGGGTTCTGTCTTCTGGTTTGTTTTTCCACAGCATTAAGGTAAGATCTTACAGATCTATGCATGAACCGTTCGTTTTAAAGTCTTCCTTGTTTACCGACATTTGTTATGACATCCACTTCAAACATTACAAAGTTCATGATAACACAAAATTCTAAAGATGGCTGCGCATTTGTACACAGGTATTTTCTTTCTCTACTGTTTATGTTCACTTAAGGCATAACCGGCTGTGTTTACTAGAATACTCAACAAGATGGGCATTTTTTTTTAACACATTTTTTTTTTCTGTGAATTTGTCCATTTAAGAACAAGAAGATGTGAAAGAATCCAATTCAGTTTTTGCATGCTGTCTGAGACGTGGCTTTCTGGGCATGCGCTTTGGATGTGTGTGCGCACGCAAAACTTCTCACACAGTAGCGAAGTTCCCTTCATGTCTTCTTGCGCTTGAATATTTAAAAGGAAAAGACTTAAACTTTCGTGACAATGCAGCACTGGCCCGTCAATTGTCCAGAATGTCATTCACATTTGTTCATGTTCATGTTCTCACAACATTCAGTGTGTTTACATGCACCCTCATAATGCAATTAAAATTGGATTTTGGCAATATTGTGATTAAACTTTACCTCATGTAAACACAATAATTTGATTAAGCTCATGATCGCAGTAAGCATAATTGCATTAACATACGCTGATTTTAATCGCATTAAAAAGGCATGTAAACACCTTAATCGCAATATTGCCGCTCTGACCAAAGTGCGCATGTGCGCGGACATATATGGATGCCGTGCGTTGTTCACACAACTTCATGAATGAACTCCGTGACATTATGCTGAAGTTTTCTCTTCTCCAAATCAATAAACTCTGTCAGCACAACTCGCTGCCAGGTCTCTGCTCCTTATCTTCATCCAGACGGCGAGAAGAACATGACGACAGCATAGGCAAACCCGGCATTGCGATGTTCATCGCGGGGCCGATTAATATCCAGTACGTCCATAAAAATGTATTTTGAATTTGATGTGAGTAGATTAAAATAGCCGGTAACATTCATAATGTATGCCTATCTGAGTGTGGTATAACTTATTAGAGAATAATTAGAATAATAAAAATTGCATGTAAACTTAGTGAAGAGTTCTGCTCGTGTCATGTAAACATCTTACTGCGATTAAGACCTTACTCTGATTATTAGAAATAATCACATTATTGGTGCACATGTAAACGTAGTCATTCATAGAATTCATAGAAATGTTACTGGCCAACAGGCGATTGACACAGTTTCATATACTCACCAACACCGCATTTTTACTCGCATTTCGTGCTTGCTGAGTGTTCATTTTAGGCCCTGGATACATACATCTGTACCATATCCGTTATTGCTCCATATTAGAGATTTTTTAATTAATTGGTATTGGTGTTGATTTAATTGTACAAGCTAATTTCCCCTATTTTTACATTCATATAAAAAAGCAATAAAACTGATCATATTAATTGTCAACATTGTCTTAAGATGCTGAAAAAGAAAATGAAGTCATATGTTGTTCATGCTGTTATTTAGCACATTTTGAAACATCCATATCCCCTGAGATACGTTGCAAGATTAGGGTAAGAATTTCTTTGCATTTTCAACTAGATATTTTCTTGCAGGGTAGAACAGGGGTAGACAACCCTGGTTCTGGAGGGTTACCGTCTTGCAGAGTTTAGCTCCAATCCCAATTGAACACCAAAACCAGCTAACACAAATTACAGGCATGTGTGTTTGATTTTGGAGCTAACTCTGCAGGACAGTGGCCCTCAAGCCAGAGTTGACCAGCCCTAAGGTTGAAGATGAGACACTTCAGCAGTGTAAAAACAATAGAAATTTAAATGCATCTTGGGACACTTAGACATGTCACACATGCAGCATATTTTGCATATTATTATTATTATTATTATTTTTTTTTTTGCATATGCAGGGATGTCTCCCTGACCTTAAAGCCCAGACTACATAAGACCCAGCACCATTTAGATAAAACAAATGGTCATGTCAGAATGCTTTTTATGGATTTCACATAAGCATTTAATACTGTACAACCGCAAATTTTAAAAGAAAGATTGCAAGATAGAGTGTAAGTAGCATGGTTAATTTTATGGATTGAGGAACGTTTAAGTAATAGGCCCCAACGAGTCTGTTAACGGAATCTTATCTGACTGATTGTATAGCCCTAAATTTAGGATTACCATAGAGATGTGTATTATCACCTCTGCTTTTCTCTGTTTATACTAATTAACTTCAATGTAAAAGGGACGATCTCACTTTAAAGGGGTCATCGGATGCCCATTTTCCACAAGTTGGTATGATTCTTTAGGGTCTTCATGTAAAGTCTGTAACATACTTTGGTTAAAATTCCTCAATGTGTGTGTAAAACAACACACTTTTTACCTCCTCAAAAACAGCTCTGTTCACAGAGACCCGTTTCGGTGCATGTCTCTTTAAATGATAATGAGCTACTGCTCACCCCACCCCTCTCTTCTGTGGGGCGTGTAGACACCATAGACTGTAAAAAAATATGGACATAGTGTCCGTGACGTCACCCGTAGTTTTCTGAAGAGCAGTTTTGAAGCGTAAAGTCGGCTGTTGCCATCTTGACAGTGCGTCACCGCGCGTCACTCCCGGATAACTATTGTTTACAGATCGATGATCGAAAGTATTTTAGCATAACATTGTTTCGTGGTATGGCAATTTAACAATGAGACAGAAAAATAAATTAATATGAGTAATTAACAAAGCAAAAAAGATCACCGGGCAAAAACAGAGTACATTGCAAGAGCTATTTTCACATTTTATGGAATCCACATGTACCAGATGATGCCCGGATCTGGGCCGACACTATGTTGCCGTCTGGGTTGGATCAGACTAATCCCCTCCACTCCACCCCTTCCTTCAGGGCGCAGGCTGCGTATACCATTGGCTAAAAAGAACATATATAAAAGATCATTTGTTCCACTGGCGGTGACTTTTTTAAACCAAATCCTTAATTGAGGTAGTTACTATAGGTGCTTGTACGCGTGTATATAGGTATGTGCGTGTATATATGCAGATATATATATTGTATTCATTCATTTTATGCATGTTTTTGATAGGGACAAATGTGTGTTCCATGTGTTTTATTATGTGGTATGTAATGTGGATGTATAGTAATGTCTGATGTATTTTTTTTATGCCAGTGTTAAAGATTAATTTCTGTCTAGAAAATCTGAACAGACAATAAAGTCAAACAAACAAACAAACAAGGGTTAAAGTTCATCTTTAAAAACACCAATAATTTAATAACACTGTTAAATGTAATCTTTAGAAAATCTCAAAATAAATATCCATTTTTCATACTATTGTAATTCATTTATTACCCTTAAAAGTTACTAAAAGTTATTTTCCCCTAAAGGTTTGTGCCATTTTTGCACATTTATTTCTGACAGTGAGGGGTCATTATGATTGTTTGATAGCAAAGCATTTCCTCAACAAAGGATTGTGCAAGAAACCGATGTAACCAACTATGGTCCAGCTTCAATTTTAATCACGTTGTGCAGGCTAGGGCAGTCGTAGAGCAGTCGTGACCATACCAGTTGTGTACCCTCAATTGTGCAATCTCTGCAGTCTGCTAAAGCTTTCTCCATGGTCAGTTTACCCAGTGTCTGGAAATCCAGGAACATTACATTCATGTGATGGGTAAACTGCAATACCTTTTTGGTAAGGGCCTAAAGATTGACAAAAAGAAGAGAGAAAGAAGAGAAAATTTAAGATAAAGTGCTTTGGAAAGAGTCAATTTAATTTATTCTCAATAGTCCTTTTGGCTGACAAAATGTTAAGATGAATGTGTCTGCTCTTGTTTTTGTGAACCCGCTGCATTAAAGGTTCAAATTATGCTGGGATCATAAGGACGGGAGGTAATGAAAAGATAAATCATTTGGAGTAAGTGGGAGGGATATTAAATTTTTCATGAGGGGTACATTCAAAAACATGCCCCCCCCCCCCGTGCTCATAGCTCACACACAGAACAGACATGTTCTGCTGAATAATCACAATCTTTAATGAAACAATACAGAAAATGCAAGAATGCAGCGGCTGTTCTGAATTAACTGGTTGAAATGTTTCTCACGTTCGATTCTTACTCATATCTCTTGCCATCAGGATGAGCTTTTCTCATATCAGTGAAATTATTTGCGTATATAATTAATCTATAAACCATTACACATATTAGTCAAAACACTCTTAAAACACACTTTGAGAAGCACAGTCTAAAGTCATTTTTTTTAAATCTTTGGGACTGACTGTCCCAGCTCTGTCATTTTGCAAGTGATGAAATCAGATCCATCTTGCTTTCCTCCTGATCCATTTTGTTTTCCTTACTCACAACATCCAAATTAAGAAAAAAAAAAAAAAAGTGAGGCCTGTTTGCTTGAAATAGAAACATGGGTTTCACGCTTTATATGGGCAATATTTAGATTTTTCTATTTCATATGATTTTCTTTAATGGAACTAAAAATGAGACGTTTAGCAGAATGTTCAAGCTGCTCTTTTCTATTCAACGAAACTAAATGGTGACCATGGCTTTCAGAAAAGATTTTCAATGAATGAACAACAGATTAAGTAAGGGATAATCGCCTAGGTTACAACTGTAACCTCGGTTCCCTGAAGAGGGAACGAGCGTTGCATCGAATGACGCTATGGGAACGCAATGCGTGATGAAGTCATGAAGCACGTCAAATCAGTCCAATGGTGAGACGAGACGTCAGAGCGGGTGACGTCATGAACCAGGAAGCTATAAAGCCTGCTCAAAACAAAGCCGCGCTAGCTTCAAAAGTCTGAAGTAGTCGCTTTTGACAGGCACATTGGAGATATGGCAGGGCGATGCAACGCTTGTTCCCTCTTCAGGGAACCGAGGTTACAGTCGTAACCTAGGCGTTCCCTTTCAAGGGAACTCCCGTTGCATCAAATGACGCTATGGGAACGTCTGTACCAACGCCACCATAGCGAGAAGTGACTGTCCAGTGTGAAATTAGACAAGCAGCACTAGGACGAGAGTACTTGAGACCCTGGTGTGGAGCCCAAGTCGAGAGAGTAAAATCTGACGAATGTGTGCGGTGAGGACCACCCTGCCGCATCACAAACTTCTTGCAGAGCAACTCCTGATATAAGGGCCTTAGAGGCCGCCATACTCCTAGTAGAGAGAGAACGAACTGCCATAGGGGAAGGCTGTCCGACTGACTCATAAGCTAGTGAGATAGACTCAACCACCCACTTGCTCATTCTTTGCTTAGATGCAGGAGACCCTTTGTTAGGAGGCCCAAAGCACACGAACAGTTGTTCAGAATTACGCCACAGGGCAGCTCTGTGGACATAAGCATCTAATGCCCTAACAGGGCATAGCAAATTATTCTTCTCCCGGTCTGCATTTTGGAAAGGTGGAGGACAATAGATCTGGCTACATTCGTAGGGACCTTAGGAATATAACCTGGCCTAGGATGAAGGAAGGCCTTAACCATGCCAGGTGCAAATTCCAGGCACGAGGGTGCAACTGACAGCGCTTGCAAATCTCCTATCCTTTTAAGAGATGAAATAGCGAGGAGGAACAAAGTTTTTAAGGTTAAAAACTTAGCCGGAACCTCCTCCAGCGGCTCAAACGGAGCCTGGGAAAGGCCCTGAAGGACAGTAGCCAGATCCCAGGTCGCGAACCCTAGTGCGAACTGCAGGCCTCAGCCTCAGAGTACCACGGAGGAAACGAGACACCAACGGATCTTTACCCAAAGACATGCCACCCAAAGGAATGTGGTAAGCACTTAAGGCTGCCACATAAACCTTCAAGGTGGATGGGGATAGACCTGCAGTGAACTGGTCCTGCAGGAACTCCAGCACTGTACCAACCGGGCAGTTAACTGGATCCCACTGACGGTCACTACACCATGAAGTGAAGACTTTCCACTTTAGGGTATAAAGTTTCCTCGTGGAAGGAGCTCTGGAGTGTAGAATGGTCTCCACAACCTCAGTTGAGAGACCTGCCCCTATGAGCTCGGCCCCCTCAGAGGCCAAGCCCACAGGTTCCACAGTTCTGGACGGGGGTGAACAGTCGAGCCCCCTGCTTGGGACAGAAGGTCCTCCAGGGGAGGCCCGTCGAGAAGAGATACTAGATCTGAAAACCATACTCGGCCCGGCCACCGCGGGGCTATCACAATAAGGCGTACTTGGTCCCTGCGAACTATCTCCAAAACTCCTGGGAGCAGAGCAATTGGGGGAAATGCATACAGACGCAGCCTCGGCCACGTCTGTACCATCGCATCCAGCCCCAGGGGAGCTGGATGCGTGAGGGAGAACCAGAGTGGACAGTGAGACGTCTCTCAAGATGCAAACAGATCCACTTGTGCCTGGCCGAACACCCTTCATATCTGCTCCACCACCTCGGGGTGGAGCCTCCATTCCCCGGGCCTCAGCCCCTGTCTCGACAGGATGTCTGCTCCTATATTCTGGGCCCCCGGGATATAAGCTGCTTTGAGTGACAGTAACTTTCCCTGGGAACTTTCCTTTGCAAAGCGGACGCGAGCGCAGACCCCCCTGGTGATTTATGTAGGCGACCACCGAAGTGTTGTCTGTGCGGACTAACACATGATGGCCCCTGAGGTCTGTGAGAAAATTTTTCAGGGCAAGAAAAACTGCCAACATCTCCAGGCGATTGATGTGCCATGAGAGATGGTGGTCCCTCCACAGACCCTGAGTTGAGCGACCCTCCAGGATCGCTCCCCAGCCCGTGAGAGAGGCATCTGTCGTTAGCATTTTGCGACAACTCGAAGCCCCCAGCACGGGACCCTGGGACAGGAACCAAGGTTTCTTCCACATAACCAGGGCAGGTAGGCATCGCCGCGTGACCCTGATCATGCGAAAGGGGTTGCCCCTCGGGGAAAACCCTTTAGTCCTGTGCAGCAGTCCAAAAGGTATCATGTTGGATGCTGCTGCCATCAGACCCAACAGTCTCTGAAACTGTTTTACAGTGAGTGACTGGCCTAGCTTTATATTTTTCACAGCTGAAAGGATGGACTCTATGCGTGCCGGTGACAGACGTGCCTGCATCGACGTTGAGTCCCACACCACGCCTAAAAAAGTAGTCCTCTGTAGTGGAGAAAGCACACTCTTCTTGGCGTTCAACCGTAACCCCAACTCCTTCATGTGGGCGAGAACGACATCTCGATGCCGAACCGCCAACTGATGCGACTGAGCTAAAATCAACCAATCGTCGATGTAGTTCATAATGCGAATACCCCGAAGGTGCAGTGGCACCAGAGCTGCATCTACGCATTTCGTGAAAGTGCGGGGTGATAATGCTAGGCCCGAATGGAAGAACCAGATATTGGTAAGCTTTGCCCCCGAAAGCAAACCTCAGGAACTTCCTGTGATATGGAAGGATGGAAATGTGGAAGTATGCGTCCTTGAGATCTATCGTGTCAAACCAGTCCTCGGACCTGATCTGTGGCATGATTTGTCTCAAAGTTAACATTTTGAACTTTAGCTGCATGACTGTGACGTTCTGAACTCGAAGATCCAAAATGGGCCGCAACCCCCCATCCTTCTTTGGAACTATGAAATACCGGCTGTAAACCTGGTTTCCCTGTGTGAGGGAGGTACATATTCTATGGCTCCTTTCTCTAACAGAGCTTTCACTTCCTGTTCCATTACCAGAACCTGCTCGGGGCCCATAAACCCCCATAAACCTGGGCGGGCGAGACCCAAACTGTATTTGATACCCTTTTTCTACAGTTTGCAGGACCCAACAAGACACATTTGGCAGTAGCTTCCACACTGCCAAAAATTCCACTAGAGGTACCATCCTCTCAAGAATGGCTTCTGGTTTTTGTTGTGCTGTCAGTCCAGTGCCCTGTAACGGTGAACCGGCAGGGAACACCTGAACTGACTGCTCTAGAACCCTCCTCGGAGGGGGCGTGCACCCCAGGACCACTACGTTTCTGGGTGGACCCTGAGATACACACTCGCGGGAGACCGCTGCTCCCTGTAACACCAGAGGTGGCAGGGTTGGCAGAACGGCCCCCTGAGGGCACCGAAGGGAGGCGGGCACCATATGATGTGTTGACCGCTCTACTTCGTGGGGGACTGCCCTCATTGGTCTGACACCACTTGCGTCAGGACCTCTTCCCCGCAGCCTTCTTGGAGATAATAACGGTCCTCAGATCTGCTTTACCCCTAGAAGACTGCAGCAGAGCGTGCCTCCCACGTCCCCAATCCTTCTGAGGGGGAGCACGAGAGGCCACGCTCTGTTTCTGTGTGGCACGGTGTGAGGAACTGGCTTTAGTTGTTTGGGGCTGCCCCTTATGCTCAGCAGCCCCGGCGATATGTGAGCGGCGGGGGAGAAGTTTTTGAAATGCATCCGCCTGCTTAGCTGCCTCCTGAAACCTATCGACGACCGACGTAACGGCGTCGCCGAACAGGCCAGTAGGTGACAGGGGTGCATCCATAAGGAAACTTTTGTCTTTTTCCTTTATGTTACTTAAATTCAACCAGAGATGCCTCTCAGTAGCCACCAAGGCTGCCATAGAGCGGCCGATTGATTTAGCCGTCTCCTTGGTGGCCATGAGAGACAGGTCTGTGGCCCGACGTAATTCGCAAACCACGTCTGGGCCAATACCCCCGCCCTCATTCATATCACCTAGCAACTCAGCCTGGTATGCCTGCAGCAGCGACATGGTGTGTAAACATGCTGCAGCCTGACCAGCCGCTGAGTATGCTTTTCCCACTAATGATGATGTAACTCTAACTGGTTTAGTGGGAAATGTCGGGGCTTTTAGGGAAGATGCTGAATCAGGGGAAAGATAACTAGCTAGTGTATCTTCAACTTTAGGCATCTCCCCATAACCGTGCTCTTTATAGTTCATTATAGAGGAATAGTGAGATGTTTGTGGACTATACACTCTATATGAGACCGGTTTCTCCCATGATCTCCACACCTCGGTGTGGAGATCAGGGAAAAATGGCAAGCCCCGACGCTGAGGTTGTGACCGAGATGGCAGAAAACTATCGTCTAATTTGCTTTTTGAACGAACGTCCTGTCTATCTGCTGGCCAATCAATATGCAATCTTTCAACCGCTCTGGTCACAACCTCAACCAGCTCCTCATATGCGCGAGACTGAATTGGCGAATCCTCAGACTCTCTCATGCTGATGCTCTCCAGCTCCTCAGAACTGGAGGGCTGCAGCACTGGAGTCTCACTCGGGGCGGAAGAAACCGCAGCGCGGGCTTCCAAACCCAGAGTGAGACCAATAGATCTATCAGGTAAAGGCAGAGATAAGGCTGGGCCCGTCTCTAACCCCACTAATAGATCCATCTGCGAACCCCATGACTGTGATCGCCGCTGTGCCTCGGCAACAGCGGGACCAGAGCCCTGGGCAAAAGAAGTGTAGAATGGTCTCCACAACCTCCAGATCCCTGGGCAAAAGAACGCCAGGCAGGATCGGAGTGTCTGCAATGGAAGCACTTCACAGTGCTCACCGTGCATCCTCCTCGAGCGCTGACCGTGCATGCTCCTCTTCCAAACAAGCTACACAAAGAGAATGTGTGTCCCCACCCCTTAAATAACGCGGGGAGGGGTGCACACACACTCTGAACTGCTGCTTGCTCGCCATAACTTGTACAATACAACACCAAATAAGACAGACAGAATCACACAAAACGCTACTGAAGACACAGAAGCTAGCACGGCTTTGTTTTGAGCAGGCTTTATAGCTTCCTGGTTTGTGACGTCACCCGCTCTGACGTCTTGTCTCACCATTGGACTGATTTGACATGTGCTTCATGACTTCATCACGCATTGCGTTCCCATAGCGCCATTCGATGCAACGGGAGTTCTCTTGAAAGGGAACCACAAACTATTTTAATGCACCATGTGGATGCAAAGAACTGCCTGTTGTGAAGTGAAGAGTGTTTGCCTCCACAAAGTGCATTAAAAACGTGTAATGCATGCCGTGGATTATCCTGCTTATAACGTGTAATGCAATCATCATTTGCCAGCACTGACAACTTGAAACTATTATTGGTATTTGCAGTGCAATATTTGACCGGAAGGGTAAATTGATGGTTATTTTCGTTAGTTACGGCTCGTTAGATCTAGCATTCTGCCCGCTTTGAATCAGACACAGAGATAAAGTAGTGCGTGAGATTACATTTATTTGAATGAATGAATTATAGCATTTATTTGAATGAATTATCGAGAGATAGAGAGAGATGGAGAGAGAGACAGAGAGAGATGGAGAGAGAGACAGAGAGAGAGAGAGAGAGAGAGAGAGAGAGAGAGAGATTCGTACCTGCATCTGTTCAGGATCTCTCCTGAAGATCCTCTTTATTAATCTCTCTTTATTAACAATGAAGCTATGAGTTTAATTGCATCAAAAAAGCGATACAATCCCTTCGTTGCTGAAAGTAGCAATTCAGCAACAAAGCTATTTTATTACTAAAAGTTGCAGGCAGTGTTGATAACAAGTTTCTGTTCTCCTGAATGTTTCTGTGTGCGCAGCACGATTTCTGCACTCTGTGTGCAAGTGACGTGTGTATGTGTGTGTGTGTGTGTGCTTCAATGAAAACTGCGCATTAATATAGAACGGTGATTCAACTGACTTGAAACTACCTGTGCATTAAAAGGTTTTATTGCACACCTTCCAGCCAATCAGAATCGAGTATTCAGACAAACCATGGTATAAATTACTATAGCATGTCTTCAGAAGACTTATAGCACAAGGGCCATATTGACAACTTTTATTTAGCTTTTTGTCATTTTTTGTGAGCTTCACAGCATGCTCCACTTTCATTATGGAAAAGAGCATGGTGAACATTCTTCAAAATATCTAATTTTGTGTTACACAGAAGAAATCTACATCAGTAAATAAAGTCAAAATTATCATTTTTGGCTGAACTATCCCTAAAGTGCTTCATATATTCTACTGTTCATATTCTGAGACTTTTTTTTTATTATTGGAAGATCTTCCATAAGCACAGAAGGTCAGGGCATGTCTGGGCACTGTGACAGAGGCTGCATTCAAGCGGTCCGTTCACTAAATATCTCATCTTTGAGATAAGGGAGAACTGAGCGTAATTATGTGGTGCTGTCAGGCCTGAGAGGAATCCCGAGCAAAAGCCCCAAGTGCTGATTTAGAGCTGAAGGAAAGAGGAGAGATGTGACAGTGGCAGAGCCGAGAAAAGAGAGAGAAAGAGATAACATTCTCCAATCATTAAATCATCCCCCTCCGCTATCTGCACATGAGTGTCACTCAGAGGGAAAAAATAAAGAGGTGCAAATGAAATATTAATGTGTTCCTTATTTTTGAGATTTACATTAATCTCTCTTTCTCTTTCTCTTTCCTTCGCTCTCTCTCTCTCTCTCTCTCTCTCTCTCTCTCTCTCTCTCTCTCTCTCTCTCTCTCTCTCTCTCTCTCTCACTCTTGTGGAAGGAGCTGAGAGGTTTGAAATCTTTTTGCTGTTGATGTTGAGTATTCATCTAATGAGATTCTTCAACACCCTTGATATGCTTCATTTTTTCTCTTGCTTTTAAACTCTTAAATCTTTATAAAGCACAGAGACGAGAAGAAAAGGTTGATGCAAGCTGTAGAACGTCTCACGCCTGCACCTTTGGCATGCTTTCAAACAGAAACCTCAAGCATTGAACCCGATTCCCGCTGGGAGGCGGGGGGAGAATCTAGGGAAGTCAGGTGAGGCTGTATCGGATGCTGTCAGACTGTTCTATGTATGAAAAGATGAATATGTGCCCATAATTACACACCCCTATATGAGCTCATGTCGCTCATGCTAGACCTTGAGCGCTGAACATTTGTGTAAATACCAAGAGCGCTTCCAGACATCAGGAATATAATTATTCTCTGTGGTCAGGTAACAGAGTGACTCATTACTGAAGGATGATATTTGGATTTGTTAAAGTAAGAGATCATGTGTTCTGGTCACATACAGACTGCACGCAGATCATGTTAGCAAGATTTACCAATAAACCAATTATATTAGCGACAAGATGTGTATTATCATCCATGATGTATGAATCGCTTGTGGATAAGACAATCCCAAAATGTGTTGTGATGAGCTCAAAAAGATCCCTTGTGAAAAAGAAGTGTGTTATTTTGAATGTGCACTTGTAGTGTACTTCAAATTTTAAATTATTTGCAGATAATATAATATTAATGAAATAAAGGCCACTTAAGAGTAGTTCAAGAGAGTACACTTCCATGATTATGTTTCCTAACTCACAAAAGTGAACTTTGTAATAATATTTCTTAATATTTCAAAGTAATTATTAAATTACATATAAAGATGTACTTAAATCCTACTTAGAGTAAGTGGGTAACAAACACTCTTAAGTTCAACTAACTGCATTTTAATATAAATTTAAACAATAAAACATTTTATTTTAATTTGATATAAGATGCAATTAAGTGTTCTGAAACATTACATTCAGTTCGCACTTAAGTATATTATACAACAGCAGGGACATGACATTGCATTTTAAATACATAGACATTAATATGGAGTTGGTCCCCCATTTGCAGCTATAACAGCTTCCACTCTTCGGGGAAGGCTTTCCACAAGAATTTGGAGTGTTTTTGCCTATTCATCCAGTAAAGCATTTGTGAGGTCAGGCACTGATGTTGGATGAAAAGGCCTGGCTCATGATCTCCACCCCAGTTCATCCCAAAGGTGTTCGATGGGGTTAAGGTCAGGTCTCTGTGCGGGCCAGTCATGTTCCATACCAAACTCACCCAACCATGTCTTTATGGACCTTGCTTTGTGCACTGGGGCACAGTCATGAAATAGAAAAGGGCCTTCCCCAAACTGTTCCCACAAAGTTGGAAGCACATGTCTTGGTATGCTGAAGCATTAAGATTTGCCTTTACTGGAAGTAAGGGGCCAAGCCCAACCCTTTGAAAAAAGCCTTTACCATTAACATTTCCTTCACCAAACTTTACAGTTGGCACAATGCAGTCAGACAGGTAACGTTCTCCTGGCATCCGCCAAAGCCAAAATTGCCCAGACTGCCAAACAGAGAAGTGTGTTTCGTCACTCCACAGAACACATTTCCACTGGTCCAGTGTCCAGTGGCGGTGTGCTTTACATCACTCCGTCCGACGCTTGGCATTGTACTTTGTGTTGTGAGGCTTGCAGCTGCTCGGCCATGGAAACCCATTCCACGAAGTTCCCGCCACACAGTTTTTGTGCTGAGATTAATGGAAGATTTGAACTATTCAATATGGAATCAGCAGAGCGCACCATGCGCCTCAAGACTAGGTGACCGCTTTTTACGTGACTTTACGTGATCGTCTGCTTTGTGGCTGAGTTGTTGCTTTTCCTAAACACTTCCACTTTCCAATAATACCATTTACAGTTGACTGTAGAATATCTAGCAGGGATGAATTTTCTTGAACTGACTTATTGCAAAGCATCCTATCACAGTAATAAAAGTACATAAACATGGTTTAGCATAATTACAAATAGATGTTTTTACCTTATATTTGTGTGTGCTAGCAGTATTTTATGACTATTTGGATATTGTGCTGTTAGCTTAGCAACTTGCTAACATCAAACTTTATTGAAATCAACTGTGCTGTATGTGTGTGCTGTACAGATTTGCTGCCTATTTGGAGGGTTTCAGATTATTCACTTTCAAGCTTTCTTGACCATTAGCATGCTAAGTAGAAAGCTGTAGAGAGGAAGCTTAGCTACTATGTTTTGAAACAGAGTTTGTATGAACTGAATGGGATCAAGCAATCAATGTCTCAACTTGCCCATACTGATTTAGTTTTAAGTTTTTATATGGTCATATTCCAACAAGATAAACTGACTCCCAATCACTTCAGAATTTCTTTCTAATTCAAATCTATAAACCTAAATCCAGAGCTGACAGACTAAGTGATCAGTCAGTATTTTTTTGAGGAATAGATGAACAGCTGCCATCCTTCTTTCTCTCTGATGTCTGATGGAGGCACTTGATGCAGATCGAACCACAAGCACTCAACATACATGAAGAGAAAAACCACAGATGTGGTAAAACTTCAAAACAAAGCACATCTGTGGTTTCTCACTGCCTCTGCTAAATGGCATTCAACAAAATAAAGCTTAACTGATTTATGATAAGAGGCCACTTCCCTATCACAAGAAAATTAGATTTTAATTGTCAGGCCTTGTAAAAGTTAAAGGAAAAGTTTATACAAAATGAATATCCTTTCATCATTTACTCACCTTAATTTGTTTAAAAATCATATGACTTTCTTTCTTTCAAAAGGTGATGCTTTAGTGCTGGTCAGAAAAAGTTCAGACTAAAGGTCCTTGCACACTAAAGTTTTTATAAGAAATTATAAAAACGTGCATGCACTAACTCATGCACTATATATTCTAATTCTTTGGAAGAAATATGATTGCAAATATGTGCTGAAGACACTGAAATTCAAGCCATTAAAAAAGTAGCAATGGCCAGTTTGTTCAACTTTTTTTTGTTGTTGTTGTTTTTTTGAGTTGGATCGCTTCAAAGAATCATTTGATCCAGTTCACAAAACCAGTAATGATTAAATTATTTGTTTACAAATGGGATAAATCTGATTCTTCAACTCACGTTAACTCTTTCCCCACCAGTGTTTTTTTTTAAGTTGCCAGCCACCTCCAGCATTTTTTATCATTTTCACAAAACTTTCATGGTCCTCATGAAATATTTTGTTTTATGAATATCTGAACATGCAATATATCAAAAGAAAGAACAGAGCCTCTGCTTTTTAAAAAAAAAAATCATGCATTTTTTTCATCAACACTTGAATGTGGGTAGGTTTCATAAAAAAAGCAACATTTTGAACAAAAAGCTGAGAAAATTGCATTTTTGTCAAAGACTACAACTTGCATAAGCCATTCGCTTGTTTCTGCTTCTTTTTCACCTCTGTTTTGACCCAGAGATTCTGTACTTTTCATAAGATGTGTAATAGCATCCCCTACTGTATACCAGTGAAAACATGGATTGTCAGAAAATTCCATCAATGGCGGGGAAGCTGCGACATAAATGACGGAAAATCTCGCCAATGGTGGGGAAAGAGTTAAACAGTCCACTGGAACTAATGTATGTTTTATACAATACTTGAACATTTCGGTGGTCTTTTAGACAACTTTTTTGGTGCTTTTATGGTACTTTTACGTCCTTTTGAAGCTCAAACTCCAGTTCCTATTAATAAACTCATAAACAATTAATGTAAATGCAAGGAAAATTGTTACTGGAACATTATTCAAAATATCTTGCCTTCTTGAAGTGATACAGGCTTGAAATTACATGCAGGTGAGTAAATGATGACTAAACATTCATTTTTGGATGAATTATACCTTTAAAAGAATTGTAAACATTACTGTATAATGAAAATGGAATTATTAAAATAACCATTAGAAATTAGGATTTACTCAATTAGACCACAAGATAAAGAATGCCCCAGCATAACATAATGAATGTGTTTTTTCATGCCTAAAAACCCCCACTTGAGAACCTGACGTCTCTTAGGTTCATCTCAAAAGCACAAGCTCCAGTTTTATTGTGCCATCCTCTGGGTGAGCTAAAGAGGAAAAGCAGGAAAAATTGATCCAGAATAGAGCCTGAGGAAATTGTCTCATATCTCTGATACTCCGTTACTTTCGCTCTCTCTCCTACTATTTTTCTTTCATTCTCTTTTTCTCTCATTATGCAGTCTGAGCTATAGGGCTCTATAATCCTTGAAGGTTTAGCAGAGCAGTCATGTGATTGGTTAGACATTACATCAGGATGATGTAATACTCAGAGGACTGGCTAGTGTGTCAGACACAGTGAGAAAAGGAGAGAGAGCGAGGGCTTTGCTGAGGAGAGGAGAGGAGTGCAGCAGCCTGCAGCACACTGAAAGAGAGAGGGTGAGAGAAGGTAATCCCAAACCACACAACAGCGCTTTAGAGAACTGAGGGGAGAGCAGAACTCTTTTTCGTGAGCCCTGACTGAACAGTGGAGATAAGCACAAGCGCTTGCTGCAGCAGCCGACTGGTGCCAAACACTCTTGGGTGTCGCATTTCTGTTTATTTGCAGTCATTATATGTGTTAAATAGAAAGAGTGTGTATGTATGTGCTCGCATGTTTGAGCTTTGTGAGGTAATGGCGGGAGAAAGACTGATATGACATAAATAATGTAGTCACATGAGTTTACATGGTGATTCCTAAAAAAGTGGTTCTCAACTGGTGTTGTTTCAGGACCCAGATTTTATATTATATTATATTATATTATCTAAACCGTTATATTGATATTTTATACTAACAAGAACAAAAAACACCAAAAAACAGCATAAACTATGCAAGTGATCTAATACAGTAATTAAATTGTCCACAAACAGCTCACCCAAAAATTAATTATTTGTACTCATTCCAAACCCGTATACTGCTATTTTTATGATTAAAAATCTCTTGTCATGTAATGTCAGTTCTAGTCACATTGTCAGACATTGACATTGTCAGAAAAAAAAACAGCATAAAAACTGGGTTGAACTATTCTTTGATCTGTAAAATAAAAATTATTAATTCATTAAAATGTATTTATACATTACATATATTATACATTAAATATATTAAATGTAAATTGTCTTAATAATATTTGCTGCAAAATACTGTAGAGTTGAATCAACACACAGCCTTTGACGTCAAAAAAAAAAAAAAAAAAAAAAATATCGAAGTCCTTATAAACTTCGAGGAACTTATAAACTTTTTTTGCTGTCTTATATGGTTGATTGCATGGTTAGTTGCATTTCATTTTTCTGCATTTAGACCCCCATTTTTAGGTCACGAAATAGAGTTATACACACTGACATAATTCATTATATGAGCCATGAAGATATATGAAAATCACATTCACAGCTGCACTGAATATGTAAACGCTTACAACCACCATTTGCATGTCATAACAGCTGTCGAGATTAGCAGAAAAAAAGCAAAAACCTTGTAATGATCATCGTTTCAAGACTACAAATGTTAAAAAAGAGAAAAGATTAGTTATCAGGTGTCAGAACTGGCAACCATAAAAATGACACAAAAATTATGACAATCCTAATTGGACCCCAGACTGATTGTAATTGTGCTACATTAAAATATGCAAAGCTGCTGTTAACTCTCAAACCAATATTAGTCCTCAGGGTACATTTGTTGAATGAAATATCACTTCAAACCTCAGATCTGTCCCACTTTCCTAATGAATTACTTCTGAAATATTCAAAGAAGAGACATAGCCACAGGTTCTCTGTTTTTGGCACACAGAACCAGGAGGCCCAAGAGCATTTACTGTTGATTATGATGGCAGGACATGTGCATAAATTGAGACTGTCTAGAGAAAAACAGCTTAAGGCTGCATTAGAGACAACAGAAAGTGGCATTACTCCCTAAAAGCATCTAGCAAGAAAAGTGCATCCAACAAAAACCCTTCTATTAAAGTCTACAGAGTTAAATGAGGACAAAAGACTGGTGGAAATACAGCATTTGAAGAACAATTTGTTTATTTTAAAGATTATTAATTGAGTAAGCACTGTGTAAATGCTGTAAATGAGCTAATACACGCACAACACAATGTTCATCTTAATATAACATGCAGCTGTATTTTACTACTCGCTGATTTGAATAATGTTACATGATTTGATAGTGATTTATTTTTTTGCCGAAAAACTCATTTGCTCTGTGCATCTTTTGTGGCCAATCACTGATGGATATCAAATAGCGAATGTTCATATGATGTTCATTTATCAGAGACAGCTTGTTGAAGTGTAAAAGCTATTTGCAGTCTTGTGTTGCTTCCTCCTCAGGCTGTTATACAATGGAGTTCTCATGTGGCCTGGGTCGAGAGTGACAGCCCAAGTCTGACGGAACAAAAAAGTACCGAAATGACAACTTGATAAAAGCGAAATGACTTTCCGTCTGTGTTTTGCCGAGAGCAAGGTAAAAGGCGCGGGGTGGCTGGGTGCAGAGAGCATGAATAAAAGAGTGATGGGCGGCGGAGAGATCTGACAGCCGAAGAGTGTGATATCTGCGCGCTGATGCCTGTGTTTGTCTGGGTCAGGGTTACATCGACGTTGCGGACCGAATTTGGTGAGTGAGTGAGTGAGTGCGTGTGTGTGAGACATGGGTGGGGGGGTCAGCGGGTTCAGAAAAGCTGAGTGGTTCTGTTACACGGCCGTGTTTTTCTTCCCCTCAGTTGCAGCTGCTTTACCTCATCAAGACTTGAAGTAAACAGATCACTTATTAAAAGCTACTGTGTTTCAGTAACAATGTCTATTACTGCACAAAATGCCTTAAAGGGATAGTTCACCCAAAAACTAAAATTCTGTCATCATTTACTCACCCTCAAGTTGTTCCAAACCAGAGTTTCTTTGTTCTGCTGAACACAAAATAAGATATTTTGAAGAATATAGGAAACTACACAGTTGATGGACTCCACTGACTTCCATAGTGGGGGGGGTGGGGGGGTAATACTATGGATGTCAATGGGGTCCATCAACTGTTTGGTTACCGACATTCTTCAAAATATTTTCTTTTGTGTTCAGCAGAACAATGAAATTCATAAAGGTTTGGAACAACTTGAGGGTGAGTAAATGATGACACAATTTTCATTTTTGGGTGAACTATTTCTTTAATAATAATGGAAATAATAATGGAAATTTACACCTTTTAAAACAGCTGCATGTTCCCGTTTAAGCTAGACTGATTGTCAAAAAATACTGGCCAAGCTGGTTTAGCATGGTTTTCCCATTTGACTATATTGGGATTCTGCTAGTTTAGCAGGTCAGAAAGATTGTCTTCCAGACTGACCAGCTGAAAAATGCACCAAACAGCTAAAACCAACAAACCATCTTATGCTGGTTTAAAGGGACAGTTTACCCAAAATGAAAAATTCTGTCATCATTTACTCCCTCTCATGTTGTTCCAAACCTGTATGACTTCCTTTCTTCTGCGGAACACAAAAGAAGATATTTTGGGAAATGTCTCAGTGTTTTTTGTTCTCAGTTTTCATTATTATTTTCATAATGAAAGTCACCAAGTTTGGTTTTGTAGTTTCCAAAGCATTTTTTTTCCTTGGTTATGCGAACGTTAAAAGAACATGACATTCCATTTTATCTTTTAAACATTAAACATTATGGGAACGTTACTTTTGAATGTTCTAAAAAACATTCTGAAACAAGTCGTAACATTAGTAACAACTAAAACGTTTCAGAAAAAGAAATGTATGAATAATGTTTTTTTTGTGCTAACGTTTTTATAACATTATTAAAAACCAGTTTTCTTGAACAAATGTTCTATTAACGTTACTGGAATAACGTTTGTTCATAACTCTGAGAGAACCTTGCCAGAACGTTTCTGAGATCGCAATGTTAGTGTTTTTTTTTTTTTTTTATCTAATGCAATGACAATTATACATTGCTTAATTTCTGAGCTTCTTGTTCTGATGTCAGATAAATGCATACTGTAATTCAGACATTTTGTTCTGTTATTTTAATACTAAACAGTGCATGATAAGATGGGAACAGTGCTCTTCACCTTTGCTTACTGACACACAGTTGGATTCAGCAGTTTTTGGCCAATCTCTCTCCATCACCAAGGGCGGGAAGAGCTAATCTGGCATGTACGCATATGCAAATATGAACCGTAACTGTCTGGGCACTGCTTAATTCCCCATTATTCCGCAGACAGAAGTCCAATCAAGTTGACTTTGAAATGGATTGTGGGCGATTAAGCAGGATTTCTAGGTGTGTGGACAGAAATGCTGTGGTCTGTCTCTCCCTTGCTTTCCCTCAGCTGCCAGAGGCATCAACCAGCACCGATCCAGGTAATTAATTCTCTGACAAGCATCACTGATTTGCTAAATCAGTGAGAATGGCATGCGCTGATCAAAAGAGAAACAAGAGGAGAGATGTTTGAACACATGGACTAAGAGATGTCAGTCACTGGGCCCTCACAACTGGCCCTGAGTCGCAGTGGTAGATTCAAGGACGTGAGCGGAATATACATTCAAATCAAACACACGACATACGCCGACTGATACACATGCCTAATGCACAGCAGCGCACGCTATGCCTCAAAGACATGTTCAAACATATATGCACACATGCACATAAATTAGATTCCAGGACATTTATAATGCACATGCAGATAGATGTTAATTCATGGGCACAAACTGGGTTTCTTAAAATAACATGTTTTACAAATGTGCTTCCTCTATAGAATGAGTGGTATACTGTATGCACAAGGAGAATTCACAATTCAACAGTATGAGCCTAAACTCAAGTCCTTAGTTATTGAACCAAAGGTCTGCAGTTTATCTGATTTAAAGTGGAAAGATAAATCATGTTACTTTCGCATGTTGGTGCTTCGCAATCCACTGGTGATAGATTTTTCGGTAACGCTTTAGATTACAGCCCGCAAAGTACTGCGTAAGTAAAGCGAATTTACAGCGTAACTTTTGATAATTATAGTGTAACTATAAAGTACGTACGTGTAGGTATAAGGGAACAATATGCAATATTTGGAGAATAAAGGGGTAACTATCAGGAAAATTAACAAATAATTTATACTGTAAGTATTTTTTAATTAAGGGGTAATTATCCGTGTAGTTACAGGGTAAGTGGTGCTTGTTATTCCATATAGTTACATGGTAAGTGTGAATCTACGGGCTTTAAATTAAAGTGGTGTTTGTTCCCCTCTTGTTTCATGTAGTTACAGGGTAAGTATGAATCTACGGGCTGTAAATCAGAGTGGTGTTTGTTACCCTCTTGTTTCGTGTAGTTACAGGGTAGGTATGAATCTGCGGGCTGTAAATTAGAGTGGTGTTTGTTACCCTCTTGATTCGTGTAGTTACAGGGTAGGTATGAATCTGCGGGCTGTAAATTAAAGTGGTGCTTTTTACCCTCTTGTTTCATGTAGTTACAGGGTAAGTACAATAAAAACATGTACACAATCTGATATCACTCGGAAATCTTTATTTGAAAAACAACTTTCAAAACAGATTTACAACACTTCTTATTCGTTTCTCTTGCTTGGCTTCATCCTCCTCTTGTTCCTCTTCTTTTTCGTTCTTGCCACAGATGAATCTTCAGAAGGAATCCCATGTCTCTAGCTATTCTGTATTAAAAGAAAATACAGTACACCCGGAAATGTCCTCACCGTTTACTCGTCTTTTACCCTCATGCCATTCGAGATGTATACAACTTTCTTTCTTCAGATGAACACAGAAAAATAAATAATCTCTGATAATGAAAACTCATTTGGGTTCCTAAAAGTTGAAGCATCAAACAGCACATACAGCAATAACTACAGTAATCCATACAACCCCAATGGATGAATTAATGTCTTCTGAAACGATAAGTGTTTGTAAGAAAAATACCAATATTTTACATTTTTTTAAACTGTAGACTATCGCTTCCGACCAACAGTCACCTGTGCGTGCATGAGAGGGTTAAGTTCATGCTTGACGTAACTTGAAGCGTGATGTAAGCACGCCAAGAAACTCGGATGTCAGATGCCGTCCGTTTTTATTTAATTCATTTTTTTTAATTAATGCTCACAACAGTATACAAACAATAACATAATATATGATAATAGTAATGAGAAACAAACAAGACTAGAAGACAGAGACGCCAGAGTTGGTCAGATGCCAGAAAAGATTAGTAAATTATGAGAGCATTTCTGGGTGTACTTTTAATTTTAATAAATAATAATACAGAATATCAAAAGACATGGGATTCCTCTTAAGATCCATCAGTGGAAATAACGAAAAAGAAGAAGAGGAACAAGAGGAGGAGAAACCAAGCAAGAGAAACAAAAAAGGGACAAAACGTGCCTCTTTCTGTCAGGATGTTAGTATTTGAAATGAAAAGTTTATTTTAAAAAATGAATAAGAAGTGTCGTAAATCTGTTTTGAAAGTTGTTTTTCAAATAAATATTTCAGAGTGATATCAGATTTTGTACGTGTTTTTTATTGTACTTACCCTGTAACTACATGAAACAAGAGGGGAACAAACACTTAAGCTGTAAATTCGCTTTACTTACGCAGTACTTTCCGGGCTGTAATCTAAAGCATTACCGATTTTTCTTCCCCTTAAGAAAATCGTTCTCAGTGTAGATCATAAATGATTTCTGTTATAAGTCAGTGGCCCCAAAATATATTTGGACACTTAAGGAACACTTAAAAATGTATGAATGCCACTGCATTATATAGAAAAATATTAAAACAAGTGGCATAAAGATTTGTTTAAAACAAATTCTTAGAAATGTTCTCTTTAAATTTTTATGTTTACATGACAGTAAAACATGACAGTAAAGACTTTTACATTGTTAGAGGTAAATATAAATGATGCTTTTCTTTTGAACTTTCTATTAAATCAAAGATATAAAAAAATATTAGGCAGCACAACTGTTTTCAACATTTAAAATAATGAAACGTTTCTTGAGCACCAATTCATCCTTTTAGAATGATTTCTGAAGGATCATGTGACATCATTGTTTTTACCCTGCCATCACAGGGGGAAAATTACATTTTAAAAATATTAAAATAATATTAAAAATATTAAAAAAGATCACTGCGCTCAACTGTTCTTTTGGGTGTGCAGATCAGTGGAAATTGCAATGCCTTCAAATGAAAAAACTAAATATCCGCACTTGCTTGTGGCTTCTAAATAAATTCTTAAATTCTTTTCATTATGCAACAAAGCATGGATAGATCATCAAACGCTTCGGCAATCAGCCTTCTTCAGTGAATCATTAAAAAATATTAAAATAAAAAGTTTCTTTTACTATATATATATATATATATATATATATACAGTATATATATATATATATATATATATATATAGGCCCCTATTTGATCAAATAAATGCATCGTTAGTGAGCATAAGAGCATTTGAAAAAAAGCATTTGGACATTTTCTGGTTGTCAAACATTGGATCATATTCATATACCCACTAAAAATCACCTTGGGACCAGTTGTCTAAAACTAATAGAAAAAATGGCTTGACAAAGTGAACTCTGAGAAAATGTCTAGCATATGATTTTAAAGATAAAACTTATTTTGAAATTTTGTATGGACTGCGCAATGAAATAAAATTCATACATTTTTATCTGTAGCTTAAGTGTCTAGATACTTTTTGCTGCCACTGTATGTAACTTCATGCAAAGGCGTCACTCATTTCCCCGCTGAGTGTGCCAGTCATTTGATGCAGTGTGTGCTGAATTGAGCACTATTGATCTTTAAATAAATGGATTGGATTGCAATGTAACAGCTCTGGCTCAATGGCTTTGCTGTCTGGCGCTACAAAGCAGAGAATTTGGAAGCTGCTGAAAGTATCTGGCACGCCTCTTGATTAACTGGCTCGTGTTTCGGCTCTTTTCTTTGGCCATTATCAGGCCTCGGCCTCTGCCAGCGTGGCTCAGGGCATCCGCTTTTAAAAGAACTTGCCAGATCAAACTAGCATGTCATAGACCATTAGGCCAAACATTATTTCAGCCCACTGACTGGCTGTCTCTCAGGTCAACTTAGTGGTCTTTACTGGCTTGGATGTTCATCGGTTGCTATGGCTGAAAAATCTTACTGCGAAGGAGTGGGACTGAGAAAATGGACTGAAGTGGATCAGTGGACAAAGCTAGTGTCTTTACATCGCATGACTCTAACAGGAAAACTTTAGATAATGACTTTTGCCAAGGTCCCCACCGGATCAACCTATGTAATCCAAGCTACACTTAATCACCACAGCAGAGAGACTCTCAAATGTCATCATAGTTAAGAAAACGAAAATTTATAAAAATTAAAAGGGAAAAGCACTGGGAAAAGCGAACCCAGAGTACTGCCCCCCGTATTCTTGGTTGTGGTAGGAACAAGCCAAGAGTGAGGAGTTGGGGTGGTGGAGGGATGTTGAAAACTGTCAAGGAATGTAGGTGAGTCGACTGTGTATATACTATATAGGCTTAGTCTCATGCTGATAGGATAAACATGGTAATTGCTGATGACAAATTGATCAGATGGATTATTTGAACGTGCTCCTCCTGAACTTTGTTAATGAAACATCATTTCAGGAACAAAACAAGAGACTATTTTAATGAACGAGTCAATGAATCATTCCCTCAACCCATTTGTTCAAAATACTGATTCATTCTGGAACAAAACAAGAGACTTTTCCTTTGAAGCGTTCACTCAGCTAATTTGTTCAAAAACATTGATTTATTCAGGAAAGCCTGTGTGTTGCTCTGAGATGCAAAACAGATAATTCAGCTGTGGCTTGATTTAAAACTTTTGTTGTTGGCAGAGCAGATGGCTACATTCACACTGTCAGTGTTTGGGGCTAATAGCCGCATTTACTTGTGGCTATGTGTCTTGAAAAATGTACTGTTCACACAGCAGCTTACGATAGCAGTTTAAACCCGTGCAACGAGAGTCATAGCGACGATTAAAGTAATACTGTATCAAAAATGGTGACGTCCATTAAGCTGGAAAGTCTTATCACATTTGATGCGATGAGTACAATTGAGGCGTGAGTTCTTCCTTCAAATTTTCATTAACCGACAGCAGCTTTTATACCTGAGTAATGCCGCGGTCACACTTTGAGCCATTTCTATGGACACTCCAGCCGTAAAATGACATCACTCTATGCAAAGTCTTTTTACACAATCCAAAGGTCATGTTAAACTCTTGCAAAAGGTAAAGTTGAACTCTGCCCTAATACGAATTCGCATCACATGAAGACTGAATACCAATAGAAGATTGATACATCAGAGTGTGATTTCAAATCTGCAGGATTGCAGTAAAGTGGAGTAAAATTGCATATACTGTATATACACACCGATCAGGCATAACATTATGACAGGTGAAGTGAATAACACTGATTATCTCTTCATCATGGCACCTGTTAGTGGGTGGAATATATTAGGCAGCAAGTGAACATTTTGTTCTTAAAGTTGATGTGTAGAAACAGGAAAAATGGGAAAGCGTAAGGATTTGAGCGAGTTTGACAAAGGCCAAATTGTGATGGCTAGACGACTGGGTCCGAACATCTCCAAAACTGCAGCTCTTGTGGGGTGTTCCCGGTCTGCAGTGGTCAATATCTATCAAAAGTGGTCCAAGGAAGGAACAGTGGTGAACCGGTGACAGGGTCATGGGCAGCCAAGGCTCACTGATGCACATGGGGAGTGAAAGCTGACCCATGTGGTCCGATCAAACAGACGAGCTACTGTAGCTCAAATTGCTCAAGAAGTTAATGCTGGTTCTGATAGAAAGGTGTCAGAATACACAGTGCATCGCAGTTTGTTGTGTATGGGGTTGCATAGCCGCAGACCAGTCAGGGTGACCCCTGTCCACCGCCGAAAGCTCCAACAGTGGGTACGTGAGCATCAGAACTGGACCACGGAGCAATGGAAGAAGGTGGCCTGGTCTGATGAATCACGTTTTCTTTTACATCATGTGGATGGCCGGGTACATGTGCGTCACTTACCTGGGAAACACATGGCACCAGGATGCACTATGGGAAGAAGGCAAACGGTATTCCCTGGTGGCTGTGGTCTGTTTCAGCAGGATAATGCGCCCTGCCACAAAGCAAAAATGGTTCAGGAATGGTTTGAGGAGCACAACAACGAGTTTGACTTGGTCTCCAAATTCCCCAGATCTCATTCCAATCGAGCATCTGTGGGATGTGCTGAACAAACAAGTCCGATCCATGGAGGCCCCACCTCACAACTTACAAAACTTAAAGGATCTGCTGCTAACATTGGTGCCAAATACCACAGCACACCTTCAGGGGTCTAGTGGAGTCCATGCCTCAACGGGTCAGGGCTGTTTTGGCAGCATAAGGGGGACCAGCACAATATTAGGAAGGTGGTCATATATATATATACAGTGGGGAGAACAAGTATTTGATACACTGCTGATTTTGCAGGTTTGCCCACTTACAAAGCATGTAGAAGTCTGTAATTTTTATCATAGGTACACTTCAACTGTGAGTGACAGAATCTAAAACAAAAATCCAGAAAATCACATTGTATGATTTTTAAGTAATTAATTTGCATTTTATTGCATATATATATATTGGATGTATTATATGTTGAATTATGTTTTTAAAAAAAGATTCTGCAGAGTGTACGACCGTGGCAGTTGAATTTTGCGTTCAAACTCTAGTGTGACTGCGGCTTTATGCAAAACAGCTCCAGTGAAAGAGTGGATCTAAAACCTTCAAATGACACTCAGCTCATATCTGCATCGTTGTAAGTCAGGGGTGGGCAATTCCAGTGTCCAGTGCCACTGTCCTGCAGAGTTTAGCTCCAACCCTGATCGAACTCACCTGCCTGTAGCCTTCTAGTAATCCTGAAGACATTGATTAGCTGGTTCAGGTTTGTTTGATTAGGGTTGGAGCTAAACTCTGCAGGACAGTGACCCTCCAGGACTGGAATTGCCCACCCCTGTTGTAAGTTATCAAAACTACACATGAAAACACACAACACACAATAGCCACGCATAAGTGTAGCGCATAGCAGCTCTCTCGCACTGTATGTCAGTCCGGTTCTGTTCACATAGCAGGGCTTTGCTGAAAATGTGGTCGTAAATGTGCAGGAATCACAAGTGCGAGTTTGGTTATAGAATGTGGTTGACACTCCCGTAAATAACTGAACCGTGTAAACGTAACAGTATTAAGGACTCAAATACAGGATTGACAACCATAATCTGCAGATGTGTGAATGTGGCCAAAAAATGGAAACTGGCAATTTGGTTTCTAAAACATAAGTTACTCAATATTAACATATTGTTTATGGAACTGTTGTATAAAAGCAATATCACATTATAATCACAGCTGCCGCTGGTCTGAATATCAGCAGGCAATGTATAAGAAGGTGAAGGACAATGAAAATTTTCTTTGCCTTTGTAGCAGGGGAAGGGATTCAGCTGAGCACATACCTACAGGAAATACTATTAAGCCTGTAAGTTTTAAGTTCCCTTTCAGTCGGTCACGTTCGACGTACGTCGGACGTCACCGACGAATTGGGATCACTTCTGGGAGCCCCTATCAGCTTCGAGTGTATAGAGAACGGGCCAATGGCCATTGGCGTGCGAGATTTGCATCTCGCGCTCCGCCCCGCATCGCGGGTATAAAGCGGAAGCGGATGCCGCGCACATTGGTCATTCACTTCGGAGCCAAACAAGCTTCATGGAAGACTGTTCCTGCGTCAGCAGAGAGAGAGAGAGAGAGCAAGAGAAGAGGCTTTTGTGCTGGGGAGAAGGCACGTGCAGTGACAACCGCGAGCTCACCGAGATCGGTGAAACAACTGCTGTTCTTATAGCATCCCGGTTGGTTCGGTGGGGGCGTTCCACGGTGAGTGCAAACACAGGCTGCACTATCCCCTGTGTTTGCCGCGGTTGTTCCTGGGTGCTTCGGCACGTTAAAAGAGCTTCTTCTAAAAGAGCAACACGGGTGTGACACTGCGTCTTTTTCAAGATGTCATTCCACCCGTGCGTTTCTGGATGCGGTCGTTCCCTGTCACCAGCTGACGGTCACAATCGCTGCCTTACATGTCTGGGTATTTAACATGCTGAGGCAGCGTTTGTGGATAGCTCGTGTTCCCATTGCGGGAACATGACTATCTCGGCGCTAAGGTCGAGACTCGCTTACCTTCGGGAGGGTGGAGTCCCCTTACCTATGCCCCGATCTAGTGCTATCCCTGCCCAGCAGGATAGACCTACTTCGGCGAATAGCCAGGGTGACCTGAGAATCACGTTTAGGGCACACCCGCCGAGCCAGCCTCCGTGGGCCCCTAAACCCTCTGTAGTGCCGCAACCGGTTGAGCTTCCGGAGGAAGTCGCTGGCCCCTCTCGGGGTGGTCCAGCGGTGACCTTTGGAGCTCCAGCAGACGATAGGATGTCGATCGCTGCATCGGAGGGGGAGTTTCAGTCCTCGGGGGATGAAGACTCGGCTGTGTTGCCTCCCTCTGGGAGAGTGGCGTTGCCCGAGACGGACCCCGAGCTGACGGCTATGCTTTCCCGGGCCGCCGAAAAGGTCGGGCTCGTGTGGAACCCTCCACCGTGTCCCGAGCCTTCTAGGCTGGATGATTGGTTTCTCGGGGCGGCTCGCGCTGGTTCTCAGCGTCCCGCCCCGGTGCCTTTCTTCCCGGAAGTGCATGAGGAGCTCACGAGGTCGTGGACGGCACCTTTTTCTGCCAGAAACCGGCCGAGTGGCTCCTCCCTCCTCACTACTCTCGACGGCGGGCCAGCCAAGGGGTACGTGGGGATCCCGCCGGTGGAACGGGCTGTTGCGATGCAACTGTGTCCAGCGTCCGCTTCCACCTGGCGCGGAGACCCACGCCACCCATCCAAGGCCTGTAAGTTCTCCTCCAGTCTAACTGGGAAGGCTTACAAGGCTTGTGGACAGGCTGCGTCCGCCTTGCATGCCATGGCGTTGCTCCAGGTGCACCAGGCCCAGGCACTCATGGACATGCACGAGGGTAGACCTGACCCAGAGCTCCTCCGACGAAAGTCACCGCCCGTTCCATTGGTCAGGCGATGTCCACTCTTGTGGTCCAGGAGCGACATCTATGGCTCAACCTGGCCGATATGAGGGAGACCGATAAGTATCGGTTCCTGGACTCCCCCATTTCCCAGGTTGGGTTGTTCGGCGACGCGGTCGAGAGCTTTGCCCAGCAGTTCTCGGCCGTCCAGAAGCAGACGGAGGCCATCAAACACATCCTGCCCCGGCGGTCAGCTGCTGCCCAGCTGCCGGCCGCAGCTCCTCCGCCTGCTCGTCGCCGAGGGCGGCCGCCGGCCGCCGCCCCCGCTCCCGCCCCAGCCCAGCAGCAGCCTCTACCAGGGCAACGGCGTGGAGCCGGCCGCGGGAAGGCCGTCCAGCCCGCTCAGGCCGCTGCCAAGCCGGGTGGCAAGCGCCGTCGTAAGAGACCCTGAGACGGGCCACCCAGAGATGGAGGAGACAGCTCTTCAGGAGGTGGTGACAGCACCGATCCTTCTCCCGCTGGAGGGCCGGGAGAGAATTTTATGTTCTTGTTTGACTTCTGTTCCGCCACTGACGCTCCCATGCCTTGTCACCCTCCGGTGCCTCTCTTATCGCCAGCAGGGGGTGCTGGCTGTGTCCAGGACGCACACAAGAGGCCTCCGCACACCCGTGCACCCCCTCAGCGGAAGCAGGTAAGTGTTGCATTGCGCACTCAGACCCCACTTCGGGCCGCGATGCCGTCCGAGTCGGGTCCCTGCACTCCGCTGCGCTGCCCCGCTGCGGGTACGTCTGTGGTGCCGTTGGTCCCGCTGGTTCGGTCGCTGGGAGCCTGGCTAGCGCTCCCCAGCCCGTCCCTCTGGCTCATCCGTACTATCAGACTCGGCTATGCGATTCAGTTCGCCCGGCGGCCCCCCAAGTTCAGGGGCGTTCACTTCACCTCCGTGTCGAAGGAGAGCGCCCCCGTGCTACGGGCGGAGATCGCAGTCCTACTGGCGAAGGACGCGATAGAGCCGGTCCCTCCAGCCAATATGAAGACAGGCTTCTACAGCCCGTACTTCATTGTACCCAAGAAAGGCGGCGGGTTACGGCCAATCTTGGACCTGCGATTCTTGAATCGGTCCCTTCACAGGCTGCCGTTCAGAATGCTAACGCAGAAACGCATCTTCAGGTGCATCCGTCCCCAAGATTGGTTTGCAGCGATCGACCTGAAGGACGCGTACTTTCATGTCTCGATTCTCCCTCGACACAGACCGTTCCTACACTTTGCGTTCGAGGGACGGGCATATCAGTACAGAGTCCTAACCTTCGGGCTGTCCCTGTCGCCCCGTGTCTTCACGAAGGTCGCGGAGGCGGCCATTGCTCCCATGAGAGAGCGTGGTGTTCGCATTCTCAACTACCTCGACGACTGGCTGATTCTGGCTCAGTCGAGGGCGCAGTTGTGCGAACACAGGGACATGGTGCTCAGTCACCTCAGCCTGTTGGGACTTCGGGTCAACTGGGAAAAGAGCAAACTCTGCCCCGTGCAGAGGATCTCTTTTCTCGGTATGGAGTTGGACTCGGTCAATCTGAGAGCGCGACTCACAGAGCAGCGCGTCCAGTCGGTGTTGAACTGCTTGAATTCGTTCAAATGCAGGACAGCGGTACCACTGAAACATTTTCAGAGGCTCCTGGGGCATATGGCATCCGCAGCCGCAGTGACGCCGCTTGGAATGCTTCATATGAGGCCGCTTCAACACTGGCTACACGACCGAGTCCCGAGATGGGCGTGGCAGAGCGGCTCGTTCCGTGTCTCAGTAACACCGAAGTGTCGCCAAACCTTCAGGCCGTGGTTGGATCCTTCGTTTCTACGAGCAGGAGTTCCCCTAGAACAAGTGTCCAGGCATGCTGTTGTCTCCACGGATGCCTCATCCACCGGCTGGGGGCCCACGTACAAACGGGCTTGCAGTTTCGGGTCTGTGGACGGGGCCTCAACTGCAATGGCATATCAATTGCCTCGAGTTGTTAGCAGTTCGTCTTGCGCTGGGCCGCCTCAAAGGGCCGCTACGAGGCAAGCATGTTCTGGTCCGTACGGACAACACTGCGGCCGTTGCGTACATCAACAAACAGGGTGGTCTACGCTCCCGCCGCATGTCACAACTCGCCCGCCATCTCCTCCTCTGGAGTCAGAAGCAGCGAAGGCTGTCTCCCTCCACCCTCAAAGTGTATGTTGCCGCTATCGCTGCAAATCACAGCATGGTTGATGGTAAGTCCCTAGGAAAGCACGATCTGGTCGTCAGGTTCCTGAGGGGGGCGAGGAGATTAAATCCGCCTCGCCCTCACTCTATACCCTCTTGGGACTTATCTCTGGTGCTAACCGCATTGCAGAGGGCTCCCTTTGAGCCTTTGCAGTCAGCAGAGTTAAAAATCCTGTCTTGGAAGACAGTACTCCTGACTGCATTGGCTTCCATCAAGAGGGTAGGGGACCTGCAGGCATTTTCGGTCGACGAATCGTGCCTGGAATTCGGGGCGGGTAACTCTCATGTAATCCTGAGACCCCGGCCCGGATATGTGCCCAAGGTTCCCACCACTCCCTTTCGGGACCAGGTGGTGAACCTGCAAGCGCTGCCTTCGGAGGAGGCAGACCCAGCCCTGGCTTTTCTCTGTCCCGTTCGCGCTCTGCGGACTTACGTGGACAGAACGCAAAGCTTCAGGACCTCAGAACAGCTCTTCATCTGTTACGGAGGCCAGCAGAAGGGAAAGGCTGTCTCCAAGCAGAGGATGGCTCACTGGATAGTGGATGCCATCGCCTTGGCGTATGAAACCCAAGGCGTGCCCTGCCCGCTTGGGTTGAGGGCCCACTCCATCAGGAGTGTGGCCTCTTCCTGGGCGTTGGCGCACGGCGCCTCGCTGACAGATATATGTAGAGCTGCGGGCTGGGCGACACCTAACACGTTCGCTAGATTTTATAGCCTCCGTGTAGAGCCGGTTTCTTCCCGTGTGCTCGCTTCAAATAGCCAGTAACACCGAAGGGCCCGTTCTAGTGTCGGCTTGCTGCGCCATTCCCCTCCTCATGGACCGGATACGTGCGCTCATATGCTCCAGTCGAGTTCCCCAGAACGGCGAACCCTGTTGAGTCCTCCGCAACCCGCGGCAGTCAGACGTGGCAGAGCGTCCGACGCCAGGTCTAACACTCGTATGCATTGGTGGAACTTGTGTCAGGCTGGGTATCCATATGTTGTGACCCCTACGGCGGTCCCATATGTGTATTCTTCCACGGTACGGCTCCCTACGGCGAGCCCGTGTCTTTCCCTTGGCAGAGCTCGCTCTGCCGTCTCTGTGCGGTGTAGTCTCCCGCCTGCATTGGCCGGGGCCACCCCTGGGACTTCCGTATGTGTTGTACTGCCCACGGCCAGTCCATACGTTTATATTCCACATGATACCTCCCTACGGGTAGGATGTGGCTTCCGCAGCGGCCCCCCCTGGGGCACGCTTTCCCAGCGTTATCCAATACTCTGCTGAGTGGGTCTTGCGGAACAGCAGCAGTGACTCTCCCTGCGTGAGTTCCCCGCCCCGAACAGATGGGGGTCTGAGGGGCTTTCGCTGGGCGCTGGAAGTGGTAGTAACTGTGGCGTTTTCCATAGGGATCCCAATTCGTCGGTGACGTCCGACGTACGTCGAACGTGACCGACTGAAAGGGAACGTCTCGGTTACGTATGTAACCCTCGTTCCCTGAAGGAGGGAACGGAGACGTACGTCCCGTCGCCACAGTTGCTGTACCATCACTGCAGCGGCCGAGTCACTAGTTCGGCTCCTCAGTGAAAAACAAATGTGCGCGGCATCCGCTTCCGCTTTATACCCGCGATGCGGGGCGGAGCGCGAGATGCAAATCTCGCATGCCAATGGCCATTGGCCATTGGCCCGTTCTCTATACACTCGAAGCTGATAGGGGCTCCCAGAAGTGATCCCAATTCGTCGGTGACGTCCGACGTACGTCTCCGTTCCCTCCTTCAGGGAACGAGGGTTACATACGTAACCGAGACGTTTTCTGTTCCTGTCAAGCAGATACCTGAAAGCACTTCCTTTTGCACAGAATGACTTCATCTGATAACTGCTGGGTAGCTTGCATTTTGTCAGGCAGATGTGTGGTTGATTACGTTGTGTAAACAAAATGCATTTTATTGCATTTTGTCAGACAGCTGTGTGGTTGTTTACGTTGTTTTTGCGGCAGGCTTATGTTTACAAGCATATACGTACGGTTACAGCTGCGTCTAACCAGCTGATACTCCATAGAGTGGATGTAAATGCAGGCCAGGGGATCAAGGGCTGGTGGGATACGCTTCCCGGTTCTCTGTTCGCTTGTGTGGAGAATTGATAGTTAGGAGGGACCACGCGTGAGCGGATGCGTGTATTTGTGAGGGGGTGCTGTCATATTGGCAATGCGGCAGCGTGTGCGGTGACAAGCTCCGCGCGGGAAGGGGTGGGAGGTCATGTGGGGAGGCGAGGCGGGTAGCTGACAGGGACATCAGTTTCCTCAGACATTAACTCCCCCTGTACCTGAGAGAGTGGAATAATCACACGCTGGGGCCTTGCACCATGAAATGGAAGTGCAGCAGAGATCTGGGGGAGTGGACACACAGCCCCTGTCCAAGGAAATGAGAGCCATTTTTTTAAAAGTATGGGCCGTTGTGGTGTATGTCTGTGTTTGTGTGAGATACAGCAGGAGGGAAAGAGCAGGAAAGAAAGAATTTTATGTGTATGGGATCTAGTAGGCTAAATGCCAATCACCACTGCATGTAATCTGAAAAAATAAATAAAACTTAAATAAAACTTCAGCATCTCTGTAGTAAAAAACTGAGCCACATTTCCACGGAGGAAAAATCAGCACCTTAAACCAGCTGTCGAACTAAACTATATGATACAAAATTAGATAGCTACCATTATATATTACCAATGCAGTTAACGGACATTCACTTTCTGTTGTTCTGTTGTTGTTGCTACTCCAGCATGTCAATCTGAAATAAAATATTTTATAGTTGTGTGTCATTTGATTACTGGGTGTTTCTTTAACTATGAGCATTTTGCCCCTGTGGACTTTTGGAAAATAATCTTAAAACACACTTTTCACACTCTCATTAGTGTCCACTCACAATGTAGCAGTAAATACACAAACATCACAGGAGAATTTCTTCAACAAGTTATGAAAAATACCACAACAGTGTCATTTCAACAAGAATATGATTCAAGTTATCATGTCACTCATTCTCTCTCATACAACAACAACCAGCTCAACGCTCCGCTTCTGCCCTGAACATCAGGATCTGGGGCCGGATTCATGAAACATTTTTATGAATAAAATCTTTTTCTTTTTTTTTTTTTTTTTCTAAATTAACAATAAAGTTAGGAATATATTGTATTCCCTAAAACATGTTTTAAGAATGTTATCTTTTTTCTTAAGATTGTTCTAAATACAAAATGTAAAAGTTAATGAACTTCTTAAAGGGATAGTTCACCCAAAATTAAAATTCTGTCAACAATTACTCACCCATAAGTTGTTTCAAACCTATATGAGTTTATTTCTTCTGTTGAACTAAAAAAGAAGATATTTTGAAGAAAGGTAACAGTTGACGGCAGAAGAAAAAACAGGTTTGGAACAGCATAAGGGTGAGTAAATGATGACAGAATTTTCATTTTTGGGTGAACTATTCCTTTAAATTCTTAAATTTCTTAAAGGTTATATCTCAAAATTCTGAGGAATAAGATATAAACTCTCAATTCTGAATTTTTTTCTCGCAACTCTAAGTATTACTTTTTTTTTTTTTTTAGAATTGTGATGTATAAATTTGGAAGTGCAAGAAAAAAGTCAGAATTGCGAGTTTATATCTCTTGATTCTGACTTTTTTCCTCAGAGTTATGAGATATAACTTTGCAATTGTGAGTCATAAAGTCAGATTTGTGAAATATAAATGCAATTGTGAGATAAAGTCGTAATTACCTTGTTTAACAAGCTTGCATAGAATCTGGCCTCTGCTCTCTGTGGTAAAATTCCAGGCCTGGTCTAAAAGTAAATCTTGTCAATACTTAAATTTCTCTTTTGAAACACTCTCTCCCAAGCCTTTTAGTCTTGATTTACTATGATTCACTAAAACGCACTGAGGCTGCATTCAAATTTTCAGTGGACCGCTAAAGCCCTTTCTGCGTGTAGTTTTGTGTCTCTTAAAGATGCCTACAGCATTATCATGCTCTGATGGTGTGTGACAGTGGCTGTGCTGATTAAATGTATTGATCACTGTCTGTCTGTTGAACACAGTTGGAGCTGTCTGACACATTATGAAAGTAAAAAGTGGCATACTGTATGTTTGTCTGGAGCCTCAACATGTCTTAGGAGGTCTGGACCTGAAATCCATATACAATTCTCATGTTTTCCTTGTTTACAACAGCTCCCTGGGAGACGATGCAGATTTCTGGATCCGTTAACTCCATCTGTGAGCGCCGCCGCTTTGCGTCTCCCATCTTTGAACGTGCGGACAACTGGCAGCGCGCGAGGCTTCAGACCATTACTCTGATGTTGTTTACATGCAATGCAAATGATTGGTAAACAAACAACACCGCACAGAGCCACACATTCCCCCCGGCCGTCCTTGCAGCCTATGCAAATCAGTGCCCACCGCGTTCTCGGCTCGCATGAGGCAGGAAATTAAGAGCTGAGGCTAAATTACAGTGTAATATGTAAATGTGCAGATGTGTGGCTATGCATTGTTGCTTCATTATGACTGGAAAAACGGCCCTGCTTAATATTCAAACAACTTTGTAAACAAAAAAGGCAGTGCATGCTAGCAGTCCCACAGGGGCAGCGGGCCACTGAATGTTTTTCGCCACTCAACACGCACTGTAACTGTGTTCATTTGCCGTCATCAAATACATCACAGCGGGCAAACAACTACAAGAGCCAAACGTGTTGGACGGCTTAATGTGAATTGCAGTCATGTGTGCTAATGCGCTCAGAGTGACACGGTAGTCATGATGCTCATTTATCAATGTGGCATGGCTCTTGTCCGGTCGGAGAGGGAATCTGGCCTTGCTGACCCCACTCGCAGGTCGCAGTCTCTCCCACCACCCACACCAGGAAAACAGATTACTGCCGATCAATATCTCAGAATGCACCTCATGCTGGGATTCAGCTGGGATTTTGGAGTACTACAGGGACCATGTAACCGGCAATGCCAATACAATTCGAATGTACACATCCGTAACATTCTCAAAATATTGCCACACCAGTGTTTGATGTGCGATTAAAGGGACAGTTCACCTTAAAATTAATTGTACATCATCATTTACTCACACTCATGTCATTCCAATCCCATATGACTTTCTTTCTTGCATGAACCACAAAAATACAATTCATAAATACAATGACTTAAATTAACTTTAATATATAATATATATACTATATATACTTCAGATGCAGAAACCTTTCCTCCTATGTTTAGGTTCAGTAATTTTACTTTAATGGCAATTTAAAGGTTATTAGTCTGAAATGCCTTATTTTCAAAAATGTCACTTTAGTTAAATCATTGGTATTTAACAAATTTGAATGAAGTCAATATGTGCTTTTTTTGCAAAAACCTCTAAGACAACCTCTTTGGACAAGACATAGTAAACAGTTGCATAGTAAACTGTTGTGTTTACATGCTACTTGCGAAATCCTGTCATTCCACTGTAACGTATTTTCACTTTTGAACAGGATGAAGATGTCCAAATTTTTATTATTTTGTTTAAATATTTTTTTATTTTTTTTATTAATTTAGTACTGCCCTTCGGAAGCAGCAAAAGATACCCTACATGTTTCCCGGAAGACAAATTAAGTACAATTTACCTTCAAATTCAAAAACTTTAATTTTTTTTTTGTCTTGTGGACTGTATGTAAACATCTTTTATGTAAAATATCTTATTCAGGACAGTACTAAATAAAAAAAAAATAAAAAAAATAGCATTTTGTATGATCTCTCTTATTTTGTTAAAATGATTCACATTTTCACAGATTCTGCAAGGGGTGTGTAAACTTTTGAGCAAGACTGTATATATAGATTGATGATTACACCACATTACAGGTTTAGAGTCATTACATTTAATATTGCCTTGAAAATGACAAACCAAATGAAAACATTTCAAAGAACTTGGCACATATGTTTTTTTCCTTCCTTTTAATATATTATTTTCCTTTTCTTGATTATGGACATTCTTATAATTAACTCAGATATTTAATAGATTGTCCAAGACACTCTTTTCCATAAAATGTCAGTAAATGGTGACCACAGCTTTGAAATTCTGCTAAATGTCTCCTTATGCTTTCCACACAAGAAAGTAAGTCATACAGATTTGAAACTATACATGACGGTGAGTAAATGACACCATTTTTGGATGCTCTATTCGCACTTGTGCTTTGAGTTGAGTTTGTTTTGGTGCCATGTTGGATGCCGCCCACCAGGTTGTTCATGGTCAGATGTTACTAGTGACTGGTGAGATTTATGTCTATAATGTAGGTCACACTGAGATCTATGTCGAGTTCACATATCAAAGATCTTGTGTATGTCAAAAAGAGATGCTGCATCAACACACCCTATGGGTATTTGTCTTGGCAGTGTTGAGGAACTGGAGACGATGTACGTATGGCTTCCAGAAACTTTTCCACTAACTCTCACAGGTCATTGACAATGCAATATGATCTACCTTGGCATGTTCTGCCCATGATTAATGTAGCCCATGTATTCTGGAATCATCTGTGAATTATGGGATGATACAAGAACACTGAACTCAACGTATTTCCCAAAGAGATCTTTGCTGTAATTTCCCAATACAGATTTATCTGTGGATTAAGGGAGAGTTTACTGAGAATATGTTGAGTTTACATAGATCAATGTGGTACTGTGCACTTGGGAAATCCAAGAAAAGACAAACACACAAACAAATGCATATATTTATATCTATAAACAAAGAATTTACTTCAGAATACACAACAGAAGCCTCTCATTACAATTATACCTACATAACCTAAGAACGTTTGCACAATGCTCATGAATGAAACAAACAAAAGATTTCTTGTTTGTCTTTTCCGTAAAGCTAATTCATAGCCAGTTTAAAACTTCCTCTGCAGTTTCAGCACAATAGCAGAAATATCAAAGTTAACTGGGGACATAATTAAGAAAACATATATGCTTGTTATTCTGAGGTGAGCACACTCATGAATATTTATGTCATTACTGCTGTCCTCTGATAGTCTTTGTGTGAGTTTTGATAAAGAACGTGGTCGAGGCATGAAATTTGTAATTTATTCCTAAATGTGTTTTCAGCCGCAGTGTTGTGGTCCCTTCAACATTTCGTCACTCCCTATTTAAATCTCTTTTCATTGCGTTATTAGGAAAATTCAAACCGCCACCTCTCTGTTATCCAAGCGTAGAGTGAAAATAAAAGCTATTTGTATGTGAACATGCATGTTGGCCATGCTGGCTGAACAGCGCTAATGGTTTCATAATTTCAGAATAATGGCTCCATGTCTGTATGAGATTGCCATTAGCTAACCGTGCCACTGATGTGGGCATCTTTCGTCTCGTGGGGTTTGCTACTCTAGGGGAGCTTCAGGTGTGTACTGTTTAAAAGCCTTTGCACAGAGACAGGAAAAGGCCTTGTATTCAGTGTCAAAACAACATTGGACCCCATTGGCTTTCATTGTAAGGACAAGAAAACACAGATTTTCAAAATATCTTCTTTTGTTTTCCACAGAACAAAGTAAGTCATATGGGTTTGGAATGACTTGAGTATGAGTAAATGATGACTGAATTTTCATTTTGGGGTGTCCCAACTATCCCTTTAAAGGGGTGGTTGATCAGCTTTTTTCGAAGGCTTGATTGTATTTATGGGGTGCACTGTAACATGAGTTCATGCTTCTTTAAAAAAAAAAAAAAACGCATTATTTTTTACATATTTTACCTTTATTCTACACCACTGTGTCCCTTCTCGTAAAAACGGTCTGATGAGTTCCTGGTTCTATGAAGCCAATGGGCTCCGATTGGTTAGCTGGCCCAGTGTGTTGTGATTCGCTAACCGCCTAGTGCACGTTGTCCGGAAACGTCACGCCCCTTACCATTACGGGTAGTTGCATGTGCTCAGGTGTATTGTAAACAATGGCGTCAATATTGCCTTATCAATTTGAGCCCGAATCAGACCCAGAGAATATTAGTGAAGTGGATCGAGCAGAACCTCACAAGAATGACTGTTACAGGACGTTTCAGAATGGTATGTTTTTTTATTTGTAGTTGTCTCATACTTTGTAGATACGCTGTTATTATAAACACATCAACAAAGAATAAAACATACTTACAGGTTGTGGCCCATAAACAACAGCTTCTGCTTTTAAAGTGGGAACTGCTCCATCTTTGAGGACAAGCTTTTTTGCGAATCCGGCATTGAACTCGCGCTGATTGAGAAAGCTGTCCTCTGTAAAATGTGCAGCACAGAGAGCTATATTTGGATTATAATGTTCAGGAACTGAGTTAAAAATAAATTTTAACCATTGTTCCCTAAGTCCAGCGTCCATAGGAAGGCAGAACAAAGAGGACCTGCAACCGGGGTGAAAATGACAGCGTTTCGACTGCACGGCAACAACACTACTACATAATTGCTCTTCTGAACATGGCCTTTGTTGCGTGTTCCCGGGGGCGGGTTTATGTAAATGTTAGGGTTAGTGATGTCACTAACCCATGAAAAGCTCGTTGTAGTCCCTACCAGCCGTTTGTTGTAGTCCTTAAAAAGCAATTTCTTTAACAGAAAATATCTCCCTTTTCTTTAAACTTTGAGCGTCGTAACTTTGCAGATGTTGTTTATGCTCAAACAGCAGCATTACACACTAACTAAAGTTAAAAAAGTGAAATCATAATCAATCACCCCTTTAAGAGAGACCCAAAATCATAACCACTTTATTTTCATTTTAAACATTACAACAGACATTTATCACTAAATTTGGGGGGGTTTTGATTGTGACAAATTATATTAATCAAGATGTATAATAATATTTTTTTTAACAGAACACAGTGTAGGGACCCTGTGAATAGAAATGCAGCTCATGATTAGTTTGTGTTGATTTACCAACACGATCTCACGGCAATTCGTACGTATTTTACGAGGTGGCTAATTTGTACGAATTTGTACGACCTCACGCCTACGAATTGGTACGATTTTTGATAAATCGTACGTATTTGACGAGCTGGTCAATTCGTATGATTTCGTACGAATTACCTAAACTCAAACCCCGCCCCTAAACCTACCCATCACTGCAGTATAGCCACCTCATACAAATACGTATGAATTGGTCGTGAGATAGCGTTGTGATTTGCATATTTCTGAGTATTTGTGAGATATGTTATTTACAATTAGTTTTCCTTTAAATTTTGGATGTTTAATGACTTATGGCATGTGCTTAAATAATTTATTTAATAAATGAATAATAATTACTAAATATAATAATTTAAATAGAAGAATTCCCATTATAAATTGAATGTCATTTTCCAATGTAGTGGTCATGTATGAACAGGCCCGTTTCGAAGTGTTGGTGAAGTGCAAACATAATGCATTAAATAATGGTTAGAAAATGATAAAGAGCTGTGTTGCGAGCTGGATTCGAATTGGCATGACCGCCACAGCTCAAGGCAAATGCATTATGGCTCTGATTTGGTCATGTTTTGAGGTTAAATCTTATCTTAAAGAAGACTTTAAAGTGTTTTGGGAAGAAAAGGGCACAGGAGGGCTGCTGATCTGCTCCTGAGGTCAGGGATGGAAAAGGTTATAGAAAGATTACTCAGGCTCTTTTAATAACGCACGCATGCACAAAAGCACATGACATGCGCACACAATAACACCATACACCCTTTGACCCGATGTATGTTTATGTATGCGTATGAGTCGCAGACAGCTATGAGGGGAAAGTCTTCTCATCTTCTGGTCCAATCCACGGCTGCCACTCAACTTCAAAGCTCTGGCCGTTCGGTCTTTCTTAACCTCCAAACACAGAGTCTTGTTACAGCTGTAAGCAGGGGACAGAGTGTGTAGTGTGCTGGACTCCTGATTAACCCTTGAGCCAGTGTTGTTCTCCACCGCCAGACAGATCCTCTTTCTCTGGGCTCGGCCCTGTAACGGGAGCCCTTTCACACACTGCCCACTTCAAAGCTCCCTGCCTGCCAGGAATGTCAGCATCAGAAGTAGAAGAAGAAGAAAGATGGCCACTGAGAATGAGTGTGTGTGAGAAGAAACCCCAGCATGTTTGTGTGAGAGTTTGTATTTGAATGTACAGGGAGAAAGTGTGCGTCTCCATTTCTCAACAGGAATTGCCTCTCCTTGGCCTGACACAGTCAACTGCTTCCCCTTTTTTCATTTGCGGCAGAGACAAGTTGTTTTTAATCTAATTTGGCTGCAGAGCAAAGGCCCTTGGGCTTGTTTGGCCAGAGTCTCAACTAGCTTTTCTCTCTCGCAGGACGCGCCATGTGTGCAAAGCTTAACAACTAGTTCTACTGCGCCTGCCAATCTATCAGAACCTCAATAGACTATACTGCCAGCTATTATTTAATGAATAGCTACTTAATATATTGTATTTTTATTTCAGTGTTTTTACTGTTTTATTTTTTATACTTCAATTTTTTGTAACTGTTTAATACATCAAAATTACATTTCACAGCTTTTTCAGTAAATGTAATGTTATATTTCCATTTAGAGATAATGTTTGAACAGGATCCATGTCAAAATGCTGCCAATTTGGTGGCCTGTGTTGTAACATTTCTGGAAAAGTTTTGAATTGGGGCTATGTGAATAAAGCCATGACTAAAGGTTTAACCCCCTGGTGCTCTTCGGTTATTTTTGACTGAAAATTTTTGTTGTTGTTGTTTTTTTTTTACTTCACCAGAATAGTACAAAACTTGGTAAAGGTTTTGAAATCTTGCTATGTGAACACAAATAAAAAAATCATGCACATGATTCAAAAAGGTTAAATGGTCCTGAAAAAAAAATTGTCACACTTGTACTCCTCACAGTTAAAAATTACAGCACTGGAAATTTATTTCAAGTAATGGAAAATTTGGTACTGCGTCCAAACAAATCTTACTGAAGGCTCATTTTTTGAGATATCAAACTCAAATTTGGAGTAAAACATAATTTGGAAAATATATATTTAAAATAAAAATTTAACAGTATTTTTGTGCATTTTTCAAAACAATAAACTTAAACCTCTATAACTTTTTTTAAACAATTGTCCACTTCATTAATAATCTGCCAAGTGTCTTCTTTAAAAAGAGACCAAATTTCAAAGTCTGTGCTCCAAAGCATTCAAGATTTATGAGTTTAAGTTGGAAATTTCATTTTCAGGTATGCTCAAAAAGTGAATAAATATAATTTAGTAATATAGTTTGAGCCAGTCACTAAGTTCTGAAGAATCTGATGTGATTACTCAATAATATCACTCTTCGTGTAAAAGTAAAAAATCATACATATAAATTGTGTAAAGAAAAAAAGAGAGAATCTGTCAGTTTTCACAACTTAATGAGTTTTGTTTCTGAAAGTGGATATTGACTTACATAGAATGTTCAGCATTCAAGATGTAACCAACAGTAATAACATCACTGTCATATTTGTATACTGAATTGCAATTCCACTTTTTTTCCCTCATATTTGCGTACTGAATTGCAATTCCTCTACTTTCTCAAGTCTATTTGCATACTGTGACTCTACTTGCATATAATTAACCAATTTTAACACTATGCCTTTCAGGTTATGGTATTTCCTAAAAAAAAATGCCAATCTAGTTAAATTCTGCAATCAGGAAGTTTAATTTCAAACCATTTGATGAAAAAATAAAGGCTTCCATTAGAATCTTTTTATTCTGTTTCTAATTCATTCGTCTGCAGGTTATTTAAAGAATCCAGACACCAATATTTTAGTCTGAAGAACTTTAAAAAAAAAAAAAATCTCCAAAGAACCACATAGCCAATTCAAGAACTCTATGTAACAAAAAACTCATTCTTGATGAGAAATTCCCATGTAACTTACAATGGTGCAGATAGTTGTTATATAACCTTCTGCATAAGAGCAGAAAGACAGGTGAAACCTTTCTCTCGCTGTCTCTGTTCCCTAATCCTTACTGAGGACTGCAGGTGACCTCTGCTCTGACAGACTGGGGAAGAGCACATTTCAGGCCCTCAGGATGGGACCTAAGACCCTATCTTTGATCAAACCTCAGTTTAAACCAAGATCAAGGCCTGCCAGCTCCTTTGTTCTTGTATGTTTGAAGACCCAGTTAAATCCCGAGAGATCTGCTCAAAAGGCCTGAAATATGATGGGGGTAAAAGAAGGTCCAGGTCCTGCTTACCTTTTTGGAGCTCACCATGAGCTGAGGCCTGAACTGAAAAATGTAATGCATGTATGTAACACTTTACAATAAGGTTGTATTAGTTAACATTAGTTAATGCATTAGTTAACATGAACTAACCATGAACAATACCTCTGTTCAGCATTAGCTAATCTTAACTCACACATATATTAATGCATCTATTCACGTTAACAGTGCAATTAGTTAACATTAGTTAATGCATTAGTTAACATGAACTAACCATGAACAATGCCTGTAGATTTACTGTTTTTGTAAGGTTATCTTACTGTACATATTTATATTAGTTTACGTAGCAGTTGATACACACTAAGCATGAATTTTATTTATAAATATGATCAACCTATCTGTTGATGTTCAGATGGTTTCCACTTTAGAATTATGCTTACCAACAGCCCAAAATCAATGGCTTATTAAATAATGTTGATAAGGTACACAACAGCATTTTTACCTTTAGAGTAAGATGGTGAGTTAGAAATGTTCATCCTTAGTGTGTGTCAACTGCTACGCAATCTAATGTAAATATGTACAGTAAGATAACCTTACAAAAACAGTAAAGCTACAGGCATTGTTCATGGTTAGTTCATGTTAACTAATGCATGAACTAATGTTAACTAATTGCACTGTTAACATGAATAAATGCATTAATATACACTCACCTAAAGGATTATTAGGAAC
The DNA here is from genome assembly GCA_039654105.1 of Coreius guichenoti. NCBI lineage: Eukaryota > Metazoa > Chordata > Actinopteri > Cypriniformes > Gobionidae > Coreius > Coreius guichenoti. Next base: position 26,786,563 of record CM077177.1, on the reverse strand, counting down.
ACCATACTAATACTGTGTTTGACCCCCTTTCGCCTTCAGAACTGCCTTAATTCTACGTGGCATTGATTCAACAAGGTGCTGAAAGCATTCTTTAGAAATGTTGGCCCATATTGATAGGATAGCATCTTGCAGTTGATGGAGATTTGTGGGACGCACATCCAGGGCACGAAGCTCCCGTTCCACCACATCCCAAAGATGCTCTATTGGGTTGAGATCTGGTGACTGTGGGGGCCATTTTAGTACAGTGAACTCATTGTCATGTTCAAGAAACCAATTTGAAATGATTCGAGCTTTGTGACATGGTGCATTATCCTGCTGGAAGTAGCCATCAGAGGATGGGTACATGGTGGTCATAAAGGGATGGACATGGTCAGAAACAATGCTCAGGTAGGCCGTGGCATTTAAACGATGCCCAATTGGCACTAAGGGGCCTAAAGTGTGCCAAGAAAACATCCCCCACACCATTACACCACCACCACCAGCCTGCACAGTGGTAACAAGGCATGATGGATCCATGTTCTCATTCTGTTTACGCCAAATTCTGACTCTACCATCTGAATGTCTCAACAGAAATCGAGACTCATCAGACCAGGCAACATTTTTCCAGTCTTCAACTGTCCAATTTTGGTGAGCTCGTGCAAATTGTAGCCTCTTTTTCCTATTTGTAGTAGAGATGAGTGGTACCCGGTGGGGTCTTCTGCTGTTGTAGCCCATCCGCCTCAAGGTTGTGCGTGTTGTGGCTTCACAAATGCTTTGCTGCATACCTCGGTTGTAACGAGTGGTTATTTCAGTCAAAGTTGCTCTTCTATCAGCTTGAATCAGTCGGCCCATTCTCCTCTGACCTCTAGCATCAACAAGGCATTTTCGCCCACAGGACTGCCGCATACTGGATGTTTTTCCCTTTTCACACCATTCTTTGTAAACTCTAGAAATGGTTGTGCGTGAAAATCCCAGTAACTGAGCAGATTGTGAAATACTCAGACCGGCCCGTCTGGCACCAACAACCATGCCACGCTCAAAATTGCTTAAATCACCTTTCTTTCCCATTCTGACATTCAGTTTGGAGTTCAGGAGATTGTCTTGACCAGGACCACACCCCTAAATGCATTGAAGCAACTGCCATGTGATTGGTTGATTAGATAATTGCATTAATGAGAAATTGAACAGGTGTTCCTAATAATCCTTTAGGTGAGTGTATGTGTGAGTTAAGATTAACTAATGCTGAACAGATGTGTTGTTCATGGTTAGTTCATGTTAACTAATGCATTAACTAATGTTAACTAATACAACCTTATTGTAAAGTGTTACCGACAACCTATACAAAGTCTAAATAGGTAATCTTCACCTGTTGTAAACAAAATATACTCATGTTTTATAATTGTGACTGTGCCATATTCAAGTGATATTGAATATTGAAACTGAACATTTCATTTGTGCAAACAGTATGTCTACAGATTGTTCACGTTGAAAGTCTGAAAGGACTCCTGTACCTCTAGTGGTCACAACAGCTGTTGTGTTGTGACACTGCCAATAAAGCTCCACACACTAACTGCTCTGTCGATCATTGTGATCTTCCTTTTGTAAAGAGGAGACAATGAGCCGCTTCTGCTGCCTCAGAGCCAGGCAACCTGAACCAACCAGAGGAAGCTCTCAAAGCCCCATGAAAACAAACTGCTGAGCCAAGCCATTTCCCCTCCTCTTGAAAGACTATCTCCAGCACTGTTTAAAGGTGAAGATGCCTAATCTTCTCCAAAGTCACACACATACACAGCTTGTCCTTCCTTCCTGTCGTGAACGTTTTTTTCATGTGAAAGGCTCTATCTATCCAATCAAAACTTGAATGAACTTCTCTATTCCAACATTGACACTGTTATTGAATTGAACTGAATCAACACTGAACTGAATTGAGCTATATAATGACACTATTGTTTTCTGTAATACTGCTTTACAGCAGCATTTGAATGTGTCTTATATCTAAGTTTGCATAATTGATCATTATTTTCTTGTTTATTAATGCAAAGCTGCTTTGAAACAATCTGTATTGTATAAAGCACTATAGAAATAAATGTGACCTAACAGAAAAATGAAATGAAATCTTGATCTTTGCTAAAATACTTTTTCCATGCCAGCATTTTTGAAAAAAAAGTTGCCAGCTATATAGCACCAGCATTTCTGATCATTTTCGCAAAAGTTTCATGGCCCCCAGAATATTTTGTTAAATGAATATACAATATATCAAAAGAAAGAACACCCTCTGCTTTAAAAAAAAAAAAAAAAAAAAAGTATTTTTTCATAAAAAAGTTTAATAAAAGAAGTAACATTGAGCAAAAAGCTGAGAAAATTGCATTTTTGTCAAAGACTTCGTCTGGATCGGATTCAGAACGATGATCAAAACATAGATGGAGTAGATTGAGTCCATCAACACCCCCAAAGCTCGCACAGTCCTAACCACTTCCTGGGTCGACATTTCATTCAGTAAAATTAGGCAGTTTTGATTTATATTATGCTTAATTTTGATGATCGTGTTATTTTACATATGCATCTGCTTACATATGATATCGCTTGGTTCTGCTTCTTCTTCGTCTGTGTTTTGATCAGGAGATTCATTACTCTTTCAGAAGATGTGTCATAGTGCCCCCTACAGTATAACAGTGAAAGCAAGGAGAGACGGAAATTTCCGTCAATGGCGGGAAAAGAGTTAAGTAACTAAAGTTCATATTAAATAAATTTGGGATTTAAATAATGTAAGAAGCTTTCAGAATCTTTGAAACCCAATGTCAAGAGAAAACGATTTCATATGAATTTGTACGATGTGATTATATGGAATGTAAACCTAACTGTCATGGGAAGTACAAATACGAATTAGCCACCAATTTGCCAAAACTCAATATGATTACGAATTGTCATGAGTTGTTTCTTAATTATTTTTTTTTAAATGAAAGTGCTGGTGAATACCTAGTTAGACTTAACCACAGTTTTTCTGTGGCCACAATGCTATACTACGGTATTTTGGCAGAAAACGTTGTTACCTCTCCTAAGGGTTATTATCTTTTCTTGTATGCATACTCCTTGGAAGGGCCCTCCACTGTTTATAAACGGCACCACAAATAGGGCTCTCTGTAAATTGTATTCAGGGCCACCATTACCCTATCACATCTGCTTTGCCTGTGTGCACACCATCTCATTAGTTTGGTAAAAATGCCACCTTAACCTCCATTACAATCTGCCCCAGTAATTAATTACTTTTTAAACTATTGAACCGAAAGCAATTAGGTTATAAAGGCTAGCTTGTTAGGTAACACGAGCCCGGCCCTTTATTAGTCAGCTATTGAAGTGAGGAACCGAACAGCACCTGACAATGAGCAAAATTAAGATGCTAATACGACAGCCTATTTGACTTGTCAGTCAATGTTTCAGCTCCGAAATGGTTTAATTTTCTCTGGTTTAGCAGCATTGTATGAAAACACAGCAGTTTGAATATTACAGGGGGTTTTAGTCCTTGTAGATATGGAAGACCAAAACATCAACATTTCAGTATAATGTTTAGCATATGCTTCTAAGAAATACTGATACAAAATAACATGAGCTATACTTTCTAATACCACATACATCACTATAGGACCTGAAGCAACAGGGCAGAAGACAAAACCTGGGTACAGTAATAACTACATCTATGCATCATGTATGTTGACCATAAAGGACAAAGCAGTGTGAGGCATGTGGAGTTGATTGCACTGGCCAGCAGAGGGTCAGCATGAGGGTCAAGCATCACATTAGTCTCTGTCCACAGTGGACAAGCCACGGAGCACAAGACTAATGTTGCATTTCATATAAAAGGTCACCCGTGGAAATGAATGTGAAACCCTAACTTGAGGAGCTTGGAAAATAACAACAAAACAAGAGGAAACTTAAACTATGAGCACACAGTGTAGTGATATAGATAAATATTCAGACTGCAATTACGCAGGTCATTTTAACATAGCCCTCACATATCTCTAAACAAATGAATGCACGGGCAGTTAATTTATTTTCTCAAGGGGCTGCATGGTAATCGAAGAACCCAAATTACTTGTACTGGCTTTTTCTTTCCCGCTGTGTGTAGTATATTTGCACTGACGTCACATCATCACCTCATTATTTACTTGTGCGATATGAGAATATGCTATGTGATGGCCATCATTTGTCTAGTTATATTTTCATTCACCTAGCAGGTATACAATACTTTTTCTTGATAGCGAAAGTTATACTGAAAAATAGGTTGAGATGGAATGAGTTGAGATCTGAACCTCTGTACCTCTGAAGATCACGTCATTGGCTAATATTTTACCTAAAATACAGCCATAAAACCATAAAACCAGTCACACTGAATCTCATCTGATTTTAAAATCCTAAGGTTTGGCTCAATTTGTACTTGCATGGAAGACAGCCTGGGAATACTAGATGCTGTAAGCTTTAATGAGTGCAAGTATGAATGTGTGTATGTCTCAGTGTAAAGTACATTTCGGTGGAAATGCAAAGAACACTTTACCTACAAATACTTATAGTTATAGGATTACTAATGAGATAATGCTGGTAGGTTTGTGTGATGTACAGACACATTTAATATGTAAAATCTCATTCGTTTTCACATACTGTACACTTCAAAAAATGGTATGTCAACACGTCACATGTTCCCCGCAAAGAGTTGTATGGCAGTAGTATTTTTATGTTTTTATTGTCATTGTTGGAGCTTGACAATTGTTAGTCTTAATTTGCTTTTATTATGCAGAAAATAGCTGCATGAATGTTGCCAAAGTGTAACCATTTAGTGTTTGAGCGAGAAACCTGATACAATGCGTGTTAAATCAAAATTAGTTGTTTAAAGGACACCTGTTATGCCCCTTTTTACAAGATGTAAAATCTCTGATGTCTCTGAAAGTCTCTGATGTCTCCAGAGAGTGTGTGTGTGTGTGTGTGTGTGTGTGTGTGAAGTTTTAGCTCAAAATACCCTACAGATAATTTTTAATAGCATGTTAAAATTGGCACTTTTTGGGGGTGAGCAAAAACGCACAGTTTTCGTGTGTACCTTTAAATGCAAATAAGCTGGTGCTCCTGGCCAGCAGAGCTTCAAGAGCTCATGCTCCAGCATACAGGCAACAACAAAACAGGACAATCTCACGCAGACACACACTGAAAATGTCAGAATAGCAGTGTTCAGCCTTATATGTTCAGTCATCTGTCTGTTCTGTGCATAATAAATGCGCATTTATGAATTACGCAGACGGTGAGCATGGCAGGATAAAAATATCGACATAGCTCTGGTCTCTTGGTGCCTTCACGTGCTATCAGAAATGTCATAATTCCCACATTCAAGTGGGTGACTTCAAAGGCCGTTCATGTGCAATTGGAAACAAGGAAACTCGTATTTACGATAATTCTGATATCACGTGAGGGCAGCATCAGAGACAATGGTAGCTTTAGCAACATTAGTCGTACAGAGTGCCAGCAAGCTCTTTCAGAAAGGTAATTTGGAAGGACTCACATATGACATGTGATACTTTGTCTGGATCTGAAGTTTGTAAACGAAGCGTTGGTATTGACAGAATCAACCTTTTTGAAAACCTTTTTTTGTGCTTCTCACTTAGGGCTGTGTCTATGCTGATAGGGCAGATTGTCACCGGCTGTGGGCGGGGCTTCCCCCTTCAATGACGTCATTGTAGGGGGGAATCTCAATCAGCGTATTTGGAGAGACTGCTTTATTTATGGGAATTATAAAATAATGACTGAGTGGGTTTTTACCATTATAGGCTGGTTGCACACTGCGGACACACATCGGTGTTCAAACACCTTATAAAAATGAATTTTGCATAATAGGTCCCCTTCAAGTAAAGTGAACAGCATCAAACATAATTTTTTGACTGTTATATATCTTTTTGTGTCAGAGGGAAGAAAGAAAGTTAAATAGGTTTGGAATGACATGAGGGTGAGTAAATGATGAATTTTCATTTCATTAAACTATTCTTTTAAAATTCCTATACACTTCATTGTTTATTACTGTCAAATATGTAGTGGTATTTACAACCCCTTTGATGCTGTTTGCAAATATTTGCAGGGAAATTTTGTTTGTTAACATTAACCTATAGAGACACAACTTTACTTAATCAGCTGAGTTGAAATAGTTCATCAATATCATTACAGCGTACAATTTGAGCCGCCATCTAATTGTGTTTCATCTGCATTGACTGGTACTCTTTTATGGTGTCAAATGCACACCTGTTCTGCTGACTGGTCGTGTGTGTGTGTGTTTTGGCTGCTGCTCAGTAGACTCAGGTCACCTCTATGTAGTTAACCTCTCTGGAGATTGATTGATCTTTGTGGCTGTGCAGGAGTTACTTGTAATGTTGCTTCTCTATTTTTGAAGTTTGCAGACTACTTTTCAACCATCGCTGGATAATGATCGTCCTCCAGCTTCACAGTATCGATTGCTGCTGGAGGTATTGATTAACTATGATGATGAAAAAAACTAGGGAGAAATGTGCTGCACATAACGTGTGTGTGCGTGTGGAAGCCCACATTGGTGTCTCTCCTGAGTGAAGCGTTAAATCTAAATCCCCATCCTTATCAGCGTGGATGGTGACAGGTTCCTTTATAATTGACATTCCTGAGGCAGGCTTTGGAGCCTGGTGTTTAAAATGCACCCCACGATTCTCTCCGGGTTCATCTTTTTCTTTTGCGATTTTGTTTTAGAATTCATTATTTGGCATGAAATGTAAAAGTCTTCTTCATAAAATGGTGTGAAATCCCTCACTGTCTGCAGGCACTCCAAAGACTCCCGAAACCATTTTAATGTGGTCTCCGTGCTAGCTGCCATCTAGCCATTAAAACACACATCTGTGGGGGAGATAATTGCCTCATTACCTAAATGTATACGGGTTTGCAATGAATATTATGTTTTTGAATGAATATCATTTTGATGCATGCTTGGTGTACATGCTGAACTGTGCCAGATTTTACTGAAAAAAGTGAGAGGGAGAGAGAAATTCCTTAGTCACATTCACACAAAACATTTGATATGGTAAACATTTCCTATATGTTTGGACACAAAGTAAGCTTTCAACCGCATTGTTTTGTATCTGTAAGCTAAAATGATAGCAGTGCAAAAATAGGTAAAACTATTTCTAGTCTCTCATTATTTAAATTTGCTTTTGGTTGTTTCTTCTTCAACTACAGGTATGTTCCAGGAGTTGATTTTTATTAAAAGGATTAATTTTTTTTTAAATTTTTGTTATGATGGTCACATTGTTCATGTTGTACAATTGTCCCAGACCTAGACTTTTAATTAATAAAATATAAAAATGAATCATAAAAATACAAATAATTACATTTTAAAACCTGACAACCAAACAAAATGAATAAAAAATAATCATATACCATTTCAGTATTTATTGCGTGAAAATTATTTATACCTACTTATATCTCTACTTATAGCTCAATTATGTCATCATTTTCAACACAACTAAATTTTGTCCATAATAAATTTTTTTAAAAAATTGTGTACAGCAGTGGTTCTCAACCTTTTTGACTAAAAGTTTCTTATTTATCAAATAAAATATTTGAAGACCCCCATATATTTGAGCTATTTCTGGTGTAATTTTGATAAAGCTGCTTGTTTCCAAACTTTTTTATTAACATAAACTAGGAGTATTAATTTTGTGATCAATTACTTTTGTTATTAAATAAAAACAACAGTTTAGAAATATATATATATAAATAAATTTATTAATTTAAAAACTTTAAAGTCATTCTTCAGCCTCTTTGAAAGTTTACAGAGGTAAATATTGTCAAATTGTGCAAAAACGAATACAATATTATTTACTATAATATATTAAAATGTCATTTCTAGCACAAGATAGACATAATTTGAGGAATGACAGAAATATTCATGCATTTCAGGGAAAAAAAAAAAAAAAAACTCCTGTGACGTATATCCTGCTGCTTTTGGACATTGTTAGTAGAGAGCACCTTGTATCTTAACAAACCCAGGTAACTTTGAACTACAAGAGACTGCATGATGCTGACAGAGGGAAGATACTTCACAGTCACTGGCTTGTATAATTCCCCGCTCAACCTTGCTCACGATCATATTATCCCAGACCTGATGTATAGAGTTATGAGGGAGCACTGACCCCTCTGGGCTCAGAGAGTTGGTTAGAGGAATTTGATGAAGGTGCAGGAGCCTGTAATTAAAAGATATGTTATCAGCCGGTATTTGTTATGGGTAAGCACTGGCCTAGATCCAGCCCTGATTTAATCCTATCCCAGGCTATGCTGAGGCCAGGGTCAGAAGGTTAGAAACTGCTTCTACACTGGCTGCACCTCAGCTAGATTGCCAGAGAAAGCAACTGATATAGGTAAATTCTCTATCTCTTACTCTCTCTCCACATCTCTCATTTTCTCTCTCTCTGAACCTGTTGAACGTTATGTAACCTCCATACCTCATTGCAAGTGCATCACTGTAATCCAGATTTTTCCTTAAAAAAAAAGAGGTACAAACCAAAATTATTTTTGTAGCAATCAACATTATGCCACAGATGCTGTTTATTGAGTTTAAAGGGAAATATGAAAATTCTGTCATTTGTATTCTCCCTCATGCCATTCCAAACCTCTATGGGTTTCTTTCTGTTGATAATGTTGAATGTTGAACAGTTTTGGTTCCCACTGACTTTCATTGTATTTTTCGTCCATACAATTGAAGTCGAAGGGAACCGAAGCTGTTTGGTTACCATCATTCTTTAAAACATTTTCTTTTATGCTCCACAGAAGAAAGAAAGGCATGATGGTGTGGAAATGATGACAGAATTTTCATTTCAGGGTGGACTAAACCTTTAACTTGTATTGAACCTGGAATATTTCTTGAAGCTTTTAGTAAAAAATCAGTTTGCTCTATGTGTTTGCCTATAAATAGATTATATATTGTTACCCTACTGATTTGATAGTGGACCTGATCAATGGAATCCAAAGTCATTTTATTGTTATCCATTCTCTCAGGATTGATATCATAATGAGCATCTGGGCTGGAGATGGTCATGTTTAAATCATGACGGATGTGAACTGTGCCAGACGTTTGGAATGAACACACATCAGGTGACTGCTCATAGCTACTCTTCTTTCAATTGTATGGTATCATTCTTTAAGTATCAGCTTCATCATGTCAAAACTTCATTAAAAATGCAAGATTTGTAAAAGCAGAGTTCATGCATTACATTAATACATACACTGACTGGCCACTTTATTAGGTACACCTTTTGCCTTGGCATAGATTCATCAAGGTTCTGGAAACATTCCTCAGAGATTTTGGTCCATATTGACATGATAGCATCACGCAGTTGCTGCAGATTTGTCGGCTGCACATCCATGATGTGAATTTCCCGTTCCACCACATCCCAAAGGTGCTCGATTGGATTAAGATCAGGTGACTGTGGAGGCCATTTGAGTATTGTGAGCTCATTGTCATGTTCAAGAAACCAGTTTGAGATGATTTGAGCTTTGTGACATGGGACGTTATCCTGCTGGAAGTAGCCATCAAAAGATGGGTGCAGTGTGGTCATAAAGGGATGGATACGGTCAGCAACAATACTCAGGTAGGCTCTGACATTTAAACAATGCTCAATTGGTACTAAGGGGGCCTAAGTGTGCCAAAATTGTCCACTGTCAAGGCATCGCAAGTTCACGTTTTAAAGCAGAAACCGACAAGCACCCTTGTTGTTTGTGAACACAACCCGATAAGTCCGTTTTAGCAAATCAGCGTGCAGTATTCCAGTCAGGTGACAAGGCTGCTAGTCCTTTCTAAAAGACGTGCTTGCTGAGAGGAGTTTCCTCTAAAGGAGTTTCGTCAAAGCTGACTAAAAGTGACCGAGGATGGATAATTTCAACGAACTTGATGAACCTGTGATATCTTCTTAGGGGCATAAAAGGAACATAAAAGCTGAAACTTTTTAATGGAACCTTGCTAAAGCAGCACGTGCAGTGGTGACAGTGGAGAGCAAAAAGCTCCCTGTATTGCGTGTAATCACAACAACAAAGTTTGTCAGGTGTCTACATTATCAGCTGAGGAGATTAAAAAGATTAACAGAGTGTTTAACATGTTTTTTTAAGTTTTAATATTGTAATGTTTTGTGAATTGTGTACATTGTGATGTCTTGTTATAAACTCTGGATTGCTGAATTCTGTCATCTATATAATGTTTAATATTGCACATTGATGCACTATTTTTACTGCTCTTTACCTACTCTTTTAAGTTAAAAAACGTTAAATATTGCACTTAAATGCAATTACAAAGCAATTGCTTGTTTGTTTTTTTTTACTCTGAAACATGAAATGTGAAGTTATCTGCTTTTGCTAAAAAACAAACTTTTAATATATATAAAAAAATCATACTTTCAATTAACTTTAATTTTGTAAGTTACCTGTATTTTTTTGTTGTTGTTATTATTACTTAATTAAAACAACCCAACTGCAGTTTGATTGATATTACTTTGAATGCATAATAATAAAAAAAAAAAACATGATTGAATATGAACATGATGAAAATGAATTAAAATGGAGTTATCTGTTTTTGCAAATGAACTCTTCCTATTTTGGTGAGCCCATGTGAATTGTAGCCTCAGTTTCCTGTTCTTAGCTGACCGGTGTGTCTTCTGCTGCTATAGCCCATCTGCTTCAAGGTTTGACGTGTTGTGCGTTCAGAGATGCTCTTCTGCAGACCTCGGTTGTAACGAATGATTGAGTTACTGTTGCCTTTCTATTAGCTTGAACTAGTCTGGCCATTCTCCTCTGACCTCTGGCATCAACAAGGTACTTTCACCCACAGAACTGCCGCTTACTGGATATTTTTTCTTTGTCTAACCATTCTCTGCAAACCCTAGAGATGATTGTGTGTGAAAATCCCAGTAGATCAGCAGTTTCTGAAATACTCAGACCACCCCATCTGGCACCAACAACCATGCCAGTTTCAAAGCCACTTAAATCACATTTCTTCCCGTTTTTTAATCTCAGCAGATCGTCTTGACCATGTCTACATGTCTAAATGCATTGAGTTGCTGCCAATGATGACAGAATTTTAATTTTTAGGTGAACTGTCCCTTTAAATTATAAATGAATATCTAGTCAACTGCACAGTACACCATTTTTCAAAACTGTATATGAAGCAGTATGCAATGTGAACATTTTAAACTGCAATATGCTAGATTCTTTTCACAATACCTCACTACGTTGTATGATTACATCAGTGAGAAAATAATTTGTCGTGTCGAAAATACATAAAGTAGTTTGGTTTGTAATACAATTTTGCGTGTAAATGAGTAGTCCAATCAAACGATTCATTCGCCACTACCATTTGTTGAAATCTTTTGGCACATTGCATTGTGGGATACAGTATTCCAATCAATGTGGCCTGGTTTTTTACTTCACATGCTGCATTCTTAGAATGAGTAGTATGGTAGTATGCCACAACTGTATCTGATCTGGTTTCAGTCTCAAATGAACTTCACTATCTGCATTTCCCTTCATGCAATGTGGATCGGATTTCAATCTATAACTGTGATTGAAATAATTGATCAGGGTGCTCCTGTGAACTTCCCAGTGAGGTTTTCTGGATTTGCTCAAGTGAATCCAGATGTTTGCCACAGCGATGAAGCATTTGAGATGCCTGTTTCAGGTTAAAACAACACACATGTGTTATATCAGTGAGAGGAAGGTAAAGGCTTTATGTCAGCTAATGTCATGTATTTCTGCATTCTTTGACATTGAGATTGAAACTGGTCAGTGAAAACCTGGGATACAGGCTTTAAAACAGCAGGTAACATCTCAGTCACTTCTGGATTAGTCAAGTTAGAGATTATTAGGTTAATCTGTTATATCCATATTACATTTATAGCCTATTCATTTCAAATAAACATTTTATAAGTCATCAAAGATGTCATTCTTTTTGCTCTCTCATGTCCTCTCAAGTCATTTCAATCATTGCAACTGTTATTTCTGAAAGGAAAGCATACATTTTCAGAAAGCATCAGACGGAAAAGGATTACTTGAGTATCCAGTTCCCATGTCAACATTCATTTTCTCCTGCTGTTGCTGCCTTGTGGAAGTATCAAAATTGATTTAGTTGGCCTGGAAATGGAACCATTGCAATGACAGGTAGCAGAGCTTTCTTCAAGCAAACTCTTCTGAAATGCATTGGAATGAAGTAAGCATAACCATGAGCAACTATAATCAAGTCAGCTGGATGAGACATAGCAGGCTGATCAAAGAGCAGTTCTTCTTTGTGTTCATGAAAAGGGTGACGGCAGCCCTACCATTGGACCGAGGGGTTGCGCTTTTGATACTGGCAGTGTTACTTTTCCTCCTAAACAGATCAGACCTACTTTACTCTGGGTAGAGTGCATTTTCATTAGTAATCTCCTCATATCTACCATCAGATAGTACTTGTCCATCAGAGACTAAAAGTAAATGTCCACAGAGGTGGATAACAATTCCTTCCTGCTTTTACCACATTTCTTTGGGTAACGAATTGCAGGTCATGCAGAATTCTTACTTAACCATTATACACTTTGCAACATAAGATAAAATTAAGATTTAATACCACAGAGTTTGGCAACAATACGCCAGGTCAATGCACACAAGAAAGTTAAAGACAATGGAGAATAAGGAAACATATCACACGACAATGGATCCCAAAACCTGGAAACTTCATTAACTGTGAAATATTTCATTGTTAAATTCAAAATAATTTTTAATATTTAGATATGGTCATAAGAAATTGAATTACTTATTGACAGACTAACAAAAATGATAATGAGTAACAAAAAGTTGTGATTGTGTGCAATTTACAGGGCATATATTATATACACTATATTGCCAAAAGTATTGGGACACCCCTCCATATCATTGAATTCAGGTGTTCCAATCACTTCCATGGCCAAAGGTGTATAAAATCAAGCACCTAGGCATGCAGACTGCTTCTACAAACATTTGTGAAAGAATGGGTAGCTCTCAGGAGCTCAGTGAATTCAGGCGTGGTACCGTGATAGATTGCCACCTGTGCAATAAGTCCATTCGTGAAATTTCCTCACTACTAAATATTCTATGGTCAACTGTTAGTGGTATTATAACAAAGTGGAAGCAATTGGGAACAACAGCAACTCAGCCACGAAGTGGTAGGCCACCTAAAATCACAGAGTGGGGTCAGCGCATGCTGAGGCAGACAGTGTGCAGAAGTCGCCAACTTTCTGCAGAGTCAATAGCTACAGACCTCCAAACTTCGTGTGGACTTCAGATTAGCTCAAGAACAGTGCGTAGAGAGCTTCATGGAATGGGTTTCCATTGCAGAGCAGCTGCATCCAACCTTAAGATCACCAAGTGCAATGCAAAGCGTTGGATGCAGTGGTGTAAAGCACGCCGCCACTGGACTCTAGAGCAGTGGAGACGTGTTCTCTAGAGTGATGAATCACGCTTCTCTGTCTGGCAATCCGATGGATGAGTCTGGGTTTGGCGGTTGCCAGGAGAACGGTACTTGCCTTACTGCATTGTGCCAAGTGTAAAGTTTGGTGGAGGGGGGGATTATGGTGTGGGGTTGTTTTTCAGGGGTTCTGCTTGGCCCCTTAGTTCCAGTGAAAGGAACACTTAATGCTTCAGCATACCAAGACATTCTGGACAATTTCATGTTCCCAACTTTGTGGGAACAGTTTGTGGATGGCCCCTTCCTGTTCCAACATGACTGCGCACCAGTGCACAAAGCAAGGTCCATAAAGACATGGATGAGTGAGTTTGGTGTGGAGGAACTTGACTGGCCTGCACAGAGTCCTGACCTCAACCTGATAGAACACCTTTGGGATGAATTAGAGCGGAGACTGCAAGCCAGGCCTTCTCGTCCAACATCAGTGCCTGACCTCACAAATGCGCTTCTAAAAGAATGGTCAAAAATTCCCATAAACACACTCCTAAACCTTGTGGAAAGCCTTCCCAGAAGAGTTGAAACTGTTATAGCTGCAAAAGGTGGGCCAACTCCATATTAAAACTTACGGATTAAGAATGGGATGTCATTAAAGTTCATGTGCATGTAAAGGCCGGCTTCCCAAAACTTTGACAATATAGTGTATACTATATACTATATGATTTCTCAATGTTAAGTGGTCTCTTAATTTTTTCCAGAGCTGTATATATATATATATATATATATATATATATATATTCGTTGAGCGGTTTATAAGAAGATTCCAAAAAAGCATGAAAAGCTGGGTATGTTTGTGGTTTTTCAAATTTGCAGCTGACCAACCGCACTGAGCATTTACATTTTAAAGAAATAATAAAAATACGATTAAAAAAATAACCCACACCAAATGCAATAGGCCTCTAGCAGCTCTGCTTCTTGGTGCCCTAATAATCAAGTTAAAGTTGTTCAAAGTTTAACTGTTTTCTTTTACACAGACAACTTTTAGATTTTAGATATTTCTATAATAACTTATTATAGAAAGGTTAATAAGAATGTAAAAGTGATGTGAAACCTAAAGAGTATACTGGATTCATGCATTTATGTGAGGGAATGAAAATATGTTTTGTAATGTCTTCACAATGTCAGCACACGGAGAACAGTCCCAGTTGAAAAAAAGGATCACCTCTCAGCAGGGTTTACAGAACAGAATAATCCAGTTTGCACACTTCCAAATAATTATAGTAATATGAAGATAATTACAATGGAGGCAGGGTAGCCTCATCACAGCCAGCCCTGCTTCTCTGATGTAATTCAATTTATGTTTCCTATGAAAATAATAAGTCATACAGATTACTTAAAGCAGAGATGACATGCTTGTAATTGTGTTCCATTCATTTGCAGCAAAATTATGGGTTTGAAATATGCAGGAACCCTATTATCTTTTAAAAATAAGAAAAAAGTCTATATTCTTATATGAGAAATTAGGTGCTATAACTCAAAACAGGCATTTTGCATCTTTGTGCAATGCTCTGAGAAGAAATCTTGAATATTAAGATTATAAAAAAAGAACATCAAACAGTAAACGTTTATCTAGAAATAACTCTTCCAATTTAGTTGTCATTTAGGTAAATACAAAGTAAAAAAATGATCTGTACAATAACAACCAAACAACCATTAATATGTAACATTAACATTAATATGTAACAAAAATTTTTTTACACCTAGTAAAGTACATCCATCTTTACCACTCTGTCGTCATGAAGACAGTAAGCACACAGAAAGTGACTGGAAATAATTGGATTTTAATGCAAGTTTTGGAGGCTGGACGATAATAAGATTATCTTATTTGAAGTGGGTTGGTTGGCAAGCTACAGGGAGCAGCTCCAGATGGAGAAAGATGGGCGGTAATGCAAAACCGGTCACTGTGGGCATAAACCTCCCACCGGTTTACATACTTCTCACTATTTCCCCTCTCTCTCTCTATGTGGCTGTCATTCTACCCCTGATCCCTCTCTCTACTCCCATGGAGGTGGAGGCAGCATCAGCAGTCGTGCCCCCCTCATAGCTGAATCTCACATTGGGGGCGATGGAGCGCTGCCCTCCCATTATCTCGAGGTCTCCGGGTTGGAATAAAACCCTCAGGGCTAGCAGCTGTCAATTAGCGATAACTCTGCCCACCGATGGACTCCTTAATCAGGCCACCATCACCTAGCAACAAGCCGCCGGGACACCTCACAGTGGATCCCTGATGTAAAGCACAAAACTGTGGACCCTAATGAGGGAAAGCCATCCCAACCCTCACCACTGTGACCCTGAATATTGCAAATCAAAGGTAGTGTCATGAGAACAAGCTGCATACTGTTTGCATTTTGTTTAACACCAACCATTTTTTAGACTTTGTCATCTTTTTAAATGTTTTAAATAAGGTAATAATTACTTTTGTTCTTTTTTTATCATTGACTGTTTACCTGTCTTCAGTAAGCTTGAGAGGGTTTTTTTTTTATTTTTTAAACTTAGGCTAGCATTAGTTTTTTATGATACAGAAATTGGTGACAAGAATTATGAAATTTCAATGGTATCAAAAATTTTGATGACATAAAAACATTATTATAACAAATGGAAACTTACTTTAAAGTGTTACCAATTTAATGCTAAGTAAAACCGATTTTCAATCACTATAAGTGTATTGTGTCTTGTTTCACTGGCAGATTTTCTCCCTACTATTACACCTATTATAACACCTATTAAGAAGCATTCAAACGAACAGTGATCAAAACACTTGAGGACACCAGGTCAGAGGTCACTGTAGTGGTGGTTCCTACTCTCTGCAATCTCATTTTCAGTTGCTGCACCAGGTCATTGTGCATTTGCATAAAAATAAACTTTGCTCAACTTCACCACATTGCCATCAGTCTCACGTCCCAATGACACCTCAAATCACACACTTTTTGGAAATAAATGGCTTCTAGTTGTTTTAAACACAAGTTTTCCACAGACAAAGTGTCCAGAAGTAATTCATTTTAAATGAGCGATGTGTCAAAGTCAATCAAAACTGATCAGTGATTTGCTGTCTGATACCGTTAGCATAGCAACAAACTAGCACAGACACCCTGTATCTGAATATGCCTACCTCCCTACAACATAGTACGCAAAAAACAGTATGTGAAGTGAGTGGTATGTCTGAAGTTGTAGTATTCATAAAACAGTAGGCAAAAAGTAGGCCTACACATATTACCTACTACTTTCAGCAAGAAGTGTGCATCTGATGGACACTTTACTATCCCATGAGGCCATGGGAGAGGAGCTGTGAATGGCAGTAAAGCAACGCAGCTGATGTCATAGGTCACATGACAAGGATAACATGACAAATGTAGTTTGTCTGGATTTAATTCACAATACACACATTCATACATATAGAACTGTCGCAAAGTCCGTTCTTCATCAAATGTAGTACGTACTGACACAGTATGCGATTCTGGACTCACCGCCAGTGATTACATTTTGATTTTCGTTTCAATTTATCCTTTTTTTAAGGTCCAATATTTTTTTATTTAACATCAGAGCTGTATTAAAAATTTGTCTCTAATTATCCAAAATACTTGACCAGCAATTTGCAAAACAGCATAAAATACTGCTAACTTAACCTCCTAAACTTCTAAAGCACTAAAAGGTACGGTAAAGCGTATTTTTGAAAGAGACTACACATCCTTAACAAGTGTCCGTTGATCTCAGAAATATCCGGTTATTCCTGGAGGCCCCCCTGCATCCTCGCTGCATTAATAAGCTGTGAGTTTGACTGCGTATGAGAGATATCACGGCCTGATGGAGTGGCCTCATGTGATGCTGTGAAGGGGTGATAAATCCTTGTCGCTTTTTATTAAAGATGGCCTGTGCAAACAGTTAGCTCATATACGGCTCATGAAGACAGCGAATGGAGGGCAAAGGGAGAAGATCAGTGTGTGTGCAATTCGCCAGGCGCTCCTCTGTGATGTCATTAGGCAGTTGGTTGTGTGTTTGTGTGAGTGCACATGTGTGTGTGTGTGTGTTTGAGAGTGGGGGTTGGTGTCTGCTGGGTTGAGATCCAAGGAGAGAATCTTGTTAGCCTCCATGAAATCCTCATGCTTGCTATTAATATGAGTCTGGATTTTAAGCAGCAGTCTACCAAACATATTGCACCCACAGGGCTCTCTGACAGATTCAGAAATACGTCAGGCAAATTAAACCTTAAATCCAACATGAAATCCAAATGGGCCCCATTTACCATTTTTAATACACATTTTTAGTCTTATTCTGCAGAATTCATAGGCAGGTTTGATAGCCAAATACATTGTTTTAGGCTGCTGTTCAGGTTGTGCAGCCTCTCTGGCAATAGCCAGTAGTTAAAGGGATAGTTCACCCAAAAATGAAAATTCTGTCATTAATTACTCACTCTTTAGACGCAAGACTTTCGTTCATCTTCGGAAAACAAATGAAGACCTTTTTGATGAAATCTGAGAGTTTTCTTTCCCTCCATAGACAGCTACGCAACTATCACTTTGACACTTCAAAAAGTTCACAAAGAGATCGTAAAACTAATCCATATGAATTGAGCGGTTTAGTCCAAATTTTCTCAAGAGACATGATCGCTTTCTATGATGAACAGATTGAATTTAGGTTTTTATTCACATATAGACATTGATCAGCGAACATAAATAGAAGCTCATCCAAACCTGCTTGAAGCTCAAAAGTGCTTAAGCATGAGAATGAACCTCACTGGTTCTCGCACGTCAAGCAAACATGCTTGAGCTTCCGTTTACCACAACTGATGTGTGAGTTGATGAATGTTTATGTGAATAAAAGCCTAAATTCAATCTGTTCATCATATAAAGCGATCGAGACTCTTTGGAAAATTTCGACTAAACCGCTCAAATCATATGGATTAGTTTTACAATCTCTTTATGAACTTTTTAAAGCGTCAAAGTGATAGTTGTGTTCTATGGAGGGATAGAAAGCTCTCAGATTTTATCAAAAAGATCTTAATTTGTGTTCCGAAGATGAACAAAAGTCTTACCGGTTTGGAATGACATGAGGGTGAGTAATTAATGACAGAATTTTCATTTTTGGGTGAACTATTCCTTTAACATAGTTATTTAGAGTCAGTCAAAATAACGGTAATACATTAACATTGTAATCCTTTGAGATGCTTTTGAGGGTGAATTTGATGTTCAGCCTTCATGTTCTTGGTCCAGTTGCCTCCTCCTATCCTCTAATTTCCTGATGAATCCAACATTTTTTTCTTGCATTAAATATCCATAATACATATACATACATTATTTAATAATTACTCTTCTAGTTATTTGATTCATCTCTCATTGTTTACCTGCTGCATGGATAAAGTCAACATGAAAGTTGATCGCAGCACACATTACAAGAAAAAATTGTAGGCCAGGATTTAATTTGATTGATTTCATCTAATTAGATCATAAAAAGTTTGCCATTATACGCAAGAATGGAGTCAGTTTTGAGGAAATTATGTTAAATAATTAGTCCGCTATTGGTTAACATTATCCAGTAGCCGGTGTTGTCAGCGGCATGTAGGGAAGAGGAGAGTTGATTATCTGTTTGCAAGCAGTCTTTATTCCATAGACAGACAAACACAAAGATAATCCAAACAGGAAGCCGATGGCAATAATCCAAACATGAAGACATAAACACCGGAGACACAACAGCTTTACGTTGAAGTGTAAAGACAATGACCAACAAACAAGGACTTAAAAACACAGGGGTATAAATGCACTGGGTAACATCTCGGTTACGTATGTAACCCTCGTTCCCTGAGGGAGGGAACGGAGACGTACGTCGGAACTGACCGACGAACTGGGGATCATTTTCAGAGACCAATCTACTTCAAGTGTATAATAACGTTGGCATGCGGTCCACGCACCGCGGGTATAAATACGGAAGTGGAATACCGCATCCTCGCTTTTCCAACTGAGGAGCCGAAAAAGTGACTCGGCCCTTCATCGGAAGCACAGCACCTGGCGACGGGATGTACGTCTCCGTTCCCTCCTTTAGGGAACGAGGGTTACATACGTAACCTTTCAGTCGGTCATGTTCGACGTACGTCGGAACTGACTGACGAATTGGGGATCCCTACCAACACGCCAAGGAGGCTGGCCCTTCCAGCTCCCTGCTTGAGATCGCTGGAGTGCTCCTAGGTTGGAGCAGGAGTCAGGGCTCCAAGCAGGGAAGGTCCGTCATTGCTGTTTCTGCAAGACCCACTCAGTGTGACTACTGGATAACGCTGGGAAAGCGTGCCCATCTCAGGAGATGGAACGCTGCGGAGCCACGTCCTCCAGGGGAGGAGAGGTGGAATACTCATAAGGACTAACCTAACAGGGTAGTGCAACATATGGCAGTCTCTGGGGTGGATCCAACCTGGTCCCAGGGGGGAAAGAACACCACCAGAGACGACAGAGCGAGCTCTGTCAAGGGAAAGACATGGGGCTAGCTGAGTAGGGTAGTGGGTACCGTGGAGAATACACATATGGGGTCGCCGAAGGGACCGCTACATATGGAACCCAGCCTACACACACGTTCCACAAGCATACGGGTGGCAGGCCTGGCGCCAGACGGCCGCAACGTCTGACACAGAAGGGGTGAGGGAGGAGCTTGACAGGGTTAGCCATTTCTGGGGAACACAACTGGAGACAAAAGACCCAAACGCGGAAGTGGCGTTGCAAGCCGACACAAGAACGGGCACTTCGCGCCTACCGGCCACTGGGGGCGAGTACACGGGAAGAAACCGGCTCTACAAGGAGGCTATAAAATCTAGCGAACGTGTTAGGTGTCGCCCAGCCCGCAGCTCTACATATATCTGTCAGCGAGGCGCCTTGAGCCAGCGCCCAGGAGGAGGCCACACTCCTGGTTGAGTGTGCTCGCAACCCGAATGGGCAAGGCAATCTTCCTCAAAGGCTTGTAGCAAAAACACTCTTCGTAGAAACAGCTTGAACTGCAAACCGTTCGGCTCCGAAGTTGAAAGCGAGGATGCGGTATTCCAAGAACACTAAACACAGGGAATCGTGACAGGTGTGGCCTACGTGATGTAACTGAAAAGAAAAGTTGTTTAAGAAGAAGACCAAGTTACAACATTTTGATTACAAAGACAATAAGAACACTTTTTTAAAATGACATGCTCTTAAGAATTGTTCACATAAAAAGTATAAATTCTGTCATCATTTACTCAACCTCATGTCATTCCAAACCTGTATGACTTTCTTTCTTCTGTTGAACATAAAATATATTTTAAGTAACAAATTAGTGTTTTATTGTCCATACAATGGAAGTCAATGGTTACCAACATTCTTCAGTATATCTTCTATGTTACACAGAAAAAACAAAGCCATACGGATGAATGACATGAGCGTGAATCCATGATTGGAGTGTCTATTTACTCTAAATGCAAATATCCCGCCTTGTTGGCAAAGACTATTTACACTAACTCCGCCCACTGACGTCTGGATGGGCCAGACAAAATTATGGAAGATGATAGATTATCAACAGTAGCAATAGTGTAGAGGTAAGGCATGTGGCAGAAAGTTTTGACCCATGAGTAGTAGACCCATGTTCGAATCCGCCTTTTGCCGAACTCGCTCTACTCACTTTTCCCATCACATATCTGAAAGGCATTTATTTTCAATAAAAATAAAGAAAATATTCGAAAAGTGGAAATAAAGTGTCGAACGTGTGTTTAATAATAAAGTATTTTTCAGATAGAGGCAGGGGTAGGGAGGGCTTTATTGTCCCAATAAGGTGGCATCCATTTAATACTTTTAAATATAAATAAATATAATAATTTACACTCTGTTATTATTGCATACCATTTAATGTACAACAGCACTGCGGTGCAAATTGTATCTGCCTCTATTTATAAGTATAAATAGCATCTAACTACTATTTACACTCATTGCAAAGTAAATACTGCTATTTTTACATAGTGTAAATAGAATATCGCTAAGAAAATGCTGCTATTTTCTCTAAGTGTAAATAGAATCTAGTGTAATTAACAGCTATCGCTATTTGTACTTAGTGTAAATATCATCTATCGCAAAAAAAATATGCTATTTTCACTAAGTGCAAATAGCTGCTGCCATAAATTGTTAGCAAATTTTCCTTTTTGGGTTAACTATCCCTTTAAAACCTGAAACGTGTATAACGTCAAGTTCGACTTCATACTTGTAAAATGGATGACTAATGGACACAAAAAAACTCTTCCATTGCTATTACATTATGGCCTTAAAATATCACCAACACGCACACACTCATAAAGATAGGCATCTAAAACAATACAGACAAAACAGATGAACTTTGATGATTCATGATTTTTCATGCAGGGGGCATATTTTGTTGTGCAAAGGATCTGGCATTCTGATATGATCATTATTTACTTGGCAAATTCCAGCTGACTGAGGTTGATTTATGTAAACGTGATGTGTCATCGTCTTGTTCTGAGATCAGACACATGCAGGACAACTTCTCAAACTGACCTCACCGTCCTTTGTGGTTGACCAGCCTCTTAAAATGTGCAATTATAAATGACCAGCATCTTTTTTTATTCAATCTGTCTGTATGTCTCTGTCCTTCAAGCTCGCCGTCTCTCCCTCCCCTCCTGAACTCATGTGGGTTCGTGTCCTTATGCGGCGGGATGCTTGGCTGACCACAGCTGTGTGGCTGAGCCGTCCAGACGAGACGGCCTCATCTCTCGCTCTGCATGCATGGTGCACATCCATACCTCAGAATAACAGTCAGACAGGACTCTGCAGCTTAACTTGGCCACTCGTTCCCCTAAACCGACATTAAGTTAAATGAGAACGGTAACGATAGTGTAACACTATATGGAAATATAAAAATCGGAGAATTTGTAATAGCTCTTTCCACGAAATGTATTCATTCATTATTTGAGCAGACAGCCCGCTTGTCTGCTTGTCGGTTGACATAAGCCTTCTATGGTTACAAATGAAAGCCCATCATGGGCGTAATATCCTAGAATAGCGATTTGAAGGACAGATTTTAATATAAATGAGAGGTGGGAGAAAGCAAATGGCAAAATCAGCGGATAAGGAAAATAAATTATAATGCCAGACTTTATTATCTACGGTCTAATAAATATTGTAAGCACCATCGCAAGTACCTTTCTAACTGCTTTCTATATTTTTGACGATTATTTGAGAAATCGCACCTTGCTTTGACAAGGCTCCAGACAAATAAAATGTCAAAAATAATAATAAATAAATAAATGAATGAATGAATGAATGAAATTCATCTTTACAAAAAATCATATTTTCATTTTATCATTAAACTAAATATCTGAATGTTGTTTTAGAATACCATTGTTACTTTATTATAAAATAACATACAACACTCAGTTGTGAATATGTATTTATTTACACATTTTCATAGTAATAACCAGTCAGTAAATACACTAAAGTAAATCTCACAAACCTAAAATGTACATCACAGTAACACAGTAACATTCATTTCAAATTGAAAATGACCAAAAAATGATTCACTGTTTGATTTAATAATGGCTTTGAATGTTTCACTGACTAAGTTAAATCTGTTAACTGCTGTTTTGACAATCTTTGACATTAAAAAGAACCAGTACATAAGAGTTATTTTTTCTCTCCACAAATCAGACATCTTGTGCTGTGTGTGTTGTTCTGTGCAAGAAACGTTGGCACTGTAACAATATGATATCTGTAATATGATATCTGACGAAACTGCATATGGACACAGACAAAGCTATATATTTCACCAATGTTGACTAGATTTTTTTTTAAGTCACAGTATATGGCCCTTTTTAACTTGTTTGTATTATTAAAGATTATTATCTTTTTATGTGCAGCCATTGAGAGAAAACAAATCATGGCAAAAATGAAAATAAAAACAATCTTACTTATGAAAGACCACAACACAACTCATTATTATCACCGTATATACCTCTGTCTCTCATTACATTCGGGTCTTACCCTATCCTTTTATCTGAATAAATAAACCGAAATAAGACCACACAAAAATGAAAAAACCCAGACCTTTTGTGTAAACAGAAGAAAGTGACACACTGTATATTCTAAAAGAAAAGTGAAAAGCAAACAAGAGGAGCAAATGAAGTCGGGGTGTGCGGGTGAGTGACGGGCCCTGGTCATAGAGGAGTTGAGGTGGACCTGTTTCTGTGCCCCCCACACACAAACTAAACTGATACACATGTAACATCTTCAAAGAGCTCAGACTGCCTGTAATCACCCACGTTTTCTTTGATCTTGGGGAGGGCGAGAGAAAATAATTACATGTTTCTATGAACCGTCTCACAATGAATCAAAGGTGAAATTCTGTTGGGACAGTGGAACAGGATGGTAATAAGACGAAGGTCTTTAGCATTAGATGGGGATGTGATGATTTATACGTGGAGAAAGTAAGATAAAGCATAGCGAGACAAAATATGAAGGCGCCCTTTGAAGACTGCTTACCTAGCGGCGTACCCCTCCATGAACCATGAGACAGGTTCCGCCCACAAGCAGTGATGTCATATATATATATGTTTTTTTTAAGGCAGCGGCTATTTGCACTAAATACAAATAGTGTTAAATGCTATTTACACTAAGTGAAAATACCAGTATTTTCTTTGCACTAATTGTAAATAGTTGTTAGATGCTATTTACACTGAGAGCAAAGACTATGTGCACCTCAGTGTATATTGCAGTACATTAAAAAAACTGAGTTGCTATACACCTACTCCTAACCCTACCAGTTAAACGTCTGGACGTTCGTTAAAAGTATACCGCTGCAAAGGTATTTCCAACTTCGGTAACACTTTAGTTTAGGGTCCAATTCTCACTATTAACTAGTTGCTTATTAGCATACATACAGTGCCTATAGAAAGTCATCATACCCTGTGAAAATCTTCATCTTTTGTCACATTACACCCTGAAAAATAAAGTAAATTAAGTCTAACTTTTTGAGCTGTATGTACACATCCTAACGCTCATCATCAAAGTGAAAATAACATTTAAAAAATTCTGGAGGATTATTAAAAATTGAAAACCTAGAATAACAAGGTTGAAAAGTCATCAGTCCCCTGATTTAATACTTCGTAGAGCCACCTTTTGCTTTAATCATAGCAATTAAAGCAAACACAGCACACCAGACAAAACACACCACCTACTGTGAAGCATGGTGGTGGCAGCATGATGTTGTGGGGGTGTTTCTTCTCAGCGGGGACTAGGCGATTGGTCAGGACTGATGGGAATATGGATGCTGCAAAGTACATCCAAATTCTTGAGGAAAACCTGCATCCCTCTGCTAGACAGCTGAAGATGGGGCAGGTCATTTACCTTCCAACATGACTGTGATCCTTAACATACCGCTAAAGGAACAATGCAATGGCTTAAGGATAGGAAGGTGAATGTCCTTGAGTTGCCAAGGCAGAGCCCTGACTTAAATCTGATAGAAAATCTGTGGATGGACTTAACACAGTCCATTGCCACTCACCGGTGGAATTTAACTGAACTTGAGCAATTCTGTAAGGAAGAATGGGCAAATATTCCCCAATCTAGGTGTGCAAAGCTAGTAAAGACATATCCAAAAAGTTTAATGGCTGTAATTAAAGCAAAAGGTGGCTCTATGAAGTACTAAATCAGGGGACTGATGACTTTTCCAACCCTGTTATTCTAGTTTTTTAAGCACATATTAATGCCTTATTCTGCATGGCCATATTCTACATCCCTTAATCCTACCCAATACCTAAACTTAACAACTACCTTACTAACTATTAATAAGCAGTATTTAGGAGTTTATTGAGGAAAAAGTCATAGTTAATAGTTAGTTAATAGTGAGAATTGGGCCCTAATCTAAAGTGTGACCCCAACTTCTTTTTACTTCTAAGGAAAGAACGAAAAACTTTGCCGTGAGTATATCGGGTCCTTGAATCACATACAGTCTCACATAGTTTACATGTGCACAAGTGCGAGCACGAGCAATAAGTTCCCCAAAAGGAACATACATTTGGCAGAATCAATGTCTGCATTCCCATTGTCAGCACATTATGTTGCTGTTATTTATACGTTGTGATTCATGTTGAAGAAATTCAAACTCTCATTCTCTGACAAGAATAGTTTCAGATCATTTCAAATCATTGTCAGTGTGAACACTTCTTTATTTCTAGGAGTTTATAATACTATGATAAAAATGACAACAGAACACGCTCTAACTTTGCATGACTGCTCTGGGTTTGCTGTGGCCTGGAACATCAAATAATACCATAAATTTCCAATTAGAGATGTCCAGCTGTTCAGCTGTTAAACGCCAAAATAACCACCCTGCCCAATCAATCACTGGAAAAGCGAGCATAGTATTACAGTGGGATGGATTCGAATGCGAATACTGCCCCATTTTCAGACAGACCGTCTGTTTGTTGAGCTAGCGTGACCTCTCCACAGGCTACCGTTGGGAGGAAGAGGGAATACAAAAGAGAGGAGCCTTCAGTCGAGCCCCTCCAGCAAAATATAATGAAAATAACCCCAGCCCTTCCACACAAGCCAGTCTGATTGGAAAGAGAAGGTTTCTATTTACAACCGAAGCTGAAATAGTTTTAGGCAAATGTGAAAAACTGTCATTTTCAAGCTTTATGCTGAATGAATTTTTGGAAAACACAATGTAAATGCACTTAAATTAATTAGTCGAAGCTCTTGACATAATGCCAGCTTGTCACAATGCAATCCAACCAGTCTCTGTAATGCAAAGTAATGAATATGTAGAAATGGAAAATAATGAATATATAATAGTGAATATATAAATAATAAATCACTTTTTGACATATATTCTGTGTATTCTGGATAAGCATTAAAGTCACAGTCACCGAATGGCTTTGAATTGTCACAAGCGGGTTTGTTTTTTTCTGTTTAAGTATCTTTTGAGCTAAAGCTTTGTCGGCTGGAAATGTACAGTATAGGCCTTTAGATGCAAAATAATGGATTATTTATACGTGCATTTGAGATTTTCATAAAATTAATCTTAAACTTTGCCGGATTAAATCAGGGTAAATTAAATGACCCACCCTTGTAATCCATAACGAACTACACATGATGCCATGTCAACCGACAGCACTAGTGGGGTGTGTGTGTGTGTGTCTGTAAACTAGAGGAGATGGTATTGCTTCATTCATTCAGTCATCTTAACTTCAGCCAGAAGCTCCAACCAACATCAACAACGAGCAACCCTTGAAAATCAGTGAGCCAACTCAAATTCACAGGCTGCCTCAAAGTCAGAAACGAACCATAGACCCAGACCAACCCGATGTCCTGAAACATTCCAAACAGCAGGGGTTTGGGTTTTGACACATAAAATCAATATGAGATAGAAAAGTGTTTCAGCAGCAGCACCGGCTTAAAATGAAAACACTTCAGAAGAGCCTTCGCCGTCTGACACAGCTGACAACAGGATCGATCGGCCTTGAGCAAAGCAGAAGAGTACCTGAGAACTTTTACAGGACTCCGCTTGTTGCAAGCAGATGCTGTATGAAAAGGGTAATATGGAAAAAAAAAACATATACATATATATATATATATATATACACTCACCTAAAGGATTATTAGGAACACCATACTAATACTGTGTTTGACCCCCTTTCGCCTTCAGAACTGCCTTAATTCTATGTGGCATTGATTCAACAAGGTGCTGAAAGCATTCTTTAGAAATGTTGGCCCATATTGATAGGATAGCATCTTGCAGTTGATGGAGATTTGTGGGATGCACATCCAGGGCACGAAGCTCCCGTTCCACCACATCCCAAAGATGCTCTATTGGGTTGAGATCTGGTGACTGTGGGGGCCATTTTAGTACAGTGAACTCATTGTCATGTTCAAGAAACCAATTTGAAATGATTCGAGCTTTGTGACATGGTGCATTATCCTGCTGGAAGTAGCCATCAGAGGATGGGTACATGGTGGTCATAAAGGGATGGACATGGTCAGAAACAATGCTCAGGTAGGCCGTGGCATTTAAACGATGCCCAATTGGCACTAAGGGGCCTAAAGTGTGCCAAGAAAACATCCCCCACACCATTACACCACCACCACCAGCCTGCACAGTGGTAACAAGGCATGATGGATCCATGTTCTCATTCTGTTTACGCCAAATTCTGACTCTACCATCTGAATGTCTCAACAGAAATCGAGACTCATCAGACCAGGCAACATTTTTCCAGTCTTCAACTGTCCAATTTTGGTGAGCTCGTGCCTCTTTTTCCTATTTGTAGTGGAGATGAGTGGTACCCGGTGGGGTCTTCTGCTGTTGTAGCCCATCCGCCTCAAGGTTGTGCGTGTTGTGGCTTCACAAATGCTTTGCTGCATACCTCGGTTGTAACGAGTGGTTATTTCAGTCAAAGTTGCTCTTCTATCAGCTTGAATCAGTCGGCCCATTCTCCTCTGACCTCTAGCATCAACAAGGCATTTTCGCCCACAGGACTGCCGCATACTGGATGTTTTTCCCTTTTCACACCATTCTTTGTAAACTCTAGAAATGGTTGTGCGTGAATATCCCAGTAACTGAGCAGATTGTGAAATACTCAGACCGGCCCGTCTGGCACCAACAACCATGCCACGCTCAAAATTGCTTAAATCACCTTTCTTTCCCATTCTGACATTCAGTTTGGAGTTCAGGAGATTGTCTTGACCAGGACCACACCCCTAAATGCATTGAAGCAACTGCCATGTGATTGGTTGATTAGATAATTGCATTAATGAGAAACTGAACAGGTGTTCCTAATAATCCTTTAGGTGAGTGTATATATAAGCTTATTTTCTCAATAAAAGACAGGCATCACTACTAATGTTCATTCGTAGGGTTATTGATTTTAACAAACCCATACAGTAAGTGCGTAACTCAGTTTGTGCTATGAAAATGAATGAAACCACAAATCACAAGGCCCATCGTGGAGGGTTTCAAAGTGACAACTGAATACACTCATAATAAATTTCTTTGCTGAATTAAATGTATTAATAAAAGCAGACATGCACAACACCTAACTGCACATTACTTGGTTGGTTGGGTATTGTTTGAATTCTCACAACACTCATAGCCTGTTGCATTCACACAGATATATATTACTTTATACTATATGGGAAAGAACAAAGCACATGCTAGAAATTCTACTGGCAACTTACAAACCCGATTCCAAAAAAGTTGGGACACTGTACAAATTGTGAATAAAAAAGGAATGCAATAATTTACAAATCTCATAAACTTATATTTTATTCACAATAGAATATAGATAACATATCAAATGTTGAAAGTGAGACATTTTGAAATGTCATGCCAAATATTGGCTCATTTTGGATTTCATGAGAGCTACACATTCCAAAAAAGTTGGGACAGGCAGTAATAAGAGGGCGGAAAAGTTAAATGTACATATAAGGAACAGCTGGAGGACCAATTTGCAACTTATTAGGTCAATTGGCAACATGATTGGGTATAAAAAGAGCCTCTCAGAGTGGCAGTGTCTCTCAGAAGTCAAGATGGGCAGAGGATCACCAATTCCCCCAATGCTGCGGCGAAAAATAGTGGAGCAATATCAGAAAGGAGTTTCTCAGAGAAAAATTGCAAAGAGTTTGAAGTTATCATCATCTACAGTTCATAATATCATCCAAAGATTCATAGAATCTGGAACAATCTCTGTGCGTAAGGGTCAAGGCCGGAAAACCATACTGCATGCCCGTGATCTTCGGGCCCTTAGACGGCACTGCATCACATACAGGAATGCTACTGTAATGGAAATCACAACATGGGCTCAGGAATACTTCCAGAAAACATTGTTGGTGAACACAATCCACCGTGCCATTCGCCGTTGCCGGCTAAAACTCTATAGGTCAAAAAAGAAGCCATATCTAAACATGATCCAGAAGCGCAGGCGTTTTCTCTGGGCCCAGGCTCATTTAAAATGGACTGTGGCAAAGTGGAAAACTGTTCTGTGGTCAGACGAATCAAAATTTGAAGTTCTTTTTGGAAAACTGGGACGCCATGTCATCCGGACTAAAGAGGACAAGGACAACCCAAGTTGTTATCAGCGCTCAGTTCAGAAGCCTGCATCTCTGATGGTATGGGATTGCATGAGTGCGTGTGGCATGGGCAGCTTACACATCTGGAAAGGCACCATCAATGCTGAAAGGTATATCCAAGTTCTAGAACAGCATATTCTCCCATCCAGACGTCATCTCTTTCAGGGAAGACCTTGCATTTTCCAACATGACAATGCCAGACCACATACTGCATCAATTACAACATCATGGCTGCGTAGAAGGATCCGGGTACTGAAATGGCCAGCCTGCAGTCCAGATCTTTCACCCATAGAAAGCATTTGGCGCATCATAAAGAGGAAGATGCGACAAAGAAGACCTAAGACAGCTGAGCAACTAGAAGCCTGTATTAGACAAGAATGGGACAATATTCCTATTCCTAAACTTGAGCAACTTGTCTCCTCAGTCCCCAGACGTTTGCAGACTGTTATAAAAAGAAGAGGGGATGCCACACAGTGGTAAACATGGCCTTGTCCCAACTTTTTTGAGATGTGTCGATGCCATGAAATTTAAAATCAACTTATTTTTCCCTTAAAATGATACATTTTCTCAGTTTAAACATTTGATATGTCATCTATGTTGTATTCTGAATAAAATATTGAAATTTGAAACTTCCACATCATTGCATTCTGTTTTTATTCACAATTTGTACAGTGTCCCAACTTTTTTGGAATCGGGTTTGTATATCAAACTGTGACTCGATGGAGCTGTAGAAATCGAATTGTGTACACCCATATGACATGCATCCATTTCTACTGTTAAACCATTGGGCTTCATCTTAAGAGACCTTGAGAGAGGCCGTCAAACAGAACTAAAGTGCAACATTTACTTGTACTTAGCGGACTGTATGTTCTCAGCAGACACTGTATTACCAACCGAAAGAAGGTGGATATACCACATAAGAGGCAATTACCAGGAAAGGTAGCTGAGAGAACACGTCAAGCACGGAGGTTTGGCCATAATAGAGCAAAAGAGGACTCAATACACAAATCCTAGGTTGCAAATATAACACTATATGAGTCCTCACAAATCATGCAATATCAGTATTACAAAAGTGGGTCAGTAAAAGGTTGGGGTCAAAAGTTTGGGGTCAGTAAGATTGTTTGATGAAAAGATTAAAAACTTTCATTCAGCAAGGATGGCAAAGAATTACATTTATAATGTTGCTGTTAAATAAATGCTGTTGTTTTAATATTATATTCATCAAACAAAAATGTTTCAGTTTTCACAATAAAATTAAGCATCACTGTTTAGAATATTGATAATAATCTTGAGCGCTGTCACCGTTGTGTTCAGTTAGTTTCTGTTTTCATTGACTTTCGGTTTGTTTTCATTTATCACGTGTCTTCCTTGTTCCGCCTCTCGCTTGTCTCCTTGGTTACCGTCATTATTAGTTTGTATGCTTCAGCTGTGTTTGATTAATTAACTTGTTTGAGTTTGTTATTTATATGGTACCTTCTCCTGCACTCATTGTCCGGTCAGGGTTATGCAGTTGTGTTTGTCTGCTACCTGTTTGGATTGGAATATAAGTAAACTTTGTGTTGGAACCTTACTCTTCTGTGTCTTCGTCTGCCTGCATGCACACACCCTTAACAAGCACCAAATCAGCATATTCAACTGTAAAAAAACCTGCTGCTTTTTTCCCAAAGTAAATAATAAAACAAACAATACTGGAGTATGTTTCACAAGAAAACACAATATCAGTCTTTATATTTAAAAATGTCATGTTTAATTAAAAGGGTTACTTTGTAATTATTATTTGTGAAATTTACTAGCAATTTTTGAGTGAAAATTGTTTCAAAATAATACTTCTTTTAAACTATTTTAAATCATATAAACAAATTATTTTTGATCATATAAATGCAGCCTTGGTGAGACTTTCGAAAGGCAGTGTGCTTTAGTAAAATGCGAATAATAAAATAAGAAAAATAAAATATTTAAGAGAAAATATTTAGTTCAAAACCGGTTACACTTATTTTGTTATTTTCTGGTTAGTTTAAAACTGGTTAGTTTAAAAGTTAATTCAAAATTCATTACAATATTCTAAAAATAATTAAAAAAAAATATTATAGAACTAGATTATTTTCCATTAGCTATAAGCAGCAACTACATGTCTGTGAAATGATCAATGTGGCCATCAATGTGTCCTCACTTTACACCACAGAGCAATGTCAATGAACACAGTCATCAACACAGGCCATAATAGAGGAACAGAGCCATCAAACGCAGGAGGGCATGGTCTGGGTGAGGACAAAGTAGCCATAAAAACTGACTGAGGAACTGTTCAGCCCAGAAAGACTAAAAGAAAGAAAGAAAGAAAGAAAGAAAGAAAAAAAAAAAAAAAACAGGAAATGAGAGAGACATGAGTCAGAGGCCTCTTTCAAACTCAATGTTCTCACTTTATCAAAAAACTGTGTCATTCACCCTCATCCATTTCCTTCTGTCTCACACACACACTAAACCACCCAGACACACATTATATCCACTTCATCAGACAGAACGCGAGAAGTGTCCTCATCTGAATGTCAAGCTCATGTTCAGGGACAAGACAACGTGATCCCTGAATTTATTTTTTAATTTAACGTTACCTGAAATTGCCTTTCTTTGAACACGTTGCTGCAAACTAAAGACATTCTGTTCAGAACACAGCACAATCTCACAGTTCCAGCTATGCATTGTGGGTTCTTTAAAGGGATAGTTCACCCAAAAATTAAAATTGTGTCATTATTTACTCACCCTTATATGTTGTTTCAAACTCTTGTGCTGTTATTTTTTTTCCCGGTGGAACACAGAACAATTTTTTTTATTAATCTTTACACAAGAAAAATATACAAGAAACCAGCATAAGATAGCGTTATGTGAATAGAAGAGTGAAATAGACTGCCAGTGGCGCAGGTTGGACATTGTATATATATATACACACCGATCAGGCATAACATTATGACCACCTTACTAATATTGTGTTGGTCCCCATTTTGCTGCCCAAACAGCCCTGACCCGTCGAGGCATGGACTCCACTAGACCCCTGAAGGTGTGCTGTGGAATCTGGCACCAAGATGTTAGCAGCAGATCCTTTGAGTCCTGTAAGTTGCTAGGTGGGGCCTCCATGGATCGGACTTGTTTGTTCAGCACATCCTACAGGTGCTCGATTGGATTGAGATCTGGGGAATTTGGAAGCCAAGTCAACACCTCAAACTTGTTGCTGTGCTCCTCAAGCCATTCCTGAACCATTTTTGCTTTGTGGCAGGGTACATTATCCTGCTGAAAGAGGCCACAGCCACCAGGGAATACACACGCACCCGGCCATCCACTTGATGTAAAAGAAAACGTGATTCATTAGACCAGGCCACCTTCTTCCATTGTTCCGTGGTCCAGTTCTGATGCTCACGTGCCCACTGTTGACGGTGAACAGGGGTCAGCATGGACACCCTGACTGGTCTGCGGCTATGCAGCCCCATACGCAACAAACTGCGATGCACTGTTTATTCTGACACCTTTCTATCAGAACCAGCATTAACTTCTTGAGCAATTTGAGCTACAGTAGCTCGTCTGTTTGATCGGACCACACGGGCCGGCCTTCGCTCCCAATGTGCATCAATGAGCCTTGGCCGCCCATGACCCTGTCGCCGGTTCACCACTGTTCCTTCCTTGGACCACTTTTGATAAATTGACCACTGCAGACCGGGAACACCCCACAAGAGTTGTAGTTTTGGAAATGCTCTGACTCAGTCGCCTAGCCGTCACAATTTGGCCCTTGTCAAGCTCGCTCAAATCCTTACGCTTGCCCATTTTTCCTGTTTTCCATGAACTCTGAGGACAGAATGTTCACTTGCTGCCTAATATATCCCATCCACTAACAGGTGCCGTGATGAAGAGATAATCAGTGTTACTCACTTCACCTGTCAGTGGTCATAATGTTATGCCTGATCGGTGTATGTACATACAATGTCCAACCTCAACTCCATAGCCCTCCACCTTCCCCAGCACCACCTGCTTAGATCTGCTAGGGGGTTCGCCCTTCTTTACTTGCAGCAGCTTGCATTCTATTCACTGTATTTATGTGCATGTTTCGGCAATAGTCTTCGCTCATGCAACAGCAGCAGTGTAGCAGATCTAGTCCGCCAAGACTAAGCCTATGTACATTCCATTCTTATCAATAAATGCTGTTCAATTAAATTAAAAGTTGGTATTTTTTTTAAAGCCTAATAAATGTTGAAATTGATAGCTTTCAATTATACTGTAATGTTGAATGTCTATCATTAATTTAAAAAAAAATCAATTTTTATAGAAACATCAGTAACATTAGTATCAGTGATACTGGCCCAACAAATATTTAAGATATACTGTCTTTAAGTTGTTTCTACATTAATTTGGAGAGTAACTGTAAAATGATTACAATATAAAAATATTAAAAACTCCAATGATTTTAATCACGATTAATAACAGAAAAAATGTGCGATTAATTAGTTAATTTTTTAATCGATTGAATAACAACTTGAGACTGAAACAGTGCAAGAATCTTATGGATTAGTTTTATTGTGTTCTTATAGTGTATTTTTCCATATCACTTTAATTCACATGGTTCAGTACAATTATAAGGGGGGTCTCTAGTTCCCACACACAAATCCGTATAAATTCGAATTTAGTGGGCCACCCTTTGTCATATACAACAGAAGCCCTTCTGCTCTGATATACAACAGCTTCATATTGTCTGAAATATGGATTGCTCTTGTCAGTTCAAAGCTCTAGTGTCCAAACGGATTACACAAACAACATCATAGAATTGGGAAGGTGGTTGCATGACTGTGAATTCGATCCAGACAGATAAAAATGAACAAAATCTGACAAGTAGAGGAAAGTGAGTCCCTCTTCAACACGTTTAACAAACACATTCGCTCTAACTCTCAGAGCTACAACTCTTATCCGCCAGCTTCTTTTTAATCAATGCTGAGCGCGTTCAAACAAACATCTGGTCTTAAAGGAAATCCACCTTCCTTTTCTTATGATCCCATGCAATATTATTGTCTACCTCTGTTTATTTACTTTTATTCTGCAGAATCAGGTCATAATTCCACAGTGAGAACAGCTGAGAGAACCATTCTAAGTCACTAGGTCAGCTATTAAAAAAACAAAAAAACAAGCATGTGTCCATCTCATCAGTGTGGCACACTGGGAAAATATTTGCAGCGAGCATGACTCCTGAGGCTGTTGATCATACTGCCATCCAAATCCTATAGCTCTTGCTCAGAAGGAAGAATTCTCCATCGACCAGCTTTCTGTTTCATATTCTCCATTAGCATATGCCCTTATGAGTGCAGAGACTTTGAAATGTTAAATACACCACTAGAACTGTGCTGAGGGACTTTTCTTTCTTTTTTTAAATAATGTGAAAAAGAAAAAAGAAACAAAGCATAGGCTACAAAAAGATGACAGAAAATCTATGCATCTCTGTATTTTACTTTATTTCAGGCCTACTTTTAGTCACTCTTACAGGGATTGTTTGCAATACAAGAAAAAAAAAATTTAATCTCAAACTCGCTACTTTTGTTTTTCTGTGAAACACTCACGCACACACGCATGCACGCACACAAATATATATATACATATTTGACGAATGATTCAATAATTTTCAAGGTCCAAAAATGAAATTTCTCATACTTTTATGGTACTTTTTCTCTGCTCATATTATTATTTTGTGATATGGGTATAGTTGGTGCAAAAAAACATTATTTTTTTTTTTTTTCAAAATCAAGATTTTAGGATACCATTTATATGAACTTATTAAATGTCAATGTTCACAAGACATTTTAAATGGTCCTGTGGTGTACATGTAGTCTATTTAATTATATTGAAGCTGCATAATAACTATACGAATATGCAAAATGCTGTTTAGATGGAGTATATCATGTCACACTACAGGACATGTCAACATCCTAGAAGTATTTCATGTCAACAACCCATATATAATACAAGTGAACAATATTACAGATATCACAATAAGAAATACTTTTTTTTACTCTCCCTGTTATTATTTTTTTTTTCCTGTAAAATAATTTCTAATATGCAGTGTGCATGGTGTTTTTTGCCCTTATTTCAGTTGCAGCTGTGGTCACATGAACTGTCATCGTATGAAAGGATCCACAAAAATGTATGTTTGTTTTTCACACAAAAATTAAAGCATATGTGGAACGGGTAAATAATGTCCGAATATTAATTTTCACATTTTCATTTTGAAAATGAATACAAACTGTTGGAAATGTGTTTTCATGTAGGCTACACACAAGATAAAAGGCAGTAAATGTGAAAAAGAGGGAAAACGTGATCTGGAAAGGTTGCATGCTGAATTCAAATCGGCATTCATCAATGCATCAGAGCTCATCGCTAAACCACACAACTAAATCCATGTCAAAGCAAAAGCTTTGTATTTAATATACAGGTCTCACCTGCAGGTTCAGAACTTATACTTATAACATTCGATATATTTTATAGAAATTTCCCACGACACAATCTGCATCTCTGGCGACCTGTGTTTTTTTTTTTTTTTTTAATCCCACCATGACAGTCGCTCATAAAGCATGAAGACAGTCATAAAGGCTGTAGGTTCGAAAACATATTCCTCCTACTGGATCAAAGGCTTGGTCATCTGATCCCAGCACACCCTCTCCAGCATATTACAGCACACATAAAGCTCTAAGAACCTCTTTTGGGCGTATTGTGCTTTATTAGTATTTTTTTCATTAGTGGAAAAGGTTACAGGCACACCGGTGAGATCCGCTGTTTTCCGCCATGACGTGTAAATCCCTCTTCTGGCCCGCATCTCGGTTGCCAGACGGGCTCTAGCACCCTAGCTTTATCCATCAATACAGGTGCACAAATATCAGCTCTCAAACACACAGATAAGCCGGGTTAATTATCTGGCAAAAGCAGCCTCTCCCATTAATAATGGGAATATAAATGTGAGCGTCTGAGGTAAACGCAGGAGACTTTCAGTGTGTGAGCAACAGTGTATGTGTTAAGTTGAGGTATAGATGAAGCAGACACAAGCCTCAGGACATGGTGCGAGTGCGTGAGAAGACATGAATGCAGCCATTTGCTGTCAAAGACACGTAATGGACAGCATGCTGTGTTTTCACTGAAAATTTTTATTTAACATCATTAAATCAGCCTAAATAAATCAAACCAACAAAAATAAATGTAAAGGTTATCTGCCCTCACCAAGTCATTTTAAATGGTCCTGCGTTGTGAAAAAAATATTAAAGTCTTAAAAACTGCATAATAACTACGAAAGAATATGCAAAACTCTGTTTAGCTATGGAGCATAGCATGTCACACTGCAGGACGTCAACTTCCTGGAAGTATTTCATGTCAACAACCCATATATATAATAGAACTGAACAATATTACATGTATCTATTACTCTAAGTAATTTATTAGACTTTTTAGAAAAAAAAGAAACGTTTAAACTTTAATTAAAAAGATGAGATTAAAAATTTAATTGGACTAAAACATTCCACAAAATTCTATTTTTTATGTAATCCGGAATAAAATATTCAGAATTCAGACTAAATCTACTAAGAGAGAGCGAGGGAGAGAGAGAGAGAGAGAGAGAGAGAGAGAGAGAGAGAGAGAGAGAGAGAGAGAGAGAGAGAGAGAGAGAGAGAGGAGAAAGGGGAACAGAGAGAGCAGAGTGTATGTTTCAGGATCGTCTTCACCTGATGAGGGCAGACTGGGATCATTTTCCCTGCTGACAGAGCTCTAATTTCCCTTAGGAGAACTAAATCCAACCTTCTTTCTCTCTTTCTCTGTCACTCTCCCACTCTCCGTGTTTTTTTCCCCCTTTTTCTCTCTGTTCGGGTTCATTGAGCTTCTCTCTTTCCTCTGTAATGCTCTTCTTTCTGAAGAACACACTTATTTCACACTTCTTTCAGTGCATGTGATTTTTTTTTTTTTTTTTTGAAGCAGAGATTTCTGTGTTTTAAATATTTTTGTTGTTGTTTTTGTCAGTTTCCCCCCCCCCCCATTGGGTGAATTAAGGCAATCGGTTTTGCTTCAGAACTCACATTATACACTGATCACGGTAACAAAAATTCACATTAAAAAAAAGATAAAATCAAACATTATATAAATATTATTATGAATTGCACAGGTCAAATAAAAATAATTATAACAATTATTATTAATGTTGTTGTTGTTGGGCCTGTGCAGTTCATGATAATGTTTGAATGTATGTATTTATTCATTTTATATGATAAACGATACAGAGATCGCAGTGTACAAAGTGGGTTCTGAAGCAAAACCAGTTCCCTCAATTTATTCAGTGAAAGAAAACCCTGACAAAAACAAAAATATTGAAATCACAAGGAAATATGTGCTATTACAGTATAACAGGCTGAAAAAGAAAACTGACATTTTTTTAAATGCATAAACTACAGCAAGAGTGTGCTTATAATAAAAATAATAGAGAACAGAACAGACCTGCTGCACACATGATCCACCAGTTGAGAAACTCTGATAATTTGGACCATTTTTACACTTTCAAGTTCAACTTCAATGCAATTGTCACAGCAACACTTCAGAAGAAGATAAAAATGAGACATAATCACAAAACAAAGCAATTTATGTTAATCTAAACTGGCATGGGATGGAGCAGGACAATTTTAGGTATCCCACATTACACCCTTTTCACATTTAAAGCTTTTCTTATTTTGAGGGTTTGTCAATATAATGTAAAGTTGGACTATAATCACAAACCAAAGAAAATGCATTTCTTTATAAACTAACTTTCACTTAAATTGTAACTGTGCAGCTGGTTCATATCATACTAAAACATATATCACTCAAACGGCTACTTAGAAATAATGAATTCTTGCATATATTTTGTTAAGAAACAGAGCTTTTTAAGCAACATCTTGATCATTTTAATTTGAGAAACAGATGTAGCCTTGCACGTGGAGTAGCTCAGAGGCCAAGCTGATATAACGTTAAGCCCCAGCAGAAGTACAGAGAGAGAGAGAGAGAGAGAGAGAGAGAGAGAAGCTGGCCCTTCTCCAGGACTTCTCTCATCTGCAGTGTGCACGGCTCAACAGGGGTCTCTGGATCTGGTCATCTCCATGTAACGGGCCTCTTGCCATCCCACCCATCCCACCCTTCCCCCCCTGCCCAATCCCTCTCCTCTCAGCCCACTCAACACCCACTCCATCCAGCAGGGCTGGGTCCTGCATCCCATCTGCCGCCTGCCCCAGCCAGGCCAGTCCTGCACCCTGCTTTACAATTCAATTAAAGCCTGCTGCCCCCGTCCCTCCACAATCCAGCCTGCGCTGTAAAGATCAGTGAGCAGCAGCGCCACAGTCAAACAGCATGAAGCCAGAAACAAACCATCTGAGATCAGAGCGAGCCTCAAACGTGTTTCCACTGGCAATGGGACGTGTGCCTTCGCGAAACTAAGCATTTGCTGCTTCCTGTTTTCTCACACTTTGGTGACACCATATCATGCACCAGTGAGAGAACCATACGGAGAGACATGACACTGTATGTTCTTATATATACAATGTTATGTATATGTAGATCTGTCTGTCTGACTCATACTTCAGCAATAAAAATTTTTTAACACAAATGTGATGTTTAACAAGTCATTTTTGCTTATTGGTATGGTTGAATTGGATCATCTAAGGTCAGCAGCAAAGACATTGGGTAATAAAGAGAGATTAAATACATGAAGTGTATTTGTGTTATTTAACATTATTAATTATAGCAGGTTTGCGTAATATATTGAGTTTGCATTTCACTGTTTTTATTCATTTTGAGTAATCCTGAATCTGTTTTTGTGCAAGTGAGATGAGTAAATGCCTGCTCACATTTAGTCTAGAACAGCGCACACAACGCCTCTGCACTTACTCCCAATTTCGCTCAACATGGGGACAGGAGAGGTGTCAGTCAATAGTCAACTGAGATATTTTGTTGTACATTTAAAAGTAATTACTTTACTACTTTACTACTTACTTGAAAAAAGTAATCTGATTACATAACTTGCATTACTTGTAATCAAGCGGCAACCTCCCGCGGTCTCTCTTGAAGCTAACGCGGAAGTGACTTAAACTGCAATTCATCGACTGGCCACTAGAGACAGGCTCCAAAAGGGAGTCAAATCTGTATCTCCCCCATGTTAAAATGCTCAACTTTACAACAGAAAAAAAATATGTTTACAGCCTGGGACAAAAAGTGGTTTTGGTCTATACAGCTATTTTTGCCCTTCATGACAACTGTGAGGGGGGTGAATTTTTTTATAACTCATCCGTTTAAATTATATTAAGCCTTAAAGTTATGCATAATTAAGGGCGTGGTCACTTGAGTGACAGGTGGATTGCCACTATGGTCGAGCTAGGAGGGCGTGGTTTCAGCAACCAGTCAGCTCCACCCATGTCCCGCCTCTTTTGACTTTTGACTTTAGGCTTCAAAAATGCTCTTCAGAAACCTATGGCAGACGTCACGGACACTACGTCCATATTTTTTTACAGTCTATGCTTGTAATGTGTTAACCCCAACACTGATGCCTGCAGTAGATTTATTCATAAATGTATTAATTAAATTTTTTAATAATTAATTACATTTTCCATATGTTGTATATGTTAAATATCATATTCATATTCAGTTATTACAGTATAACCACCTGGAGCAACTTTTGGTAAACACACAAACATGATCATTATCATTAAAATGTATTTTCATTGACAAAAATGAATAGTTAAATAAATAATATACATATGAGTTAATCACATTTTTGACTCATTTTACATTTTAGGGAGGTAAAAATGGTTAAATTTGTTAAAATGTGTGGAGTACTGAGAGTACCACATTATTAGTACCTGAAAGATCATCACATATGTATAATATATAATAAACAAACATGCAAGGGAAGGCAGATGTGTAACACTTCTGTGAAATCCTATGGAAATCACTGTGAGCAGATTGAGGCAGGCATATAATAAAGATGAATTTGCTCATTGTTGCAAACCAAAAGTTGCACGGATTTTTACTTTTACTTTAGCTTACCAAGAACATAGAATCAAGTTTTTATTCATTTTTTTCCACCAAGTATTTGATCTTAGGAACTGCAAAGATTTCTCTAATTTTCATACATCATTTGAAGGGGATACCCTGTATGTGTGATATAATCACTGGCTGGAGGGGAAAAGGATGTTATGAAAGTAGAAACTAAATTAAGTCTCTCATGATTTTTTATGCTGTAATATGCAAGCAATATCCACAGGCAACCCCCACGCCAGAAAAAAATAAAAAAAATAAAATAAAGTTAGATTCTTTAATGTTTAATTATAGATGAACCAACTTGCAGCATTCACATAAGAGAGAGAAAGAAAGAAAAGAGGCAAAGAGGAGCAGTATTTGGTACTGTGAGGATTATGAAAACCAGACACTTGAGGAGACGGACAAACTGAAACAGCTGCTTCCAGTGGCCTCAATTCACCTAAAGTCAAGGTACAGCTAGTTCAAATGATGTCATCCAATGTTACAATATCATACGGCAACATCAAAACAAATACTGCACTTAATTCAAGCCGAGAAGATCAGTTGAAGTACCAATAACTGGCCTTATACTATATAAATACTTAAATATTATACAAACATAACATGGGCCTCGTAAGATAACGAAAGATAACAGTTCATTTACTTTTTATTAAATAATACAGACAAAACTCATAGGCCTACTGTACATACACTATATTGCCAAAAGTATTGGGACACCCCTCCAAATCATTGAATTCAGGTGTTCCAATCCCTTTCATGACCACAGGTGTATAAAATCAAGCACCTAGGCATGCAGACTGCTTCTACAAACATTTGTGAAAGAATGGGTAGCTTTTAGGCGCTCAGTGAATTCAGGTGTGGTACCGTGATAGGTTGCCACCTGTGCATTCGTGAAATTTCCTCACTACTAAATATTCTATGGTCAACTGTTAGTGGTATTATAACAAAGTGTAAGCAATTGGGAACAACAGCAACTCAGCCACGAAGTGGTAGGCCACGTAAAATCACAGACCGGGGTCAGCGCATGCTGAGGCACACAGTGCGCAGAAGTCGCCAATTTTCTGCAGAGTCAATAGCTACAGACCTCCAAACTTCGTGTGGCTTCAGATTAGCTCAAGAACAGTGCGTAGAGAGCTTCATGGAATGGGTTTCCATGGCCGAGCAGCTGCATCCAAGCCTTACATCACCAAGTGCAATGCAAAGCGTTGGATGCAGTGGTGTAAAGCACGCCACCACTGGACTCTAGAGCAGTGGAGAGGTTTTCTCTGGAGTGACGAATCGCACTTCTCTGTCTGGGAATCCGATGGATGAGTCAGATGAGTTGCCAGAGAACGGTACTTGCCTGACTCCATTGTGCCAAGTGTATAGTTTGGTGGAGGGGGGATTATGGTGTGGGGTTGTTTTTCAGGGGTTGGGCTTGGCCCCTTAGTTCCAGTGAAAGGAACTGTAAGGGTGGGTCGCCTACAGTGGTTCAGGCTGCAGGGTTGCCGAATGACTAAAGAAACGTTATCAGCAAGATGGTAGAACTGTACATTTCTCGTCTTTACCACCCACTGCAACTTATACCAACGACGGAAATAAGCGCAGTTACAATAGCAAAATATGTGGGAGAGCGTTGCTATAATGTGACTATATTGTATTGCAATAGCACTTCAAAGTCAATACCAAATCAAAACTAGTTAGCACATCATTTGTAATAGAAAGGATTTAATGACAAAATCTGGTTATGGTTACACTTAAAATAGTTTCAAAATAGATGTATGAGATGATAAAACTTATACCATTTATCGTACCCAGCATGAACAGAATGTTACCTGAGGGATAGAAAGTGAGAGAGAGGGAGAGAGAGAGAAAGAGACAAAGAGAAGAAGAGAGCAAAGAAGAGAAGAGCCAAAGAGAAGGCCCCCAAGAAGAGAGAGAGACAGAGAATCAAGAGAGAGAGAGAATAAAAAGAAACCAGAGCAACAGTTACATCTTCTTTTTATCTGTTCCTTGACCATGTGACTGAAACCCTAATGTGAGACATTCAAACTGACCAATCAGACCAAACTTCCCCCACTGTACTAAAGGTGTGACACATTTTGGCCTACAGGCCTTCAGCATCTCATTGTCTTTAGGAATTCCAAATGGCCCTTCTGATAAGAAAGATGGGGGTTGAAAACAGTGAAGCAAATGTCTTTGTTCAATTTCAAATATCAAATATCTTTGATTATTTTCAATCCTACAGAACTCTTAATGCTTCAGCATACCAAGACATTTTGGACAATTTCATGCTCTTAATTTTGTTGGAACAGTTTGGGGATGGCCCCTTCCTGTTCCAACTTGACTCCGCACCAGTGCACAAAGCAAGGTCCATAAAGACATGGATGAGTGAGTTTGGTGTGGAGGAACTTGACTGGCCTGCACAGAGTCCTGACCTCAACCCGATAGAACACCTTTGGGATGAATTAGAGCGGAGACTGCGAGCCAGGCCTTCTCGTCCAACATCAGTGCCTGACCTCACAAATTCGCTTCTAAAAGGAATTTTCTAAAAATTCCCATAAACACACTCCTAAACCTTGTGGAAAGCCTTCCCAGAAGAGTTGAAGCTGTTATAGCTGCAAAGGGTGGGCCAACTCCATATTAAACCCTACAGATTAAGAATGGGATGTCATTAAAGTTCATGTGCATGTAAAGGCAGGCGTCCCAAAACGTTTGGCAATATAGTGTATTTAACAATACTGTACATTGTCATATAAACAAGCAGTCTGTAACTACACTGATTTGTCACCGATAAGTCACATTTCATTTTAAGATGTATGAGTTT
Source organism: Coreius guichenoti (assembly GCA_039654105.1). Taxonomy (NCBI): domain Eukaryota; kingdom Metazoa; phylum Chordata; class Actinopteri; order Cypriniformes; family Gobionidae; genus Coreius; species Coreius guichenoti. The sequence continues at coordinate 26,743,140 of CM077177.1, read as the reverse complement.
GATTCACTAAATAGAACCGACTCCGAGAACCGAGTCATTCGTTCAGGGATCAGGCTACACTATTTGTGCTGTAAACATGATTCATTAAAAAGAACCGGCTCATAAGATTCTTTCTTTCTGGAAATAGGAACGCACTGATTACGCTGTATGTTTTTGATTCACAAGAAAATAAAACGTCATTTGTTCTATAATTGACCTACATTAACGTTAGATTCAGTATCAGTGTTGTGGCTGTGCTAAATAAGTATTGCAGGAAACTGTCAGAGTATTTTAAATTGCTGTTCCGCATCGCTGGAATAACGATGGATTTTTATGGAAATGGTTCTGAATAATAACCAGTTCTCTATTCACAATCCTATGCATTTTTTCCCGCCATTCACGTAATTACTAGATAACAACCTGGACATTCTACTTGGAGCTGCTCATATCCTCATGCGTTTCTATGACAATACTATTAACACCAAAATTAATATGTGTCTAATTTGTGTAATCAATAGACAAAAACACAATACAACAAGTAACAGTGGTTATGTAAATGTTTATTAACCCTCCTATTATCTTTGGGGTCAATTTGAATTTGATTTATTTGTAAAAACACGATTGACCATTTTTTTTGATTGAATGACTTTTCCTAATTTAATGGGGACAACTCTGTAAACATAAAATTAACATGATGATATTTTTCCAATGTCCTGTACACATTTTGTCACATCGGTGTTCTTTGGGGTCAATCCCCAGGCTCTTTTAGCTGTATAAAACATAAGAAATATCAAAATTTTACACACATTTGTTTTAGTTGTTTTATTGAGGTCACTAAAACATGCTATAATTTTATATATTCAATATAATATTCAAACAACTTCCCTCTGTTTTAGGGCTCTAACCTAACCTAACCATACAGTACCTGTAGTATTGCGAGAACCACTAGTAGTTCACGTTATTATGGTCCCGCTCCCCACTTGAACAAAGTGCTGCTAATGTCATCAGAATAGTTCCAGGGCGCACCAGAAATTTACAAAGACATAAACCTTTGTAAAAAAATAATAATAATAATAATAATATTCTGGAGGTTTAAATTGATGGGGTCAAATTGACCCCAGTGGGTAAAAAATGTTACCAGATTTGAGGGTAACAGGAGGGTCAATAAACTTATAGCTTATTTGGCAGGATATTAGTTATTCAATTCTGTGCTAGCTACATTAAACTGTATTGTTAGTCTTTCATTTATTTTAGATTATTCTAGTATTACTAAACTATTAGCAATAATCAGTTATAGGAGTTATTAAAAAGAAATATTTTACTGCAGAAGCAGTTTCCATTTGGAGTGTTTGAGCATTACGTTGTAGCGGTCAGGTGGTACAATGCTTTGTTCATGCCATGTCGAAATTACTGTAATTACGAGATGACAACATGTGACGTTCTACTCGAAGCTGTTCACACCCTCGGACTCTGAATTATGTGTTTCTATAGCAACACTATCAATGGCTAAATGTATTTGCAGCAGTGAGGTGGTACAAGTCGGAGCTCTCAAAAAATTCCAAGTTTACAAGTTGTAATTACGAGTTCTATGAGGACGTGAATGCTTTTTTCAAGTCGGAATCTCATAATGGTAATTCCGATATGATGTGAACGCATCTCAAGTCAGAAGATCTCAGAAACTTTTGCGTTCATGAGTTAAAATTACGAGTTCTACGAGGATGTGAACACTTTTTATAAGTCGGAATCTCGTAAGTCCGGTTATTCAAACATGGTGTGAATGCACCTCTATTCCTAATGACACAAAAAAATTAAATAAATAAATAAATAATAAATCACATAAGGTTATGAAATGACAGATCAGATGCCCCTGGCTGATTCTTTTTATAATGAGGTCTGACAGAGAGTGAAAAAGAGATTTATCCTAACTGATGGTGAACTGAGATCTGTGCCTTGACCTGTCCTGTCCCAACTCTCCCGGCTAAGCCGTGAGCTCCCCTTCCGGAAGCTCTTCAGGACTCCATGGAGAGGTGGCACACTCCACTAATAGGCCATAATGTGTGCAATTATCAGCAGAGGGGCGCCCCAGTGCTGATGAGCAGTCTTAGCTGCTTTCATTAAGCTCTCCTGGTTCCTCTCTGCTCCCTCCGAATGGGCCGCAATGTGACTGCGAGGCCACTAGACGCTGAGACCCTTGCCATTAAGATGACAATAATAATAAAGATGTTCCATTAGCATAATAATACCTGCCATTTTGATTTGATGTGTCTTTAATTTAAATAGATGGAAAAAGACTGAGACTGAAGAGCAGTGAGCTTGGGTATTCAGTTTGTTATATGATGCCGATATTCCTCATTAGCCTTCCTAATTCACCAGCTCATTTATTTATATAGAACATTTACTTAATTGCAACTAAAAGCCAATGAAAATATAAAAGCAGAAGGAAAACGGCAATCCGTTTCCACGCGAACACATTCTTTGAGAAGTTTTCCGCTGGATCTTGTTATTAATCTGTCTAAATACTGCTGTCTTTAAACACACAAACAAATTCGTATCAAGAAACACACCTGTATAAACTTATAAAAAAAAAGCTGAAGAATGTTGACTCGCAGTTTCCCAAAAAAAAGGGAAGCTGGTTATGATTGGATGAGAAGGAAGCTGGGCCGTGTCAGGTCACCGGCAGAGCTCCAGTCCTGGCTCTGGTGGCAAGAACAGATGGGGAATTTATGACTGAAAGTACTTCCATGTTTTCCCATCATGCGTGCACTGGCGCTTACCAGAGAGGCTTGCAAGGGGGAATGTGAATCGCATGTTAGTGCCTTGTGAAAGATGAGAGAGTGTTGCAGTGATGGGTTTTGAGCGATACCTTAATATATTCCCCTTGCTTAAACTCATGTAACATCGCGCACCGGGTCAGCTTCTTTTCATCCCCCGAACCCATGTTCCATTCAGCCTTCTAACGTTACACCCCTCAGGTATAAGGCAGTATATTTTGTAGATCTAAATCACATCTGTGCTTCTTCCAACATATTGCCCTCCCTATCGAGTTCATTTCAGATAAATGAGGTGCATGTTCTGTGCAGTCAGTGACTCGCAATGAGTAGGGCAGAATCTGGGCCCGATAGTCATTTTGAACACATCTGATGACATCCTGGGCATGATCATGTGTTCTTTGTGTGGTTTTGGCCCACTGTGACCCACTTTTTATGTTATAAAATGTAATACTTTATAATATCTTATTTTTTGTAAAACTTATCCAAACTACATACAATCACATATATTGAAACACCGATCAGGCATGACAGGTGAAGTGAATAACACGGATTATCTCTTCATCATGGCACCTGTTAGTGGGTGGGATATATTAGGCAGCAGGTGAACATTTTGTGCTCAAAGTTGATGTGTTAGAAGCAAGAAAAATGGGCAGGCGTAAGGATTTGAGCGAGTTTGACAAGGGCCAAATTGTGATGGCTAGACAACTGGGTCAGAGCATCTCCAAAACTGCAGCTCTTGTGGGATGATCCCGGTCTGCAGTGGTCAGTCTCGATCAAAAGTGGTCCAAGGAAGGAACAGTGATGAACTGGCGACAGGGTCATAGGCGGCCAAGGCTCATTGATGCATGTGGGGAGCGAAGGCTGGCCCGTGTGGTCCGATCAAACAGACGAGCGACTGTAGCTCAAATTGCTCAAGAAGTTAATGCTGGTTCTGATAGAAAGGTGTCAGAATACACAGTGCATCGCAGTTTGTTGCATATGGGGCTGCATAGCCACAGACCAGTCAGGGTGACCATGCTGACCCCTGTCCACCACCGAAAGCGCCAACAGTGGGCACGTGAGCATCAGAACTGGACCACAGAGCAATGGAAGAAGGTGGCCTGGTCTGATAAATCACGTTTTCTTTTACATCACGTGGATGGCCGGTGCGTCGCTTACCTGGGGAACACATGGCACCAGGATGCACTATGGGAAGAAGGCAAGCCGGCGGAGGCAGTGTGATGCTTTGGGCAATTTTCTGCTGGGAAACCTTGGGTCCTGGCATCCAAGTGGATGTTACGTTGACATGTACCACCAACCTAAATCGTGTTGCAGACCATGTACAGCCTTTCATGGAAACGGTATTCCCTGTTGGCTGTGGCCTCTTTCAGCAGGATAATGCACCCTGCCACAAAGCAAAAATGGTTCAGGAACGGTTTGAGGAGCACAACAATGAGTTTGAGCTGTTGACTTGGCCTCCAAATTCCCCAGATCTCAATCCAGTCGAGCATCTGTGGGTTGTGCTGAACAAACAAGTCCGATCCATGGAGGCCCCACCTCGCAACTTACAGGACTTAAAGGATCTGCTGCTAACATCTTGGTGCCAGATACCACAGCACACCTTCAGGGGTCTAGTGGAGTCCATGCATCGACGGGTCAGGGCTGTTTTGGCAGCAAAAGGGGGACCAACACAATATTAGGTCATAATGTTATGCCTGATCGGTGTATATCACCATTCTAAAAATATTCCATAGATACTTTAGATCAGTGGTTCTAAATCAGGGGGCTGAGGCCCACTTGGGAGCCTCAAGAAAACAAAATAAGCATTAAAATAAGCTAAAACATGATATTTCTTGTTATTTGGTCATTTCTATAATGGATATACATCTTTCAAGTCATGCCAAGCTCTAAAATATTTTATCGGGTTGAAATTGAGAGTGAGGGGTGGCCTTCAAATATTGTCTTGGACAATGGGGGGTCTTGAAGTCAAAAAGGTTGAAATCCACTGCCTTAGATCATTCATATCACTTCCTACAGTTCAGTAAATGAAGAAGCAAGTCATACTATAAGCATAAACAGCAGTGTCATCAAATGTCATTGACATACATATTTATTGTGACGTCGGTAGCACTTTATTTTATAGAAAATGCTTGGCGCTCTGCTGAAAATGCCTAGCTGTGAGCGCTTGAGAGCATTTTGGCAGCGCAGCGTTTTTTTCAGTTAAGACGCTTTGGTTGCTATGATACAGAATATCCGCGGAAGTGTAACTAGTATCTCATTTCTCAAATAGTTTGTTTCTGTATAAAAATGTTGATACAATGTAAAGTATTTGTTCTGGCTCTTGTTTTAAATTATTTTGTTTTGTTATTATGCTTGTTGTTGTCATCTGTTGACGTTGTACAAGCAGAATGTGGCGGTTGGCCGGTGCTGTATTTGTCCCGCTCCTCCTCACTGATTGGACAGCTGGGTAAAAAGTGACAGCGATGAGCGCTGCCTTGTTACAACCCTGGCGTTTTAAAAACTTGGCGCTCCCATTGAAAACAATTGGAAAAATACGCTAGCCATGGGGAAAAAATGCTTTGGTGGACACACAGCCTTATTGTAGTAATGACACTAACTGGGTAACAACTAGGTACTAATCCTAAACCTACACCTAAACCTTAAAGGTGCTGTATGTAAGTTTTTGACTGTACTAAAGCATAAAAATACCATAATATGTTTGCAGATATTTAGGAAAGTTCACATACTCGTTTCTCTGAAAACCAATGCTACAGCCAGTTAATCTACTTTGAAATCTTCGTTCCGTGTCGGAATGTCTGTTTTTGTTTTGGTCTGTGCGATGCCGCACGTTGCCAATTTACCCAATAGTATTTCGCCACCACAGGTTGCCAGTTGGTAAAAACACAGCATATTGCAGTCGTGGAAGCCAGCAAACAAACTGGGTTATAAATAGCAGATTCTACCCGACCTAAAAAGCCTCAGCACCCATCTAAAAATCTCTATGAACGGGAGCAAATATTAAAACTATATCAACTTATCATAAATCAATAAATCAACTAAGCTTACAGTGTGTAAGTCTCCTCGTCTTCCATTGTCAATTGCGCTAGTTCCTGTTGCGTGTCCTCAAACTGGCAACCCGCATGAGCGTCGACTCGAGGAGGAGGGGGCGGGGCAAACAATATTTTGAATTTGGACTGCAGTACCCATTTCAACCACTAGCTGTCATTCTTACATACAGCACCTTTAATTTAACCAATGTATTTAGTTACCTTGAATTACTCAGTACTTTCAGTACTCTTAAAGTGCAACCGTGATGTCTACTGTTTAGTATTTGGAAATAACCAACCACCAAAATCAAAGTAAAGCAAAGCAAAACATAACAAAACAAAACAAATACTAGATACATGAGGCTGTGTGATTGTGAAATTGCGCGCATTTGCATTCCACACGTGTCATGGGGTAGAGCCTCCAAATGCGCTAAATGAATATATGACTTAGTTTGATTTCAATGATGAAACGTATACTGCTGGCAATCCGCCGCTTCAGGCATGCTTGAATTTGTGTCTGTTTTTTCGCTTTCTCTCTTTCAGCAAACCTTTACGCACTCAGTGTTCCAGACTGCATGTTGCTACACTTTTTGGATAACAACCTGCTGGGACATTACCCAGGAACCAGCGAGAGGCCCCTCAGAGGCTTAAGCTTTTATAGACATGCGAACCTTTGCCTAAAAATAAAACAGTAAGAACCAAATAAATAATGTCTTTAAAACAGCAAAAGAAAGGTGGGGGCTTTCACGTTTTAAAATGAACAGCCATAAATCTAGTAATAACCCAGCATACGAACCGTTATACTGCATATTCAAAGAAAACTGCATCCATTAGTTTTATGGGTCAAGGCTTCATGACAAAATAGAACAGCTTTGAGAAGATCCGCTTCAGTCTCGGTTAAAACTTGCATAAGGCTGTCTTTATGGTGTGACTCACCTGCCCGCCTCTAGTTTGCTGAGTGAGGGGAATACCACACTGTTTCCCTCTGCATACCAGCTACTCACACCATTCAGATGACACAGCATGTGGAGGAATCTGGAGAGCAAACAAGTAATGTAAGGGTCAGCAGAGGCATTGGTTTAAACTACAATATACTAGTGGGTAAGACCTGGTATGGCCAAAAATAGTTGGGAAAGCTAGGGTAAAATATAACTTGGCAAGCTACAAGCTTATTTAAAGATTTTCAGCATTCTTTGTATTAATGTTGGTAGTATATGTAAATGAACAATGTTTACTTGTTCTTCGTGTTACCTGGACCGAGAAATTAATTTATTTATCTGTAATTTTTGACAGCTCCAGGGCTTTTGTGAAAACAGCAGTTTCTTTCAGTTTTTCATGGTCATCCAGTTTGAAATGTTGACTACAAACACTGAGGTTTTTCAGATTTTCCGTTGCGGCGTTTCTTTCCGTATTTACGATTCTTTGCAGCCTTTAGCCACTGCCTACAACACATTGGATCCTTCACTGGAAACCGAAAGTAACTCACTCCCGCTAAACGTTTACTCTTTGAATTCTTGCACCTGGGAACAATACAAGTCAACACCAATTATGACTACAAGTTTGCTAAGAAGTATTTCCTACTAAAGCAAGGCGGCATTTGACTCTGGTAAGCCTATCCATAGCAGACTGGTGGGACTGGCCTCGGACAGCAACATACCCAGTGGGTGTTGAAGTTTTCGAACTATTTGGCAAAAGAGAAGACAACAGCCTTTTTTCTCTGTTTTCTCTAGTCAGGGTGCACCAATTTCAAATCACCACCCCCCCCCCCCCCCCCTTCTACTGTATAAGTAGCCATGTTTTATTGAAGTAACCGCTTTAGGTACAAGACAAGCTACTTACAAAACAGTCAAATGCTTAAAACTACTTACAGAGGCAATATTTTTGCTAGTTTACTATGAGATAACAAATAGTATGGCAAAACAGAACCATATTTGGCAAGACAATTAGGATTCCAAACATCTGACTACAACTGGAATACATAACATTTAGATTAAACTAAAACAAAAAAACTAAACCAAACTAAACTAAACATTAATTTAACTACAAAACCAGACACATAAGTTGAAAAGCAGGGATTTCTGGGAACACTGTTGAGCGATGACTCAGTCATCATCAATCAGTAGGTATGTTTGGAATGGCATACTCCCACTCTTACTATTTTTGCAGTATGCAGTATGCATAGTATGCACAGTATGCAAATGTTTTGTATGCATGGAATACTTTAATGGCTTATGTGCCAAAATGTAAAACCAGAGCTCACTATATGGGATACCGTATCTCACAATGCAATACTTAACCTGAATTTCCATTTTCAGTTTCAAGAACTAGAAGTGATTCAGAAGTATTTTTTCCCCACAATATTGGATTAAAAAACAAATATATTTTTACACACAATGGTAATATCTGTAACAATGGTGGTATCTATCACTACACCACTACTTGTTGGAAAACATAGTTTGTTACAGGACAAGCATAAATAAATACAAAGCTGCGCTAATATCATAGTTAATGTAGCCTAGTTAAGTTAGTAGCCTAACAATTCTTATATGTTCTTATAGTTAGCTACTTAAAAGCACACTGCCGAATATTTATTCAGTGGTTGTTTGCTTTTTGGCCTCTTTCCCATGGTTTGTCATAATCTGTATTATCTTCAGTCAATAAATCAATCGGTCAATACATAACAAATGTCACGGTTGGGTGTTAATGACATGTGGGGCTTAAAACAGATAATGCTATCCAGGAACAGAAATCAATGGTTAGTCATCACACAAGAATGGGTCAACACAACAGTGGACAGCCTCAGTAGATCACCTCTGAGCTTTAACAAACAAAAGCTCCACAGCTCCATCCAATATGTAATGGTCATTCCCAAGATCCAGACTAAGGGAAACGAGAGGCTTCAGGCTACAATAAGGTCACACCGGTACAGGCCTGATCAGGCACCTTAATTAACAGTGAGTTGTAACCATGATCAAGGTCCTTCTGATGCAGCAGTAACAGAGGCAGTAAATGCAAGTGGAAAGCTGAACAGAGCACAATCCACAACTTCCACCTATACTCCGATCAATTCCCATAGATTTTCTGCTTTGGCACACACCTGCATGCTGTCAACAGGACATAAATTTAGTTTGCTCTCTCTTTTCTCCTCAGCTGTGTCGCGTTTCTCCGTTCATCCGTGTTTACAGTATTGTGAATGGAGTGCTCCAGCATTTCTGCAATGAGTTTAATTTGCTTTTTTATTTTTCTCTTGGCAGAATATCAATGAGAGAAGTGAAGTCTATTGACTGCTCTGTCTTAATTGTCTTACAAGCTTGGGGATGTGAAATTTTACAGATCATGTAAAGTATTTTCGCAACACAGATTTTCCAAGATACCAAAGTCTGCCCCAAATTCACAAAAAAAAAAAAAAAATAAATAAATAATAATAATAATAAAAAAAAAAAATATATATATATATATATATATATATACACATCCTGTTCAAAAGTTATGATCGCTCTTATTTTGTTAAAATTATTCACATTTTTTACAGATTCTGCAAGGGATTCACATACTTTTTCTTGTCACTGTATATGTAATAAATTGAATCATTAATTACAAAATAATAATCATCATTAATATGTACAATGCCTTTATCCCATATAGGCCAACTGTCTTTTTTTAATAAATAAAAAAATTGTTTAAAAATGTTAGGTTTGTATTAAAACAAGGGGAAAATCAGTTTAAGTTCCCTTTCAGTCAGTCACTCCGAGTTACATCAGTGACTGACAGAATAGGGGTTTCGCTTAGAAGCCTATCACCTTCGAGTTCTACAAAACGAGCCAATGGCAAAACAATGCCATGGGTCTGCGGAATTTGCATAGTGCAACTCCGCCCCACCTCGTGGGTATATAAGGAGCTGCGTGTGCAATCTCGCATTATGTTTCTGCTTCGGAGCCGAGTGTTCACTTGCCTTCTGAGCTTCTCTACAAGACGAGCGACTCTCCAGTCTGTTGGTGTGACGGCACGCTCCAGCGAGTTCCGCATTCCTGTCTGATCTGTGCAGTGATCTGGCACAGTGTGTGTTCTCCCTGGGCGCTTCGACATTCTGCAGAGTTTTTCCTCTACTAAAAGAGCTAAACGTGGCACGTCTTTTTCAAGATGTCTCGCCCGTGTGTTTCTGGGTGCGGTCGACTAGTTAGTCCGTCTGACGGGCACGAGCGCTGCCTCGTGTGCTTGGGCTTAGTGCATGCCGAGACAGCGTTTGTGGATGACTCATGTTCCCACTGCGGGAACATGACCATCGCAATGTTGCGGTCAAGACTCAATGACCTTCGTAAAGGTTCCCCAATCTATTCCCCTCCGCCACACCCCAATCTATTCCCTCCACGAGAGGGAATACTTTGGCTGGTGGCCAGGGTGATTTGAGGGTGACAGTGTGGAACACCCAACGAATCTTCCTCGGGCCACACCCCCTTCTAGCACATTGCAACCCGTGGTGTTGCCGGGTGAGGTCACTGGTTCGTCTCCTGGCGGGCCCAGCGTCTCATTCGGAGCACCGGCGGATGACGCTATGTCAGCACCCGTCAGCACCCGCCTCCAGTTCCGTTCTTCCCGGAAGTGCATGAGGAGGTCATGAAATCCCTCAGAGCGCTTCCACCTGGCATGGTGACCCAAAGCACCCGTTCAAGGCCTGTAGGTTCACGTCTACTCTGGTGGCAAAGACCTACAGAGCTGCGGGCCAGGCCGTGTCTGCTCTGCATGCTATGGCCATCTTGCAGGTCCATCAGGTTACTGCGCGCTCTCTTGGTCAGGTGATGTCCACTTGTGTGGTCTAGGAACGTCATTTATGGCTCAACCTGGCAGGCTGAGCGGACCAAGTTCCTTAACTCCCCTATCTCTCAGGCTGGGCTCTTCGGCAGGGCGGTCGAGGACTTCGCCCAACAGTTCTCGGCCGCACAGAAGCAGACTGAGGCGATAAAACATATTCTGCACCGGAGGCCAGCTGCTGCCTCCACCCAGCTGCCGGCTCAGATGCCTCAGTCTGCTCCCCACCGAGGGCACGCCCCTGCGGCTCCTGACCCTCCCGCCCGGCCCCAGCAACAGCCTTCATCCGGGCCCTGGCGTGGAGGAGGTCGCAGGAAGGCAGCCCAGCCCAAACGCCGCTCCTGAGATGGGCAGCTTGTAGGTGAACGTCGGTCTTTCCCAGGAGATGGTAACTGGACCACTCCTTCCCCCGGTGAAGAGCCGGGGGAGGATCTTTGGTTTTCCCCTTCCGCCGCTGGCATCACGGTCGGCGGCACCCTATTCATGGTTAAAGAAAGATCTGACATTTTTACCTCCGAGCCCCAAGAGGGCGCGGTTGACAGCGTGCGACACAATGCCTCGCTGCTCTCATTCCCCTCTGTCGCCAGACCCCTGTCAAAGGAGGTCGCCGCGGAACGCTCGTCCTTCCCTGGCCTCCTCTGTCAGGACGCGGAACATGACCGCACCCCCACCTCAAGACACTCCACCTCCCACGTCTGGGCTGGTCATTCCGCTTTGCTGCCCCATTGTGGGTACACCTGTGGTTCGCTGGTTCAGTTTTTGGGAGCCTGGCTAGAGCTTCTCAATTTGTCCCGCTGGCTCACTCGAACGATCAGGCTCGGCTATGCGATTCAGTTCGCACGGTCTCCTCCCCGCTTTCAGGGAGTCCGCTATACCATGGTGGGTGGCAATGCCCCTATCATGTGTGCGGAGGTCGCCACCCTACTGGCGGGTGCGATCGAGACCGTCCCTCCAGCCGAGATGAAGTCCGGCTTCTACAGCCTCTACTTCATTGTACCCAAGAAGAGCGGTGGGTTATGACCAATCCTGGACCTGCGCATCTTGAACCGAACCCTTCACAGGCTTCCATTTAAGATGTTGACAGCCAAACGCATTTTCGAATGTAATCGTCAGCTGAATTGGTTTGCAGCGATCAACCTGAAGGACGCGTACTTTCATGTCTCCATTCTTCCTCGACACAGACCATTTCTACGGTTTGCTTTCGAGGGGCAGGCATACTAGTACACAGTACTTCCATTCGGGTTAGCCCTGTCTCCTCGCGTCTTCACGAAAGTCGTCGAGGCAGCCCTTGTGCCACTCAGGCAACACGGGGTTCGCATCCTGAACTGGCTGATACTAGCTCACTCTCAAGAGCAGGTTTGCGAACACAGGGACCTGGTGCTCCAGCACCTCGCCCATCTGGGCCTTCGGGTCAACTGGGAAAAGAGCAAACTCTCCCCCGTGCAGAGGATCTCTTTTCTCGGTATGGAAATTGACTCGGTCACCATATACGCACAGCTTACGAGCGAGCACGCGCAGTCAATTTGAGGGCAAGAGTGCGGTTCCACTTAAGTTATTTCAGAGGCTCCTGGGGCATATGGCATCCACAGCGGCGGTCACGCCGCTCGGACTGCTTCATATGAGACCGCTTCAGCACTGGCTTCACGATCGAGTCCCAAGATGGGCATGGCAACAGGGCACGCTCCGGGTGCCAGTCACTCGGGTCTGCCGTCAAACCTTCACCCCGTGGTCGAACCTCTCTTTTCTACAGGCCAGAGTGCCCTTAGACCGAGTTTCCAGGCATGTTGTTGTGTCAACAGATGCCTCCACCACGGGCTGGGGTGCCATTTGCAATGGACATGCTGCCGCGGGCTCCTGGACAGGACCCCAGCGCCTATGGCATGTCAGTTGCCTCGAGTTGCTGGCCGTACGTCTAGCCCTGCACCGTTTTCGAACGCTACTGAAGGACAAGCACGTACTGGTCCGTTCAGACAACACGGCAACAGTAGCATACATCAACCATCAGGGTGGTCTGCGCTCCCGCTGTATGTCGCAACTCACCCGCCATCTCTTGTTATGGAGTCAGAAGCATCTTCGTGCCATTCACATCAGGTTCCTTAGAGGAGCGAGGAGTTTAAATCCACCTTGCCCTCTACAGATGCAATCTTGGGACCTCGCAGTGGTTTTATCTGCCCTGCAGAGAGCTCCCTTGGAGCCACTGCAGTCTGTTGAGCTTAATCTCTTCACATTCTTTGTTCTAGTTCCCTCACAGTCCCATTCAGCTGATAGGGCCATTAGAGGGAGTGTCTGTCTTTCAGGTGTGAAACACATCAATATTCATGATGATTCACGCCCTCCCCACATAAGCCTTCCTGACACAAAACATATCTTACAAATTTTAAATCAGTATATTGTTTTATGTGAATGAGTGGCCAGAGTGATTTTTACATCATCTTAAAGCAAAAATTCTAGCCTACATGATCCAGTTTTCAAAAGTTTTGTGAACAAATATTCAGTATGGGTTTTTTTCTTTCCACAAACCACGCATAAACGTCATTTTCTTTTACACACATGCTGCTCACATATTATTGTAGCAGAGTTTGTGCTGAATACAGTGTAATCAGACTTTAGCCATGAAAATGTTACAAGTAACAGAAATAAGCACAAATGTCAGGGCATGTCAAAACACCTCCAGGGCCCAGAAAACAGCTCAGGGCTCAGAGGGTTAAGTTCCTCTCTATGAAGGTTGCGCTCTTGATTGCTTTGGCCTCTATCAAGAGGGTAGGGGACCTGCAGGCATTTTCGGTTGACGAAGCATGCCTGGAATTCGGGCCAGCTAACTTTCACGTGATCCTGAGACTCCGGCCTGGATATGTGCCCAAGGTTCCCACCACTCCTTTCAGAGATCAGGTGGTGAACCTGCAAGCGCTGCCCCTGGAGGAGGCAGACCCAGCCTTGGTACTGCTCTGTCCAGTATGTGCTCTCCACACTTACGTAGACAGGACGCGGTGTTTCAGGACCTCAGACCAGCTCTTTGTCTGTTACGGAGGGCAGCAGAAGGGGAAGGCTCTCTCCAAGCAGAGGTTGTCTCACTGGATAGTGGACACCATTGTCCTGGCTTACCAGGTTCAGGGCCTGCCGTGCCCCCTAGGGGTGAAGGCACACTCTACCAGGAGTGTGGCTTCCTCTTGGGCTCTAGCACATGGCGCCTCGCTAACAGACATCTGCAGAGCTGCAGGCTGGGTGACACCTAACACATTCGCAAGATTCTACAATCTCTGTGTAGAGCCAGTGTCCTCTCGTGTACAGTGGCCAGTAAGTAGGACCGGCTTGGTGTCATCACTTGCTGCGCCATTCCACTCCACGGACTGGATGCGTGCGCTATTTTACTCAGGTGAGTTTCTCAGTGAAGCCCTGAGTTCCTCCTGCACTGTTGATGCCGACACCAGAGTGCATGCCCGCTCGGTCAGCCCTCGTGTTAGGCTAGGTGCCTCCATGTGCATGGTTCCCCCTCTGGGCAACCCCCACATGTGTATTTCCATGGTAAGTCTCCTTCGAGCACTTGTCTTCCCTTGGCAAGACCACCCCTCCCTGGGGTTGAAACATTTCACCCTGCGGGCTGGATACCTCAGAATGTTCCATATGCATCCCGTACTCGAGTCATATGTGTATTCTTAAGTCCTCCCTGCGGGCAGGCATTGTGTTGCATATTTCCATGTGGGATATGCTTCCCAGTGTACCTTGGTATTCAGTGTTGAGCCTAGCTCCTTCGTTCGAGCTAGTCTCACGGCAGGGAGCTCAGGTCAGCGCAAGACGCTGGAAGACACCCGTTGTGGCGAGATTGGATAGGGACCCCCATTCTGTCAGTCACTGACGTAACTCGGAGTTACTGACTGAAAGGGAACGTCTCGGTTACGTATGTAACCCTCGTTCCTTGAAGGAGGGAACAGAGACGTTACGTCCCCGTGCCACAACCGCTGTACCACTGGTACGGCCGGGGCGCTCAGCCTCGGCTCCTCAGCAGGTAACATAATGCGAGATTGCACACGCAGCTCCTTATATACCCACGAGATGGGGCGGAGTTGCGCTATGCAAATTCTGCAGACCCATGACATTGTTTTGCCATTGGCTCGTTTTGTAGACCTCGAAGGTGATAGGCTTCTAAGCGAAACCCCCATTCCATCAGTCACTGACGTAACGTCTCCGTTCCCTCCTTCAGGGAACGAGGGTTACATACGTAACCAAGACGTTATTTTAAGGATGTTTAGATATTTTTTACTGAAAGTCAAAATAAAGTAAGTATGAGATTTGCTATCTAATTTTAACTCAAATTTGAAACTATTTTGTCAAAAATAGGGTCATATGTGTACATTTTTATTTCTCCTAAAGAACTGTAGCAGGCTTGTCTTCTTTACTCTTGTTTTGCTCCAAGGTCAGTCATTACATCAGCCCTGACATCTTCTCAGGAATAGCATTAGGTAGATCATCATGTGTCCATAGCAGAAGAATGACTTCCTGCACTGTTATGATTTGCATCGAGCATCATTTCAAACCTTAAGCACCTGTATTCCCATACATTCCCAGGCCTATTGATCCATAGTGATCCTGAGCTGTTCCTGGGGCAGAGCTGTGACTCGTTAGAAGAGTACCGTATTAGCCTGGTGAGTGTGAAATCTATTCACTTCCCCTGAGCTTTATTTGCCCCTCCTTTAGCCGGTTTCCTGCTCTTCTTATTCAGCCTTGTTTACCTGGCAAGCAGAGTGTGACAAAAGGAAATTCCCACAGCCTGAGGTGGGCTCCGAGGGGGAGGAGCGGTGCATTACTCAAGGCTGATGTGGACTTCCTGCCCCTTCCCCTTCCCCTGCCCCTGTGGTTTAATTATCATGTGCATCCTTGTGGAGATGAAATAATGGAGACTCATGCCCTGGTGCTCCGAACCGACACAATGCAGGGATTGCTAGAATTTGAAAATGTTCAATAGTTCTGCAGTTTAGCTTAAATGGATGGTTCACCCAAAAGCGAAAATTCTGTCATTGTTTACTCACCCTCGTGAATTTCTTTCCTCTGTCCTCCATCTATATAATATAGCAGTAATATTGGACCCCATTGACTTTTATTGGACAAAAAAACACTGAGACATTTCTCAAAATGTGTTGTTTTGTGCATACAGGTTTGGAATGACATGAGGGTGAGTAAATAATGACAGTCTTTTGGCTCAAATATCCCTTTAATGCCAGTCGACACTCTTTTTACAAAACAGAGAACACAGTACGAGAGCAGTGAACTATTTTAAAGTATTATTTTAAAACAAGCTAATCTTTTTCAGGCTAAACATAAATGCTTGTGCTTCAAAGATGAACTAGTGAATGATGAAACTAAGGAATGAAAAACAAATAAGGCGCCTTCTCAAACCGTCTGGTGCAAATTTTGAGAATTTACCCACAGCTATCTGGCATCTGTGCAGGAGAGCAGAGGTTAAATTATGGTATGGATTTCTCTGGGGCAAATCACCTACTAATCCCATTTCGTTGCACGGGTCACTCCTTCCAGAGATCTATGTTGAAGATTACCTGAAGATCTGACATGCTTTGCATGCAACATTCAAACACTTAATGAACCAATTAACTCTGCATGACAGTAATACAGAAAGAGCTAGAAGTCTAATTACATATTTAGAGTATTTTTTTCTCGCTCTCTGATTCTTTATAATTTGACTGATCACCCTGTGAGAACCAGCATGCTGGTTCCCATTGGGATTTGCTTTCTGCATGACAGGGACTGCGCTACGTAATTCATAAATAAATGATTTATGCGTCAAACTGCCTTTAAAGGCAAAAAACTGTTGCATCTCCACCTTTGTACTTCTCACAGGAAATAATAAATCACTCTTTGGGATGGACTATTTATGGAAGTCACTCAGTGTGAGTCTGGCTTGTGGGATTAAATGCAGAGTACATTTTGAAATAAATAATTCATTGTAAAAGAATGAAAAAAGCATTTGGCCCAATAATAATGTTATCAGCTGCCAGATTAATAAAATCAATTTCAGGTAATAAACGTCACAGGATACTGGTGGAAACTGATATAGCTCGGCATGTTGTGCGCTAGTGAGACATCACAGGACTGAACCTGTCATTCAAATCATCAAAAGCTGTTCTAGAGTTTGAGGTTTTAAACTACAAAGCATACAATCCAATTTCCTTATCCCACTACCTCTATGACAGGAGTAGTTATGAAGTCCATACGATTGGGGCTACATTTGCAGCCCATACCTGAAGATCCACAGACGTGTTTATCTAAAAAAAGCAGCCTGAACAAGACTCACAGACTCTAGTATGTTAACGAATAGACTTTCTGTGTAACCCCAGACAAAGTCAGGGTTCACAAAACCTTCATTTCCTCCCATTAATACAGCTCAGAGACAGGCCTTTACCGAGGGTGGGTGCAGGCAGGGTAAAAGGTGAAGGAAACGCTCTGTTGAACCTCGGAGCGGATCAAAGCGAATGTCACATGAGCCTCCGAGTCGAGGGAAGACTCTCTGCGCTCGCAGTTCATATCCGAAGCATATTCTGAATGTGTATGACTAAATCCAGGTCAGTTCTCTGGAATGGAAAAGGTGCTCTGTTGACTATAGCCAAAGCATGCTGCTCAGAAGAAATGAGTCTAACCATTTAAGCAGAATCAGGCATTAGTGGTCAGGGGTGTAGGAGTGATCTGAAAAAGTGGGAGAGAGACATTAGAAACCTCATCAGCGTGACCTATGAATATTAATTAGGTGATTCACCCAAGATTGTGGGGGTGGGGGAGCCCTAACATCTGGTGACCCTGGTGCCCTGGTGGAGTATTTTGCCTTTTCAGGGTACTGTAAAAATACTTTTACAGTTTTCTGTGCATAAAGTAACAAAGGTGGTAAACACTATAGTTTAGGGTCCAATTCTCACTATTAACTAGTTGCTTATTAGCATTCATATTACTAGGATATTGGCTGTTTATTAGTACTTATAAAGCACACATTAATGCCTTATTCTGCATGACCATATTCTTCATACAACTATTATTAACAACTACCTTACTAACTATTATTAAGCAGTAATTAAGAGTTTTTTAGGCAAAAGTCGTAGTTAATAGTTAGTTAATAGCGAGAATTAGACCCTAATCAAGTGTGAATCAAATTATTAATTCTTAAAATACTGTAAAAGAGCCCCTAAAGGGACATGGTGATGGAAAAAAATAAGAGACGGGAGGAAAAAAATATATTTCAAATCTTTTGCGTTCTCTCGTAAAAGTTTTGTATTCCCCCAATAACTTTGCATAACCCTGCAAACCTTTTGAGTTCTTTGCGACTGAACGCAAAGTTTGTGAGGGACAGCAAAGGTTTTGTCAGTGAAAGCAAAAGCATTGAAATATATTTTTTCCCTCTCATGTCATATTTTCTCCATCACCATGTCTCTTTAGGGGCTCCGTAGTAAAATAATAATACAATTAAAAAAATCCATGTTTCTTGTTCCTTGACCACAATATCACTCCATTTATTTGAAAATTTGTATTTACATTGCGATTTAAAAGTGTTGCTTTCGCAATGTAGGTTATTTAAAATTTTATACTGAAAGAACAGGTTGATGGATGGATGGATGGAAAGAAAAATAAAAAATAAAGAATCACAGCAAATGTGACTGTATTAATACATCATTCATGATTTTAATTGCTTGTAATGAACTTGAGTTCAATTAGATGGAGAGTAAAATCAATATATGATGATCAACAGTGAGATGCATGGAGAGGAAGTGAATGTGGAAGTGATCATGCAGGCTTCTGCTGGACATTAATGGGGATGCATGCTGCTTCTCTCCTGCAGGTTGATTGTGTATTGAACGATCAACTGCTGCTAGTCAAAGCTTAAGCTGATTGCTAATTAGCCTGTGTCTGCACAAAGGAAATGCATTTCCTGCCAATGTATGATCTACTCAGATGGATATATCCGTATTAAATGGCTTTGTCTTAGAGATGTATTAAGTGAGAAAAGAAGTCTGGCTTCAGGACAAAATGTTACTGCTGAGTCAGGGATTTCCTATGAAAGGAAAAAGAAAGAGAGAGAGAATGACTTTAACAGACAGATAGACGCTGGGATAGATAGATGGAATGAGAATGAGAGGTAATTACAAAAAAAAAAAAAAAAAAAACACTTTGTAGAGCAGCAGAGGTAGTACTGTTCCACCAACTCTCTGTACAGTGATCAGTATTGACATTACCATTAGGCCCATCGCCATAATGAGCCTTAGGATGAAGATCCTTTGAGGCACATTAGACAAACTTTTAAAGAACCATCACAGTCTAAGTACATGGACATACTTTTTCCCCCCTCACCATTTTCCTTATGGTGTTACCTGAGAACTCATTAGCAATAATGTGATGCTCATTTTGTCCTATCTATTAACTTATGAAAACTGTTTAGTACAATCTGTTATTATAATTTTTTTATTTTTTTAATGTTTATAAAAATTACTTCACTGCTTGTTAATTATAAAAAAAATGCCAACAAGGTCATGCGATTTAACCAACATGCATAAACATTAAAAAAAAGCACATTTAAACCGGGAAATGATATAATGAATAGGACACCAGACCCTTATGACTGTGTGTCAGTCAATAAATCCCTTAAAATATTAAATAATTTAACTTTTTTATAACTAGGCAAGGTCAGTTCAGGTTGTAAACTGTCATGCATTGTGACTGACAAAAAAAAAAAAAACTGATGAAATTGATGAATTAATAAATCACGATACTTGTTCTTGAAAACAGTTAAGATGCGTACGCGTAATCAAGGTGTAAGTAAAATATGTTATTAATTTTGGTTACACATTATATTTTAAGACTCATTAAATTGAAACTTTTCTTAAGAATCATAACGTTTTTCAAAACCATATGAAACCACCATAAATACAAAAAGTACACTTAGCACTTTTCTTTTTTTAAATGTATCCTTTTTTATCATGGAAACTTTTATTCAACATAGGTTCATTGGAAATACGCATCTCTGCCTAAATTTCCAAACTCCAAAAACGTACCAATACTGTACAATTTACTGCAGATTTTTCCAGCTGAAATAAACACTACAGGCAATAAAACGGCACACAAATCATTATTACAGGGGCAGATTATAGATAAATAAAGACTTTTT
The DNA here is from genome assembly GCA_039654105.1 of Coreius guichenoti. Classification (NCBI taxonomy): domain Eukaryota; kingdom Metazoa; phylum Chordata; class Actinopteri; order Cypriniformes; family Gobionidae; genus Coreius; species Coreius guichenoti. The sequence goes on along the minus strand of CM077177.1, from coordinate 26,723,401 downwards.
TCACACATTCATCTGTTTCAGATAAAACAACACCTTTAGCAGGACATTTCATTTTGAAAGTGTCGCGAAACATGCAAGAAGCAATGTAATATCATTTTGCAGAAATGTCGATTTCCAATGAGCCTGGGTTGCTCTTACAGTATGTCAATGACCCATCCAACCCCAGCTAACCTTTAATAACACAAGAAGTCTCCAGTTATTCTAGTAGTTGGTCAAGTTGTTGCAGTGAAGTGTGATATTTTCATATCAAAGTATTGCACAGTCCCAGAGGTCCGCCATGTTGGAAAGTGCTTACGATGGGCCTCAGACATGCTCAAATCTGTACCGACTGACTGAAAGTCCACTCCAGCTGTATGCACTGCATTTGCTGAGAAAGCAAGGTGAAATTCTCAGATGACCACAGTGTGGATCAAAGAAAAACAGCAGACCTTGAAACTCACAGGCCCTTGGCTGAGGAAGTCATCCATGCATTGTGATCTATTTCAGCTACTGAAAACTTGTGGAATTGAGCCCCTTGAAACTGCCTATGAACATAGAAAACACCAAGAGTTAAATGAAAAATAATTTTACTTGAATTATTATCTGGAAATAACCACAATTAGCACTGTCAATGTGCAGATTTTCATGACACTGTGGTCCTTTCAGCAAAACAGGCCGGAGCTGTGAATGAACAGAGGGGATGGGAAAAAAACCAAACATGGTACCCATCTGCCTCATAGGATTCAACATATGACATCCAGAAAACCTGAGCCGGCCAACCACACATACACAATATTAAGTCATATGAGAACTCTGCATAATGTTTCATATAAGCACATTGCAAGCAAACATACAAACGACGCTCATTTCAGATCAAACACTTGCATATACAGCAAAAAAGTTCAGATGTGCAAACTTAAACTATTCAGATTCAACTAAAATGATCAGGGTAATTGTGTGCTGGTTTTAATTTAAAGCACTATGTCAGTATATATATAGCACAAAAGAACCGTAAGTAAAAATAGCAGGCATCTTGCATTCATTAAGCTTGTTTGTACTGCAGTGCAAGTTCATCTTTTAAGTGTAAGTCCCATAACTCACTTGTCTAAATTACAGCTGAAAAAGCAAGTAATTATTATTCGCACTTGAAAAGTATACGAGCGGTTTGTAACATTGCATATTTTTCTATTTGCCGAGCTTGAGAAAAACAAATGTTTTGTTTAGTGTTTGCATGCATTTCTGTCTTTACTAAAAAAAAAAAAAAATTCTCTCCTTACACAGACTGCTTGGTGGAGTCTCTGGCAGACAGACGCCACAGCAGCCGCTGACATCTTTGGCACCTTCTTAATAATGGGGGCAAAGCATCCCCTACATTTTTTTTCTCTGACACATAGCATCATATCACATACACCAATCAGGCATAACATTATGACCTAATATTCTAATATTGTGTTGGTCCCCCTTTTGCTGCCAAAACAGCCCTGACCTGTCGAGGCATGAACTCCAATAGACCCCTGAAGGTGTGCTGTGGTATCTGGCACCAAGATTTTAGCAGCAGATCCTTTAAGTCCTGTAAGTTGCGAGGTGGGGCCTCCATGGATCGGACTTGTTTGTTCAGCACATCCCACAGATGCTCGATTGGATTGAGATCTGGGGAATTTGGAGGCCAAGTCTACGCCTCAAACTCGCTGTTGTGCTCCTCAAACCATTCCTGAACCATTTTTGCTTTGTGGCAGGGCACATTATCCTGCTGAAAGAGGCCACAGCCAACAGGGAATACCGTTTCCATGAAAGGGTGTACATGGTCTGCAACAATGCTTAGGTAGGTGGTACGTGTCAAAGTAACATCCACATTGATGGCAGGACCCAAGGTTTCCCAGCAGAACATTGCCCAAAGCATCACACTGCCTTCGCCGGCTTGCCTTATTCCCATAGTGCATCCTCGTGCCATGTGTTCCCCAGGAAAGCGACACACCTGGCCATCCACGTGATGTAAAAGAAAACGTGATTCATCAGACCAGGCCACCTTCTTCCATTGCTCCGTGGTCCAGTTCTGATGCTCACATGCCCACTGCTGGCGCTTTCGGCAGTGGACAGGGGTCAGCATGGGCACCCTGACTGATCTCTGGCCTCATACGCAACAAACTGAGATGCACTGTGTATTCTAACACCTTTCTATCAGAACCAGCATTAACTTCTGGAGCAATTTGAGCTACAGTAGCTCGTCTGTTTGATCGGATCACACGGGCCAGCCTTCGGTCCCCATGTGCATCAATGAGCCTTGGCCGCCCATGACCCTGTCGCCGGTTCACCACAAGTCAGATTTGCGAGTTTATATCTTGCAGTTCGGACTATATAAGTCGCAATTGCAAGTTTGTATCTTACAGTTCTGAGATAAAAGTCAGAATTTCGAGATGTAAACTCGCAACTGCGAGGGAAAAAAATCAGAATTGTAAGATAAAAAGTCGCAATTACCTTTCTTTTTAATTCAATGTCAGAAACAAGCTTCCATATTCTTAAGTTCAACTAATTGCATTTAAAATAATTTTTAACCTATACATTTTCATTTAATTGTAAATAACATGCAATTAAGGGCCAGATTTACTAACAGCTTTCACCAGTGCATACCCTCTCTTGGGGTTTGTCAGGATTTACTAAAGACACGCAGTGAAAAATGAGTGCTGAAAAGACGTGGACAGGGTTATTTTTGCGGCTGACTTTATTGCATATGTATTTGTAGGAGTTTTAAATGAATCACGCAAGGTGATTTACCAAGGTTTGCGCTAGTCAATCTAGTGGTATTTGCGCCATTATTTACCATCCCCAAAAAAGCATGTCTTAAAACAGATGCTAACTGATTGATTGCGTTGGTCATTATGGAAATGAACCGACTGCCTCTGTATTCTTTAATTTGTGCGTCGTCAGTAGATCACATGCAGAACTTTCCACTCCCATCGGCGTTTTTTTTGGAATTGCGCTCTCATGCTAATTTTCCCTGTTTAGTAAATCTGGCCCTAAGTGTCCAAAAACACTGCATTTAGTTTGCACCCAAGTATATTCTTTTAAAATATATAATTTCTGTAATAAGTTTTCTTTTTAAAAGTATACTAAAGGGTACTTATTTGTCACAAGAGATGGTGGACAAAAAGACAACTTAAGTAATTATGAAATTGCATATAGATTTATGCTAATTGTAAATGTATGCTAAAGTGCACTTTTTTCAAAAGGGGAGTTACATTTTATTATTTGCATTGAGCATTGTTTTTGTTTTGTATTTAGCCTTGATTATGAACACGATCAGATCCACTGATTTAGCCTTTTTGTGTAGCTTTCCTAAGATGTTAAGAGCTTTGCTAGTTTAAACTATTGCTAGACTGATTGCAATTTTCCAAAGGACCTTCATTCACCTTAAAGGTATGCTCATGTAAAAAATAGTAAGATAAAATTATCATAAAATGTAATGAGCTTTCCTGAAAACATAAACAAAGAGTAACAAGGGAGGGATCACAGTCAATACCTATTCAAAATTCAGACCAGCAGCATTCAAGTCCAGCAGCAAAATAGAAATTGATTTAATGTGTGGATTGAGCAAAGCAAGATGAGTTTGTATTAAGAAATTGTTGAGCTCTTCAACCTTTAGCCAAAGCATTTGGCGGCTGGAGATATGATTGTCCACTAACGTTCATGTCTTAACTTGAAATTGTAAATCAATCAGTTCTCCAGAGGTGAGGAGGCCTATTTTTTACACTTGTAATGATCTGTGAATCAACAACACTCTGTAACTGAGCATATGACTTTATCTAGTCTTTCTTGTCATCTTCCTTTCATGCATTCATGTGATCATGTACATACAAATACACTATACTAGGGTTGAGATATTTGTGGCCTCCTGCGTGTTCTCTGCTGGGAATATTTCTCAGACGTTGCTCTTTCATAGGTAAAGGAGATTTAATTGAGTTTTCAGTTATGTTTAAGTATTAACTTTACCTCAGATGCTATTTCTCATAATTGCAACTTTGTATAACTGAGGCAGAAACGGTTTCAGAATTAACATTAAAACAATTCAGAAAACAATGTTTTCTAAAGAAATTTTGGTTGCACTTTATTTTACAGTACGTGTACTTACAGTGTACTTACTTAAGAAAATACTGGGTAATATAAGGTAACTACAGGGGTTAAGTTTAAGTTTAGGAGTAGGTTCAGGGTTAGTACCTATAGTTATTACCCAGTTATTGAAATTATGCACATTGTATGTACATGGGGAACAGCACTGTAAAATAAAGTGCTACAGAGATTTAATTAGTGATTTTATATAAATTACATAAATCCATTAAAAACTGCATATTATTTTTTACTGGTGTTGAACCCTGACCTTTATGGGGTCTTCACTTTAAAATGCATATTTAGGGGGTGATCAATATAAGATACACAAAGTGCCTACAGGCATTCCTTCCAAATCAGATTCTTTACTATAATGGCCCTTCGGTTCTATTTCTGTTATTCAATAAAAACACTCTGTGAGTGACTTGTTTTTATTGGTAATTGCTTGTTTGACATTGTATTTTACAAATTTTCCTCTATCTGAAACCACCCTCTTTGCCCTTGGACTAAACATTGGATGGAAGCCCAATAAACATTGATTTTTACTGAGGTGTGTGGCAAACTATCGATTGCTCATGCGTTGGCAAATAAAGGCCATTAAGGTAAATAGTAATCACAAAACTCACCAAAAAAGTGCCAGCTGATCTTTTCATGCTGTTATTTGTTCATTTCTTTTTCGCTTGCTGGGTAAATGGAAAGCTGATGTGAGTTCGCTCAGAGGACTGTGACACTGGAAGAGCCTCTTACACACATTTTAGTGACCTATTAAGAGCCTTATGGAGCCTGTCCACATGCCCGTAATCTTAGATATCCTCTTAAAAATGGAATTGATTGGATGAATTGATCTTTCCAAAAGCTGGAAGACACAGTCCCGTAATTATCTCATATAAATCTCTGGAGTATCTACAGAAGTACAGATGATGGATGTTCTGAAATTGAGGTAACATAGTTCACATCAACGTTTTAATGAGTGACTTAATATTGCTATTTCTATTATTCAGAAATAAAAGAAAATGTATAACATTTGCAGACAGTCAGTAACTGTGTGATGCCTGGGGGCTTTGAAAGGACAATTCAGGGTCAACAGCGTCTACTAAGTCAAATCTGTTAAAACACAGATTTAGTTCATTTTGCTCGCCCTACATTTCCATGGTGCATGACAGGCCACCCTGTGAGCTGAAGGCAATGATTCATTTCCCAGAATTCCTTTAGGTTGCTCTGTAGCTTGCTCTCAAGTTTCCTTGTGGTTTGTGCCATACTTGATCAAAGTTGTTAACCCCTTCTGTACACTGTATCTGCCTCTTCAAATTGTTTCTTATTTGTCATTTGCCATTGGCACACTATTTGTTTGGTGGGAGGTAAATCCTCAATATGGTGGCACGTCATTTGTTCTGTGTGTAGATACGGTGTATGCTGGGTAAAGCTAGTGTTCCAAACAGGCGTTAGTTGTGACATACATGTAAACAAAAAATGTTTAATGTGAGGCTAATGTTTAGTGTGAGACCAGTGCTAGGTTAGTGTGTGAGGGGGTTCATCATTTGTATTGTCATTAAAACTGACCCAGCAGCTGTTACACAAATCCAGCACCTGGTTAAAAATAATAATACAAAAATAACCCAATAAAATAACCCAAAATGCTTAATTTGAGTTTTAAGTTTAAGTAAGTTTTATTAAGTAAATTAATAAAGTAAATTAAGTCAATTCTGCAAGCAAATCATACATTTGAGACATGTAGATAGGATCTTTTGATTTGGACCAGTAAGTAACCACCTAGAAACCACCCAAAACACCTTAGCAATCACACAGCAACTTGCTAACAATAATCTCACAAAATCGAAGTCTTCTCACACAATATTGCCGCATTCAAAATCGCATACTGTAAATTAGATGCTACATTAGGTTTGAAACGTACTTTGCAACCGTTAAACAATTATGTTCTATATAGTATGAATGTGTGTAGTATGAATGAAATTCGGACATACATCCGCCACGTTGTCATGAGATCTACAGTGTCAGTTGCGTCTCCCGTGGTCTCATGGGATAGTAGTGTGTCTATCAAGTGGGCACTTCATGATCTCAATGCAATAGGTCATCCGGATATTTCTTGCCTCCAGTTTTTCAATTACTATATAGTAGGGAAGTGTTCGATTTCAGACAAGGCATAGGTATTTTCAACTGTGGTAGACTTAACATTTAGCTTTGACCAGCAGCAAATTTAAGTAAATTCCATTGGCAAATCACAAGTTTCCTGTGTGTCCAGTTCATTAAAGTCCTACCCCATTCCCATTCTCAATATTACTCATCCTGCCTTTATTTTTGCGTGTACGTGTGTGTATATTTGTGTTTATGTCTGTGTGAGTGTAGTGACCCTAAAGCAGCTGCGCACCTTGGATTACAGCCCGGCTATTACTCAGCTGTGCCCTTGGATTAGGATTGGAAATTACTCAGTACTGGAATTTACATGACAGTGAAACTCACAGGTGGCTTAAGAGCCACCACTGTTTACACTCGGACAGAAAGTCAGATTCCCTCCCTCTAACAGGTGGCCTCACGACCACAACGTGCAGTGTTTGGAATAAGCTCAGGGGCAGAGGAGGTCTGTGACACTATAGAGTGCAACAGTCCCTGTCCACTTTTTCCACCAAGGATTTTTTCCATACATTTTTCCATACATTTTTCCATAGGGACTTTAAAAAAAAGAGTCTTTGTTAAGGCGTTATAAGCCATGAACCAAAACAACTAGCTACAAGGTGAATAACATCTTTTGTAGCAAAAAAGTATTTGAAAATCGGACAAAAAGACAAAAAGGTATATGTAAAGGTGAGAGGATATTTCGAATCTGAGAGACCTACTGACGAGTTAAATAAACAGGAGCTGAAAACAGCAAGCCGAGAGCCTTGGCCTGGTTTTAATTTAGAGGCTCTTGATTGTTAGATTTTGAGGTTGAATGTCTGAGAGAAGTCTTGATGGGCAGCAGCAGATTTAACATTTAAAAGTAAACAGAGAGTGAAAAGGACCAGCTGCTAGTTAGAATTAGCCTTGCGATCAGCCTGCAAGTACTTAGCGAGAAACACACACACCTACACACACAAACACACGCAGAGGGGAGGAAAATGTGTCCTGACCCCTTCTGACCCAAGATACAAAGCCTGTGAGGCCCTGAAGGCACAAAATTAATTGCTGCCCACAAACCCTTATACTTTACATGTCAGGAAGAAACCTTACGCTGGTAAAAGAACCGGAGTGGAGGGCAAGAAATGGATTCATTTCAACATTATAAATAAATCTGACACCAGGCTTTCAAATGTGAATCATATAAACAGGTGAATTTATAAATCTTTTCACCGATGTATAAAGGGAAACATTGTTCTCCACCAACATTCCTAATGTGTTTACCTTGAAACCTCAGGATCGGAGTGTTACATTCATTGAACACAGAAAATTACCCTCTTGTTGTGTACACATTTGGTATCGCACGCAAGAATCTAAGGAAAAACATTATCTCCACTCTTCCCATTTCATTCCCATGAAATGGGAATGAAATCGCACACTTGTGTGATTAGGAGACTAAAGAAAAAGAGGAAGGCTCTTATCTGGGAAATATCTGTTTTGTTTTCTAGTCACTAAATCACACTGTGTTTCATTAGATAAGGAGGTAAAGGATTCAAGCCAGGCTAGAAACACTTTGCTCAGACCAAACTAGACTTTTGCAGTGCAAATTATGTCGGTGTAGGGGAATTATTTAGCAAGCCGCAATCAATAGTGGTTAAGATGCTGAGAGGCTGTCTCTGAATGAGGGGACAGGTAGACATCAATAGCAGTGTAATGGTCTGTGCAGCATGGGATATACACAAATGTCATGGCAGTGGACTATGACGTCACCCAATCAATACGCCACCGTACAGAATCCAGAAGATACAATCTGTTTGACTGCTGGTGGCAATAAACTGAAGATTAACCTTTTCATCCAAACAGAGTCCTCAAGAACATTAAAGGGCATGTTCTGCTTTGTGCTAATTAACAGGGAAGTTGTCACATCTTTTGACATTCAGAGTAAAAAACTGAAAACTTGGTTAAATGCACTTGTACAAGGTCATTCTGTTCTACAACCTAGTGAGCGACCTACGTAGACAACATTTTAAGGCAACGTAATTGAGCTACTGACATAAAAGTTGGTCCAAATGATAGGAGTAAAGGGGACCACAAACACACATGCACTCTGTAGATTGTCATGTGGAACGAAATGATACCAAATCAGAAAGCAAGCTGACGGAAGCATAACACAACTTCATCCAAACCATGAGAGATTTTGCAAGATTTCCCATGTTCACAGTCAGGAATCTGGTTGTTTGTGAATGGAATCTGTGCTGTCTTGGTCACGTCACGGCAAAATAATCTTTAATGTGGGGCCAGCCTTAAAGGTAGCATAGACAATATTTTACAGAAACACATTTTGTTATACTGTTTGAAACTGTCTTCACATTCTGATAGCAATCAATAATAGAACTGATCTAAATATTAAAACATGTATATATATCTTTTCGGGAAGTCTCAGAACCAAAAAATGTTTGTCCAATCATTGCATTTAGTCCTGTCATGGGTAGCGTGTGTAAACAGCACGAAGACGAAGGAGATTCAAAATGAGAGTCTTTTAATGACCACACGCAGGAGAATAGAGAGATATCTAAACTACACTAAATGTACACAAACGAGAACGGACAGAAAATGAGGGAGAACACTGGGTATAAATACACAGGGACTAACGAGTTAACTAATGAGATGACAGGTGAACTAAATGACTAATCAAACACACAGGAAAATAAAAAGCTTCAGAGGAAGGGGGCTCTGGAGGATGACGAGGGACTGGAGAGGGGTAAAACAAAACACAAAAGTCCAAGGGTGAGTGGAGGGTGGGAGGAGCCAGATGTTGGTCCAGAGACCAGCCATGATGAGGTGGGTGGAGCTATGGTGGGGACTTGACAGGCACCACCCTGGGAACGGAAGATGGAGACGCCACTGGAGATGGAGATCCAGGTGGAGCTGATGAGCCCATGTGACATCGCTAGTGCTGGAGACCGAGGTGGAGCCATGACGATGAGCTTCCGAGGTGGAACACAGGAACCTGAAGACGAAAGCGAAGCCGGTGGGACTGAAGACGAAGGTGAAGTCAGACGGAACCGAAGGTGCAGGCAGGATGACATCTGACCAAGGCGAAGCCTGTGGGATGAGGGAGCCCGGTAGTGTTGTAAAGCTGAAGATTTCCGGTGGTGCCGAGTGTGGGAGGAGACAAGGCGTAGACAATGTGTCGACATGCCGTGGTGGAGTGCTGGGTTCAGAGGCTGGAGGCGAAGCCAATGGATCCTCTGGACTAGGCGGAGCTGGTTCCCTGTCCTGCGGCAGATCCTCACAATACTGTGCTGGAGATGAAGAGGGTCTGTAGGGTACCAGAGAAGGTGGGGCTGAGGAACCAACAGTTAGAGGAGGCGGGAGAGGGAGGCTGGTAGGGATCACAGGAATTACAGGGTTGGACGGAACCAGCCGGGAAACAGGCAGTTCTGGGCTGGACGGGACCAGCCGGGAAACGGGGCGGGGCATTCCTCCCAGCCTTCAAACTCCACTACTCCTTCCGTCCTCGGTTCAGGTTCGGGCTCATCAGTCGCAGCAGGCTGATGTAAACGGTCTGTGGTGGGCTCTCGTAAAATCTCTATGGTGCCAGTCTTCGGTGGCAGATGGCTGGTCTCTGGATGTGGAGTGGGGCTGGTATCGTCCTCAGCCAAGATGATGGTGAATGGGGAGTTGTTCTTAACCAGCACCCACTCCACGAATGCGACGAAGTTTTCCCAGGGACCGTTCGCTGCCGATGTAATAGAATGAACAGAACGAGCGGTCCAGGTCTGGCATGCAAGATGGAGGAAGTCCCCTGTGTGTTCTTCCAGTGGACGGTCTCCCTGCTCCAGGCAGAGACGCTGAACGAACGAGAACGGACAGACAAGAACGGACAGAGAATGAAGGAGAACGCTGTGTAAATACACAGGGACTAACGAGTTAACTAATGAGACGAGAGGTGAACTAAATGACTAATCAAACACATGGGGAAACTAGGTCAAAGGGGAAACACAATGAAACATAACTATGACATGTCCGAATGCAATAATAGAATGTTCTACCTGCCTGTCATTTTGTATTTCCATATCGCCGTGCGCCCTGCTCGCACAGACATTACACGTCATCAGCATGTTCCATAAGGCTATGCAGAATTGTACACAGACAGTCACCAAGCACCGCAAACAAACAGCAGCCGCCTCTTACAGTTCCTCTTGAACCAAAACAATGAGCTTCATGCCATAACTACTGTAATAAAGAGATGGCAATCTGTGTTGTTCTCTGTGTTGTTCTCAGATTTATGCATTTCTATGGCAACACTATCAATGCCAAAATTATTCTGCAGCAGTCAGGTGGTACAAGTCAGTGCTCTTTAAGTTGTTTACGTTCATTATAATTGTAATGTTATGTGCTTTGAGACATCTGCAGACTCTGATCTGGCTGTGCGTGACCTGCACATTTATCTGTTTTGGACAAGGCATGGCCTTGGAGAGAGCGCTCTGAACAGAGGGTGGGATCTTATGTTTTTAAAGGCCTTTTCCACACTAATACATTTTCGTTTTTTGAAAACGCATCTTTTTTTCTCCGTTTTGACCTTCCATCCACACTGAGATGCTGTTTTGTCCTGCGAAACCTGAGGGTTTTGAAGGATTTACGCATGCGCAGTAAGGTGAATTTAGCCTTTTCCTGTGTTTCACTGTGGATAAGAAACTTTTGGAAAACTCTTGAAAACGCTATTGTGGATGGAGAGTGTTTTGAAACGAAAATGCCATTTTCAAATGTATCCTAATTAATGTCGACGTAGCAAAAGCTAGCTTGCTATTGCCTCTCTGAAACTGCCTATTGCCAATGCCAGAATGTACTGTGACAAGCTCAATGATAAAAATCCAAGATGTTAGACACAGTATCAATAAAGCAGTTTTGTGTAATTAAAGACTGATCATTTTATCCAGTATTTATTATGTTTATTAGAGCATCATCTCATTACCTTAGAGACCACTCAAAATAAATTAAAAAAAAGAGTTGTTCCTCTCATGTCCACATGCCAGAGATCTTTTAACAGTAACAGATTAAATGTCCTTCACTCAGTATTTTACTCAATATGGACACGGACTGATAATTTTATCCAATATTTATGTATATTTCTTAGTAGAGTGTAATGCAATTAGGCAATTGCGACTTGAGTTTCAGAGTCAGAGTGCTATTTGAGCTTTCCAAATCAGCCACTTATGCGGTTCTATAGTAGGATGTTTTCTATGTAGGCATTGAGGCAATTCATTAGGTTTTGGAACAGAGATAGTACTTAAGTATTTAACAAACAATGTAAAAGTTAACAATTAGATGTTTGACTGCATTGAAAAAAAAACAAGTTAGAATAAAATCATAAAGGAGAAAAAAAAAACCCATCATAGGAACCCAGCCAAACTGATAAAGCCCAAAGGAAGACAAGTTCAGAGAGGCAGCAACCAGTGCAGAAAAGTGATCGATTATTTAGGAATGTCCGGCTCTGGCTTTTGTGAACAGCAGAACAAGAGGCCTTTTCTCCCTCAGCAGTCATTCACCTTTGAGCTGCATGCTCTCTCTTGCTGAAAGGCTGTGACCTATAGAAGTCCACCTCTGGCCTTACCCACTTCTCTCAGTCAGTGCCTCCTACACACACACATACACACACACACAGGCACACACACACTGGGTATCTATGTTTTATGATTTTTATACTGTACAAGCTGTATATTTTATCCCCTAACCCTACCCTGACAGACAGAAAACTTTCTGCATTTTTACATTTTATAAAACATTACATAAAATGATCTATAAGCTGTTTTCCTCATGGGGACCAAAAATGTCCCCACAAAGTAGGGAATACCTGAACCACACACCCTCTCTCTCTAGGCTAAAGGACTAGTTCACCCAAAAATGAAAATTATGCTATCATTTACTCACCCTTATGGGTTTGGGACAGAATTTGCATTAATGGGTGAACTAAACCTTTAAAGCAACAGCCTCAGTATAAGCACTCAATGTGAGTGAAAAAGAGAGACTTTGAGGTGTGATAGTTGTTGTTCTTACTGTTGTTCTTGCATGGATTGCTGTCTGTTGACAATGCACAATTCCCAGGACAGCTAACAGAATGATGTCACTAACACTTAGCATATTTTGTTAAGTCAATACAGCTGAAGACTTGCTGAGTTTTTCTTCTGGGAAACACCATGGCCTGATATATTCCCTTAAAAACAGCTACATACAGTACCAAGGCTAAGCAAAATTTGAAATTTAAACATTGACTCCCTAATGATTGATGAGCTGATTTAATTGAATTGGCCACAAAACACAGACAGTTGAATTCAAATATGAACTGGAATGACAAGAAAGAGGAATTCACAGAATTAAATTTCAAAGAAACAGTAAAATTATAAAATTGGAGAATTATAAATTTGATACAACAAAGTCTTTTCAGATAGCATATCAAATAATTATATCAAATAATGTTTCCATTGTATGTTAACATGTCAATGAGAAAATTCTTGAAAAAATAAATTTTGAAACATCACTATAGAAGCAGTTACTACATTTTAATTACTTACATATATATTTAAATAATGCTTACTTTCTGTTTGCTATCTCTCTTCAAATTCAGGATTCAAATTTCAAAACATTCTCAATCTGTTCATGGTGTATATACACATCCTTAATTTAGAAACCTGTGCAAAACTCAGCATATAATGAGTTTAAGTGCTGTTTTCTTCTTGAGGCCATAATGAACAGATTTTACCTGCAGGCACAGAGAATGCAGTTGACATTGCCAAGGGCAAAACACTTTGAGCTTGACAGAGAAGGCATTAAGAGAAACTTAAAAGTGTGCCGTTATAGTACATTTTAAGTTTGTGTACGTTTTTAAATTAGTACACTTAAAACTTTCTTTCAGCTGTACACAGTTTCAGCCTTATTATATTACTCATTGTCTTTGGAATCTGACTTTTTTCTAACACTGGCATCTGTACTAAATTTGCAATTGCAGCAGTGTTCTTGTATTACTGCTCTGCAGTTCCCATTGGACTTTGAGGTTTACTCTTTACACTTAATCTGCTTAGGCACTTAACTCTTACATTACATATTCTACAACATGCTGTGAACCATACCACCAAGTATACTTTATATTCAACTTAATTTCTCATTAAACATTACCTTACATTCAACCTGATGTCTCACCAAACCTCACTTTATTCAACGTAATGTCTCACCTACATTTACATTCAATGTAATTACTCACCAAACTTTACATTCATCCTAATTTCTCAACAAACTTTTTAAATTCAACAATTTCTCACCAAACATTACATACAGCCTGATTTCTCAGAAAACTTTACCTTCATCCTAATTTCTCAACAAACCTTACATTCAACCTAGTTTATCACCAAACATTACTTTCCATTCAGCCTAATTTCTCACCAAACATTATTTTACATTCATCTGAATTTTTTCACCAAATGTTACTTTACATTCGATGGAATTCCTCACCAAACTTTACATTAATTATGATTCCTCACCAAACTTTACATTTAACAAAACTTCACCAAATGTTACTTTACATTCAACAGAATTTCACACCAAAGATTCCTCAGGATTATTTCTCAGGATTAGATTCCTCCTAATTCCTCACCAAACTTCAAATTTCTCATTAAATTTTACTTTACAATCAGAATATTTTCACACTAAATGTTACTTTACATTCAACAAAATTTCTCACCAAACTCTAGATTCCTCCTAATTCCTCGCCAAACTTTACATTTAATATAATTTCTCATTAAATGTTACTTTACATTCAACACAATTTCCTACCAAATGATAATTTACATTCAACAGAATTTCTCATCAAACTCTAGATTCCTCCCAATTCCTCACCAAACTTTTCATTCAAAGTAATTTCTCATTAAACGTTACTTTACAATCAGAATAATTTTTTCACTAAATGTTACTTTACATTCAACAGAATTTCTCACCAAACTTTGCATTCAATGTAATTTCTCATTAAATGTTACTTTACAGTCAGAATGACAATTTCTCACTAAATGTTACTTTACATTCAACATAACTTCCCATTAAACGTTACCTTACATTCAACAGAATTTCTCACCAAACGTTACTTTACACTCAACAGATTTTCTCACCAAACTTCCTCCTAATTTCTCACTAAACTTTACATTCAACATCATTTCTCATTAAATGTTATTTTACAATCAGAATAATTTCTCACCAAAAGTCACTGACCCTTGCAGCCTTTGCACTTAACTGCATGTGGTGACCAATAAGATAAGAAACCATCTTATGTTTTTACAAGTTACAACCCAATGTAACTAATTTGTCTCAATTCATTTTGGTCAGTACTGTATGATAGAAACAGTAAAATTGCAATACAGTTATGTTATGAATTCAAAATAAAAGCTATACATTGTTGGGCCTCTGAGTTGCGTATTGAGTCTAAACAGATGATGCAAAGAGACAGAAATGTGTGAAGCACTGTATAAACAGAAGCGGGTATTTGTGAGAAGGACAGAATGTTTAAAGGGTGTGTGGAGTTCTAAGATGCTTGGGCTACTTATTCCAGTCATGGAAGGATGAGAGTGCCCAGCCCCTCACACACAAACACACACTCACACACATACCAGCTGCTCCTTCACAACCCACAACAGCTGCTGCACGCCACCGCCCAGCAAGAGCGAGAGAGATAGAGGCTGATACAGCGAGAAGAAGAGAGAGAAAGAAAAAAGCAAACTAAAGAAAGGAGGTGGTGCATTGTGTGGATAGAGATTCCCTGAGAAGTGCATTCATGAGATCATCTCAAGTTAAGATGCTTTGTGTGCTGCACATGGGACGACTATAATTATAGGATTGGGAAGAAGACGCCTCTCTACCTTCTGTCAGAGAACTCACTGTCACCAAAATCTTCAGCAATTGCAATCATTAGCAAAATGCAGAAAACTGGATAGGTATGGTTTTCCTTAACGCTACTCAAATAAATGTCTGTAATGAACACTTCGCAAAAAAAGTGGAAATTTAGTCATCATTCATTTACCTTCATGTTGCTCAAAACTATCATAAACTTTCCTCCATGGGACTTAGATTTGTGAAGAATATCCTATCAAAATAAATAAGGATTGGACATGTCCAAAATAACAAAATAAAAAAATAAATAAAAGTATCATAAAAGTTCTTCTAAAGCCATTTGAAATGCTTTGTGTGAGCAACACGGACCAAAATATAAGTTGTTATTCACTGAACATCTGCTCTACCAAGATTTTGGCAAGTTTATGAGAAAAGTGTCAATGTTGAGTTGGACCATTTTAATGTTGGTTCTCGAGTGACTCAATAATTTGGAAGCAATGGTTAATAGTTCACTAAAGAAAAACATTATCATTATGAATTATGACTTATATTGGTGTTATTTGGTACACATAGCTATTGTATGGCTTTAGAATATTATGCAAAAATCATATATGGCACTTTTATGATAGTTTGCTGGTACTTTTGCGTCCTTTTTGTCATTTGAAAGCTCCATTTTCCACTCATTGTAATGGAAAAGGCCAACCAGTTCATTATTTAGAATTTCTCATTGTGAGCTTCATAGAAACAAGAAAGTCAAAAAAGGCACAATTTATTCATGAAAGTGAATAAATGATGACAGATTTTTTCATATCTGGGTGAACTATCACTTTAAATCTCCATTTGTGGGAAAAAAAAAAAAACATATCTCAAGAGATTTAAATGAGTTATCAGTTATTTTCAATTTAAATATCAACTTAATTTTAAATGTTTCTTCAACAAAATATGTCATTACAAATCTAAAATTTAAGGTTGACTTTAAAGAGATCTCATTTGTGATGTTTCTCACCTACGTGAGTGGTCTACCCCTTAAGTGGTCCAAAAAACTGAAGGCCATTATCGAGGTACAGCAATCACAAGTTCAAAAGGGGAACAAATAAGAATAATTAGTTAATTAGCAAAGAGCAGCCTGTGGCCTTTTTTCAGAGCAGTGCTGTAGACCTCCATTAACTGTCACGTTCTCAAGGACTTCAACACACATTCGCACTCAAAGGCACAACAAATTACTGACTACAGCCTCCCACTTAAAAATATGCAAAGATCCGCACACGCATTCACAAAAGCAATCAGGCCACGTGTGCGTGTGAAGTGTTAAACATGCGTCACGGGACTTGTTTTTGTGTGTGCGTGTCTGTGTGTTGCATTTTGCTCCAAGCCATTAGAGTTGACTACGAGTGCTGAGAGAATAGAGCGACCCGATCCCTCAACACTATACTGCAGTCTTGCGAAGAACATGCACGAGCACACATATACATATCCCCATGGAGCGCAGGATCGAATAGAGCTGAAGAGCAGCAGGGTGATAAACAAGAATCCCAAGCCACTGACCGCAGTGCTAATACACCATTAGCTCACTTCATAATGCACAATCACCATCAGACTATATTATTCATTCCTTATTTATGTTGTAAACAAAGAAAGCATTGATTTTATTTGTCCTCTTCCACCACTCAGCACCAACAATATATGCAGCAGTAGGATATCTATTTCTGTTTTCTTTGTCACATTACTTGATTTTAGCTTAAACTGCATTATTTTTTATTGAATTCCGCCTATTCAACAAGTCTATATAGCCTATTCAGCCTGTCCTTATGTTGGGTCTACTGTCTCAGAGATCAGACAGCCTCAGTCTGCAGAGAGAGACAAGCTGTAGGCTGCTCAGATGCAAAAGTGCTTACATCATCAGTTATGGTGTGGTCCGTCTGTAGAGGGCAGTGTTAATGCTGTGAGCAAAGAGACAGAAAGACAGAGAAGGGAAGAGAAACTAGCTGCTCCCATGGAACTAGGATTTCTGGCATTCTTGGCAGGCGTACGCAGAGGTCACTCCTGAAAAATTCAGTTACCGCAAAAACCTTAACAATATTTTTTTCTCTCCACCCATAGGGGTTTAATTCATCACCAAGCCACGTATGTTTATAGGGCTGAATGATTCTGCTGCTGAAAATTATGCTTGGTCTCTGGTGGATTATGCAAACTTTTGCCAAGATTTTCTACCGTTCACTGTCACAGACATTGATTAAGAATAAATTAACAAATATAAACTCTGTGTATGTTTTAACACTTAGAAATGAGAGGAAATGGAGACTTTTGTTTATGTAATCCTCTTGGTTCTCAGGTTTACCAGGTCTGCAATCAGAAGACAGAGATTGCATTATGAATTCAAACATTTCTAATCTTTCCCCCTCCCCCCCAAAACCAAATTATCTGAGATGCACAATTGTTCAATTGTTCGGTACAATTTTTAAAAATGTTTTTGAAAGAAATCTCTTATGCTAATCAAGGCTGCATTTTTTGGTGAAATATTCTGAAATATTATTACAATTAAAAAAAATTGTATTCTATTATAATATATTTTTAAAATGTAATTTATTTCTGTGATGACAAAGTTCAATTTTCAGCAGCCATGACTCCAGTCTTCAGTGTCACATGATCCTCCAGAAATCATTCTAATATGTTGATTTGGCGCTCAAGAAACATTTCTTATTATTTTCAATGTTGAAAACAGTTGCGCTGTATAATATTTTTGTGGAAACCGTGATACCCTTTTTCAGAAAGTTTAAAGGGGTCCTATTATGCCCTTTTACGAAGTCTTGATTTTGTGTTTGGGGTGTGTACTAGAATATGCTTTCATGATTGATTGTTCAAAAAACACATTATTTTTCAAATATTTTACATTATTACAGCACCTCTCTCCCCAGTCTGGGATCGTTAGTTCCTGTTTTGATGAAGCCCCTCCTTCAGAAATATGAAATGTTCTGTGATTGGTTAGTAGGGCTGGGACAATAAATTGATGCATCGCGATTCGGGGATCGATTTTGAGATTTTCCGAATGCAACGCGATTCTCTCTCTCTCGATTCTGAGCTTAGTTTTTAACAGCAGATGGCGCTCTAGACTACCGCATGCTCAAATGCTCACGAAGAATCGCACTTGTGCGTTCAGCTGAGTCTGAGAATGTACTTGCACCTCAGAATGCTTTTATGATGCAAGATTAATGTAAACAGCTCACAGCAAACACCATTGTAATTCAACCTTCAACCTTTTTGAATTTTATGAATGATTATTTTATAGAAGGTTCAAATGGTGTGTGTAAGGAATTGGAAGCAAGCAGAGCCAATACGGCTGTTTCTAAAGCATGCAGTGCCATCTACTGTTAAAAACTAAGCTCAGAATCGATTCAAGAGAGAATCGCGATGCATTCGGAAAATCTCAGAAACGATCCAGGATCATTTCTCGATTCGCGATGCATCGATTTATTGTCCCAGCCCTATTGGTTAGCTGGCCCAGTGTGTTGTGATTGACACCACTTAGTGCATGTTCTGGAGATGTCACGCCCCTTACCCTAACCGCGAGTTTCATCTGCTTATGTGTAAATATTAAGAATGCCGTCAATTTCAAACCAATTCAAGCCTGTTTCAGACTTAAGAATGTTAACAAACAAGAGGATCATGCAGAACTGATTTCACAGGACGTTTCAGAGTGGTATGTTTTTTTTTTTTGGTTGTAATTTTCTTATAAATTTTTGATACGAAGTTATACACCATTTAATCATTTATCTTGTCGGAAAACTATGGTAATACAAACAATCAATCACAAAACCATGGTTAATTTTCCAAAGGGGAGAGGAACAGTCTTACAAAAGTGAGAACAGATTGTCCCAACAAAGTGGGAACTGCTCCATTTCAGGAGAAGCTTTTGTGCGTAGCCTGCATTGTACTCTCGTAGTTTCTGGAAGCTGTTATCCATAAAATGTGCAGCACACAGATAAACGTTGGGATTATAATGTTCAGGAACAGTGTTTAAAATAAATTTAAACCGCTTTAAGTTCATCAGCCTTAGGAAGGTCAAACAAATGAGTTTTGGAAACGGGTTGGAAAAAACAGCATCTCTTCAACATAGCGACAACACTGTCTTCTCTAATGCAGCTCAACAAGGCCTCGCACCTTTTTTTGCGTGTTCCATGGGCGGGGATTATTTAAATGAGTAACATTATGACTTCACAAAGCCCGGAAAAAATGCGTGGTAGTCCAAACGAGTCGTTCGCTGTAGTTCTTGGAAAGTGGATTCTGTTAAACAAAATATCTCCCTTTGGAGTGGACTTTGAGCTTTGTAACTTTGCAAATCTTTTTTATGCTCAAACAGCAACATTACACACTAACTAAAGTTGAAAAAGTGAAGAATCATAATAGGACCCCTTTAAACAGCATTTATTTATTTAAAAAAAAAAAAAAAAAAAAATTCGTAACAATGTAAAAGTCTTTAGTGTCACTTTTTGATTAATTTAATGCATCCTTGCTGAATAAAGTATTATTTAAAAAAAAAATGACCCCCAAACTTTTGAACTGTAGTGTATATTTTCTATAATTCCACACAAATTGGTGTGTATATTTTTTTATTGTGTATATTGGTGTGTATATGTTGTGTTTATATTATGGGTGTGATAATATCAAGAATTATGAGGCATACAGCAAAGTCATGCTGTGAAAAACAAAAAAAACAAAAACAAAAAGATGAGTATTATTCTTTGTGTTCTTTTTCTTGCTATATGTTTTCCAGTTCCTGTTGTACAATCGCTAGAGTGAGCTGAAAGAGTGACACTCTCTAGACTGTATAGTCTAAATCCAGTCATGTACAGAAAATCCAGTCATGTTGCTCTGAAGGGTGAGCTCACCGTTGTGATGATGATAGAACATGAGTTCTGAAGGCATGACACATTACAGCATCATACTTAACATCTTGCTGGAGGCCAAATTTGATCAGCCACACTGAACTTCTCACGGTGAGAAGATGTACAGGGGCATAATACACCTATTTTTTTATTAATTTATTATTATTATTATTAGTAGTAGTAGTAGTAGTAGTAGTATTTATTTATTTACTTATTTATATTTATTTTTGCATGCCTGGCTCATCTTTGGTAAGATAACTCCTTATCAAAGTATAATAATAATAATAATAATAATAATAACAATAATAATAATAAATGAATAAATAAAATTGAACAAATAAAATAGTTTTCATTTAGCGTGTAAGATGAATCATGTTGAAAATAAATAAAATAAAACACACACATACATACTTATATACATTTATATATACATACATACTGTACATACATAGACACCATATTGAATTTAATGCAGATGAAAACAAGGCTGTGAGGGATAGACATATAGTATTTACAATAGTACGCGCTGTATAAAGGTTCTAGATCATGTCATTTTCACAACTCACAATTTTTTAAACTGTGTTAGGGAGTTGTTGTCTATACTGCAAGTTTTTTTTTTTTTTTTTTGGAAAGACGTTGCGTCAGCTGAACAATCGCCAAGTTGTACATAGCCAAAGATCACCGTGCTATTTTTCTTGTATGTAAAACAGCAGACTAGACAATCTGAAAATGATTTGAGAGTTCAGATGATCTGCAGAATATGTTCGATTGTGCTGACATCGTTTTAGCCAAACAAATGATCAAATTTACAAATACTTCTTATCACTACATTTAAAATCCACTTCCCTCAACAATCTGAGTGGACACGTGCAAATTCACATGACACTTTTGGGTGGGTGTGTACTTCATAAAAAAACTAAACATATTGGCAGAGTCGAGGGAATGACACCCCTCACACCCTGTTTGGACACGCTTCTCTCAGCTGCTGTTCCCTAAACACAGCTATGGGAGACTGAGCTTGTTTGCTATTTGTTTATTTATTTGAATTTCCCACAGCTGAGAACTCAAAGTAGAGGAACACAACTGATGTCGATGAGAGCCCATGTAGACTTTTGGGAGCATGTTAGCAAGTAGAAAAAGCAAAACTGTATATGTGTGTGAAGGAGAGATAGGGATGACAGGAGAGAGACGCAGAGGAGAAAAAAAGCAAGTGTGCAAAGGAAGATAGGGCTAACCTCTTTAATCAGCCGTTTCCGACCACAGGAAGCACCTGCAATCCATCTCCCATGGTTGGGCTGGGACCGCTACAGGCTTCAGAGAGACAGCTACGTTTCAGAGAGAACTTTTAATTAATTGATTCATTGACTGATTGTAGCAGGCTGTATTTGTCACTGGATGTAATGTCTGAGGAACGCTAGTGGCAATGTCAAAGTTGCACAATTTTGACATTGGTACTCGCCAAGCTTTTTACATCAGGTCAAAGGCAAGTAAAAGTGATAGGACTGAGTGTAAGAGAAAAAAAATGTAGAGAAGAGAGAGTTGGGGTGGGAAAAAGACATGTTTATGTTGATGCTTTTTTTTATAACATTGTATTGAGAAGGAGCCTTCTATCTTGACAATGACAGGTGTTTTCAAACTGTTTGACACAATGGACCCCAAATTTAACGATCCTCCTGGGACAGGGACCCCCTTCCTAAAATATAAATTCAGATATGTATTGTTATGCTTAAACACTCACACATAAGTGTTTAAAGTTTGAGGTTAGAAAAATGTATCATAAAGTACCATAGTATTATTTATTTAAAAAAAAAAAAAAAAAAAAAAATTGCATTGTTACATTGAAAAATATTGTTACAAAAACGATTCCAAATAAATAAATAAATAAATAAATTCCACACAAATAGTAAGCAGCACAATGAAGACTAGGGTAATGGGTGCTGAAAATTCAGCTTTGCCATGACAGGAATAAATTACATTTTAAAATATATTAAATTAGACAAGTTATTTTATAATGCAATAATAGTCCACAATTTTACTGTTTTACTGTATTTTTTATCTAATAAATGCAGTCTTGGTGAGAGTAAAATACTTCTTTTGTAACATCTTAAATATTTTTACTGTCACTTTTGATCAATTTATTTTGTCCTTGCTGAATAAAGTATGAATAAAGTATTATTTAAAAAAAATACAAAACCAAAAACTTTTACTGACCCCAAACTTTTGAACGGTATAGTGTGAAAATAGACTAAAACTGAAAGGGAGTGTGGAGAAAGTTAGAAAAGATTCATTTTGTGATATTCTCACAGCGAAGTTCTTTTTCATTCTTTGCTTAGGAGTAAAAAGAAGTTTGAAATACCTTTGCAGCAGTATAGCTACTGTTATCGAACATCCCGACGCCACTCACGCTGCTCAGAGCGGCATTTAGATGAATATGTAAATATGTGCTGCGCGCTTTCCTCTCAATAACAAAATAAACACAACAGAAATGACAGCAGTGAGAAAACAGTAGTAAAGAAAGCATCTGCTCACAGCGATGTGGATATGTTTGCACAAGCTCTGCAATTTGGCACTATCCAGTCCAGTCATGTCACATTTATTTATACCACTTTATACAATATACTGCTTTAAAGCCACACATATTGTAACTGTTATCTATAGGCGTACTGTAATTGAGACATTTATTCAAGAAATTCATTACAAACAGAAAGACGTACAGTATAGTACAGAGAAATTTCATGTTGGAGCAGGGTTTTAAGTGACTTTGTTTTACCGGGCAATATAAGTGGTACATGAGTGGAGCATTCGTTTGGGCCGTGAGTGATTTAGCCGAGCACACTGGCAATATTGATTGGAGCGTCACACTGCTCCACTTTGAAAACCCTTTCGGCCCCCTGGGGGTCCCTGTACTCCAGTGTGAAAACCCCTGCTCTAGGCAATATGAAGCCTAGCCGTATATATATAAGGTGGTCTAATCCGGTCTTGTCTGAAACCATAAAAGTAGAGCCAGCAGGTCTACCTGAAACCTCATAAAATACACAGAGGATTAACAAATGCAACATCCATCAAAGATAAGCTCGGGACGGTGATGTGTTCCGCAACATTTACCACAACCTTCTAGCCTTTCGATGCAGTCCTCTATTTACTCACCATCTAAAAGATAGGGGAAACATCTCCTCAAAATCCTCTTTGACATGAGTATTTACATATCTCTTCTTTTAGACAAAAACACAGGCGTCCTATTCGTCAGGACATGAAAGGAATAGCAGACACAGAGTGATTCCTAACACAGGAACCTCTGACAACCATCAGTATCCATAATCCCAAACCTAAGGACCAGACATTGATCAAGTAGAACTCATGATTTGCGGGGTGAAAAGGCCTATGAGGGCAAGTTTTGGAGAAGCTTAATTTTAGGGCAAATCTAATTCAAACCCAACTCAGCATTACAGCTTTGCCTGGTCTCACAACTCTTGCTCATAATTGTTGAAGCTAATGCTCTTTGAAGCCTCACCAACACAAGCACAGGAGATCAACAAGCACGAAACTAACCATATAGGCTCCTGTGGAGTTTGGAGCCGTAGGATCACATTGGTCGGCCCTCGGTGCACCACAGCGTGTGTTTTTATCGTTGAGGCCATTAAAATCCCATCATCCACCATAATAACATGTCTGTTTTCATAGACATGGGTGACCCATCTATCTTCTAAATTTACCATGGACGCTGAATTTAGGAACGTTTAGACGAGTTGCAACCGGTTCCTTCTTAAGTTCCTGAGGAAAAGGTCTGAGAGTGCAGGAGATAAAGTCTAAAGTAGAAACTAAAGTGGGAAATAAGGTTTAAAAAAGTGGGTTGTTTCATCAATAATGACTGGATTACAAATTAGTTGCTTTATAACTGGTTCCTTTGCAAGGGTTAATGAATGCCTAGTGGAGGAGGAATGTGAAAACCTTCCCCAGCTGCAGACCTAGAGGTCATAGGTCAAGCAACATGTGACTAGATCCTCTGTGGGTGTTCTGATAGGTAGAGGGTATCGTGATAAAGTTGCACTGAGATGTAATGTGTTATTGCAAGAGAAACAGCGTACAGAATCAGACAAGATATTGCCTTTGAGATCTTATAGCTCTCAAAAAAAGCTAGTTCAGAGTATGCCATCTTTAATATAGTCAAAAGCTGCTGATGTGGAATAGACCCATTTGGGTCACAGTTACGTCACTTGCAGCTGCGCGCGCATAGTGGCTGCAGAAAAATAGCGTAACAAGTGGAGGAAAATGGGCAAAATCCACAGAATAAGAGAAAAATGTTTTGTTGTGCCTTTGTATGTTAGAATCAGAATGCAAAAAATACGATCTTCATTTTTATAGAATTCCATCGTTGAAGACACCCTTTGAAGCTAAACGCAGACGTTTATGTTGCAAGTCACAGACTGGACTGATGAAACCTGCAATGATTAGTCTACTACTAAAGCATGAATTTGATGTAAACAGCAAGTCTACATAATATTCACATACGCAGTTCATAGGAGACATACATACATAGCAGTTACAGCATGAAATAATGTTTAAACCTTTAACATTTTACATAGATAATTTTTAAACTTAGCCTATAACATTTTTATCTCACAATTCTTGACTCTTTCTCTTGCATTTGCGTGTTTATATGTTGTGAGTTTATATCACAACTCTAAGGGGATAAGAGTCAGAACTGCAGGATATAAACTTGCAATTCTGAGGAATAAAGACCGAATAACGAGTATATCTCACAACTCAGTTTATCCTTCTAAGAGTTGTGAGATATAAACTCGGATTTGCGAGAAAAAAAAGTCAGAATTGTGAGATATAAACTCGAAATGAACTTTTTTTTAGTCTTTTATTCTGTGGCTTCCACAGATTGCTACTGCAGATCTGTCATTTTCTGCAACCAGGTAGGCTCCGCCCACAAAAAACATAATCGCTGTTTGCAAACACAAAATAGCTCTATACAGAACTTATTATTAAAAGTTTAAGCTATCAGTCAGAACAAATACTGGTAGGGTGTAACAGCTAACCACTAACGCCAGGCATGATGAATGCATAACAATTTAGTTTAACACCCGAGTAAAGCTAAGTTCAGGCTATCTTCCAGTTTTTGTTTTGTTTTGTTAACATTTTAAGCATCATTGCCTTCCCTCACATAACCTCTGGCACAGCCTGAAACCTAAGGGCATGGTTTCAGCTGAGAAGAAAGTCATCAGAGCGATCTTAAAGCTGAGCTGGTTCTCCTTTACAAGAAACTTGTAGGGTGTCTGTAAACACAGTTGGTATTAACAAAGAGGATAAAAATGATGATGTGTTGTGTAACATGACAGTGAATACATGAGTTAGCTAAACACCAGCAGCAATACCCCAAGCTAGTTTTTATAAATTAGCATGTAGCTAAGCAACATGTAGCTACCTTCAGAGGTCTTATTATTTCCACCCACTGAAGCCCATGAGCTCTTGTTAAAGTCCTTCAGCAAACAGACTCTCCCTTTCCCCTCAGTCCTCTGGAGGGTTAATAGGTAATCCTTCACTAAATGTGATTCAGAGGGTGTATGGTCTTATTCTCTCTCTCCAGAGGGAGAGACCGTAGAGGTCTCCTGTAAAGAGGAGTTGAAGTTTGGGGGGAGGGTGTCTTTCTGCCCTACCACATCCAAAAAAAATCTTTGGTGGAGAGAAAACCTAGCCAATTTAGTACCCGCCTCTGTTTATTCCAGAGGTTTGGAGGATTTAACCTGTCCTGATCAAAAACAGAAACGTCTTCTCTTTCCAAACCCCTCACCCCAACCTTCTCTTCGGCTGTTGAATTTCAGAGAGAGCTGGGACTATTTGAAAGGGTCCCACGCTGTTTTATGGGTACTGTTTTGCTGGTTACTGGGGTCAGTGAAGGCAGTGATTTTATCCTCAAGTGAGTTTTCACCTCTGCGAATTTTAAAAATCAAAATCCCTGTCCTCTCTCATCAAGGGTTCGGCAGCTTTCTGTGCCCCTCTGTTTTTGAATAAGATCATTTAAAGCAGAGGTTCCCAATTGGTGGGTCACGACCCAAAAGCAGATCACAGCAATAATGCAAATGATAAAATAAAATACGTTGCGTCAAACATTGTGCTCCAATCAAACTCTACAGTATTTTGGTGCAATACACTAATACAACAGGCTATTTATCCCAGTGTTGTTTATGCATTTACAAAATTGTTCATTTTCTTATTCTGCCTTCACATTATTTATAATATTCTTGATAATATTCTAAGAGACATTTATTCTAAATAGACAAATTTCTTGATTTCAGTGTTTGATATTGTTTTATGTTTTTATTTGGTTTATATATTACACACATACACACACACACAATACACCGATCAGGCATAACATTATGATCACTGAGAGGTGAAGTGAATAACACTAATTATCTCGTCATCACAGCACCTGTTAGTGAGTGGGATATATTAGGCAGCAAGTGAACATTTTGTCCTCAAAGTTGATGTGTTAGAAGCAGGAAAATTGGGCAAGCGTAAGGATTTGAGCAAGTTCAACAAGGGCCAAATTGTGATCGCTAGACGACTGGGTCAGAGCATCACCAAAACTGCAGCTCTTGTGGGGTGTTCCAGGTCTGCAGTGGTCAGTATCTATCAAAAGTGGTCCAAGGAAGGAACAGTGGTGAACCGGCGACAGGGTCATAGGCGGCCAATGTTCACTGATGCACGTGGGGAGTGAAGGCTGGCCCGTGTGGTCCAATCAAACAGACGAGCTACTGTAGCTCAAATTGCTCAAGAAGTTAATGCTGGTTCTGATAGAAAGGTGTCAGAATACACAGTGCATCGCAGTTTGTTGCATATGCTGACCTCTGTCCACTGCCGAAAGCGCCAACAGTGGGCATGTGAGCATCAGAACTGGACCACGGAGCAATGGAAGAAGGTGGCCTGGTCTGATGAATCATGTTTTCTTTTATATCACGTGAATGGCCTGATGCGTGTGCGTCGCTTACCTGGGGAACATATGGCACCAGGATGCACTATGGGAAGAAGGCAAGCCGGCGGAGGCAGTGTGATGCTTTAGGCAATGTTCTTCTGGGTAACCTTGGGTTCTGCCCTCCATGTAGATGTTACTTTGACACATACCACCTACCTAAGCATTGTTGCAGACCCTTTCATGGAAACGGTATTCCCTGGTGGCTGTGGCCTCTTTCAGCAGGATAATGCACCCTGCCACAAAGCAAAAATGGTTCAGGAATGGTTTGAGGAGCACAACAACGAGTTTGAGGTGTTTACTTGGCCTCCAAATTCCCCAGATCTCAATCCAATCGAACAATTGAACAAACAAGTCCGATCCATGGAGGCCCCACCTCGCAACTTACAGGCCTTAAAGGATCTGCTGCTAACATATTGGTGCCAGATACCACAGCACACCTTCAGGGGTCTAGTGGAGTCCATGCCTCGACGGACCAGGGCTGTTTTGGCAGCAAAAGGGGGACCAACACAATATTAGAAGGTGGTCATAATGTTATGCCTGATCGCTATATAAAATCTAAAAGAAAAAAGAAAAGAACTATTGATCTAGAGAGCCAATGTAGCAGAAAGACTGCACAAATGTTGATTAGGAAAATAAAGCATTAGATAAGCATAATTTACCATTTCAATTAATTTATATAAACTAGTCCCCCCCCCACCCCAATGTAAACTAAAACAAACCACCATAGACCAAAAATGACTAATGGAAACTGTGCGGTTTACCTTTCTCTCTGTCTACCTTGACTGATTAGGAATGCTGTTCTTTTATACAGCGTAAATAATGCTGTAATGAAACAGTTATTGTAATCTGATAACACTGGCTTTCATTGTAAATCCCTTTGGCATGGCGAGCATTTACCGGTGAAGCAGCATACAAAGCCCATAATCTCCAGCTCATTATACCTGATTCTCCCCACACACACTAATGTGATGACAGTTAGGACTCTAATTATACAGGTATGAAAAGGAGAGAGATTGAGTTTGTGTATATGTGTGTACGTGAATGTGTGTGTCTGAAAACAACACCAGCTTAGTTTGTTATGAGCGTACACTAACATGTAGACTGAGGAAAGGTCAACTCATTTAGCTAAGAAAGCCATTGAAGGTTCTTCAGGGACATTTTTTAACTGCACAAGACACTTTTAACAACTTTTAATGGCAGCATGAACCTTTAGTTCACCAAAAAATGAAAATGTTGTTTCCAGATAGAGAAAAAAAAATCCCTTTTCTATCATAAACTTTGTTTTATAGAAAATGGGTGGATGGAAAATACTGTGCCTCACTCAATGTGACTGGCATTTGATTAGGCCACATATACATAATGGTGTAACTTAAGCAATGGGGTACAATTAGAGCAATTAGAGATCATTTTGATAAGGTTGACGTTTAAATTGCCATGGAGTTGTTTGGCACTTGGAGATAGACGGACAAAGAATATATGAGGGCAACTGGAATATTGTGTGTGTTCTCCTCCCAACTGCTTTAACCCTTTATCAGGCCTTTAATCATTTGACTCATAATATCCAGTTGAAAATGAATTTTACTCATCTTAACATACCTATAACTTGTCTGCTGTATGTTAAGCACAAAAACATCTTCAAGAATACAGTATATTAACCAGCATCTCCTGAAGATATAAGCTTTCAAATTCATAATGTGTGATTATTTTCATGGATTAATCAAAGGCAAGCACATTTTATGATGCAATACATTTTTTAGAGCACTTGATGAACAGATCGTATTACATAGTAAAATAAGTTTTATGAGTGGAGATCATGGCATTTATTGTATCAGATTTACACGGAAATAAAATGTACTTTTTATTATTTTCCCCAAATATAACATTTAGCATATTATACAAAAATAATTATTTATTAATTTATTATCATTTTGTTTTTAACACCAAACAAAACTAATCTGATTTTTAATAATAATAATAATAATAATAACAACAATAATAATTTTTAAATAAATAAAAACAAACAAATAAATACCTTTTTTTTTTTTTTTTGGTCTGGTCATGTCCATAAAAGGGTTATTAACAGTCCAGACTAGTGATGGTAACACATAGAGGAACACAGAGGAACGAGTGCCATCATCCTCTTTGAAGGGTACTCATTTTATGTGCTTGCTTTTGGTCTGTCAGACCTGTGGTACTGCGTTCAGGCGCTAGTGTGAAGTTTGTGAAAACACAATGCTTCTCACTATTTCATTTGTTATCTTCACCTGAGCAGTGGAAATGAGCTTCCTCTCCAGCCTTTAAGGGCTCAACCTTTATCCGTGAAAACAAACTAGACAATTTCTAGAGAAATCACACATTAGTGTTTATGACAGGGGTGCAGCTCTCCCACAAGTCTCCCCCAGTGCGGCTACAAGCAGAAGCATGACAACTACCTTTAAAGGGTTAGTTCACCCAAAAATGAAAATTCTGTCATTAATTACTCACCCTCATGTCGTTCCAAACCCGTAAGACCTTCGTTCATCTTCGGAATACTCCATAGACAGCTATTTAATTACCACTTTCAAGGCCCAGAAAGGTAGTAAAGACATCGTTAAAATCGTCCATGTGACTCCAGTGGTTCAACCTTAATGTTATGAAGCGTCGAGAATACTTTTTGTGTGCAAAAAACAAACCAAAATAGCAACTTTATTTAACTATTTCTTCACGTCTGTGTCAGTCTCCTACGCTGTTGATGTAGTAAATATAGTCCAGTGCTTCCGAGTTACGTCAGAGCTACACCAGAATGCCGGCTTACCATTGGCCGAAGCTGTTCAAGTGAGCACCACGACACAACGTGAACTGCGTAGAAGACTGACACAGACGAGAAGAAATTATTAAATAAAGTCGTTATTTTTGTTTGTTTTTTGCACACAAAAAGTATTCTCGTCACTTCATAACATTAAGGTTGAACCACTGGAGTCACATGGACTGTTTTAATGTTTTTACTACCTTTCTGGGCCTTGAAAGTGTTAATTAAATTGCTGTCAATGGAGGGGTCAGAGAGCTCTCGGATTTCATCAAAAATATCTTCTTCCGAAGATGAACGAAGGTCTTACGGGTTTGGAACGACATGAGAGTGAACAATTAATGACAGAATTTTCATTTTTAGGTGAACTAACCCTTTAAGACTTCCAATATATGGGAAATAAAGGTTCAAGTATTTCAGGAATTATGTTCTGCAGTATGTTCATTACAGATTTTGTTTGTTTGCACAATTCCTTTAGTGAACTGAGTGGTGAAACAGCACCAATGCATGCAAATAAACACCTCTATCAGCAGTCGTGGTTCAAATCCACCCTCAGTATTTATATAATGCCATTCATCAACAACTCTTAATAGCCAATCTAAAAGGATGATAAATTAAAAGGGTGATTCACTCAGGCCATCTGTTGTCCTTGGACAAATAGAAGAAAAAGCCATATCGCAAAGAGATAATAAAACATGAGTATGTGTGTGTGTGCGCGCGCATGTCTTTAAAATACACGTGCATCTGAGGAGTGAAGGGTGCTAAAAGCCTGCAGGGTATACAATCAATATCACATTTTCCATTGCCACCTTCTGGGCTATTGTAAATGACTTGTGTCAGAAGTAATAACAGGTTGGATCGGGAACCTTAGGTTTGCAATTTCATTCATGAGGCTGGAGGCCACACCCACCTCTCCATCTCCTGCACATTGGTGCTTAATAAAACTACAGCCCAGAACAGGCTTCTCTGTTATAAAAGCGTCTTATAAAAACATAAATGGAGGGTGAAATAGTGGGCACAAGCAATCCGGCATTATCTTTGTGTGTGTGTGTGTGATTTGGCCATTTGCCCACTAAGCATGTTATTAGTGCGGTCTGTGAGATTGAATGCACTGTCTGGCTGATGTTGTCATGAAGCACTCGGGGCAATCGTGAGAGTGATGACATGCAGTCATGGGGGTGCATTATGGCTGACATGATGTTGTACTCGAACACAAGCTCTATGACACCAGAGAGATCATATAAAACACCATTCAGTATGTTTATATCACATACAAAGGATGGATGGAGGAATGAGGTATATACAACTTTAAAAAATAGGATTTACTTTGAAATGATTTTTACTCAGAAATTGCTAACAAATAATTACAAAGAATTGGCTAGTTGTTTATAATGGAGTCCCCCAGGGTCATGTACCTGGCCCTCTTTTGTTTTTATCTACAAATGATATGCAAGCTCTGTGTGAGTGTAATTTGTTTATTCTGATGATTCTGCTCTATTAGTAGAATCATCTAGTAGAATACAGGGGAAATTAGGAGATGAGCTCAGTAAGGTGAGGGATTGGCTGTCTAAAAACAAACTTCTGTTACATCTATGTAAAACAGAATCTATACTCTTTGGTTCTAAATTAAAATTGCGCAAAGCTGATGAGTTGGCAGTCAAAGTCGGTGACTGTAATATCAAATAGAACTTCAGTTAATTATCTATGGTTGTGTTCTTGACAA
The DNA here is from genome assembly GCA_039654105.1 of Coreius guichenoti. Classification (NCBI taxonomy): domain Eukaryota; kingdom Metazoa; phylum Chordata; class Actinopteri; order Cypriniformes; family Gobionidae; genus Coreius; species Coreius guichenoti. The sequence goes on along the minus strand of CM077177.1, from coordinate 26,691,962 downwards.
TAATTTAAGTGGTGCAAGCATGGCCTTGAAAGTTTTAGGCAAGGTAAATGCCAGGGTTTGAAAAGTGTTTTTTACCTGGGAAAGTATTTCAGGTTGTGAGAATTGGTTGTATTTGTATTTGTGCTGAGATTAAATGCAATTATATCCGTCGCCAGGATTGTTGCTTTTGCAATATCAAGGACCACAATGGAAATAAGTTATTTTAACTTGGTGTTATCCTTGGTAAATGAGTTGTAACACAGTTTTGTATTTTAATACAAAAAAAGGGTAGTATTTTATTGTAAACATACTCCAATGATCTGTTTTATTTACAATTTCAAAAATATTTTTTACAGTGTGGAGGGTGTGTATTGAACCAAGTTGGTACACTTGGTGTACCAACCATGTTGGTTTAATTTCGTACGTGGAGACAAGATGCACTAAAATGCAACACATATTTCCTTTAAAGCCACCATGAAATCAAAATGAACAGTTCTTATTTTTTTATGGAACACTGCCATAATTATTATAAAAAGATGTATCTGTGCAATTTTTTTATTTAATGTGCCCTCGTAATCTTTAATCAAAATAACTTCCCATCTTTCTTGCAGCGATACCTCGTCACTCGTATGAAATCGACCAATAGCAAACCACAATGATCCAATGATCTAATCAATTCCCCATGGACAAAATCAAGTCCCATCCAACATTTTGAACATCCAAGAAGCCATTTCACTTATTTACATTTTACTATATATATATATATATATATATATATATGTCAGAATAGCAAAGAAAACATCCCTTTCATGCAGACTTTAACTCCTTATCAGTAAATACCTGAATCTTATTATTTAAAGCTTAAACGCAAGCCATGGTCTGTATGTGGCATTTCCAAGCTACCATCAATCAATGACACTAAATTCAGTTCGCTGTTTAATGTAAGGGAAAATAACACTGTGAAAAAGGCAAAATGGCACAACAAAATGATTATGTCTAGCGCTACTGTCTGCAGCAATAATTGTCTCATAATGATCAGAGAGGAGACTACAGCTCTTCTGAGGGACCAGTCTGCTGGAACAATGAGAGAGAGAGAGAGAGAGAGAGAGAGAGAGAGAGAGAGAGAGAGAGAGAGAGAGAGAGAGAGAGAGAGAGAGAGAGAGAGAGAGAGAGAGAGAGAGAGAGAGAGAGAGAGAGAGAGAGAGAGAGAGACAAATCAGTAATCGAGGGAGAAGCGGAAACAATTATAGTGTCTCTCATCAGGTAATGTTCCGCAATAGGAGACGACTTCTAAGGTTCCAGAAATGGACTATTTTAGGAAGCAACATCTTAGACATTCAGTCACAAGGACATAAATATACAGAACGAGAAGCTCTTCAGCTGTGTTAATTTTGTCAGACAAATTACTGGGGAATTTTTTTTCTTTTAATCAGCAATAATGAAGTCGCAATGAAAAGTGCACCTTAATGCTAATGAAATTATTAAAACACACTGCTGACATAAACTGCACTAACAATGTTTTTAGAAGAAAAATATAGAAAAAAAACGTGTTTGATTCAAATGATCAAATCATAGAAAGATTTAAACAGCTCTTGAAACAACACTTTAATGGGTTAATTAGCACTCAAACACACACACACACACACACACACACATGGGAACTCATGTCAACATGGGGACCTAAATTGAGGTCCCCATGAGGAAACAAGCTTAAATCATACAGAATGAGGTTTTTTTTGTAAAAAGTTTTCTGGGATGGGTATGTTTAGAGGTAGGATTAGTGTAAGAGGATAAAATATACAGTTTGTACAGTATAAAAACAATTACGTCTATGGAGAGTCCTCACAAAGATATAGCGGACCAGACATGGACACGTGTGTGTGTGTGTGTGTGTAGGAATATCTCTGCACCAAGGCTGCATTTATTTGATCAAAAACACAGTAAAAACAGTAATAGCACCACAAATATTATTATAATTTAAAATAACTGTTTTCATTTTCTATATACTTTAAAATGTATTTTATCTGTGTGATGGCAAAGCTGAATTTTCAGCAGCCAATAGGCCTACTCCAGTCTTCAGTGTCACATGATCCTTCAGAAATCATTCTAATATGCTGATTTTGTGCTCAAAAAACATTTCTTCTTATTATCAATCTTGAAAACAGTTGTGCTGCTTAATATTTTTATTATTTATTATTATATTAATATTTTTGTGATTTTCCCCCCCCCAGGATTCTCTGATGAATAGACAGTTAAAAAAAACTGCATTTATTTGAAATAGAAATCATTGTCCTTGCTGAATCAAAAGTATTTATTTTTGAAAGTTTGGATAAAGTTAAAAGATAATATCTCAAATGATTTTATGTTTCAGTAAAATGGAACAAAATCAATGACTATGATGAAAAATTGATGAAGTTCAAATTACATTTACAGTAAAGGACATTTTCATGAAACTACAAAACCTATGACTAAAAAAAGTGGAAAAAAAATGAATACTGGTTCATAGCATAGCTGATAATAAAATACTTGACCGATCTAAGACACAGTGGGATTACAGGCTATATGGACCCAGAATGAAATACAGCTGTCTGTCATAAATACAGCCACTATGATGCAAGAGATGAAGAAAACCAGACAGATCGATGAAGACCAAAGAAGCCTGTGGGCTAGATCCATGTTTGTGTACTGCAACCCTTTGGATGATGACATTATAGAATAAAAATATTTTTGTGCTCAAGGTTTTTCTGCTCTATTGCTAGACGATGTAAAACAAGGACGCGTACAGGAAGTTGTCAGTATGCCTTGACCATCACAGACAAGGCAATGTCGCTTTAATGTAAGCCTTTTTTAAGTTGTAAGTTTCTGAGGCAATCTTAACACCACCAGCCAGCTATTTTATATGGGTATTCGCAAAGTTTAGTGGCTCCTCAACCTGAAAGCTGGGACATCCACTTCAACAGCCGCCATATTAATGTATTATTCCCTCCTGCTCTTTATGCTCAAGACAAGGACATTACACTTTCACTTTTTTTTTTTATCCTTCCTTTGTGTGAGTAATTACTAGGGGTGTGACGAGATTTCTCGTCTAGGTGAAAAGCTGTCTCGCCGAGGTGAAAAGCTGTCTCGCGTCATATTGTCATGACGGAGTGTGAGGGTGAAGTTAGCATAGAATATGTCACGGGCCTCCACAGCAGTTTTGTTCGAGCCGTACGTAGTGCGCAGCACTGATCACCGATCACCGATCACGTGACGAGAAGACTGACAGGACCGTGGCGGAGGATTCGTTGCGCAACAGAAGCGTCAGACAAACGTCTATTTTAAAATGCGCGTTCAGCACCACCGCTCCCTATTCACAGAGTACGCACGATCGCGAAATTGAATGTGAAAGTAAACGCGAGCGCGCATTCAAACGCGATTTCAATACGTTACCGCTGTTTGAAAGCAGCTCCCTGAGGCATGCAAATATCTCTCAATATGAAAGCTATCTGTGTAGTTGTAACCATCTCTTAGCTCTATGCTTGAAGAAAAATTTGGTCTCTATTTGCACTTTGAATATTGAGAATATTGAGTACTTTAATTATGGTTGCACTTATTGTTTGCACTTGATCTATGATCAATTTGTGGGAAGGAGTTCAGTTAGGAGGTCAAAAGTTGTAGAAGCTCATAAATCATGTGCAGTTCTAAGGTCTGAAGAGACAATCAAAAAAAAAAAGAAAGAAGCCAGTCAGCTGAGTTTGTGCAAAACCTTTTACAGTGCTTGAGTATTGTTGTCTTTTACTGCATATGACGGCAAATTCATACTCAGAAATAGAACTGAAATGACATTCATTACAAGATGATGAGTTAAAACATTTCAAATGCACCTGCAAAAAAATGTTCTAGTCATGTATTTCATCACTGAGGATTTCTTAAAAATACTATGTAAAAATCTTGTCTCGTTCTCGTGAACCCAATCTCGTGTCTCGTCTCGTCTCATGGGATAAGTGTCTCGTCACACCCCTAGTAATTACCCAACCAATAGCCATTCGTTTAAGCCAACAGCAATAGAGATTCAAAACCAGAAACAAATCCTAAACCAAATGTGAAGATGAATCTCTCCCTGCTGTCTCAAGTCCTGAGGCCTTGACTATGGGTCTGTGCCTCCCCAGTCTGTCTTTTATTGAGCCTTTGAACAGCTTTGGAGTATCGACAGGGGAGTGTGTGGGAAGCAGCAGAAGCTTGGCTTGGTTGTGTGGGGATTGGAGGCTGAATAAGGTGCCAAAAAGCCCAGGACACCAACTGAGGCTGGATAAGCAGCACCACAAAGAACAGACTTATTAACCCGACGTGAGAATCTTTGACTTCTGGGAGATTCCCTTACAATTCCTTAAACAGTTGAGAATCTCTTAAAGTGCACTCAACTCTTTATATCATAGATCTGCTGCATGATTAAACTGAGAGGGAACAATGTGATCTAAGACAAGGGCATCCGACAGATACCCTACATGGTTTGGTAAGATAAGAAATACACAAAACCGAGCCTTCTAAACTCAAAGGCAAGCTAATGGTATGCTTGCAATTCTATGTGCAATTCCAACCACAACAACAACATAAACTGTTACTGTATTAGACCTGCCAAACAAAACCTGGCCAACCACAAGATGAAAACTCCTCTCAAGGCCATAGAGAGAAAAATAAATTGAAAGAACATATGGCAAAAATACAATTTTAAAATTGAAAATATATTTTGTTTAAACCTTTAAATTCCAAAATAAAACATGTTCAATCTTTTGTTCATTATCTATTATTGATCAAATAAATGCTGCCTTGGTGAGCATACGCAAAAGCAACAGTATTATAACATAGTATTACAATTTAAAATAACTCTTTTCTATTTTAATATATTTTAAAATCTAATTTATCCCTGTGATGGCAAAGCTGAATTTTCAGAAGTCTTTACTCCAGTCTTCAGTGTCACATGATCCTTCAGAAATCATTCTAATATGATAATTTGTTGCTTAGTTATTATCAATTATAACTGGTGCTCAAATCTTAATAAAGTTTCTTATTATCAGTGTTGGAAACTTCTTTTGCTGCTTAATATTTTTGTGGAAATTGTGATAATGATAAGTATTGTGCCCCAAATCAACATATTAGAAAGATTTTTGAATGATCATGTAAAAATGAAGACTAGAGTAATGACTGCTGAAAATTCAGAAAATAATATTTCACAATATTACTGTTTTTACTGTATTTTTGATCAAATAAATGCAGCCTAAATAAACATTTTCCTCTGAAAATGTGCATTTCCTCTGAGATTTGCATTTGCTGTCAACAAAGTTGGGGTTAGGGTGCTGCATGCAGGACTCAAAATAAGCAAAATGTATGAATGTGGCAGGTGACTCTCATAAGCCTCCACATCTAGACATGACCTGCTCCTGATAGCCAAAGCTATCACCAGACTCCAAAACCAAGGCCACCTTGACTCCAAAACCAAGACCACCTTGAGCACCTTCTGGACTGACTACAAGAGATATGACTCAGTGCCACACACATTGATCCTTGAATCTGGCTCCAAACAAGGTCAACAAGACATTAATGACCTTCACCAAGATCTCAGTAGTCCTCTGGAGGACAACATCAGAGGCCAGCTCAAAGACATCTTCTAAGGTGTAGCATCTTTAATATGGATAACAGATACAGTAGTTGCAAGACTGGAACTATCTTCAACCACATGGTATACATATATGGATGATGTAAAGCTGTATTTTAGGATTAAGAGGCATATTGAATATCTGATTCGCAGGTACTTGCATAAAGTCAGATCTTAAAAAGAGTTGAACTGGAGGAACAAGATCAAAGCCATCAACACATATGCCCTGCCAGTCATCAGACACCCAGATATGGGTGATATGGAGAGAAGATTTTGGAGCTGCACCAAGATAAGAAAACTCATTACTTTGAGAGAGGAAAAAAAAAAGACAAAAACAAGCATCCAGAGACTATATACCTATTGAAAAGAATGGGGCAAGATGAGTGCAAAGCCCACCATTTTAATTAAGAACCCCTTTTGTTATCTACTATGATCTTATTGATGAAATAAATAAATAAATAAATACATTTGTATTGCTATATGTGTAGTGATTACATATGTATGGAAGCTTGTTTCCGCAACAGAATAAAAAATAAAAAACTTTTATCTCACAATTCTGACTTTTTTCTCACAATAGCGACATTACATCTCGCAAATCTGACTTTTTATCTCAGAATTGCGAGATATAAAGTAGCAATTGTGAGTTATAAAGTCAGAATTGCAAGATATAAAGTCGCAATTTATGAGTTATAAAGTCAGAATTGCGAGATATAAAGTCACAATTGTGAGTTATAAAGTCAGAATTGCAAGATATAAAGTCGCAATTGTGAGTTATAAAGTCAGAATTGCGAGATATAAAGTCGCAATTGCGAGGTATAAAGTCAGAATTGTGAGATTTGCTTTCATACATACATATATATTCAGTATATTTGGTTGTACAGTTACAAATTTGAATAGTTCTCAATTTTTCAGAAGAGAAGCATCATAGGGATTACAAGAGACTGTACCCGTTTACAACTTACTTGTTTGTTTGAAGGGACCCACTAACAGAGTAAAGTGTATGCTGAAGGAACTTCTAAAAGATGTCTTCCTGAGGTGATAAAACAGAACCTGACCCTCACTATATGAAAGCCCCTCTGATTTGTGGAGCAGAATACGACAGGGGGTGAGGGTGGGTGGTCTACCACTGGCCTGTGCCTTGCTTCATAACCAGGAAATTTACATGGCTTTAGTGGTCAGTCTCCCGTGCCTGTCATAAATCAAGAGCTGCACTGCAGGATGGAAAGGCTAAAAGGTGTCCACTGCAGGTTGGAGCCAGAGGAAATGGTTTGCTGTGAAAACAGGGGCAGAGTTGTTCCTACTGGTTAGGATTTGTTTAGAGGAGCTGCTTAGATTGGCGAGGAAACAATACTGTCTTTTAGTCATAGTTATCCATTCAGGAAAATGTGTTAGTAAATGGCACGCTATATAAAAATGACATATACAGCACCTGTGCTTTCCTTTACTGAAAAAAAGAACATAACAATGGGGGTTAGGAGAGGAATATTTAGCTGACATTTTCCATATAGTACATTTTTCATTTCTGTTTGTATTCACAAACTCATCCTCCCCACAGGCAATTTCAGTTAGTATGCTCCACCAACCCTGTTGGAAAAAACTGCTTAAACCAGCCTAAGTTTTTTGCTAGTGCTTGCTTGTCTAGCTAGTTTCACAACCTGTTAAATTGGTGTTCATCTTGTCTAGTCGGTCTCGCAGACTGGCCTAGCTGGTGTTCCGTTGGTTTGGGTAAAGTTATTTTAGTATCCTTGAGATTGATTTATTGATGTTTTGAATTAGTTTTTATCCTTATGTTTTCCTTTTTTTATTTTAGTTAAAGTTTTTAATTAGAATTAGAAACAACAGCTGAAATATATATATATATATATATAATATACGATATGATATATATATGATATATATATATATCAGGCATAACATTATGACCACTGACAGGTGAAGTGAATACCACTGATTATCTCATCATCATGGCACCTGTTAGTGGGTGGGATATATTAGGCAGCAAGTGAACATTTTGTCCTCAAAGTTAATGTGTTAGAAGCAGGAAAAATGAGCAAGTGTAAGGATTTGAGCGAGTCTGACAAGGGCCAAATTGTGATGGCTAGATGACTGGGTCAGAGCATTTCCAAAACTGCAGCTCTTGTGGGGTGTTCCCGGTCTGCAGTGGTCAATATCTATCAAAAGTGATCCAAAGAAGGAACAGTGGGGAACCGGCGACAGGGTCATGGGTGGGCAAGGCTCATTGATGCACGTGGGGAGCGAAGGCTGGCCCGTGTGGTCCGATCAAACAGACGAGCTACTGTAGCTCAAATTGCTCAAGAAGTTAATGCTGGTTCTGATAGAAAGGTGTCAGAATACACAATGCATCACAGTTTGTTGTGTATGGGACTGCATAGCCGCAGACCAGTCAGGGTGCCCATGCTGACCCCTGTCCACCGCCGAAAATACCAACAGTGTCAGTGAATCACGGTCTGATGAATCTTTTACATCACGTGGATGGCCGGGTGCGTGTGCATCACAGGGCACCAGGATGCACTATGGTAAGAAGGCAAGCCGGCAGAGGCAGAGGCAATGTTCTGCAGAGAAACCTTGGGTCCTGCCATCCATGTGGATGTTACTTTGACACGTACCACCTACCTAAGCATTGTTGCAGACCATGTACACCCTTTCATGGAAACGGTATTCCCTGGTGGCTGTGGCCTCTTTTAGCAGGATAATGCGCCCTGCCACAAAGCAAAAATGGTTCAGGAATGGTTTGAGGAGCACAGCAACGAGTTTGAGGTGTTGACTTGGCCTCCAAATTCCACAGATCTCAATCCAATCGAGCATCTGTGGGATGTGCAGAACAAACAAGTCCGATCCATGGAGGCCCCACCTCGCAGCTTACAGGACTTAAAGGATCTGCCGCTAACATCTTGGTGCCAGATACCACAGCACACCTTCAGGGGTCTAGTGGAGTCCATGCCTCGATGGGTCAGGGCTGTTTTGGCAGCAAAAGGGGGACCAACACAATATTAGGAAGGTGGTCATAATGTTATGCCTGATTGGTATATATATATATATATATATATATAACAAAACACTTTTACTTGGAATAAAATAAATGTTAACTGAAATTTCAGTTAACATTTATTTTATTCCAAGTAAAAATATTTTGTTTTATGGTTTTAGTTTTACTTAATAATAACCCTGCAGAGTTCAGCTCCAACCCTGATTAAACGCATTGGTTGTAATTTTCTAGTAACCCCCTGAAGACATTGATTAGCTTGTTCTGGTGAGTTGGAGCTAAACTTTGCAGGACATTGGCCCTCCAGGGTAGGATTTGGGGGACTTTGTTTAGTTTCTCAGCCTGATCAGCTAAAAAGAGCACCAAACCCTTCAAAAAACTAACAAACCAGATCAGCCTGGGGTACGTTTCCCGGAAGCGTTGTTTGCCAACTATGGTCACAAGTTCCGTCGTTATCAGCATAGTTCAAGGAGTCGATGTTTCCAGAAACCATAGTTCTAACGAACGTTCGCAAACAGCATCGCAAAGTTGTGTGGTTGGAACGACAGCTTATCACCTGTGGTAGAAGCATAGTTTCTTGTTTGCATGACATGTTGACTTAATAAATCCTTATCTTGAGCAAAATAAGCAAGCTGACATTCAGTACTCTATATTTTAATTTAGAATATAAACAAATATAATTTACATCTTTTAGTTTGTCAAGAGAATGAAAGAGCGTTTTTGAAGAGTGTGCATGTGCGTACGTGCTCTAGTACGTAAGAAGCAGCCTTTGATTGAATCTGGAAATAAAGCAAAATAACTAAGAAAATTGAGAATTAGTCCTCAGATGCCATGTTCATAATTTATAGCAAAAAAAAAACAAGCATTAATTCAATCTCAAACGGATTCATTAAAATAAGTTATTACTCCACTACCTGGGTGACATCATTAATCAGCATGGTTGAACGACAAATTTGCAACAATACAGTTTCGAGAAACAGTCGTGACTAGGTTAGCTAGTTGATTTCTTCAACAATGCATGATACTATGGTAGTTAAGCAGCGAGTTACGCCGTTCTTCAGGAAACGCACCCCTGACCAGTCTGATCATCTAACACCAGAGAGCTAAGGCCGGTTTAAGTTGTTTTTCAGCAGGGATGCTCACACTTCTCTGTCGTTCACTGATTTTTTTTTTCCTCTCTCCCCTTTTGCACTTTGGCCAGTGCCCTGCCATGAAAATTACTTCAACAGTAATTGAGATCCAGTCTGATTATTCCCATTTGATTGTCTAATGACCACCTGAATGGGATTCTTCATGTAATGTGAGCTCGGTTTGATAGGCCACTGCAGAGACACTGTGTCAGCCACTACATTCTCATGCAATTAGCATTCTAGACCTCATCCTTTTGCATGCAAAGCCTCTCAGTCATCCGACTGCCTTCCAGTTACACTGTAGATGAGCCCTTGTGTTTTCCTCCTCCTCCTCATGTAAAGATTTCATGTTACTATCTAAATTGCTTCATATCTATGTAGAAATGTGGTAATGAACATTTTCAGAAACAGTATTAGAAATAGAAACTGACATTGTTCATGTTCATCAGATATACAATACCGTTCTGTAAGTTTTGGGGCCAGAAAGATTTTTTTAAGAGAAATTAATACTTTTATTCAGCAAGGATGCATTAAAGCATGACAGTAAAATTCTATTTCACATAAATGCTGTACAAAAATCCTAAAAAAAAAATGTAAAAAATGTATCGCGGTTTCCACAAAATATCAAGCAGCACAACTGTTTTCAGTGTTGATAATAATAAGAAATGTTTCTGAGCACCAAAGACTGGAGTAATTATGCTGAAAATTCAGCCTTGCCATTACAGAAATAAATTACATTTTTAAAATATATAATAGATCATTTATTTTATATTTATTGTATATAATTTATTAATAATATACTATATTTTATATTATATAATAGAAAACAGGTATTTTAAATTGTACTGTTTTAACCGTATTTTTGATCAAATAAATGGAGTCTTGGTGACACTTCTTTCAAAAACATAAAAAAATCTTAACCACAAACTTAAACAGTATATCTTGTTAAAGTGAAAGTTCACCAAAATTTTTTAAAATTCTGTCATCATTTACCCACCCTAATGTTGTTCCAAATCTGTATTTCTTCTGTTTATTTCAACATTCTGCTGAAGAATGTTGGTTGACTTCCATAGTATTTTTTTTTTCCTACTATGGAAGTCAGTGGCTACCATCAACTGTCTGGTTACCAACATCTTCTTTTGTGTTCAGCAGAAGAAAGAAACTCATGGACAACTTGAGGATGAGTAAATGATGACAATTTTTTGGTGAGCTATCCTTTTAATTGATCAAATAACATTTCCATGAAAGATGCAGAGTACAGAATTCTGATTCTTCACTATCATGGCTTATCTGCTGTACTTACCCGAGAGGTATTTTATGAACACTGTGCAATATTTATTGTTTTATCACTAACCATCCACCTCTAGACCCTGTAATTTGGTTTACTATGTAACTAATTCAGCATTAGTGTTAGTCAAGTAATCCATTCTTATTATACTACCACAAACAATAAAGAAACCAAGAGCAGGAAGAGGTCACGATCAATGTTTGGTGTGTAAACGCCAGCATCAATCGACGTCCCACTAAGAGACAATATCCACCCTTTACGAGCACATGTGCCTTATGCCAAAACATGCTTACAAAGACAATACCATTAGTCCATAAAGATGGAAGATATAGGTTTGTCATGTGTTACAACCCTAAATCTCAGAGTTGCCTTCGGTAGTATGCTTAATTATGCAATTAGTCTACTTTTATTAGGAAAAAAATATATATATATGTAGTATATATAAATAATGGCATGTTGATTCCGAAAAGTGAGAGAAATTGCAAATATTATCACTTAAATCTTTTACCATACAATTATTGACTTTAGTACCATTATAAAACCTTAGCCTTTTGCATGGCTACTATTACTCAGCAAGATGGAAAATTTAGTATGAAATAGACTTATCTCTGGGCAGAATTATTTATTTATTACTGACCACAGGTTATGTGATATGCATGCTATTCAGTTCAAATCAACCAGTCCCAAATTGGAAGTGCCTTTTTTCCCTCCGTCATTACATAAAGTAATCCAGACGAGTTTCCGACATTAAGGCTAATGAATTTTCGGTCTGAAACCACAACTCAAGGCAACCTGTCACTCCACCATTACTTCTGATGAATGAAACCCATAGAGCTATAGACTAACATGACTGCTGATCATCTAACTGCTCAGGAAATCTGTATCTATATTAAGCTACTGCAAATTGAAGCATTATTCTGTGTGAAAACCACAGAGAAGGTGTAATCCAACTGCTTTCAAACTAAATAAGACTCAACCACAATTCTTCCATTACCACCCCACTTCTCTAAAACATTAGCCCAGTAAAGGACGAGAAAAAAACCCCCCTCTGGGGTTAAAACTGGCAAACTGGACGTTTAAGCACAAGGAACCATGTGCCCACAGTCTGGTATTGCCTTTCAGTGTCATTAACTTCTGCAGGGCACAGCAGGTTTCTGTCGCCACTGACCAGATTGCTTTAAATGCCGAGCAATTACATGGTTGAGGCCAGAGCTTAAAGAATGAGGGAAGTATAGTTTTTGTACTAGCGCCATTGTAATAGGATTATTAAGGAGAGAAAGAAAGAAATCTTTTTACTGCACCGCAGACCACAGACTGCACCTAACGACCTCTACACTTAATTAACGCATTAGCCTTTCTAATTAAGATATGTTGAGAACTATATTTTACAACTCTCCAATGTAAGAACTTCCCATTACACAACACTTTCATTGTTCCTCCTCACACATTGACTACAATAATTTCTTTATTTGCCCCATCTCTTTTTCTCTATTGGGTAATTCCTGTAATGCAGTAGACATCATGCCAATAATATACTGGAAAATATATATAATATGCATATATACAGTTAGTTACCATTTTATATATATATATTTTTTTTATTACATATATAGGCCTATCTCTTTTCCATTTGGTGAATTAAAATAATTAAATTGAATTTAAAAGAAATATTCCAGTTATGCATGTTTATTTATTTATTTATTTCCTTCATAATCAAACACTCAAACATAATATAATATTGTTTTATTTGGTGATCATTTAAGTTTTTTGGTGAGATGGCATTAATTTTGTTGTAAAAATATATAGGCAAGTATCAATTCTGTGATGTTTTATAGGATTATTTGCTTTTTCCCACTTTAAAACATTCTATACTGTTGATTAAATTACAGAAATCTCTATGATTGTGATATCATAAAATGTTCAAAAGAAAAAAACATACAAATGTCAAAATGACCCTCAGGTTGACAGCCTTGTATAAGCTGAATGTCAATCCCTCAATCAATGAGCAAATTTTAGCTTTCCATCCGGTTTGGCTCCATCCCTTTAGGCTTTCTAATAATTTTCTTTACTTTGTGTAAATAATCAAGTTAAAATGAATAAAGTTACAGAATTCAAAAGGCACCGCATAACAGTAATGACCTCATACCTCTCTCTTTGTACTAACCCTTTTTCTTAAGCATGCTGAGCATTGAAGATGGTCAAGCAAGCACTTTGCTTTGATAATGTATGTTAGCAGCATAATGCATGTTTGAAAATCAATGAGCGGCTCCTTTTGATCATAGTCGCGGCCCCCGCCTCGCAGCATGCCGTAAATAGCTGCTGCGCTAAGCAGACGGCTAGCGGGGTGAGCGAGGTGAAGCCCGTAAACAAACAATGACATGGCACAGTGTATAGGCTGGCACGCTTCAAGAACAGAACCCTGAATGTGCTAAAAACTGCTGCCAGCATCATGCAGTTACATTTTTATGACCTAGTTGTGTATGAGATTGACATCAAATGTGTAATTTACAAAAGCACATGTCTGACATTTCAGTTGTGACGGCCCATCTAGCAAGATTTTGCTGTCTAGCATCTAACTATCTATCCAGCAGAGTTATCGTCAGTTCTGCCTCGAAATAGACAAGGCCTACAGGGTTACAGTGCGTGTTGGAAGTGCAACCGAAGAAGGGAAAAACATGTCCCCCTAATGTCTTCAAGGTCTCTTTAACAAGCAGTCACCACAAACGACAGACAGCTGCACTCCACATTTCTGCCTGTGTGTTGTTTGTTCCCTCTGCGGCAACCTGTCTGCTGTCAGCGCGGCCAGACGTTGTGTTATTTTCGTATGGTCTATGAGGCTTGTGCTGCTCTTGAAACTCTGGGGAACCAATAAAATCACCTCGCCTGTCCGATTCAGAGATGTGCTAGAGCCTTCGACTGCGCACTGAACTCCCGGAGTTCCCACCCACTCATAATTCGCCTGTTTGTTTTGTCAGAGATATAGAAACTGAAGCTGAAAGCGAAATGTATATTTAATGACTATTACATATATCCATAATGGATATAGATCTGGCTGTGCTGCATATGAATTGTTTATTGTGCAGCGATTAATTATTAAAAGTGACGAGTTCTCAAAATTGGCTTTAAAATGTTATGCTTTGTTGGTACTGAAGGGAGCGGGGAGAATGGGGCATGTGCTATCGATAATGTTTAATCATTGGTCCCTTTTAGAAAACAAATTGCTAAGTGAGAACTGATGCATAACTAGCATCACAAAGTGATTAGCATTATACGTAGAAATGGTGCAAATCCCAAACCATTAACACATAGACCATTAAATATAAATATACTGAATTTTCAGGTTAATCAGACTCTTTAAAATCGCCAGTAAGTGTTTCCAGTCACACAGCAAAAGTAGCTAGTCATATTTTACCTGAGTATTCAGTTTGAACTGAACAAACAAACAACTCCTTTAAACCAGATATTTTTGGTGAATCAGACTTATCTCAACCAGTGTAGTCTGATTCATTAACTAAGAAGCTGGTCCTTCTTAGTGGATCAAAATCATACAGCAAAATTAATTTGAATCAGTCTGAATGAACTGAATATACACCAAAGCAACTTTCAGTGATATATAAACAGTGCATTATACATATATCACTGTAAGTTGATTCAGACTCACTGAGTTCATTCATATTAATTCAGTTTGTGAGTCTTAATGGGGTTGCGCTGTATGTTTTTTGATTTGCTATATAGGATCAGCACATAAGAATCATTTGTTTGTGAATTAGACTAAGCTGGTTGTGCTTGTACATTTTTGATTCACTAAACTCAATTAGTCTGAATGAACTGAATAAATCTGTCTAAACATTTACCGAATCAGCTTTCAGTGAAAATTTCTTTCATATGCAAGTGAACACATTGTAACCGAAATATGTCCAAATGAATCAGAAGAGAATCAAATACAAGTGAATCAGAATTTAATCACAAATATGTATCGATACGTTACCAAGGCCTACGACTGACCATGCTAATATGGCTCTGAGACAATGGCCGCATTTACACGGCAGGTCTTGATGCCCAATTCCAGTTTGTTGACTATATCCAATTTTTTTGACGACCAGCTTACATCTTTTAAAAGTAACCCATACCCAATATGACTCTCATTGACAGGGGAAAATCCGAACTGTCCGTTTACATGGCAGACGCAAATGGACGTATCCGATTCATATCAGCTTTATTTCCACATATGAGGGCTGAAACCGATCTGACAATATTGGAATTAATGTGAGTTTTCCTGTTTGTGGGTCAAATCCGATCTGTGCCACATGGGAGGAAACAAATCAGAATTGGGACACTTGAACCATCTAATATATAATTGTGGCCAATAGGTGCGTCTCAATCATCTCCCTAGTATAGTAGTCAGGGCACTGATCAGGGAGTCTGCTAATTTAAGGGCTGTCTCAATCGCAAAATCCTACCAGTGCACTGAAACGTTTGCACCCTAAAAAGTCGCACCGCGAAAACCAGGGAGCATCAATGCTCACTATGTTCCCTTAACGGAAGTTCTGAAGCATGAAACATAAATGACATGAGCAAACTCACTAAACTCACTCACATAATGACTAGTGATAGATGTTTTTTTTTTTTTTTTTTTTAATACAAACCATTATTTAATTATATTTAAGCACAAACATAGATCACTAGACAGGCAATAAACAATCTAGCTAACATTTATAATTTACTTAGAAATGTTGCATGTATACACGCAAAGTATTTATAATTATGTACTTTAAATAACTTAAAAAAATGATGTCAGAAAGATATCAGTAGTGATGTTGTATAATGAGGACGTTGTCATGTTGCCCGGAAATAGAGTCATCAGTCCCGATGTGTAGTGAGCCAGGGTCCTTACTGTCCAGTGCCTGAATTCGTGTACACGATATTCTGATTGACGACCTAGGAAGCTAGGGAGCTGATTGAGACGCACCCAATGATATTTACTGTCCTATGGATGTTGGACCCCAAAACATTTGAGCTCATTTATAAAAAAAGATCATCACCAATGGCAGTCATACCACGTTGTGAATGTTTTTAGAATGTGATATAAATCCCTATTTCAAATGCGCATCAGTTACTATTTGAATTGCCATGCTGAATAGCATTCTTCTCTCATACTCTATTTGAGTGCACTTGTTTGATACTGTTTATATTAGACACCCATTAGTCAAGGCTCTGTCTATTCAAGTTAGGCTTCATACACACTTCATAGCAAGGTGGACACTACTGCAGGGAATGATCGCAGATATTTGATAGAAATCTTTGAAGACCATGAACTGAGTTTCAGTTCACATTTCACACCACTGAGTGCATATGCTAGTCCCAATTAAAGGGCAAAACAGCTTATGAAAAACTAGAGCACTATGCATTTCTGGGGTCTGTCAGTAGGCTGTATAATTTCTAACTCATTTCATCACTTGTTTTTCCCATTCTGGCACGTAACCGCCAATCTCTTTGGCACTTTATGACTCTTTTACATGACTTACAGATGCAAAAACTCCAGCTGTTAAGCCTTGGGCGTGAAGAAATACACATTTCTTTCTCATTTTCTCTATTTTTAAACAATGCTCAATATTAACACCTGATAGAATGTCAGCTGTGAAGTAAAATTCACCATCCCAGAAACCAACAGCACAGCATTCATCAAAAATAAACCTCTCCTATAGTGACCTAAGCTTCCTGTGAGGAGCCTGAGGGGGAGTTTGATGTGCTAATTATTTACTGAAGCAGTAGGGACTTTCAAATTAGACCCCATGCTGATGCAAACTATGAAGAGTAGCCCTAATGGGGTAACCCGGGTAACATGTGAATTGAAAGAGAAAGCAGGGGACGTTGTGGATTACAATGGTCATTGGGCAGAGTGCATTGGAAAGAGCCTCTATAGTGAGCAAGAATGGGAGGGGCCAGTCAAGGTTTTAGAACAGTATTAAATTACAGATGCATATGAATGGACAAGCAGTTGCTGCTGGCTTGGTCAAAATTGTATACCCTTAAGCTATTGTTCTTTACTGCTTGTGTTGGGCCTAAGAGGGATGCTGTGGGTGGGGAGTTTTTAACCGTTATCACTTGTATGAGAGAATAGGGAACTTGTTCATATTCATTCCTGAGAGGCAAGTTCTGTACCACTTATAAGGGACAATTTTGTTAAAGATTTCTGCATTTAAAAAGAAAGAAAGAGCCTGTTAAAGTGAATAAGACAATGCAAGTGCTTTGAATTATAAAAACACAAATGTACAGGCTGAATGAGAGGTTTGTGCCAGACGGGCTCCTCTTGTGTCTCTGCAGAGAGAGGAGAGGAAAAAAAAAGGGAAGAGAGAAAAAATAGGGAAAATTACATACCTAAATCCATGTATCTGGGCAGCCATCCAAACAGACTTTTCCAAGTAGATAGAAAAAACATACAAGGGAGCAGTGAGCAGTAAAACTCTAATATTGCTCTCAGTATGATCACAGAAGGTAGATTACCTTTGGATTTAGGATACATTCAAAGTTTTTCTCTCTCGCTATAGCAACAGACTGAGTAAAGTGTAACTTAAAGCCTTTCTTAGCTTTAAAAAGTTTGGTAAACAGCAAATTTATGGTAATACATAATTCTGAGTAAGATTAAAACATGGCATTCATCTCTGGATCCAGTTTAGTATGTTCCTATGCACTGGAATATCACTAGATTAATGATGATTACATTGTATGATTAAAACAGTGCTATTGTGTAATACGGTTTAAAATAGCCGTGGCCCAAAAGTGCTCAATTTTAAGCGCTATTTTAAACTGAGGGGCAACTGAGCCACCATAGGCATGCTGTTTTATCTCTGAGCCTAACGGTGCAAATCCAGCTCAGCTCATGTTTACATTTTGAAAACGTTCCTCGATGTGGGGAGATGCCCAGCCAAAGCATGGCTCCGAGGGTCTCTAGGGACATGCCACAAATCTCAGCAGAGCAGCAGGGGTCAGGGCTCTTTCTATAGGCCTGTCGAAGGGTCGCACATGCAAACCCATTAACATTGAGAATTTACTCAATGCTAAAGGACAAAAAGATCAAATAAAAGATGTTGTTCGGTACAAGCAATAGTCAGTGAGGTAAAATATACAAAAATGTATAAGCACATAAATGTATGTTTATTTAATTAATATGCTATAATTAATTATACATTTACAGTAGTGGCCAAAAGTGATGTCCGGCCTAGGAAAATTGACATCTTTACCCTTTATTCATTTTTTTTTTTTTTTTTAATTGTTAGCATATTGCGTAGTTGTGCTTGGAGTCAATTGTTTTATTTGTGATAACGCAATAAAACATGCCAAATTGTGTGAACATAATTTTGTCTGTCATACAAAGAAATTATGAACATGCAAAAACAAGAGAGAACAATGAAATATTAATAACTTATTATGTTGTAGTCAATATATGCTTTTTTTCTGAGCATTTTGTTATTTATTTTTTTGCATTGTAAAATAAAACCTCTAGATAATTATTAAATAATTTTGTCAGATAAATACCTTAACCAAGATAAGGGTTTTGTTCTTCCCTCATCTTAAAAATGTTTAAAAATATAAAATATTTTCCTCATTTGAACTTGTAGGGTCATTAAAAACAAATGCCCAAACCAAATCCCCTCCAGACATCACTTTTATATATATATATATATATATTCCATATATTATATTATTATTATTATTTCATTATATATTAATTATATTAACATAACTATATACAATATATTATGTATTATTATATATTAACCTATATATAACCCTTTTCCCTTTTAAAATAAAACATTTAAACATATAATTTGATGAAAGAGAAATTTGCTGACTAAATAAATAAATCCCAAGTAGACTTACATAGTGGTGTACAAACCCGATTCCAAAAAAGTTGCGACACTGTACAAATTGTGAATAAAAAAGGAATGCAATAATTTACAAATCTCATAAACTTATATTTTATTCACAATAGAATATAGATGTTGAAAGTGAGACATTTTGAAATGTCATGCCAAATATTGGCTCATTTTGGATTTCATGAGAGCTACACATTCCAAAAAAGTTGGGACAGGTAGCAATAAGAGGCCGGAAAAGTTAAATGTACATATAAGGAACAGCTGGAGGATAGGCAGAGGATCACCAATTCCCCCAATGCTGCGGCGAAAAATAGTGGAGCAATATCAGAAAGGAGTTTCTCAGAGAAAAATTGCAAAGAGTTTGAAGTTATCATCATCTACAGTGCATAATATCATCCAAAGATTCAGAGAATCTGGAACAATCTCTGTGCGTAAGGGTCAAGGCCGGAAAACCATACTGGATGCCCGTGATCTTCGGGCCCTTAGACGGCACTGCATCACATACAGGAATGCTACTGTAATGGAAATCACAACATGGGCTCAGGAATACTTCCAGAAAACATTGTCGGTGAACACAATCCACCGTGCCATTCGCCGTTGCCGGCTAAAACTCTATAGGTCAGAAAAGAAGCCATATCTAAACATGATCCAGAAGCGCAGGCGTTTTCTCTGGGCCAAGGCTCATTTAAAATGGACTGTGGCAAAGTGGAAAACTGTTCTGTGGTCAGACGAATCAAAATTTGAAGTTCTTTTTGGAAAACTGGGACGCCATGTCATCCGGACTAAAGAGGACAAGGACAACCCAAGTTGTTATCAGCGCTCAGTTCAGAAGCCTGCATCTCTGATGGTATGGGGTTGCATGAGTGCGTGTGGCATGGGCAGCTTACACATCTGGAAAGGCACCATCAATGCTGAAAGGTATATCCAAGTTCTAGAACAACATATGCTCCCATCCAGACGTCGTCTCTTTCAGGGAAGACCTTGCATTTTCCAACATGACAATGCCAGACCACATACTGCATCAATTACAACATCATGGCTGCGTAGAAGAAGGATCCGGGTACTGAAATGGCCAGCCTGCAGTCCAGATCTTTCACCCATAGAAAAAATTTGGCGCATCATAAAGAGGAAGATGCGACAAAGAAGACCTAAGACAGTTGAGCAACTAGAAGCCTGTATTAGACAAGAATGGGACAACATTCCTATTCCTAAACTTGAGCAACTTGTCTCCTCAGTCCCCAGACGTTTGCAGACTTATAAAAAGAAGAGGGGATGCCACACAGTGGTAAACATGGCCTTGTCCCAACTTTTTTGAGATGTGTTGATGCCATGAAATTTAAAATCAACTTATTTTTCCCTTAAAATGACACATTTTCTCAGTTTAAACATTTGATATGTCATCTGTTGTATTCTGAATAAAATATTGAAATGTGAAACTTCCACATCATTGCATTCTGTTTTTATTCACAATTTGTCCCAACTTTTTTGGAATCGGGTTTGTAATAAACACTTTGCACAACAAAGTAAATCTTGTGAGGTTCAGTAGCCTGGTGATTGACATGCAAAGAATGGACAGCAAGTGACAGGAACATAACAGGTCATCCTTTCCTCGGCACAAGAAGAATGTCACCACAATTGCTGAAATGCATTTCCTATTTCCAGTTCAATAGCTAATCTTTTTTTTTCTTGTACTTTGAGTTCTGAGGAGGAGCGCTCTGTCTGATAGCAATAAACACTGGTGAGCATTTCTCTTGCCAAGCATAGAAGCACATCTGACAAAGCAGAGGTTATTAAGAACGCAGTGCTCATACTACACTGGTGAGAGAAAAACAGCTTTGTTGTCATGGTCCAATTTATTATTTTTGTCTGAGGTAGCTGAAGCAGAATGACATAGTGGCAGTTGAGCTTGTGCCGGCCCTGCATAGATGTGCAACCCGAGGCTTCAAATCATCTTGGAAGAAGACTTGCTAAGATTTTGAGCAAAACATCCAATCTAAAAATGTTTAAAACCATAAAGCTTCTTTTCCAGGAGCATTTATGTAGATGTCGCATGTGGCATTTGGCCACGACATCCAGATTTTATGAATGATTTAAGAGCTCAAGGCATTGGAAATTACTTTCTTTTGTCACCAGTTTCCAACTACTGGACTTGATAGATGTTATCCTCCTCAATGTCTCCCAAGCATTTCAAATTTCTATTTATTTAAAGCGGAAATGGAGGGAAATTTTAACGGGTCACTAATTTCATTTCACTGCGTTCCGGTGGCATTAGGCCGGACCAGATATTTCAGAGCAGCACAAAATCAATGTGCACATTCTGTGGGGAATTGCTCCATGAATCCATTAGTAACTTTGACCAAGAGGTCAGGTAAAGTAATAGCCAGATAAATGTTTTATTACTGATGCCCTGACTGACTTAATGGCCAAACTAAATACATACAGTACATCCATGCATGTCAAACACTTACGATTACATCAGGATGATGTAATGCATTTATCTTTGTTCTCCGTGGCTCTTCATTAACTGTATAAAAAGCTGCTTCTTGCTCATATAGACTATTTGGTCTCTTGCATACAAACACCAGCCATCAGAAATCTAGAAAGGAAGAGCCATGTATCACAAACGAAAAGGTTGCAATTAAGGCATTTAAAGTAGGTAATTAGCATATTACATTTTCAGTGCATTCCTTGCAAGATTTAGTAAATGCATCTTTAATAGATGCATCTTTAAGAGATCCATTTGCATGCTTCAGAAACAGTTCTAAAAGCAGTTGTGAGCACTTTAATGCTTTAGTAATCGTCTTCTTAAGTGCATATTGATTTGAAACGTCTAATGACAGATTATGTTTAAGAGTGTTTGTGTATTCTTGCTTATAACCCATTTTTCTAAGCTGCATGACTGGTCACTAGCAAAAAAAAATAGAAAAAGAGGGCAGTGGAAGTCGGGGGGCTTCATGGGAGGAGTTGGGCTCTCCGGCAGTGATTAGTGGCAGCTGTGGAGCATTCATGTTGCGTCTCTCCTCTTCACTCCAACAGGCCACAAAATCCCACCAATCACAGGGCACCTCTTTTAAACAGCGCAAAATTTGATTTCTTAAAGGGGCCGTAAATGGGAGAAGCGGAAGAATTGTTATGATTTAAACTGGTAGCCTTTACTGGTTCCTGACAGGAAATATGTATATTTTCAAAGCAAAATCAGGTTATGCAAAAGCTTTTAAGCTATTTTTTATGGGTGACCCACTCGTTGCAAACAAACAATGACATCATTATTTCATTTAACAAATTGAGAGGAGAATTTATGGTGGTAAGTATTTGTTTATTAAAAGATGAGTCGAAGAGAGGTTCACATTTGGAATGTGAGGCTAGACTGCCTTGTACTTCACCATGTTCCCTGGCAAAGAGTCCATCATATTCCAAACCTTGTATCAAAACAGACTTTATGTAAGACCCACATAAAAATAAACAAAATATGTTTAAGTGCAAGAAACAAAAATACAGGTTTATGGTTGTTGTAGTTGTTGTTTTTAATAGAAAAAACGGCAGTCTTAAGTTGAAAATAAAATGTTTCATCATATGAAACGAGGATATGGAATGTACCTTTTTTTTTTTTGCTTTCTTGGTTTTTCTTTAGCCAGACCACCGACATTCATTATTTGCCCATTATGGCACATTTTCAAAAATGAGTCATTTTCAAATTGGTTGCAGGACATGAATTGTCCAATTTTGTGGGTCAGTTTAAAGAGAAATGGTGGGTTTTTTCTCCACAGAAAAGCACACCATGTGACCATATTCAGTTACGATCAGTTCCAGCTGATTTCTTTATTCATCAATGACTTCAGCATTATGACAAATAATGATGTTGACAGAGCAAAAGTCTGCCTGTCCATCATTTTGCTACAAAAATGCAAAAAAAAAAATGCAAAAAAAAAAAAAAAAAAATGTAGATGGTCTGCATTTACAAGTAAATATATTGCACAAAAAAATGAAGGGGAAACAGTATGTGCCATTAGAAAGAAAAAAAAAATCCAGTCTCACACCTGCGATTTGGGACCCATCCACATATCACGAGTATGATATACATAAACTCCTAACTTTACTATTTTACAGTACATATACAATCTTGAAACTAATACCAGCACTGAGGTATGCATCTCCCCCCTCCCCAATGCCATATGTTCTACAAATACTCAACAAATTTGATCTACAGCTGTACAAAACCTAGTTTAAAATCACAAGGCATTTTTGATGCAAGTTTTAATTTAAACTTAATCCTTAAACCAGGACTCCCTTGCATGCTTAAAACAAATGATAAAGGGAAGAAGTGCCTGAAACTCACTGAGTGCCCAGTAAGAACATTCCCTTTTTAACTGTACAAAAATATGCCTGAAAATAGTTTGCTTTCTTTTAAAAAGATGAGGTCTGTTATGTATCAAAATGCTTCCTCTAACACCTGCAACTCTAAGGAGGTTTAGGCTGCTTAAGTTTCAAACCAGTAGGTAAACAGAATCAGTAAAAAAAAAAAGAAAAAAAAAAAAAAAGGTTTTAACAGAAAAAGTTCCGGCATTTAAAAATGACTAAACGTTTGAAAGAAACGTCCTGAACAATAATAGTTCACAGATTTGCTTTGAGTCAGTCCACAGTCTTTACATTTTCAGCTCCCTGCAGTTAGAAAGAGGGTATAAGATGCATAGAAGTTCTCAGATTTTCCCTTTGTGGTCCGCTTTAGTTGAACAGTAATTGTAGACCTACAGAAAAATCCATAAAACCCTGTCATGCTGCCAGAAAAAAAAACGTCTGCAGACTTTTTTTCTTTTTTTTCTTTTTTTTTTGCTACAGTACCAGCTTCATGAGCATCTAATTCCTCAAACCTCTCCCCGCCTATGGCAAGCCATTTTAACATTTATTCTTTTAAAGTAACTAGTATCTATTTTTTGTGAACAAAAACTAGTCACTATTGGATTACTTGCTAGTAATTAAATAAATACTAGCAAGTAATCCAATAGTGACTAGTTTTTGTTCACAACTATTCATTAAATATTTGTACTTATTCACTGCATACTAACACATTATTTTGCAACTAGTTCTTAGGCTACTTTTTTTTATTTAGTGGATATTCCAGTTTTCCTAGTATTAAAAAAAAAAAACATTGAAAATACACTAGTACCTATTTGTTAGGCACTTGTGTTTGGTTCAGCTGTTACTAGTAGCATTTTGAATTAAACTATAAAAAAAGCTATTCTGATTAGTTATGTCATGTAAACTACAGTAACAAGTGAGGTAAGAAATGTTAGTACTGGAATAGTGACCACAGGAATAAGTACTAGAAACTAAAAATTAAATAAATACTGGTCTCATTTGGATTACTTACTCGCAATTAAATAATTGGTACTAATAACATAAGCATAGATACTAAATAGTTTAAGAAAATAAATGTTTAAAAGGCTTGCCATACGCACCTCCTTCCCAAAGCCCCTATAGGTGGACCACCAGAAGAAGGCAGGGGAAAGAAATACGTACAGAACAGAGCATTATACCTTTCCCGTGTGTTATTACTTGGGACTTGTCTTATTTAGTATGTAAAAACCAAGTCAGAAAAGTTCGCTTCGAGCCAGTCCCCAGCTATCATTTCGCTGAGCTCAGGCGTGCAATAGTCTGGAAATTCAAAGTGGGAGCCCAGGCTGCCCTCGCTAAAAGACTCCAACTCCTTATCCACCAGAGAGAGGGAGAGATTCCCTGGATTTGGGTTGCCCAGCTCCGAGCTTTGCGCGGAGGAGGCGAAGTTCAAACTGAAGTCAAAAAGCAAGTCGTCCGCGTCTTCGCTTGAGCTGGAAGACGTGGAAACTGACCTAGAGGATGCTGGTGAGACGGATGCGGGATACATTGTGCTCTGCTTGGTGATGTTTTTGAAGTTGTAGAAGAGTCTGTTGTTCCGGACCTCCTCGTACATGCTGGCGCCCTCGGACTCTGTAGACGAGCTTAAAGTTGGGCTGGCGGGAACTTTTGCTACATTGTAGGCTCGGATCGGATCCTCTTCCTCCTCCTTCACCCTGACCCGAGAGTCCTCCTCGGAGTCGTTGTCGTCGTCTTCATCCGTGAATTCACTTTTAATGACAGTCTTTGAAACTTTCATGCTCTTAAACGCGTACTCATCTCCGTAGACATGAGATGATTTGCTTCCCGTCTTGTTCGTTTTCAGTTTGGGACATTTCTTGGAGCTCTTGGACATTCTGTTGCAGGACTTCTCTGGAGATGGGGCTGAGGGTTTGGAGGAACTGTCCAGCTTTGGTTTCTTCTTGGGTCTGTATTTGTAGTCAGGGTAATCGGCCATGTGTTTCAACCGGAGTCTTTCGGCTTCCCTGATGAAAGGTATCTTTTCGCTGTCCTTCAGCATTTTCCAGCGCTTCCCCAAGCGTTTGGAAATCTCGGCGTTGTGCATGTCTGGAGACTGTTCCATGATCTTTCTCCGCTCGATTTTAGACCACACCATAAACGCGTTCATCGGTCGCTTTATGTGTCCGGTCGCTGTCTTGCACCAGTCTGGGTTTATCGAGACCATGAATTCACTTTCGTCGGAGTCGGTGGCTTCTCTGGACATGCTGTCCGTTTCGCTGTTGTCCGTTTGCTGCACCATGGTGCCGTCGCCGTGTTGTCAGTCCAAAATATCACCCGCGTGCGTCTGCTCTCTGCGCCTTAGAGGTTCACCCACTCTTTCCAGAGTTACAAGCCGCCTTCTTAACTACTACTTGGCTTTTTCATGTACATGACATCATGGGTAGCGCTCCAATCACATCCTCTCCACTCCGCCCTACAGACTCCATGCACCGCGCTTTAACCCTTAACGCGCTCCCGTCTGGACCCACGCTGTGCGAGACAAGCATATCACTAGATAAACTGAACGGGAATGTGAGTGTCAACACATAAACACGCGAAACCAAACAAACCGTTCTCACCAAATGTTTCATACTCCTTTATGATGATGTGACACTATAGTCTTATGTTATAGAAACATTTGCGTATGGAAGCTCTTTTCTCTCACCATTCAGACTCTCTCTTAATAAAATACTGAAGGTGGCGCTTGGACACTGTTCCTGTGTTCGTATATGGGTGATTCTTCAATTAGGGGAAATGTTCAGTCTTCTGGGATGGTTTTATAGGAAGAAAAGCTTTTTAATAAAACAATAATTCTAGGATAGATTATAACCACAATTCTATCTATTTAATTAGCTGAAAATATAAGTGTGCTGAAATGTTCAATTATCAGGGCTTGTTCCCAGACATTACTACAACTTTGCCTTGATAATATGTTAAAATCAAGAAGAAAAATATAAAAAGTATCACTTCAGTTGGTATTTGGTATACAGCTGCCATTGCCAATACAGTTAGCAAGCAATTTCAAGGCTAAACTAAACTTTAAAAAAAAAAAATCATTACCATCCCACATCATATCAATAATACAAACACACATTACACCACTTGAAGGTAGATTGATCAAGGCTACAATCAGATTTTTATTCAAGGACATGTAATACATAATTTAGCGTAGATGAAATATTGTTTGAATTAATTCATTTTTCAAGATTTTTCAAGTAGTTAACAAAGCCTATCATTAAAAAATCGTCCTTACATCAATGATGATATAATAACATCTACTTTTTTTCTTTTATTTGTCTCGTAATTTAACATTTTACTCTAATTTATCATTTGATTAGGATATAGAATTGGTGGTTTTGCAATATTAATGATTACGGTGCTTCTTTTTAAAATGTATTTCTGCATTTAATGATAATTATTCACCATCATTGTAAATATTCTGCAATTCCATATTTAAAAAAAAGACTTTCCCTAGAGCTATCCATTTAACAGAGCACTTGTGCTTGTCTACTGTGTCTTATATCTGCCAGGGAATAAATTCATTTTCAGTTTTCTCAGCAAAAAGGGAAAAGTAAATGGCAGTTCTTGCTTCATTCAAAGCCAACTGATCCTTTTTCCTGCCCACTGTGGTTAGCAGTCAGTAATGTTACTTGAAACTATGCATCTGCCAAGGCTTCCTGTTTTCTGTCCCCTAGAGGGCAATCACTAGCCCTTCAGAGACCTTACATCACCCTCACCTCTGATGATGGAAGAAATTGCCCTGAGCAGTGGACATGTGACTGTAGTTTTGCCTAAAAAGGTAAGGCTTGGGGTAAGACAAGCACGAATGACAAGCAGCAATCTGCTGCCTGCATCTCTCTCACAGTGACCACGAAACTGCCCCCACTCACTCATATTTCTTCAATTCTCCTTAAAATCTCAAGGTCATCAATTTGTAAATAAAAAACACATGGTGACATACAGAAAACATATACACTCTGAAGCCAAGACATTCTCCTCTGCTATTGGACAAGAAGAAATGTTGAATGAGCAAGTATCCATGGTCTGCTCTCTTGCTGTGGTGCGGTCTGTGTTACATCATCGTTCTTGTGATAGGCTCACAAACAGAGGTGAATCGGAGCTGCCTAATTATGTGCCACTCATTAGCATGGCTCGTTAAGGGCTGTGAATGAGGTGAGAGTGTCAGCCACTGCAGAGGTGTGAGTCATCCTGAAAAAGGGAGGGTCTCTGTGCAGGGAAATCTGAGACATCCTCTGCTGCACAGTGCACACACACACACACACACACACACACACACACACACACACACACACACACACACACACACGCGTATACTTATACATTTTATATATATATTAGTGCTGGGCAATCAATCGCGATTGATCGCATCCAAAATAAAAGTTTGTGTTTAGATAATATATGTGTGTGTACTATGTATAATTATGATGTATATATAAATACACACTCATTCATATAAATATTTGCATGTATATACTGTATATATATTTATTTAATTTATCTTAAATATAAATATAAATATTTTATATATAAATATAACATCTTTTTCTTAAATATATACATGCATGTGTGTGTATTTATATATACATAATAATTATACACAGTACACACACATATATCATGTAAACACTTTTATTTTGGATGCGATTAATCGTGATTAATCGATTGCCCAGCACTAATATACACTAATATACAGCTGCCAGAGGGGAACCACTTTTGGTGCTATATAGCACCATATCTTTAAAGGTGCTCTACAGCACCTTTGTCAATATCGCATTTTATTTCTTCAACAACAGCACCAACAGTGGTTCTTTGGCTCGTAAAGAACCTTTAAAGGGGCTTAACAGGTTCTTTGTATGGCAGTGGTGCTATAGCAACTTAACCACCCCAAAGAACCAATGAAGAACCACTGAAGCACCAAGATTTGGTGTTATACAGAACTTAAAGTGGTTCCCCTATAATTACGAGCCAAAGAACCACTTTTAGTACTATATGGCACCATTTTTTTTGTGTGTGTGTATATATATATATATATATATAGTCTATCATGGCAGGTACTTTCTATTGATTACTGTTGTAATACTACCAACCTAATGAACTTAACTCTCATAAACCTTTTTGAATTTTCATTAAAACATTATTTACCATGCTTATTAGAATGATTTCTATGTGGGGACCACTGGCTGACATGTGATTTCAGGTTTTACTATCCTTGTGGGACATTTTGTCCCCACAAAGCAGACAAAACCTGACCAAACCAGACATAAATGCGTGCACAAACACACACCCTACAAGTACCAGAAAGGATAGGTAAGTCAACAAGAAAAGCATTTGTGGTCTTCGGTGTTGCTGTCCACATGTGCATCCTCTTATTCTTTTGAAAATCACACTGTTCTTCCAAAAGAAATATATGAGTTGAAATATTGTGTTGAATTGAAACATTATTATTATGACTGGCTGTATGAAAACCTGCTTTGCTTTAGCAGAGCCTCTTTAAAATACTCATTGTGTATTTGCAATAGAGTAAGTAAAGAGGGTAACACTATATTTCAATGGTCGACTTTAGACGTTCTATAACTACATATCAACTTATTCTACTAACCTGAACCTTATCACCTAACCTAACTAATACTCTAATGAGAGATAGCTAACATGTAGTTAAAGTTACTTATAGTTAGTAAAATGTCTAAAGTGGACCATCAAAATAATGTGTAACCATAAAGGGTGTGGTGTGTGTGTGTGTGTGTATATTTGTTTAGTTTTATTTGTTCTTAGCTATATATATCCCTCATAAAATATTCTCTCAGTTATCTAAACAGCTGTTTCTATGCAAGAGCACTGAAGCATGGATCAATACAGAGTCAGGGTAAGGGTTATCTGATGCTGCAGATGCATGGATCCATCTCCTCTGCATAGCCTCTAGACAGGTGGGCCTCCTCCGACTGCTATCTGGTGAGTTAACAATGATTAGGAAAAGGGGTTGTTATAGGGGCCCATAGAGACGCAAATAAAGTTCTCACTTACATAACACATTCCTGAATATTCCTCTTTCTTTCATGGAGTGGTTCTTGTCTTGAAAGGGTATTTTTATGCAAATAGCCTGATCACCTGATAATCATCATATGTAACGTGTGGATGGTACAGATATTTGCAACCTATCAGGAGTTGCTATGGCAAAGGAAATGCATCTGGATAGTGTTGTTAATGTTATCTCAGGAGTTTTACACTGAAGTACACTCTGTACTTTGATAAGCTGAACCTGTGTGGAATAAACAAGCGTTGATTTAAATGTAGGTAAATTGTATACAAAACGTATAATCGTTCTAACAGTCAACATCTGCCAGATGAAAATACACTTTTAATGTAGCAACGCATTCATGTGAGACAAGAAACTACTAGGACAGTAATGAGTTTCACAGGGGATGCAATTTACTCAGGAAATCAGTATAATCATAGCCGAAAACCAGACTTAAAATAAAAAAAAGAAAACAATTCTTAAAGCATAATTAGAACACTATTAAAGAAGAAATATTTTAATGAACATATCTCAGTTGAGACATGCATTATACACTGTGTGCTATATGTAATACATTTAGATGCCAGAAAGTAACTGCTTGCTTTCAGGTCAATTTTGCCAGGCCCTGTGAAGAATGAATAGTAGCACTGTGCATCTACCCTTGTTGGCAAGTAACTCAAAGTAGTGAGAGTAACTGAACTAAACCTTTAGTGTGCCAGTAGCTTAGTGATGCATCACACAGTTCTAATGTCAAACTATATTGTCCTCTTTTGGAAAGATATTGTACTGAATGAATTTGTTCAGATCATTTTGTAAACAAATCTAGAAAATAATAATACAAATAAAAATCTCGAAGTCACCACAGCAGGGTCTACTAATTTAAAATAAATATTTAGTTACATTTTGCTGTTCATTACTATTTTTTTTTTATATATACAGTTAGGCCTATATAAATTATAGTGTAGGGGAGAGCGGGGCACACCTAACACTTTTTGATTTTCTCAGTTTGTGTAAATCCACTTAGGGTTCATTAGTTTCATTAATTTCACACGTCTAGTACAATTATGTGGTTTTGTTTCATTAATACAGTGTATACATTTTTCTTGATTTACCCTGAGAGAATGGAAGTGAAATGTGACAACATGCCCCATAGTTGGGGTACATGTGAGGGGCACATTGTAACATGACCATATGACAGCTTAAAATATTATCTGATCTAATAAAAAAAAATATATATACAAGACAAACTAAAATATTTTATCAATAAAATACAATTATTAACTTTTTCATATAAAATAATGGCATTTTTTAATAATTATACAGCATATACAGCATATATGCTATACAGCATAGTTCAAAACAATAATTAATAATTTCTGAACATTGACTCTCAGTCTTTATTCACCTTTTTCTCATGGTTTCTCAATAGAATTCATAAAAGTATAGAATGTAATAGCGTAGTTCTAATAGGGGCACATTGTAACGCAGTGTGACAACATGCCCCACCTGCACAACTGGGATTTAACCCCGGCTCGTGTCTTCTGCTGGTTAGATAAGCATTAAAGAACTATCTTAACTGTTAACAGATATACGATTAAAATAATATCAGATTTGTCTAGTTTTAAACAAAAAAAAAAAAAAAAAAAAAAACAAACAGAGATGAAAAATGAACTTAAGAAATTTACTTTTGCTATGGTTAAATAAATGTTCAGTGATATCTTCCAAAGATTTTTTAATGTTCAATTTTTTCTCGATATAATATTGATAAGGCAACTAGTAAATACACTAAGTTTCGTCATGCTGGCATGTGTTACAACTAGCCCCGCGTTAGGTTGTGCCCCGCTCACCCTTATTTTAGTTCTATTTTAGAATGTTCATTTGTCCAAAAACTTTCCTTAAGCCAGAAAATCTATAATGCCCCTGTAAGTATCTTCAATGTAATCAATGTTACAAGCTAACTCTATTAGCTTGTAGCACAGACAGATACATTTTCAAAAGATTAACTAGCCTACTTTGAAACTAGCTTGCTAAGCTACACATAATTTAGAGTTTTTTCAACATTGACATTTACAACGTTATTGGTTCAAACTGTAATTGTCACAAACCAATATTAATTGGCTGTAGGGTGTCAAACTTCTTTCACTCCCTCAAGGTTCTGATGTTTAGCAGACATTTGACACCTGAGTACTTGTCATTAATGTAAACAGCTGATGCCTGACACTCTGGAATGTCTATCACATGACACACTAATACAGTCAACAGCTCCCAAGTCTACCCCTAAAGTGCACCACTGTTTGGTAAAACACCCCAGAAGACTGGTCACAACCCCTGACTGTCAATTTCTCGAGTTAAGCTACAAAGAAGTGAAAAGAGTGTCAAATATAAAACTAGATAGTGTGTGAATTTCAGTTGCGGCCACAATCTGAGATCCAACCACTGAAATTCACTGAGAAAACAAGTCAAAGCTTCTGTTTCAGCTCACAGTCTCGCTTTTCACCAGGGCAGTGGAAACGTGGGAATGCTTTTTCTTGGCCGTAATGATGTCATCACCTTGCTTTCAAAGGCCCCTGGCGTCTTGACATGGCAACATTTCACCTGTTGTCATTTCTATGTCCACGCTCCCAGCCTGGCTGAGTGTGCCATTGCATTCAGGGAAACATTTTCACTGTACAACTACCTCCTGAGTGTTTGTATGCACTCTGTCTTGGGCTAATAAACATGGTCTGAGAGAGCCCTCGGGGCCGACGAGGCCGGGTAATGAGAGTATGTTTAGTCTGGGGATGCTGGGACAAAATCTGATGGATTGCATGGCCACAGCTTAACCTCCTCTAATACATATTGAAGTACAGAGAGAGTGAGTTCTGCACACTTTCACTTTTTCAAATGCTACTTGGGAAATGGATGAAATCAGGTTCCAAGATACTCTCATGATTTTTTGAAGTAAGACATATATTCGACGGAAGGCTGAAATGAAAATAGCCCATGCTGCCAAAGAGATCTCGCCAAGCAAAAAGCACAATAAATCAAGGCTTTTCTCACTTCATTGTGAAAGTGCATGTTTAGTGAAATGGTCTGCCGTGTCCAACAAGCACGAACTTGTGCTTTCATGTAAATAACAGAAAGAACATGATGAGCTCTGATGGAGTCAGGGTGTATGGTTAGTCACCCTCAGACGTATCCTGCACTCTGAAGTTTCCGTTTATGATCTTTGCACCACAAGCCCAATTGTGACAGTTCAAAGACGCCTTGCAGAATACATAGCCCTTGGGCTCAGCAGTCTTATAGAGAGGACTCACCCTCTGTAATTAGCAGCTTTACATAATCCAAAATTAAAGGTTAGATTCACTTAAAATATTATATATTTTTTTCATGATACAAGTACTAATTTACTTTAAAAATTATTGTACTTATTTAACTGTTCACTAAATGTCTATTTTTTTTTTTTTTTGACAAAGCTTAATCTCATTGTAGCCCAGAGACACTCTCATTCATCCAAAATACAATTAAAAATGTACATTTTACAGCCAAAAAATATTGTTTTGACAATAAACAACATTATATTTTATTTGCATAGCTTTTGCATAGCCCACAATGACCACAATGTGTATATAAGGAAAGTTTTAAATTGAGTGTAATTTTTAGTGTTATTGCTGGGTGCTGTAGTTCTGTCTAATTAAAATGTGTGGATAAACTGCAAGTGCATAAAAAGGACAAGGCATAAGAACCACGTTTAGTTTACAAGGAGACAAAAACATAAAACTGTAATCTGTAATTTACTGCAAAATCTGAATTCTTCGAAATAGAAGTTGTAGTGGGCTATAAAAGTGTCTCCTTTGCAATTACATGGTATTTTATTAGTGTTATCTAAATAGACGACTAGTTAGATCATTGAAAGCGTTGTAAAATCTGTGTAAAAACCGCCTTATCTGTGATATTTAAATTCAGGAATAATTAGTCAAAGTGGGGGTGGTGGGATGGAATTGGCTTCCCATTTCTACTTTTCCCACCTGGTACTCAAGCAGTAAACTCATTATAAAATGTCAATAAACTAGAAAAGAAGAAAAAAACAATTTCTTTAAAAAAATATAGCTTCCTGCCCCAGTTCCTTCACTTTCGAATGGAAACACATGAGAAGGTTTTGTAGAGCAGACATCTTTTAAAAAAACAAGGGAAAAGGGATCAGCTTTAGCACTTTTGATCATTCTGAGAAGCAAGGGCGGAAATTGTTTAAAAGTGAGCGTGTTTTCACAGTAAATCTGTTCAATGTGGCCATGGCTCTGTTTAATAGAGTAATGACCCAGGAGCTTTTAGTTGGTGCTGGCAGCTGTCTTCCTGGAGAAAAAAAGCCAATAAACATCTGCACCAAAGAAATGTTTGAGTTTTCATTTGCTTATTATCCGGGTTTTGCTCAGAAGATTTTTTTTTAAGCATGTGGGAATGTTCTTCTGATTGAGAGACACACGTCTCCAGGCCGTAGTTAGGTGATAATGTGTTTTTCTGTGGCACTTTCCATGAATAGCATAAAAAATAGTGTCCTATTACTTTTTTTAAAAGCACTTCTAGGGCACAAGTCCCATGTGTTTTGCTGTGCAATATTTTATAGTTTATCTAACTATTAGATATGTTAGATAAACAATAAAAAAACATACAATTAACATCAAGTATATTGGACCCTTTCTGTAGCATTTCGTGAATACAAGTAAATAGCTTTCTCAATACACAAATAGTTGTGACTGCATTCGTCAAGTTCAACCCTGTTAACAAAGTTATTGTATTAGTAGTAGCTATTGTATTATTGTTAAATAAATATTTTCTGTAATTTATGGGTTTATGAAGTAATAAGCAACATTTGGTCCCAAACTTGCAACCCCATATTGCCTGATCGGTTAATTTAGGCTAAATGTAAAACACTGTTACCCTGTTATTCATGATGGATGGATGGATGGACGGACGGACGGACGGACGGACGGACGGACGGACGGACGGACGGACGGACGGACGGACAGACAGACAGACAGACGGACAGACAGACAGACAGACAGACAGACAGATAGATAGATAGATAGATAGATAGATAGATAGATAGATAGATAGATAGATAGATAGAAGTTACACATTTTAGTTACAAGGCCCCAAAAACTGAAAACCTCATACAAATTTATAGACATGAAACAGCTCATATAATAAAGTTTATGGTCAATAGTTTAGTCAACAGTTTCTAAAGGTTAAATGCCTCATTTCACTGACCATTTGTTAAAAAGAAAAAAAAAAAAAAGAAAAAAAAAACTGTTTCAGATCATGTTTTGTACCCTACTGATGAAAGATGCTCTGTAAATTTAAAAATAATTACAGCTTTGAAAATCACTGTATGCATTGCCTTCTAAAGATCTTTCAACAACTTTCAAAGCAAACTTAATTTGTTTCTCATTATTTTGAGATATCGATCTAGATTTATGACTTTAATGTTAAGATGTAAACCATCAGAACACAATTGTCAGTTTAATTATATCTGCCTGTCCCTTATACAACCTTCTCAGGAGCCAAGGACAAAACTTGGCTATTTTTGTTAGGAGAGCATTGCCCTTCTTATGAAACCACAACTTTGATCATTTGAACAAAAAGCAAACAAAGTCAAAGCCATTAAAAACTCTGACATAAAGTAGAGCAACATAAGGAAAGTCAAACATTAAAATCACCTTGCTCATCTAAATAAGGACCACACCACTACATTAAATAGCCAACAATTCCTAATAATGTGTTGCCCTGAAGTTCAATACATCAGGACTTGCAAAGAAAGAAGTCAGAGGACATGACATGACTATGTATTCACCTAGCATAATATTTAAATTCTTTTCTGTATGAGAGGTTATTAAAATCTTTTTGTTCGCCGATTATTAGGGGTACACCCGAGGTTATCTTTGCTGAAGGTAGCCATAAAGACAGTCATAAGAATTCACAGGGTCAAGGAAACGTTTGACTGACAGCTCTCTTTTCCTATTACTCTACCAGAACAGATAAATGAAGTCCTGTACTTGCAATGAAAAACACAATAATCATTCTGTTTCACTAGCAGGTCAACAGCCACCAGCAATATTCATCTCTCAGCCGAGTAATAAAGTGTAGAGGTCACTCAAAGAGGGACAATGACCACTGCAGCGAGATTGATGGTCCAGAAAAGGCCAGCAAAATCCCAGCTAAATCAAAGCGATTCCATGTTAATGAAATCCCATCCCCATACACTGTAAATCATCTATGAACTAATCTATTAGTGATAATGAATTCACATTGGCAGTTTAACCTTACTTTTGCAATTCATTATTTTTGAGATTAACAAGGGATAGAATCTAAGTGAAGTGTCTGTGGGGAATTATGTCTGGGGGCTGCATTGTCAATCACAGATTGTGTTCTCGATGTCTTCCATTAAACGAGAGGAATTAAATAAGACTTTCTTTGATGCCGACAGCTTTCCTATTTAATGCCATTGCTACTTTCCCCAAGATAGTTAACTCTTCATTACCCAAATTAAAGGCATCCATCTTGCTCACTGCTGCCATATTGGCTTGACCTCTGCCTGTCACAACTTCCATGTAAGATGGTGAGTGATGAATGACTACCTCCGATCCCATCACCCCAAACCCAACTGAGTGTCCAACTCCCTCCAATCCATTTATCTCTAGAGGCCGTGCCACAGGCCTACGTTTAACAATGAGCGGTAAGAGCCCTAATTTACTTTTATAGAAATGATTTTAATTATATGCCTGGCAGCTCTCTGAGAGTTCATAAAGATTGCCTAAAGCTTTTAACACTGATCTGATGGAATCTCATCAGTTATAGTACAACGAAATGTGTTACTTTGATTTGAGGGAGGATTTCCCCTTCAAAAAGCTTCAGATTTGAACGCATACTTTTTAAACATTGTGACTACTGATAGACCGGCCACTGGTGACGATATAAATACATCTGTTTAAGTTTAGATGGACAGAGAAAAACAAAGTGGATGGAGTAGCTGATGCCTCTAATGTTATTGGTTCCTAGTTCAAGATGAAGGTTTTCCGGATTTTTACAACTCAAGAAACTGGAGTGGAAACATGTGGAACAGTTCCAGATTGGGCACCGCTCTGGCACAAGCCCCAGAACCCTGTCTGAGGAAAAATAGGATGCCTCATTAGTTGCCTGTTTCGTCAGTTATAAAATAAAGAGACAACTTTGTCGATGGATAATAAACAATTTCTGATTATTTCAATTTAGTTTCAGCTTGTTTAGCTTGTTTACAGTGTTGGGGGTAACGCATTACAAGTGAAGTTACATAATCAGATACTTTTTTCAAATAACTAGTAAAGAAATACATTACTTTTAAATGTACAACAAAATATCAGTTACATTTTTAAACAAGTAGCGCAAGTTAGGTTTCCCATTTATTGATTGATTTTGCATTTCCTTCAGCCTGAGGCTTATTCATTTCACTTTTGATGTAAAGGGCCCTTTACATTTGCCAAAAATTTAACTTTTGTTTCTTGTTACTAAAAAACAAACAAACAAGCTATCCCCATCCCAGGTGAGAAAAAGTACACTCTCAGAAAAAAAAAGATGCAAAATCTTTTCAAAAGGTACGCCTTTGTACCTAAAGAGTGGATATTAGTCCCTCAAAGGTACATATTGGTACCAAAAGTGTACATATTAGTACCTAAAAGGTACATATTAGAACCTTTTTAAAGGAGACTGTCCCAGTGACAGCCTTTGTACCTTTTTTTCTGAGAGTGTAACGCAAAAGCAACATAACATTACTTTCTATAAAAAATAACTAAGACCCGGAATTATTTTTTTATTAGATTTTAAATATTTAAATGTTTTGTCAAAATTATAATTAACTATAACTGTTTAAATACATTTAAAATACTCATTTCATTTTAGCACTTTATGTCTATATCTCATTTGCTGTCATTAAACTGTATTATAAATACTGATAATTACAGTTCCAGCATTGACAATTGTGAAGCTCATATCCGCTGACCCCTAAACAGGACACATTTGAATATAACTTCTTTTCTCAATGATATATTGTCCACCTTGTCTCAATACCCCCTGACCTCTTGTACCCTTTTCCTTTGTAGCCAGAGACAGCTCGCTCTCCAGACACACCTTACTTCCTGAGGAGAAAATTACTCCTTCCTAAGAAAGATGTATCGTGCTCTTTGGAATGTGTGGGAGCAGACAGGTACCAACGGAGAGGGCACATCACCCGAGATGTAATGCTGCTCTGGGTTCCTCCGTTCTCCTGCCAAGCTCCCACTAGTACCTGTCAGGGGGTCATTGGGAGCGAGCTCAGTACACACGATGAATGTATGTATGACCTTAGTGACAGGTGCTGCGGAGAGAGAAAGAGAGGGAGAAACAATGACCCAGGAGAGAGAGAAAGATATGAAACACTACATATAAAAAGAAAAGTCATCTCTGGAATACAGTCAGCCGTGGCAGGAGATTCTCTGAGTCTGAAACAATGAGCTCATCCAGCGCAACAGACTCATACTGACCGTTTCTGTAACAGCTCACTCAGGATTATGACTTAATCAGAGCAGCTTATAGTGCTTAGGTAATTATTTAATCAAAGCTGGACACGCCAATACAGCAGTACGGTAGATTAATTAGGTATAGAGGTGACTTCACCTCCGTCTCTCTCTGTCTGTCTGTCTCTCTCTCTCTCTCTCTCTCTCTCTCTCTCTCGCTGCGGCGCAGCATCTCAAGCGACTGGATGAGATTGCATCAGAGATGTGCAATACTCCAACTTCAGCAGGGAGCAAAATCAACACAGCGACAAAATCTGTCATGTGGAGAAAAAAAAAAAAAAAACAATATAGACATTGCTTAATTATAATTAGTTCCTAGCCTCCTCCCACTGACAGTAACAGAATCGATTTTTTAATTATTTTATGTAATTTGAATTAATTATTTTATTGATAAACACCATATAGTATGTGACCCTGGATTTTTTGTAAATTTCCTACCGTAAATATATCAAAAATGTATTATAAGTAGTACTATGCATTGGTAAGGACTTCATTTGGACAACTTTACAGGCGATTTTCTCAATATTTTGATTTTTTTGCACCCTCAGATTTCAGATGTTCAAATAGTTGTATATCGACAACTATTTGTCCTATCCTAACAAATCATACATCAATGGAAAGCTTATTTATTCAGCTTTCATGTGACGTATGAATCTCAATTAAAAAAAATTGACCCTTATGACTGGTTTTGTGGTCCAGGGTCGCATATGTGTAAATTCAAATACATACACTAATGTTCAAAAGTTTTGAGTCAGTAAGATTTTTTAAAAGAAATTTATACTTTCATTCAGCAAGAATGCATTAAATGGCTTAGAAGTGACCCCTGTAGTCAATAATTTTATCTCTTAAAACTCATCTTTGATCACATGATCAAATTACATATTTAAACGCTTTTTCCTGTGAAAAAAATTCTTTATGCCTTAAAATAGCTTGAATGTAACTCTACACCTTGCTTCATTTAGTATAAGTGGATCCATGAATATGCAAATTAGCCTTGCCTCCACTCACTCACACCAACTCAGAAATCCACTTGATCTGGCCAACTTTACTGTAGTAAAACGCTGTACAATAGTATCACTTTTTACAACGTCAGACGCTTAACTATGTTATCAAACAGCTAATAATGTGTTGCTAATGTTACACAAACCATGTTCCTGTTCGCCACCTCAGAGTCACACAGCTGCCTTCTAAAATCAGCATCCTTAGAAACGCTTTGAACATCATAACATCAGTGGAGAAAGGCATATAGTTCATCATAACATCGTAATATACATCATATACAGTACATAATTCACCCGCTATGTTGCTAAAAGTACCCGATTTTTCATTTCAACAGAAAAATATACCGGGATAACCTGGCTTCTCTTGAGGCTCCTCTGCTTCAGAGCGGTTATAGTTAATGATATGCTATAGCCCGCCCACACGTTGACGTGATTGGTTACAAGGTAGTTTGTGACATGATAAACACCAGCGATTTCAAACCGCGTTTATGAGACTGTTTTTGGTTCACTGCAGTTTTAAGGAGAAAATATTCAGCAATGGTGTTGACTTATGAATTTGCACATGGTTTGTCTGAAAGCATATTAAAAACACCACATACAAACAACATTAAAAACGTGATTTTCACCACAGTGCGTCTTTAAAGACATATATAGACGTATAATCTTACTAAATATTTCTATTTCAAATAAATGCTGTTCTTTTGAACTTTCTGTTCATCAAAGATGTATACAAAAAAAAAAAAAATGCATCATGCTTTCCACAAAAATACTAAGGAAGCACAATAATAAACACCAAATCAACATATTGAGGTAGAAATTTGTTCAAACAAATGCAAACTTGGCAAGCATAGAGAGAGATCTACAATACAGTGACAGATTTAACTGGATATTACTGTACATTGTGTGGAGGTTCATATGTTCCAGACATGTTAAGCTCTGGTGCTCAAGCAGTGCATTTTGTTCATCCTCGTTCCCTTTGATTTCCAGTTCTTTCAATAAAAATGTGGCAAAAGCCCAAAAAGAAACAGTGAAACACTTTGGCCTGAAAAACTTCCTCTCCTCTGAGGTTTGACAGCAACGGTTGTGTCATGATTTATAGTTACTGTGCATGTCATTGTGTTGAGTGGGGTTAGGCCAGTCGCAGCTTGGCAAACGCATGACTCAGTTGGCTCATCCTGACTAACCTGCTATTAGTCACATGCAGCCTGTCTGCAGATGAAAGCTGGGGAAAGACTGATCCTTATCTAGCTGATTAGGGATTCCTGACAGCTTTGACACTGAAACTCTGCGCAAACCGTGATTCAGATAAAAGAATGATGAATGTGGCTGCTGTATCTCAGCTTTGGTTCCGGAGGATTCCGCAGTGGAGACAACCCTCTAAATGTCCAAGATTAATGCCAGCCACATGATGGGGACAATGAGAACAATGAGATCAAAACACTTTGGGAGACAAAATATTGTATATAAATGTGACATGAAGAAATCATTTCTGTTTAAAGATAGACTTGTGACCTTCATGGTTCACCACCCAAACAGACACAGAGAAACTTCAAATGTCTTCACCTTGTGCAGTAAAAGCACATGATCAGTCATTACAGTGACAGCCCAGAATGCACCAGCACATGGCTGGGCGGTATGAGTAAACTAGACATGATGCCATACCGTTTATTACTATGGTACTACTTTACATTATTTATTTTATTTAGAGTAGAACAGTGTCATTTCCACTACATCTCAAATGATCTGTTGTGTTTAAAAACATTCTGTGATGGAAATAATACTTTGAACATTTTTTGGAGTGAACTGGCCAACTTCTTTGCTGACTTCTGTCATCTGATATATACACACAACTATATAATACTTTTATACTTTCAATTTGAACAAATGTATACAAATTTAAACATAATGTGACTAATTAGAAATAACAGATCTTAAAAAATATGCTGTTCACAAGAGATATTTATCAGATTTTTGGACATTAAAAAAAGTTGAAGAAACATGATATCAAATTACTCATAACGTGATATATTATGGTTAATGGAAACCATAACCTTGCTGTCCATGCGCTACTGTTCGAGCTACAGTAAGTTTAAAGACATTCTGTGATGGAAATTACATTTTTGGAGTAAAATAACAAACTCCTTTGTTTTTCTAACGCCAAATATTAACAATCAAATAATATTTTCACACTTTTAAATTTGAAAAAAATTGTGCTTAAACAGAATTTGACTAATTAGCAATGAAACATAAATGACACACCACAGCATAAACTAGTGATGTAGTCAAGACCACCTAACTTATTTTTAATCAATAAATATAATTAGAATAAGACACTATAGAGCTGTTACCAATCAAATGAAATCATTAACAACAAAATTCATCTTTGCACTGCAGAGGTGGTACAGAAGATGTATCTGAATCGGTAAATTACAAACGCATAAATAATGTTGAGAATAATGTTGTTGTTTTTTTTAATTGAATGTTTGTATAAAAGCAATATCATGTCATGCTCGAATTTGTGAAAACAGCTCTCTTGCTCTTGTGATATTCCTTAATTATATCACATGTTATAATATAAAAAAAGATCTCATACAAGTACTTTTTTGCAAGAATATCTTGAAATTTGTGAGCCTTTGTATTAATTTTGGTGACATTTTTGACACAATCCCTCATTAAATTCTGAACTGGCACAATAAATAAATCAAATTAGAAATAAGTTATTGATTGCATCTGAAGCAGTACATTTTACATCCAAGCACATATAAGAATGTTAATAAATAAATCAGACACCCCGGCAATTTAATAATATCCCAGTAGTTGTGGTCTTGACTAGTCTTGAGATAAAATCCAGAGTCCTCTAAGTCTGAGACTGAGACAAGACAGAGTACAAAAATGGTCTTCAGATCGGTCTAGAGTACTACAACACTAGCATAAACACAACATAAAGTTATAAAAAACACCCATATCTACAATGATATGAAATTACTTATACCTAGCATTTGTATCCTAAACACACACAGTTAAGTAATAACTTTTCATTTCAACAAATTTGTGTTTAAACATAATTTGACTGGACTTCATTTTTGACGCCAAAACAAAAAAGTTGAAGAAATACTATACTGTTACTGTGACATAAAATTACTCATACCGTGATATATTATGGTTATTCCTCCAACTTAAACATGTTTAGCTTTAGCTCACATGGCGATCAGGCCCACAAGAGTGGAGGTTAGCAGTGGTGGCGTCTGTAGGGAGGGTTAAAGGAACGGGAGCCCTGTGGCAGATGGTGGGGCTGGGGGACAAAGCCTCCCTGCCTTCAGCTGGATCTGGACGATACGGGGCATGGATGAAATATGCTGGCAAGAATCCACGTCCTTCAGCTTACACACATACACACTCTGACACCAACACACCACGGTGAGCTCTCAGCATGGGGGGTCTGCCAGACAGGGATCAAAACAACAGTCAAGACAGAGGCACAGAATGACACAGGAGGTGAGGGGTCTGAGGGAACACGGCAACTGTTGATTTCAAACGCCTGGTTTTTAACATGTCAGTCATGCTGCATTATGATTGGAACAGACTCAGAGCCTCCTTATTGGAATGAGCTCAAAAATAAACCATGAGATATTGTTCAGCAAGATTTGAACAACCTCCTTTCACCCCTATTAACTTCTACCACTCTTATAACTGTTCTAATTCACAAGTTTCATTAAACAAATTAAAATTCTGTCATCATTTATTCACCCCAGTATTATTTGAGTATAAATGATATTATATTATAGCATTCGTTAATATTTTGGAATAGATTTTATTTTTCTATTTTCTATTTTCACTTAAATTTATTTCAAGTTTTAATCATTTTGTTGTGTTTATGTCCCCCCACACTGTAAACCCTAACTCTCAAAATAATTAATTGGTTTGAGTAGAGCCAACTCAAATTAAACAAATTATTTCAAACAAATGAACTTTTATGAGTATTTAGAACTTTCTTTTTCTTTTGAGTTCTCAAAACTGACACATTTTAAGAAATCTGAATTGTTTCATTGTTTTGAGTTTTATGGACTTGTTTCTTTTAATTTAGACTAACTTAAATTTAACCGAAACTGGGCTGGGATTTCTATTTCCCAGCATGCTTTTGCCATGAAACTCAAAAGGGACAGTAAATGCCAAAATTAAGCGTTACATTTTTTTTTTAGTGCAAGATTACCATTAAGTGGGAGATTTAGTAGTGTTTAATGTTTTGTTATGCTAGTTCAGAAGAGTTTCTGTTATGTTTTTTTTTTTTTTTTTTTTTTGTAGGGTTACTACCAACACGGTGACAAGTGGAGCATGAGCTCAGTTTGAGAACAGATATATGTTAAATGTATTATATTGCTGTCCTCATTCAGCAAGTGCTATGCTACGCTAATGCTACCAAAGCATTGTGTAACCAATTAGCAAGGTGGCATTTATTGAATTAGCTAGTTAAAGCTAGTCAAGTTTCCACTACTAAAAATTTGAGATTACATGCTATTTTTAAATTAAATTTATGGATTAGTTTACTCAAATACTTCAAGTTCAGAGCAATTAAAATGCATGATTACAAAATAAAAATCTGCAAGTTCTGCTTACTTAAACTTTACATTTCTTAACTTAAAAAAATTAAGGTAACTGATTGCCTAATTTTTTTTTGTTTAGTTTTGCCAACTTATTCGGGTTTACAGTGCACTTGCATTCCATGGAAGAAAGAAAGTCATACAGGTTTGGAACAACATGTGGGTTTGTAGATAATGGCAGACCTTTTCATTTTGGGTGAACTAGTCCTTTAAGTT
Source organism: Coreius guichenoti (assembly GCA_039654105.1). Taxonomy (NCBI): domain Eukaryota; kingdom Metazoa; phylum Chordata; class Actinopteri; order Cypriniformes; family Gobionidae; genus Coreius; species Coreius guichenoti. The sequence continues at coordinate 26,648,268 of CM077177.1, read as the reverse complement.
TCAAATAGTCCCGTGCCTTTCACCTATTTTTGAAGGAACAGAATATCCTTGCAATCTGAATCTGCTGCTGAGATGTTCAATGCTAAACCTTTCACTCAAATATGAAGCTAATAAAAAATGCTTGTTTTAACTTTTCAAACAGGTGTTCACAGCAAAACTATTCACAGAGGAGAGATATTCAAAGAGAAAGGGGATGTGTGAGGCTTTGAAAAACCACAGAGTGGAAAAGATGGGTAAAACATCAAAGCTCGGGCAGGATGAATCAGAATCCGCTTCAGAACACCTCTCTGCTGGTAATAATTCAGGATTTAAAATATCAACAAAACAGAAACATGTAGTACCAGTGTAACATTTGTGCTGCAAGGGATTTATACACATTTCTGCTGTTCTCTGCGATCTGGATAACGGCAAGATTCAATACAGATCTGATATTGGCATCAGCCTCAAAGGGAAAATCATGTCTCAACTTATCCCTCACTTGTTTTTACAGAACATGTAAAGCCATATGGATTATGACAACTTAAATTCTGTCAGTTACATGCTTTTTTCAAAATATTTGTATGTATGCATATGTGTGATGTTAGGGTTAATTTCTGCAATCTGGTTTGCAGCTCAGTTTAGCTCAGTTCCTGCAGCTCAACTGGTTGAACATAGTGCAAGCAAGCCAAGGTCACGGGATTCCCAGGGAATACACATACTGGCAAGATGTATGCATTAAAAATACATTGTAAGCTGCTTTGGATCAAATGTAAGAGTCTTTCTCCAACTATGGCTCTTTCTTAAAACCCATTTTTAAATTTTTTTTTTTAGTTTTTAGTTTTTTCATTAGTTTAATTTGTCCACTAACAATATGCAACACTGTATTCACACATGCAATTTATTCTGAAAGCCACAAACATTTCTATCATTCCATCTCAAATTATGTATTTTGTTTAATTGCGTTCTTTGGAGGAAATGCCATTTTAAACATTTTTGTGCTAATTTCACATACACAATAATTTTTTTTTCACATATTATACATAATATGAGAAATTTCATGGAAGTTACGTATGCACACGCACGTGCACGCACACAAAACTGTGGTGCACCATAACAGTAGAACAGCTGTTTAAAGAAAATGTATGTAAATAATTTTCCCTCAAAAATTTTTGAAGCAAGTTATATTTATTTGACATGATGTGGAGTGACATGTCGTGAAGGCCAAGTATAGTAACCCATACTCGGAATTGATCCTCTGCATTTACCTCATCCAAGTTAGTGCACACATATTCTGCACACACATTCTGTTGACTATAAATGATGTTTCAACTCTCAGTGTTTTATTTGAGTATTAGTAGACTGTCTGCTTAATATTGTTACAATCCACGTCTGTCCCGGACTCCATTTCCCAGGATCCTCCCTGTCTCACACCTGAACTCACTTCCTCATCGTCTCTCCCGCTCTTCCCGGATTCCCTGCACCTGGTCTTTGTCATTAGCACTCCCTTTATATTGAACTCACTCCCTGCACTCCTTGTCCGTTGTATTGTTATGCTGATGTGTGTGTCGTGTTCTGTATCAGTTTATTAATAAAACCCGTCTTTGTGGAAGCCCCGGATCTTCTCTTCCCTGCTGCACTACACGCCTATGACAAATATCTGCTAATACTTTATTTTGATGGTCCCCCAGCAGATATTTTACTGACTAAGTAACTTTGCAAGTACGTCACTTTATTCTACTAACCTGAACCCTAACACCATCTACAAATACTCAATTAATACTCTGAGAGTTAGTTGATATGTAGGTGCAACATTACTTACTTAAGATACGTTTTGGTTGATCGGATCACAAGTAGACGAGGGAGACACATACCTGTTTACACCTGGTGTTTTAATCCATCTCTTTTATCCACTTTCAACCACTTCTGTCCTAATTTCTTCGAGAGGAGGGTCTATGGGCATGTAAATGTATGGGCTTTTTCAGATCTTTCGATCTAATGGACAAAATAAGCTTGTGCAATTTATATATGAAAGTGACCGGAGACGGTGGAAAAACATACAGAGCAGCAGCTTTAGTTTCTGCTCTGAAAGCCGCGAGACCACTCCGAACGTTGTGAGTCTATGTTAGAAATGGAGAACATTATAGGAAGGAGAACATTGCGCTTCACTCTTAAAATAAAGGTTCCAAATGGGTGTTTTAGCATCAGTGCATTAGAAGAACCATTTTCAGTTCCCCAAAGAACCTTTCAGACAACAGTTCTTAAAATAACCTTTTTTTCTTAGTGTGAAGAACATTCTAAAAATCTAAAGAACCCTTTTCCACTACAAAGAACCTTTTGTCCAATGGAAAGGTTCCATGAATGTTAAAGGTTCTTCATGGAACCATCAATGCCAATAAAGACCCTTTATTTTTAAGAGTGTTGGTAAGTTTTCATCTTCAGACCAAACGTGGGTCTTCAGCAGACAAAGTTTAAATCCCGTCTGGTTAGTGCGCTTCCCATAATGTTTACACATTAGGTCAGTACGCAGAGAGTAGGCAGTTTTTTGTGGCTGTTCGAACACATTCCAGCACATGAGCATCTACACTACGAAAGCAATCCGGTTGAATGCGTTTTCGACTACCTCTGGTAATGGTCGAAAGTGGACAAGCTCAAAAAGTTTAGACCCCATTTACACCTGTATTTAGCATCGTCCACTTGTGATCCCATCGACCAAAACGTATCTTACTACCAGGTGTAAACAGGGCCTTAGACCATCGAAAGGGGGACCATCGAAATAAAGAGTAACCAATTTTAATAGTTTAGTTGTAGACAGCATGGGTCTCTGGTACAAGGGTACTAGAATAAGCATTTATAAAGTAGCAAAAATATGTGATGACAGTTTGATATACAAGTTCCCAAGACTGTTAATGTCAACTTTATATATAAAAAAAAAAAAAAAAAATCAGAGACATGATTGTGGCCAAAGTTTGGCAGAAAAGACGACCAGGGTTACATGACGTAAATAAAGGGGCTGATCTACATCCAAACATGAAGGATTTTAACTGCAGATATGAAAGCATTATTACATAATTATTACATAAATAAAAAAGAACATAATTAAAAAATATTGAGACAATGTGACCAGACAACTGTTTAGGTAAGTACTGTATGGCTCTAACAGGCATCTTGATACCAGCAAAATCAGTTTTCATTTGTAGGTGTATAATTTTCACAGTGATTTGAACTAATGACAGTAAAGCCACAATTTCAATTGCATGTTTGTTTAGATGCATCGTTTTGATCTTTGTGGATTCCTTCCTGTGTCTTTCGTGCACGTGTGTTTTTGTTTGCCCTTTGATTTTTAATCATTGCGTAGTTTAATGTGATCTGCACAACACATAACCAGAGGTCAGCGAGTATAGGTCTTGTGCCATTTCATTAAGTCTTAAAACAAGCGGGCAGCTGCTCTGGGTTCACACATCAAAAGGACAAAAGCCAGAATATACATGTGTGTTTATCTCCATTCTTTACATTGAGAAATCCAGATGTCTGCAGCATGTGGTGCTTTTATTTGGCCATTAACTTGAGACACAATTAGAGCAGAACTGCAGGCCAAGGGCTTCCCGACTGCGAACTCGAGTCAAACTGTTTCAACAGGAACAAATGTACCATGAAAAATGTAACCGAGTTTAAGCCTCTGCTGCTCTTGTTTACAGACGTGCAGTATCTCAACACCTAATCCAGCGGTATTGCAATAGGTTGTTTCAAGTGCAAACATGTTTAAGCAGGACATAAATAAATATAGCTGGTCTCGGCGTGAGGAGACGTCTGGGTCTGCGCCCTGTGAAAGGATACATTGAATGGCCTCCCCACACAGGAATTTCTCTTATGCAACATCTCCAATTATAAGTGTGATTAAATCATTCATAACCCTGGATGCTGTTCCACAGTTCAAAGGGGTTTGAGGCAAAATAATATTTTGCATCAACAAAAACAAACCTTTTTATAGCAGCTCAGATCACAGTTTTAGCCATTTTGTTATTAAAAGGTTATGTAAAGTACAGTGGGGAGAACAAGTATTTGATACACTGCTGATTTTGCAGGTTTGCCCACTTACAAAGCATGTAGAGGTCTGTAATTTTTATCATAGGTACTCTTCAACTGTGAGTGACGGAATCTAGAACAAAAATCCAGAAAATCACATTGTATGATTTTTAAGTAATTAGTTTGCATTTTATTGCATGACATAAATATTTGATACATCAGAAAAGCAGAACTTAATATTTGGTACAGAAAACTTTTTTTGCAATTACAGAGATCATACGTTTCCTGTAGTTCTTGACCAGGTTTGCACACACTGCAGCAGGGATTTTGGCCCACTCCTCCATACAGACCTTCTCCAGATCCTTCAGGTTTCGGGGCTGTCACTGGGCAATACGGACTTTCAGCTCCCTCCAAAGATTTTCTATTGGGTTCAGGTCTGGAGACTGGCTAGACCACTCCAGGACCTTGAGATGCTTCTTACGGAGCCACTCCTTAGTTGCCCTGGCTGTGTGTTTCGGGTCGTTGTCATGCTGGAAGACCCAGCCACGACCCATCTTCAATGCTCTTACTGAGGGAAGGAGGTTGTTGGCCAAGATCTCGCGATACATGGCCCCATCCATCCTCCCCTCAATACGGTGCAGTCGTCCTGTCCCCTTTGCAGAAAAGCATCCCCAAAGAATGATGTTTCCACCTCCATGCTTCACGGTTGGGATGGTGTTCTTGGGGTTGTACTCATCCTTCTTCTTCCTCCAAACACGGCAAGTGGAGTTTAGACCAAAAAGCTCTATTTTTGTCTCATCAGACCACATGACCTTCTCCCATTCCTCCTCTGGATCATCCAGATGGTCATTGGCAAACTTCAGACGGGCCTGGACATGCGCTGGCTTGAGCAGGGGGACCTTGCGTGCGCTGCAGGATTTTAATCCATGACGGCGTAGTGTGTTACTAATGGTTTTCTTTGAGACTGTGGTCCCAGCTCTCTTCAGATCATTGACCAGGTCCTGCCGTGTAGTTCTGGGCTGATCCCTCACCTTCCTCATGATCATTGATGCCCCACGAGGTGAGATCTTGCATGGTGCCCCAGACCGAGGGAGATTGACCGTCATCTTGAACTTCTTCCATTTTCTAATAATTGTGCCAACAGTTGTTGCCTTTTCACCAAGCTGCTTGCCTATTGTCCTGTAGCCCATCCCAGCCTTGTGCAGGTCTACAATTTTATCCCTGATGTCCTTACACAGCTCTCTGGTCTTGGCCATTGTGGAGAGGTTGGAGTCTGTTTGATTGAGTGTGTGGACAGGTGTCTTTTATACAGGTAACGAGTTCAAACAGGTGCAGTTAATACAGGTAATGAGTGGAGAACAGGAGGGCTACTTAAAGAAAAACTAACAGGTCTGTGAGAGCCGGAATTCTTACTGGTTGGTAGGTGATCAAATACTTATGTCATGCAATAAAATGCAAATTAATTATTACATACAATGTGATTTTTTGTTTTAGATTCCGTCTCTCACAGTTGAAGTGTACTTATGATCAATATTATAGACTTCTACATGCTTTGTAAATGGGCAAACCTGCAAAATCGGCAGTGTATCAAATACTTGTTCTCCCCACTGTACATCAGTATGACACTTGACGTATATAAAGCGCACAATTAAAGGGGGTCAAATATGTGCATTTTCAGAAATTAAACCATATAGTAGCAAAAATTGGTTACACTTTATTTTAAGGTGTCCGTGTTACAGTGTAATTATACATTTAAGTACTGAGTAACATTAAGTAACCACATGTACTTACTATAGGGTTAGGGTTTGGGGTTACACTTTATTTTAAGGTGTTATTGTTACAGTGTCATTTTATATTTAAGTACTGAGTAATATTAATTAACTACATGTACTTACTATAGAGTTAGGGTAGGATTAGGGTTTGGTTGAGGGTTAGTTGCATGTAATTATGTATAATTTACTGTTATTACTATGATAAGTACATGTAACGTGTAACAAGGGAACTGTAAAATAAAGAGTTACCAAAAATTCTTACAAAAAGAATTACACAAAAGGCAACATATAACACAAATTAAAATGCAGATTATGAAAACACAGTATTGCAAAGTAAAAATCCAAGTATATCTGGATCATAATTAAGTTTTTGTTTTCATTTAATTTTTAGCAATCAAATATACTTTGTACACTACTTTAGAAAAGTTTAGGTGCAGTAAGATTTTTTAAAGAAGTTAATACTTTTATTAAAATTACTTAAAGGATGCAATACAATAAATCAAAAGTGACAACAAAGACATTTAAAAAGTTACAAACAATTTCTATTTCAATTAAATGCTGTTCTTTTGAACTTACTATTCATCAATCTAGAAAAACAGTATCACAGTTACCACAAATTTTAAGCAGCATAACTGTTTTTAACATTAATAATAATAAGAAATGTTTCTTGAGCACCAAATCAGCACATCATAAAGATTTCTGAAGGATCATGTGACTGAATACTGGATTAATCTGAAAATTTAGCTTTGTCATCACAGGAATAAATATCATTTAAAATATATATATATATATATATTTCACAATATAATTTTTACAGCTTTTCTGATCAAATAAACACAGCCTCTGTGAGCATAAGATCTTTGGTTGTACCTTGAAATATCCCATTTCATTCAGTGATGATTGATGTTTTTTTTTTTGCGCAAACTATTGAGTTAGACGTCTGAATACTAACCTCTCAGTTGCGAGAACTCATGTGAGAGACATGTTTCCTTTGAACTTGGACAGGACTGAGGCTGAGGCTAGATTTAGCCATCAGAAGCTGCCTCAGAAGAGCCATGACACGACCGGCACCCTTAAACTTTTCATCTGTCCGTTTGATTACTGCTGCACACTGAAATGGTATTAAGATGAAACGTCCAGCAGAAAAAAAGAAACTATTCTTTAAAGATATACTGCACATCATACACCTTTCAAAACCTATCAAGAGAGATGTGCTGGCAGTGCTTTTACAATGATTGTTGAGCATGTGAGAAGGCCACGCTCTGTGTAAGGTGGTCACTCTGTAAGGTCAGTTAGCCTTCAAGACCAGCGCACTTTGAAAGGGTCTGTGCGTGAAGCGGTATGACCAGTACCCTTGGATCTGGAGACTATACGCTTCTCTATGAACCCACTGGCGTTCAGTCACTTAACAGCTGACATTTTCCTACACTGAATGTGAGCGTCGCATCACGTCATGTCACAAGCAAATACAACCCATTATAGTCACTGACACTGTCTACACTGGATACAGTATACAGATGCGCCTTCAGTTTCTGGTATACTCCACACACTTGAGTCTGTCAACAACAGGACAAATGGAAGAGTGAAAGAATGTTCGCTTTGACGCATCCAGTTTAAACAGCTCTTTTGAGTCTATGTACAGACTTCAGAAGGATCCCAGCGTCGGAAACAAGTGGATGGTTTATTTTAATGGCGTCCCGGATCACGTCGGATAATTATGTTTGTTTGGAGCATTTCGTTTTGTGAACAAGGCACGGTGAAATGGAGAGTTTGCATAGAAACTTTTGTTGAAAGATGAAGCAGCCAACTACAGTATATTGGATCTGACAGCAGCTGCATCACAAAACGCAAGTAAATAATTTCATAATGCTTTGTCTGTAAATGACGGTTTTATATGGATAATGTTTTCAAAACACTTACATGCAATAGCAAGTGGGCGTTGATAAGGTTTCCTATGCATTGGCGTTAGCCAATCATAACAGTGGCTGTTCACTGACAAGCATTAAGAAGCCGCCCCATAAAGGGATCTTTCACCCCAAAATTATGTCATCATTTACTCCCCCTCAAGTTGTTCCAAATCTGTATGAATTTCTTTCTTATGCTGAACACAAAAGAAGATATTTTGAAGAATATGGTTAGCCAAATAGTTGATGGGGTCCTATTGACTTCCATATTATGGGAAAAAAAATACTATGGAAGTCAATGGGGTCCATCAAACATTTGTTTATTGACATTTTTCAAAATATCTTCTTTTGTGTTCAACAGAAGAAAGAAATTCATAAAGGTTTGGAACAACTTGAGGGGGAGTAAATGATGACAGTATTTAATTTTTTTGGGTGAACTACCCCTTTAAAAACGAACCATTTCAGACAGTGTCAGAATGAAGGTTCAAAATAATCATTTTTGTGCAAAAGAAAAAACTATTAACATCATAAGTGAACCAAAGGAACACATTAAAATAATAATAAAAAAAAAAAATCCATGTCATGACCCCTTTAAGAAATGCCCCCTTTGCATGTGAAATTACAGTAATGATCAGGAATCTTGTTAAAAATGAATTCAAAAGAAATTTTGATTCCTCATGGTATGATTCCTTTAAAGCAGTATTACTATTTTGAAGCACATGAAAAGGCCTTTTAGCTTGACAGACTTCGATAGACAAATCCTCTTCCATCTGGTCTCCAACATTTTTTCAGTTTGATACATATATGTACTCACAAATCCAAATATCTAAACGCTCCAACATGCTCTTGCAGTAACATGAGAGACTTTTTTTCCACTGAAACACAGATGTAGGGGATGCTCATCACAGGGAGGAAATCACACGCAAATCCACCGCCATAATTGGTTTCAGACATACGAAGACGGTAAAGACAGAACTATGACATAGGGCTCACTTTGTCTCTCTCACTTTATAGGTTTGTCTTCTCCTTGGCCTCAACCCTGAGGCCCTCCATATGTTGAAAGGTTAGAAAATCCACCCAAATGACCTGTTGAAAGCATTGTCTTGATTTACTGACCTGACTCCATTAACAAGTATTTATTTGAATTAAAATATTTACATTTTATTATTCTTTAAAATCTAAATTAAATTGTAAAATTATAAAATATAAATTAAATTTGTATTAAAGGATAAAGTAAACTATAAATTCAATTAAATTTTCTTTTGTGGTGTCCATGATAACATATTATGTCTGTAAGTAGTCTAAAAGTCTGCGGGCCAGAAGGAAATGTCTTGAAGTCACAGCAAGGTCAGGTATTCTATAACACTGAGCTTTCTGAAGCACCTGTTCGTTCTTGTCTGTTTGAAATGTGGGTTTATAGCAGGAACTATACCACTGCCAAATGTTTGAAACAAAAATGTGATCCCTGGTAAGTTCCTGTATTTGAGTGCCAAAGGTCACACAAATATAGAATAGAAGTTTTTCTAAAAGTTTGTGGAAAATACCTGTCAAAATACATGTTTCATCTTCTCACTTTTCTAAATAAATAAATAAATAAAACAATAAATCTGGATCCCCTGAACATTTCAAATACATCTTAGAAGTGTAATTGATATTTAAATCCCCTTACAGATCAGATTTCTTAAGCAAAACAGAGATAAAAGCATGTTGGGTGGAATAGTGCATGTCTGAAGCAACACCAGCCCAGGCTGGTTTTATTCTTAGCCAAGGAGCGTGAAGTCAAAACAAGTTAGACTTCCTGCTGGCCTCACTGCTGGTTTACAAGCCAGACCACTGTCAAGAGAAAGTCCCCTTTCTCTCTCTCTCTCTCTCTCTCTCTCTCTCTCTCTCTCTCTCTCTCTCTCTCTCTCTCTCTCTCTCTCTCTCTCTCTCTCTCTCTCTCTCTCTCTCTCTCTCTCTCTCTCTCTCTCTCTCTCTCTCGCTCTCTCTCGCTCTCTCTCGCTCTCTCTCGCTCTCTCTCGCTCTCTCTCTAGCTGAAGTTATCTTAAAGACAGTGGAGTCCAGGCTTGTTCTTTTATCACTTTATGCAGTGACTCTGAATACTTCCAGCTGCCAGTAATGAATAACTTTCACAAACTTTTTCTCTTACTTTATTTTCTTTACACACATTAATATCAACACATGAAAACAAACACAAATAACCCTTTATATAAATCTGAAACAGTGCTCACAACCCATGATGTTTCTTACATGATGTGGTGTATTGTTGAAGATATTCAACAACAATAAAACATAGGAATGCAGGAATTTGACTGGACTGTGAAAAAATTGGGTTCTAAATGACAAGTATAAGAGGGTTTGAGGATGTCAGATGAGTTGAAGCAAGGTTTTTTTTTTTTTATTTTTTTTTTTTATAACCAGTAACATGTATTAAGAATCTAAATAGGGTCAATTTGGATTTTTTTGTTGACTTATAACATAACATAAGTATGTATACTTTTATATAGTTACATACGGTTGCAATCAAAATTATTCAACCCCCTTGACCTGCAAGACAATTTGCTGCAGAGAACAACATTTTATGAAAACAATTCAACAAAGGCATCAGTAAACTATTAACCTATAGAAAGTTTTGCACCGAAGGTATTTTAGTGTTTTGGAAATCTTCTTGTAGCCATAGACTTTCTAATGTTTTGTGAGAGCTCTTTTGACTTGGACATGTTTGCTATTCAACTTTATCACAAGCATGGGCTAAATGTATGTATGTGTAACAGCACAAGCTAATTCAGTTTGGTTATAGAGTTTCCAAAGGCTTAATTGTGTTTTAACACAGTTTTGTACCATACCATACAAATAAGTGACTTAAAAACAGCAGCGTTGAATAGGGGTTGAATAATTATGACATAGCTGTATTACCAAAAAAAATCATATAACTCAAAAGCATTACATTATATATTGACATTATCACTTTTAATTTACCATTTACCAAACTATGTATCTTTAGAAAAGCTCCCATTTGCAAATTATTACAGTCTTCGGGGACTGTATATTTTTATATTTGTTTATTTATTATTTGATCAAAAGTGACATTTGATCAAAAGTTCTTTTCATCAAAGAATCCTGTTGATTTTTTTTTTTTTTTAAATCATGGTTTCAACAAAAACATGTTGAATGTTTTCAACATTGTTAATAAATGTTTCTTAAGCACCAAATCAGCATAGTAGACTGAAGTAATGATCTAATCTACCCCAAACTTTTGAACGGTAATGTATGTCATACAAATGTTTGTCCTTGACTGGGGATCTACCCAGTCTTCTGCTCATACACACTCAGAAATACCCAAACACACACCCCTGTACCCCTTTAACCCCACAGCCCATTCTCCCTGTGTTCTAGAAGGATGTGGGTGTTGATTTATGGACCATGTCCAATCGGTTGAAATCCCCCCTTCTCCTCGCTGCAGGCCAAAAGGGTCGCCGGGACATTTGCTAGGTAGCAGGCCAAGGAAAACATTTCGCGGCGTGCAGTCCCTGAATCACCAGCTAAGCAAAACTGGTAGGAGGAATTCGGGCTTGTAGTCAAAGGCCAGTGTATTCAGAAGCCAGAACCTTTCAGTCTAATTACAGACCCGTGTTACACACAGACTGCAGCAGGTGACAGTGAAACACTAGACAGTGCATCTCCTTGGCAGCGCTGGGAATTCTTTGCTTCCAAACCTATTCGGAGTGCTGAAAGAAGACAAACTGTTGCTCAATTACAGGATTAAGGCGAAAGAATGTTTAATAAGAGCATAAATATATTCTGACGTTGATTTAAAACAGCCACGATGGTCTCTGGCATGTTTAAATCGCTGAAAGGCACTTCACACAGTTTACCTCAGTCTGCATTATGCTAAGCTAAATGTATCGCAGCTGTTTTGGGTTTATTTGTTACACTAATATTTCAGTTCAGTGACTTCTGTCTAGCTAACTCTATGATTATTAGCTGCAGAAAACGTCTGTAGCCTCCGTAAGACGCAAACAAGCCATCCAAAGGCCACCAAGGGTTTGAGATTTAGAGAAGGATTTAAAGGGGTTTGTGGGTGTGCGTGGGCTGCAGCTGTCCTGAAACAGGAGAAGTCTATGTTGAGACACTAGCATCCATGTTTATGTTAGGACGGCTGCAGGTGGGCCACTCCAGTGGTCACGCATAACTTCACATCACATAGAGTTTCATTTAAACCTCTCTGGGTCAAGTAGTCAGCAACGTCTTCCCATAATCCATTGTGTTGATTCTAACATGTGATATGATATCAGTCATTTAAGATGCAATGATATTGCTAATAACAGTGGCAAAATCTTTTTTTGGAGTGGCAAAGTGCCAAATTTACCTGTCAGCTCTGATTAAACCACATTTATAATATGATTTAAGACTGCAGACGTTTGAATTGAGTGTGACGCATGATATTCAGACAGCACTCAGTGTGTGCGAGGACTATTAAATTAAAGCACAAACCATTAAGCTGCTATGTGTTTTAATAGACATTGCAAACAAAGAGGGTGAATTTATGAACACCAAGTGCCAATATTGTGTCTTATATAGCAGTGGTTCTCAAAATGTTTTAAAAGGATGCAAAATGAAAATAATACAAAGCTAAGATGGCAACATTATTAGATCTCTGAGAAAAAAAACTTCCCATATTAGTTGCTGTCATCAAAAGTTGTGCAGCCAATCAAATTCTAGTGCTTTTTTTTAATGCAAATTCATCTGTTACTTGATATAAGCTATAGTCAAATTATAAGTATAATAATTATTGAACAAAACTACATGAGGCAAAACAAAATATGAGCCAGACATTAAACACTGAATTGCAATGAGAACATGGTTGTACTGTAAATTATTGCTTTAATTTTAAATGTACACTACCATTCAAATACTTGGGTCGGTAAGATTTTTATTGTTTTTGAAAGAAGTCTCTTATGCTTGCCAAAGGCTAAATTTATTTAATGAAAAATACAGTAATAAAAGTAAGAGTGTGAAATATTATTTATCAGTTTAAAAGAATGTAATTTAATCCTGTGATGGCAAAGCTGAATTTTCAGCATCATTACTCCAGTCTTCAGAGTCACATGATCCTTCAGAAATCATTCTAACATGCTGATTTGAGCACCAAGAAACATTTCTTATTATTATTAATGTTGAAAATAGTAGTTGTGCTACTTTTTGTAGAAACGTTTTTTTTTGTTTTTGTTTTTTTTTTCAGGAAAGGACAATATATATATATATATATATATATATATATATATTTTTTTTTTTTTTTTGTAACAATATAAAAGTCTTTACTGTCACTTTTGGTCAATTTAATGCATCCTTGAAAGTATTAATATCTTTTCTCTTTTTTTTAAAGTCTTACTGAACCCAAAATTAAGTGTATTATTGAAAATTTAATAAAGGTATAGGATAAACTAGCAAGCTAATCAGCTAGAAGTTTACTAAGCTAGTATACTGAACATTTACAGTAGCTTGCTCGCTAATTAAAATAAATTAATAAACAGACAAACAACCATAAAGGTTACATACTATAATGTAACCATTTATAATTTCTCTTAATTATTGGCTGCCAAGAGCACTTTGCTCATGTCCAATCAACAAATCCTGAAGCAAAACCAAAGCCACACACTTTCTCCAGTCAGACTGTTATATAGGCACAGAAACTTTGAATGCTGGATGTTTGCAAAGGGGGGAAAAAGTGAAAAAAAAAAAAAAAGTCTTATAGAAAGTCAGATGCACAGCACGAAAGGAGTGTTGTGAACTTTGCTCTGCACTTCTCAAAATGAGCCGCACTGAATTCTCCTGTGCCGGTCTGTCCAAAGGGAGGCACAGGGAGAAAACCCTATTAAATTTAGGGGCGCACACTTCTCAAACTGACAGCCCGTGCTGAGACAGCAGAGGGACAGAAAAAAGAAAAGAGAGAGAGAAAGAAGAAAACACCCCCCACTCTCAGACATGTCACCCATGTCAGGTCCATGTCAAGGCAGCCTGGGAGGGAAAAGAGGCAATGGCTTTTTCAGTAGAGCCAGGTCAACACAAAGAGCACCTAATGATGTGTCCAGATACAGGTTGGCAGGGATGGACAGACAGTGTGTCCTCCGTTGAGAATTAATTCAGAAAACAGTCAAGAGGCTGGAGGGATGAATAACACTCGTCGTCTTCCTTTCCAGCCCGAGTTTGGCTTTTTAAAAGCAATAAAAGTCAGTTCATGCCAATTCTGGACTGACAAGTTGCTATTAATGGATGAAGGTTAAAGTAGAACATTAACGTCATTATATGATAATGAATGAGGAATTATAAGCCCATGATTTGTCAGGTTGTGTTTGGAAATGGATGAATATTTCAGGTAGCGTGTGCAGTCGGATTCCCTCCAGGCATGGGTAATGGGCAGATGTGCTGGATATGATGTCAGCAGAGACTGCATTATACTGCCGAGGAAGCCAGTGACTGACATAAGGAAGACAGTTTGAGACACACACTTCACAGAAGCTGGCGCAAAAACAAAACCAGGAATCCCCACCCACTTCTCCAACAGTTTTCTAGTCACGTCCATGACGTTTGACCTCACGCGCAAACAATAATATACGCAGATTCTTTCATGTGACACTGATTCTTCTCATGCATGTCAATAAAAAGCCAAGTGTACGTTAGATTTCAAAGAATTTCCGTCTCAGTCCTGTTTTAAGAAATATTGACTTCGTCATTGACTTCTTAAGGAGAAAGCAACTGAAGCCTCTGCCTTTTTCTGACATGGCTGGACTGATTTTGACTGATCTTTTAATCTTAGCAACATGGCTCAGTGAAAGAATTAATTGGACAGCAATGGAAGGATTGTGCATGCTAGGGGTAGCCTTATCCAGAGTAATGCTGGGAAATTGGAATAGTACTCATCTGTTTTAAATTGCTCACTGACTTCAAAGGTGCGTCAGTACAGTCAAATGACTTTAAAGGTAGAGAGGGAGTGGAATAATCATAGGGAAAGAAAGGATGGACAAAAGAGAGGGAGTTTGAATATAGAAAAAAAAAAACATCAGTAGATTTATTTTTATTTCAAGTTTGATGTCATCTCATATTTGCATGGTATTCACAACGTGTAGCTTTATCAATATATGATGTCTGTTGAATGTAAACAAGTACATTTAGTCTATTGGTAGAGTCGCAATTTGTTGCCACATTGCTGTGTTCTAGCTAAGTGTTTACTTACTGGCCCAGGTCAAAAGATCCCACCTTCAAGTAAAAATGATTATGTCATGGTCCTTAGCAACAATCTGGAGTTGAGTCTGAGGATGACCTTTTTGAAAAGCCTGATCAAACAAAACGGTAACACTTTAGTATGGGGAACACATATTCACTATTAATTACAACTTTTGCCCGAATAAACTCCTAATTTACTGCTTATTAATAGTTAGTAAGGTAGTTGTTATAGTGGTTATGTTTAGGTATGGGGTAGGATTAAGGGATGTAGAATATGGTCATGTAGAATAAGGAATTAATATGTGCTTTATAAGTACCAATAAACAGCCAATATGCAAGCTAATAAGCAATCACTTAAAAATGAGAATTGTTCCCCATACTGAAGTTTTACCAACAAAACTTATATAAAAAATATTACACTATCATTCAAAAGTTTGGTGTTGGTAGATTTTTTAAAATGTTTTTGAAATAAGTCTCTTATGCTGCATTAATTTGTACGGAAGTACAGTTAATATTTTGAAATATTAATACAATTTAAAAATAACCGAAAAGAACAATTTATTTGAAACAGATTTTTTTTGTAACAGTCTTTACTGTCACTTACTTAAAATTATTAAATAATAATAAAACTGCAAACTATTGAACAGTACTGCGTAATTGAATAATTGAATTACATAAGCTAAGCTAACAGGCTAATGCTATGCTAAGCTTGCACTCCAAACATATTAAACATAGCTTGCAAAACCGATGCTAACAAAAATAATAAATGTTCCTGTTTTCACAATCTAATACCTTGATTATATAGTATTGTTAATAGTATGTACCAGTTTAAAAGACACCAACTGTCGAAGTAAAAGTTCAGACAGCATCGTAAAGCAATTTTGTAGGATTTCTGTTCAGGTACTGCATAGAGTACCCATTAATAGTTTTTTTTTTTTTTTTTTCCACCAAATAGAATCGCTTTGGGGTCCTTAACGAAGTTGATTCAACCAAACTGATCATGAATGTATCATTACTCCACTAATAGTAAGAAAATAAGTGAATGAATTCAATTCCAAAAAAGCGCAGATGGGAGTGGAAAGTTCTGCGCATGATCTACAGATGACGCGCAAATTAAAGAACACAGACGCAGCCGGATCATTTCCATAATGACCAACGCAATCTACTAAGAGCAGTGCAAATAGCATCTGCTTTAAGGCATGCTTTTTTGGCAGGTAAATAATGGTGCAAATACCAGTAAATTGACAAGCGCAAACCTTTGTAAATCACCTTGCATGATTCATTTAAATACTTTCCACGCATACATTTTTCGTCTGAAAGGGAAACTCCTACAAATGCATATACAATAAAGTCAGCCTCAAAAAAATAACTCTGTCCACGCCTTTTCAGCGCAAATTTTTTACTGTGTCTTTTCGTAAATCCTGACATTAGTTTTTTTACCGCCAAAAGAGGGATTGCGCTGGCGCAAGCTGTAAATCTGGCCCTTAATGCGTAAACATTATGGGAAGCGCACTAGCAAGACGGAATTTAAACTTTGTCGGCTAAAGACCCAACTTTGGTTTGAAGACGAAAAAAAAGCAAAGCATGTTCCATCTCTCACCATTCCTGATTTCTAACACACACTCACAGTGATCAGTGTGGTCTTGCAGCTATCAGAGCAGAAACGAAAGCTGTTCTCCGTATGTTTTCCCGTCATCTCTGTGCGCGTTCATATGTAAATTGCGTGAGCTTATTTTGTCCATTAGACCGAAAGATCTGAAAAAAAAACATTTTACCCACCCATAGACCCTCCCCTCAAAGAAATCAGGACAGAAGAGGCTGTAAGAGGACAGAGGACGGATTAAAACACCAGGTGTAAACGGGTATGTGTCTCCCTCATCTACTTGTGATCCGATCGACCAAAACGCATCTTAATGCCAGGTGTAAAAAGGGCCTCAGACACACAGTATGCATTAAAACCAATTTGTGTTTGTGGATTTTAATGATTCAGTTTACAGAGCTACAGTAAGTGGCTAGGTCAACACACTACAAATTCATCCATTTTTTCTCTTTGATGCGAGGCACAGCAACACTAGATCTGGCTATTAAACTTCACCTTGAAACACCCTTACACGGTGCAATCGGGATTATTTGGGGTTACCAAGAGTGTCAAGTAGAAAATAGCGCATTTGTTCAAAACAAAGGCCTTCTGGGTTTCGTTCTCAAACTGTGCAACAGCGTAGAGAATGCCTTTGGCACTCAACAAATGTAGCAAGTGGCACATCGTCGCATTCAGTTACCATTTGGAACGTGTGATATGCATGCATGTCTTATAGGCAAGAATTCATGAGAATAAATAAGCCACTGAAACAGGCTACAAATAGACAAATGTGTGAGAAAACAAGGAGGATATGAAATAATTCAATGAGCTACTGATCAAATGTTGAAAATGCTGGTATCTACCTCAAAAGCTCAACACCGAGATGGCATATAAGGCAAGGGCCTGCTAATGCCGGACTGGAACCCAAACAAACAATCCAGACACATTTCCTGCTGCAAGAGGGGGAAGGTAGCTGTTTGTGCAAAGTGCTTACAGAGGGATCTCGATGAAAAGGTTAACGCTAAATCCGCAGACAGGCTGGGAGAAGTTTCCCTGCTCTGGTCTTCTTCTCTTTCTTTCTTTCTCTCTCTCTCTCTCTCTCTCTCTCTCTCTCTCTCTCTCTTTCTCTCTCTCTCAGAATGGTTAAGATGAAAGGAAACTGTTTCTAAATCAGTAAAGAAAAGGGCAAAGAGGAACTAGATGGGTTGAAGGTATACTTGCTTTTTGTGAAACAGAGGTATGCTGCTTCCTTGGGAACTTCCTGATGTAAAGAGAGAGGCCAAGGGCATTATTATTCCACAACTCATCCTGCACCAGATGTCTTGCTTTTTTTAGGTCCCGGAGGAGTGGCGTCTGACCCATGCTAACCCCTGGTCTAATGAAGGAATGACTTTGCTTGGAAGTAGTTGAAAGTAAACTGCAGTGTGTGAAAACTCTGACTCACAAATTAACATGAGAAATTAATCTGGATTATGTTTAGCTTCTCAGCAGCATAAACACAGTGGCTGGAGACATTGAGTTCCTGAGCCTGAAGTTCTGTCTCTACAGTTTTTATGCTGATATGACACAATGAAGAAAAAGAACAAAGGTAAATATAGCTTATCGGGGTTCAAGCGATTTAAGGCCTTTAAGCACATATGCGTAACAAAATATGATGTTTCATTTAGCAAGCCTGTTACCATCTCAATCACAGATGGAAATTACCATTTACAGCCAATACAGGCAATTTACAATAGGAAACATGGATTTAAAGTTTTTTAACAGTTATAGCCCCGCCTATGGGCCGATCTCCATAAAAGTATGCATGCTTCTTTAGAGTCATAATGATGATGCAAAGTTTTAGTTTAGGAACAGTAGGCTTTTGGGTAGACTTGGCCACGCCTGTTTTTTAAATGACCCTGCTATAGTTATCCAAAGGCCAAAGGTCAACATTTTTTGATAACTATTGAACTAGAGAGTCCTGAGAATTGTGCCGAAGCGGTTTTATCGAGGTTGAGTCAAAAACCTAGGACTAATTTGCCAAAGTTGTTTTTTGTATATAAAACAAAAGAAATAATCTCCAATATTTAACGAACGATTCGATGGACAGTGGTGGTGCTGAGCAAAGTTGCTCAGAATGAGGAGTTCTACTATGCGGTATGAATGTCATGGGCATGTATGAAAAATCGTACAATACACAATCCTTTACACACACGAAAAAACACGAAGGCAATTTCAACTTGTTTTTATAACTATAAAAATCTTGTTGCCTTGGTTTTGTTCCAATCGGACCAAAAACCTAGGACTAGTTCGCAAAAGTAGGTTTTTCAAAAAATCCCAAATACCTCGAAAAAACGACAAGCAATAATAAAATATCCGAGGCATGCATTTACATTAACATTTTGCCGTATTGAGCCAAGGATTCCAACAATATAAGACACTTGAGTTTACGCCTAACAGTGTCTGAGTTATGAGCCGTTTCGTACTTTTGACCGCTGTAGCGCCCCCGTCAGGCCGATCAGGGCGAGCCTTAGTGACGTTGTAGGTGGTATGAGTACTACCCAGTCCTCAAAGTTTCAAGTCTCTACAACTTACAGTTTGGTCTGCCCGATCAGTTTTATGGGAGAATGCTAATCCTTGGAAAATGTAACCATTACAATAGGGTTTCAGCGCTACACTACATTTATTGAAATGTCATAAAGGATATGTATGAATTAATAATTCTTGGAATTATAAAAAAATACCTCAAAAGATATATTTTAAAGCTTTTTTTTTTTTTTGTTAAATGTAATTAAAAATGTTTTGTGAAAATGTATTTAGGGGAAATATGCTTTTACTTTTTACATCTTATGGCATTTTTATCATTATATTAAAACTTTTCTTGAAAATGGTAAGTTTTTCAAAACCACATGAAACCAACATGAATACAAAGAGCACATTTCTGAGAACCTGGCACATGTAAATAGATTTTTAAAATATTTTTCCTCTTCTTTGCCATGGACACTCTTATTCCTCACTTACCCTGAAATAGAAGCATCTTTGGATCCCCCAAACGCATACAATGCACCACACATCTCGAGAGATGAATTGGCCTTCATCTCAGAACAAACAATCTCTTCAATTTGCATTCTACTGAGCCGTGTCCATTCTGAATAAATTGCTGCACATTTATGGATGTTATACTGAAATTCGAAGCTTGTTTGCTGTTCTTAATATGATTTCGGATAAACATTATATGAATATGAAGACAAATTAAATCATGAATATTTACTTTTGCTAATGTTTTTTTTTCTCCATCACCGCTGTTAATGGATGTACAAACATCTGCAGAAATGAGAAAACTCTGCATTAGTCAGTGTGTTCCATTGCTTTGCAATACACTACATGAAAATCTATGACCAGATGGTAGTTAGCAGCTAATGCACCCAGTAATCAAATACAAGAATCCAATACTCATTTTCTACTTTATGAAGACTTAAAAATAAATAGAGTTATTCAATTTTTTTTCAAACTGCAATTTGCTAGATCGAAATGAAACAGTTAGTTTGGCTGAAGATTAGATCCATTTTCCATGTAAGGGTGCGCATCCTCAACATTTAACGGCAAATGAAAGCATTACATATGCATTTGCCTGAAAAATGATGACATTAATGGCCATCTGGCTCTGTATGTATCAATCTCAAACTTGGCTTTGAAACTCACCTTAATTGCTAAATATGTGCAACCAAATGGCTGCGAGTTATATTGATATGTATTGCAGATACAAGCACCGGAAAAGTGGGGAGTGATGGTAACATGCCAGTTTACAAATGCAGCAATACCTGATGAATACATACATCAAAGTATAAGTATTGCGAGGGTAAAAATTAATCATCTCACGTCGGCCTCCAAAATATTCATCTGGATATTATGAGAACGTATGGCATCATTACTCAAATGTCAAACGTAGGCAGGACCCTTGTATGTCAAGCATGTATGCATGTGCCAGCGTGTCTTAATATCTACCGGTCTTTGCATATGACACCCCAACGTAAAATAGTAATGACGAGAGCCATTTGATTCATCATGTTCTCCTACAGACAAATGCCAGACATAAACCACCTTGTAGCCATAAATACCCCACTAAATGGTTTTACACTATCTCTACTTGCTACTGTCTCAATATCACCTATGTTCACTTAATCTGTACTTGATTTTAAGACCTATACGCAGAGTATGGTGGGCAGACCACAACAACATCTCTCCACTCTTTTTCTCCACCCACCTTTCCCTCTCTAGACCTGCCTTTGGCACTTTACCAGAATACCTCTGACAGGCTGACTGACTCGAGGTGAACCTCGGTGATGACAGACAATAGCCTTTATCAGTGACTTGCACACCGTGAGGCTGCTGTTCTGAAGATTAGGTCCTGTGATCCTGATTTCCCCCCAAATCATGACTGGAGCTTTTGAATATTTCTTTTTTTTCCGAAGGGGTCAAGGTTTGACTGGTTATGGTTAGCCAATAGCCTCTGCAGCAAGGCCGTAACCATGTCTTAAACAGCTCTTTGGCTTTACTGACTATTTTGACCAAGAGGAACAGTACTTTTACTTAGTTAATTTATTTATACTGTTAACCAAATTTCCCATTTATAAGTGTAAATTTACCAATAAGAAACCATGATTTTTATGATTTTATCGACTGAAATATTTATATATATTGACAGTATCAGAGGCTCTTTGAATAAGAAAACTGTAAAAACTTTGAAAGCTTGTGAACTTTATAATATATTTATTTGATTTTTATTTACTATGTATATGTGTATGCATGTATATTCTCTATCTTTGTTTTGAACTTTTATATTTACTTCCCCGTGGCAACTGATTTATTTGTTGTAATTTGTCTTTCTATCTTTTCTCTTTTTGATATTGTTTTTGATACAACGCTGTATATTACAGTTCTTTGAATAATAATAAAAAAATAAATCTTGAATATTGGGGGGACCAAAGGTTTTATTTATTTATTTATTTGGTCTTTTTATTTAAAGAAATTAAATAATTAAAGGATTAAAAGGGATTTAAGGAAATAAAGATATAAGAATTGGAAAATAAATTCCTGGTCTAATTATAGCCTATATATTTGTGAAGTAGGCTAATCCATTTAAACTCTTTGCAAAAAAAACAAAAACAAAAACAAAAAATATTCAAAAATATGCACACATTCACTCTTGTTTATGTTTAATATGTCAAAAATGTAAAAAAATAAAAAAATCTCGTCTCGTCACATGCAGTTATGAATGACATCATCATTTAAATGATTGCGAGGGGGTGTGGACAATTTGGCCATTTCCAATTACTCAATCCTATGGTTGTTATGGTAGATACTATAGATACTAGATACTATAACTACACCATCTTTTTTCATCAACACCTATTTAAATGTATAACGTGTATCTTGGCTAAATAATTTGTTTTTGCTACCAACATATTGATCCAGGCTCATTGGAAAAAACGTGCCCAGCGAGTTTCATTCCGTATTCTGCAAAATTATATTACATAGCTTGTTGCACATTTTGCAACACTTTCAAAGTGAAATGTCCAGTGATTGGTGCTAAAAGCATGTTCAGTTTTATCAGAAAGAGATGAACATGAATCTGGCAATGTTTTATTTCGTAAGTTGTTGTACGTTAATCAGAAATTAAATGTCTATTGAGTGGTGGTAAAAGGTCAATGCTCTATTTAAAAATAACATACCATCCACCTACAATAAACCCTACAACCTAACAGATAGTCTTGACAAAAGAAAACGTGAGATAAAAATGCATTTGCTACAGCAAATATAGCTTGTTTCTACAAGTCATTTTGATCTTTTATCGTGACTCGTGTTTTAGCAGACTCAGAATGCTCCGCAAGTGCAATGCTGTACCAGATGAGGTACAGAGCAAGTTTACTACGTCAGAAAAGTCATACATATGAGGCTGTGATGCAAACGTCAAAATATTTACTTTGTAAATCATGTACTATGGTAAAAGTGTTTTGAGGTCATAACATAGTATTGGGCAAGGAACCTTGCGTGAAATTGACTTATTCTCTGTTTGCTGCCTTTGATGGCACAGCCCAGGGGTGCGTTTCCCAAAAGCATCGTAAGCCAACTTTGGTCGCAAGTTCCAGCGTTATCAGCATAGTTCAAGGAGTTGGTGTTTCCCGAAACCATAGTTCCAACGAACATTCGCAAACAGCATCGCAAAGTTGTGTGGTTGGAACGGCAGCTCTCGACCTGTGTTAGAAGCATGGTTTCTTGTTTGCATGACATGTTGACTTAATAAATCCTTATCTTGAGCAAAATAAGCAAGCTGACATTCAGTACAATCTATATCTTTTATTTCAAATATATACAAATGTCATTTACATCTTTTAGTTTGTCAAGAGAATTATACCGTTTTTGAAGAGCGTGCATATACACTCACCTAAAGGATTATTAGGAACACCTGTTCAATTTCTCATTAATGCAATTATCTAATCAACCAATCACACGGCAGTTGCTTCAATGCATTTAGGGGTGTGGTCCTGGTCAAGAGAATCTCCTGAACTCCAAACTGAATGTCAGAATGGGAAAGAAAGGTGATTTAAGCAATTTTGAGCGTGGCATGGTTGTTGGTGCCAGACGGGCCGGTCTGAGTATTTCACAATCTGCTCAGTTACTGGGATTTTCACGCACAACCATTTCTAGAGTTTACAAAGAATGGTGTGAAAAGGGAAAAACATCCAGTATACGGCAGTCCTGTGGGCGAAAATGCCTTGTTGATGCTAGAGGTCAGAGGGGAATGGGCCGACTGATTCAACCTGATAGAAGAGCAACTTTGACTGAAATAACCACTCGTTACAACCGAGGTATGCAGCAAAGCATTTGTGAAGCCACAACACGCACAACCTTGAGGCGGATGGGCTACAACAGCAGAAGACCCCACCGGGTACCACTCATCTCCACTACAAATAGGAAAAAGAGGCTACAATTTGCACAAGCTCACCAAAATTGGACAGTTGAAGACTGGAAAAATGTTGCCTGGTCTGATGAGTCTCGATTTCTGTTGAGACATTCAGATGGTAGAGTCAGAATTTGGCGTAAACAGAATGAGAACATGGATCCATCATGCCTTGTTACCACTGTGCAGGCTGGTGGTGGTGGTGTAATGGTGTGGGGGATGTTTTCTTGGCACACTTTAGGCCCCTTAGTGCCAATTGGGCATCGTTTAAATGCCACGGCCTACCTGAGCATTGTTTCTGACCATGTCCATCCCTTTATGACCACCATGTACCCATCCTCTGATGGCTACTTCCAGCAGGATAATGCACCATGTCACAAAGCTCGAATCATTTCAAATTGGTTTCTTGAACATGACAATGAGTTCACTGTACTAAAATGTCCCCCACAGTCACCAGATCTCAACCCAATAGAGCATCTTTGGGATGTGGTGGAACGGGAGCTTCGTGCCCTGGATGTGCATCCCACAAATCTCCATCAACTGCAAGATGCTATCATATCAATATGGGCCAACATTTCTAAAGAATGCTTTCAGCACCTTGTTGAATCAATGCCACGTAGAATTAAGGCAGTTCTGAAGGCGAAAGGGGGTCAAACACAGTATTAGTATGGTGTTCCTAATAATCCTTTAGGTGAGTGTATGTGCTCTAGTACGTTAGAAGGAGCCTATGATTAAATCTGGAAATAAAGCAAAATAACTGAGAAAAAGAATTAGTCCTCAGATGAAACTTCTGTAATCTATTGCAAAAAATCTGGCATTAATTCGATCTCAAACGATTAATTAAAATAAGTTAATACTTCACCACCTGCATGACATCATTAACCAACATGGTTGAATGACAAATCTGCAACAATATGGTTTTGGGAAACAGTCGTGACTAGCTAGTTGATTTCTTCAGTGATGCATCGTACTATGATACGTAGTTGTGAGGGAAATGCACCCCATGATAGTTGCTAGTCAAGTGTGCTAATATCAGCTAGCATTGTCAGGATGCTACTTTCCTCCTGCTCTGGAGTGATAATTTACATGGTATTTATGGCTCATTTGATTGGCTCAAATCAATCCAAAAGAGAGTTTCTATGAGCAAAAATGAAGGGGAAAAAAACAATGTTATTGTGATAAATGGGAATGCTAATGGCTAGCTTACTCCAGGTGTTACAGTCCTCACAAAAGCCCACAATTCTCTCCAGGGCTGGTTTTTAATTGGCTCATTTCCTGACTATGAAGTAGTACTTTTAATTGACTAGGATCTTTATTGGCTAAGAGATATGGTAATAGGAAGCAAATGGACAGAGGGGAAAAGAAACTCAAGGGAAGGGAGGGGCAGAGAGTCTGATTCACTTTGACATCAGTGGGACATGTGCCGCATGGTTTTCCTGTCTAATATTGCCAGGTTTGAAACATAACCTTGGATTGATTATATTAATGCCCTCTCTTCTGAACACAAATTTACATTTAAAAAATCTGATGACCTTGGGCATACGTGTGCTTGCTTTTTATAGCATCAGCATATTTTGAAAAGTAACATTATTTTGAAGTTACATAATGTCAATAACGTTTTCACTATGACATGTCAAACAGTAATAAGATCTTATGGAAATGCTCGGCAGACAACGTCTATGCAAACACAAACGACCACACAATGCTTACAGCTAAGTAAGAAAAATTCATAGCTATACAGTAGGAGGCCAACAAAAGAAGTCCAAAATCTGACAGTGATGTCAGGTTCAATAAGTAGACTCAGTATAAACCAATAAAAACCCTCAGGGGTGATTAAATGATGAAATATGCCCAACATCATTTTAACCCACCTGTACCACAGATGTGAGCTGACAGCTTTAGAGACATATTCACAATGCCATCCCATGTCCTGGGGTTTCATTGGGAATTTTCTAGGAATACCATCAGGCAAGCTTCTGTAGCACACACACACAAACAAACACAGAGCCTTCGGGTACGAGTCCCATAAAACAGTATTGTATTGTAGTATTGTATGTGAGTGTGGTGTCCATTCTGTTTATAAAGGGGTGTTACTGAGATGAAGTAAGTAGTATCTGGTTGATCATTTGATCTCAAAATGGCCCCCATGAGGTGACCTGTTACATGTAAAAAAAGAAAGAAAAAAAATGCTTTTATTGGGTTATCATCATAAATTTGTATATTTTTAATTAAGGAAAAAAAAAAAAAAAGGATGCAAATTTAAATAGTAAAAATAAATGTCAAAAGTTCATCTTTAAAGTAAAGTATAGCTGAAACTCCAAGCTACTTAAAAGGTCTGGTGTAGATTACTCTAGCACAATATTATTGGTGATATATGTACACTTAAAAGGTAAATGAGCGGTTCCATTTACACAGACAAGGACCCGTTTTTCTCTCTAAGAGCCAATTTATTCAGATGCTCTGCATTTACTTGCCCATTAGCTTTCAAATGAAGATACTAGTCATTTAAACACTGCTCTTAACCTGACAGCTCAGAGCACTGTTCACATCACAACAAAGCCAAATGGAAGTTCCCAGACAGTTATGAATATTTCAATCAGCATAAAGCTTTAATAATGTCATACCCAAAATCATCAGAGAAGATCCGTGGGCCACAGGGGCTGTCATTCAAGGAAAAAGTGAGGATGTTAGGTCTTCTGTTTGGGGAAAGCACCTGTCAATCATGACTGAAGCAGCAGGAAAGCATCTGGCCTACCCAATCAGGAGAGGTCCCAGCACAGCAGGTCCGGGACCAGGAAGAGGAAAGCCATCTGGAGAGAGGCTGGACTCTGAAAGGTCCACACGTCCTACGGTTGACTCACGACAGATACTAAGACTTGACGTGATTTAATAAAACACGTCTAGGCTAGACCTGTCACTCAGACAAAGAGTCACACAACTCTCTAATGAGTGTAAATCCCAGCGCTCTAATACACATGTACCATATTTTTGGCATTAACATCAGGACAGATTGGGTAACAGCACGTTATTGTTAACTAGTTGCAGTCATTCTTCAACAGAACGCACATTTCATCACTGTCTCAACATGTAGCTAAACTGAAACCACACAAGGATCAACTTGAGGAAATCTAACATAAAATACAAAAAAATCACACACATATCAAAAATATCCTGTTAAATATATGGTAAAAAAAAAAAAAAAAAAAAAGATAGCAATGCATGCCCGAAAATTCACTATAAAAATTACGGTGACAATGTTTCAGGTATTACAGGATGGCATATTGATGGCATTTTTTGTGATATAATGTTAATATGTAAAAATAAAAAAAAAGTACAGTAAAATTACATATAATGTAATGTTAAACCATTTTGATTGTTTTACCCTATATAGTAAAGAAAACTTACAGTAAACCAACTTTTTGGTTTACCAAATTTTTTAGTAATTATAACCAATTTTTTGGTTTACTTACAGTAAACCATTTTTTCACCAACAGGTTTTTACTGTAGCATGTTTACTATTGTTTTTTTTTCCTATAATATAATATAATTAGTACTGTCAAATTGATTAATCGTGATTAATCACATCCAAAATAAAAGTAGGATGTGTGTGTAGTGTAATTATTATATATAAATACACACTCATTCATGTATATATTTAAGAAATATTTGAATGTATATACTGTATATATATTTATATAATAACTTTTTTTTTTCTTAAATATATACATGCATGTGTGTGTGTGTATTTATATATACATAATAATTATACACAGTACACACACATATATTATATAAACATAAACTTTTATTTTGGATGCGATTAATCACAATTAATCGATTTGACAGCACTAATATATAAAAAATATAATGTAACAATGTAATATAATACATCACAAAGATGTTTGAACTGATGATAATATTTCTACCCTTTTTTTAAATTACTTGCATATTCATGGATTGGGTTAACACAGTAGGACAAGAAAAGTGCATTAAGAAAGTAAATAGGGTCATTGCTTGACTTCATGTTAACATTACGGGATACCTTTAATGACGACAATAAAGTCATTAGGGAGCAAAATGATGTTGTTTTATTTTTATTTATTATTATTATTATTTTTATTTTTTATTTTTTTGTAGAAATACGGCCATCAGCACAAATCTTTGTAGATTATTGACAAAACTGTGAACTAGTGTGAAAAACAATGAACAAAACGATCAAAGATGTGTTCCAGGAAATCAGAGAGAACGGGAATTTGTGCGCTACATTTACCAAATCATCAACATGATTAATAGTGGATTACACATCATAAAAATAGAGACCCAATTACTGCCGTAAATTAGAACCCAGCATTACCACCATGCTAATAAGCACTGAACATAATTGCATTTACTGCGGTATAGCCAGGCGAGATAGATAAAGTCCCCCTCTATCTCATTAATCTCTCAATAACGTCCACTGCGTATTTTTACCATTATCACTATGATTATATATAGTGGCTGCACTGAAAAGAAAGAACAAAGTGCTCTCGCTGCTGTATCTCTGAGCTCGAGGAAGGGTTTTCTCTGGCCCTTGTAGAGAGCATAAAACAGATAATTACCAACTCTAAAAAAATGTCTCTTTTGTGCAGCGGGCTGAAAGGTGAAACTCTCCAAGCTTTGAGAAGATAAAGCCCAAAACAAAAGCAGGCCTGAATGGTCACAGGATTAGCTTTAATAGCAGTAATTACCAGTAGGGAAAGCAGTCAGGGCTCTCTGCCTCTCTGGCCATCGCACAAGGCTGGAGGTGAGTGATGTCTAGGGGGTTGGATGCGTGAATCGAGGCCTCTCTTGGCTATCCGACCAGCTGCCTGACTGTCTGCCTCCGTCCCTCCCTCCACATTCATTTGTAAAACACTTGGGCGAACCATCCGCCAAGGCCCTATTTGCCACTAAAAGCTGCTATCTCCTCTCAGCCCCAATAATGGGCCATGCATAGAAAAGGAGGGTCCTCCATCCCAGTTGCTTCTTGAATTACAATCTAGGGTTGATGGTGATGATGAGAGAGGCCTTTAAATTACAGCAACACAGGCAGCTCGCCTCTGCCACTATAGGACACTCAAGCCACACGGGGT
This sequence comes from Coreius guichenoti, assembly GCA_039654105.1. Classification (NCBI taxonomy): domain Eukaryota; kingdom Metazoa; phylum Chordata; class Actinopteri; order Cypriniformes; family Gobionidae; genus Coreius; species Coreius guichenoti. The sequence continues at coordinate 26,619,736 of CM077177.1, read as the reverse complement.
GTCCAAATGAAATACAATTATCCCTATTGGCATGATAAAAGGAGGTAGCGGGGGTGTTGTTGTTTAGAGACAAGAGAGGCTGTGCGCAGATTTAGCCTTCAGACACTACAGAGTACTTAGAAAGAAACTTAAATGGTGGATTAATAAAAGAGCCCACCACGTTGAATAAGAGCGTTAATGTCTGACCCACGATCAGTGCCTGAAGCTGGGACGTCTCTCGTATGGCAGCTGCACCTTTATGAATTGGAACTGGAAACATGGTGATTGGTTGCTTGCATTGAAATGAATTTGTCAGCCAAAATCATTCTGAGGGACGGCACAATACAACACGGCTTCATACAACCGGCAAACAGTGTTATTTTTTATTTGGATCTAAAATTATGAGACAAATATGTGCATTTGAGACCATATTAAAGCCCCTGCTTCAATTTAACTGGGTCTGCAGAAAATGCTTGCTTTGTCCGGATTATTGCAACAGGTTCTACAGTATACTTTCCATGAACAAGGTAGAAAATAAAGCCTGAAACTATCTTCATAAAAGGCACCATTCAACTGTTCAGCAAAAGATGCTCAACCTTAAAGAATATGCTTAAAAAATAAAAAAAAAGGTCAAACTGCATTGGCTGAAGCCCCGAGTCCCGGCTCAGACACCAGCTGGTACCAGACTGGCATAAGCATGGGTCTAGTCTCGAGGAGGAAGGTGGTTTCAGCAGACGCATACAACCTAGGTTGGGGAGCTCTGTGCGAGGGCAGGCCAACCTCTGGCCTCTGGTCGAGCTCGGAGAAACGTATCAGCTACATATCAACTGCCTCGAGATGAGAGCAGTCTCCCTAGCCCTAGAAACCTTCCTCCCGAACCTGGCGGGACACCACTGGTCAGACAACTTGTACACCATGGCCAAGCACCTCCTGCTATGGGCACAGGCCAACCTGCGCTCGCTAAGAGCAGCGCATGTACCGGGCAAATTGAACCAGGGAGCAGACAATATTCCCCCAGGGGAATGGTCTCTCCACCCCCAAACGGTTCAGCTAATCTGGAGTATCTTCGGGAGGGCAGAGGTAGACCTCTGACAACTCTCACTGCCCAACATTCTTTTCGAAGAACAGGGACGAATGGCCCAGCCTTCCCCTTTATGCATTTCCTCCAGTTTCGATGCTCCCTCAGGCCATCGAACGGATCAGGGAAAACAAGCATGCTGTCCTCCTAATAGCCCCTCTCTGGCAGACCCAAATATGGTTCCCCGAGTTGATGCAGCTGCTCGGAGCAGCTCCTTGGCCGATACCCCTGAGGGAGGACCTCCTCACTTGTGGGCCCTCCATGTATGGCCCCTCAACGGGTACCAAGGGATCTCCCAGAAAGAGTCCTAAACACTATCACTGAGGCTAGAGCTCCGTCCACAAGGCACCTCTACGCCCTTAAATGGTCAATGTTCACCAGCTGGTGCTCAGCTCGGAACCAAGACCCCTATTCATGTGAAGTACCACTGGTACTTTCTTCTTTACAAGAACTACTGGACGGGGCCATACCCCCTCCATGCTCAAAGTATACGTTGCGGCCATAGCAGCCTTCCATGCTCCTGTGGCCAGCCAATCCTTAGGAAGAAACGACTTAGTCGTACATTTCCTCAAAGGGGCCAGGAGGCTGAACCCACCTCGTCCCCCCTCTATACCCTCATGGGACCTATCCACAGTCATCAGGGCCCTCAGGGGGCCCCCATTCAAGCCGCTTCAGTAGGCTGACTTAAGGCCACTTTCGCTCACTTTCGCACTCCTGCTAGCTCTAGCATCGGTCAAGCGAGTGGGCGACTTGCTAGCGCTCTCCGTAAACGCTTCCTGCCTTGAGTTTGGGGCTAACGACTCCAAAGTCGTCCTTAAACCGAGACATGGCTATGTACCCAAGGTGCTCTCAACTCCGTTCACAGCCCTGGTCATTTCACTGTCTGCCCTTCCCTCATCGGAAGACGACAGAGAATTAAACCTACTCTGCCCTGTCAAGGCTCTCAGAGTCTATATAGAGCGCTCTGCCCATTTCAGTCAGTCAGAACAGCTCTTCGTATGCTTCGATGGCCGCACCACAGGGCTTCCGGTCACAAAGCAAAGATTATCACGTTGGATAGTAGACGCTATCTCTTTGGCCTATGCCTCAATGGGCCTTCAATGCCCCATAGGCATCAGAGCTCATTCCACGAGAGGCATGGCCTCCTCATGTGCATTGTCCAGTGGAGTACCAATTGATGACATTTGTGCGGTGGCCAGCTGGTCCTCACCGTCCACATTTGTGAGATTTTACAACTTGGAAGTGCCTGCACTACAGGCACGAGTCCTTTCTGTCTAAGTGAGTGTTGGCCTCTGAGAAGCCCAAACCACTAGGTACTCCTTCTGTGGGCTCCGACCCTTGTCTGGGCACCGTTAGATTTCCGACTAAAGCTCTACTCTAAATGCCTCAGGCCTTGCTACCTCAGGCTGGAGTTCAGAGCGAAGTCGTCAGCTTAAATAGCACGGCGTGATTGAACTTGGTTCCCATAAGCGTCTAGCAGACGCAATATGAGTGAACCGTTTTCGAAAGGGAACGGTTTTCGTTACTTACATAACCTCGGTTCCCTGAGAATAACGGGAACGAGTATTGCGTAGACAGCCGTGCTATTAAGCTTCACATCCAGGTATTGTTGCTTCAGTCAAATTAACCTGATTTCTATGGCAAAATGGGCCACTTTTATAGCCAGTAGTTCTGCCCATTTTGGCGGGCTCAGCTCACTGGTGGTGGGATGCGCCCCGATTGGTTCGCGCAGTTACGCCGCCTCGCCATAGGTTTCGTGCAGTTCCCGCAGCCCAGCCAATCAGCATGCTTATAGCTCTGCACTATGCTGGCTGTGCAGCTGCACTGAGTTTTAAAATAAAGGCTTCAGTATTTTCGAGAAAAGGAGTTTTCCCATAAGCGTCTAGCAGACGCAATACTCGTACCAAGACTCGTATAAACAATGTTTCTTCTCTACTGGCCTCTGTTCACTGGTTACATGTCCAATATAAAATCTAGTTTAGGTTTTTATTATTTGTCTTCAAAGCTTTACACAAACTGTCACCGCATTGCATTTCTGACCTCCATGAAGCCTCCATAGCCTTCATTATATCAGGCCAATTTCTTCTGTCCACCCCACAGTGCTGGCTAAAGCTTACAGGTGATTGCATCTGATAACTGCCTGCATCCTCCTCACAGCCTTGGAATAGTGAAATCAGAGCTTACAGCAGCTTCACAGCCTGCCAATTTGCTTGTGTGAGTCGAATCAAGTGCCTGACACATGTTTGATGGAGCTGTGATGTCATAATGCCTGTATACCCTCTGTTCCTCTTTCCTTAAAGACACTTTATGGACTTTATTTTATGGTTATGATCTAGTATTCACTTCAAGTGTTCTTCAGCAGATGAAAGCTGAACTCTGTCAGCTTGTTTGCATAAGCCGCACAAGAGTCACCACAATAAATATGAGACCAAAGCAAAGGCACATTTCTGGCTCTCAGTGACACACACATACGCTCTGGTATCCATCTGTAGAAACCATTGTACACTGTGTCATACTTGAATAGTCACATGCTGGAGTGTGCGGTCACAGAGTTAAATGCATTAATACAAAGGCAATGTTTCCGCAGCTGAATACAACATAAGAAAAAACGCAAATTGGAAAATGTTACTAGTTCTATGTTCCTGAAGAGTTCCCTTGTATATCTGATAATGAACTGTGTGTGCCAGTTTTAAAGGGACAGTTTTAAGTAAGTAACAAGATTTATCTGTGTAATTTAAACTTCTAAACAGGTGGTAATTTCCAAGAATAGGAGATAAATGGCAGTCACACTTTAGTTTAGGGTCCAAAACTCACTATTAACTAACTATTAACTATGAATTTTGCCTCAATAAACTCCTAATTACTGCTTATTAATAGTTAGTAAGGTAGTTGTTAAGTTTAGGTACTGGGTAGGATTAAGGGATGTAGAAAAAGGTCATGCAGAATAAGGCATTAATATGTGTTTTATAAGTACTAAGCAGCCAATATCCTAATAATATGCATGGTAATAAGCAACTATAGTTAATATAGTGAGAATTGGACCCTAAGTGTTACCAAAATGACTTTAATTAAATTATTTAAATGGATACTTTTATTTAGCAAGGATGAATTATATTAATCAAAAGGGACAGTAAAGACATTTATAATATAAAATATTTCTATTTCAAATAAATTGTGTCCTTTTGAACTTTTTGTTTATCAAAGAAGCCTGAAAAAATCATCACGTTTCCACAAAAATATTGAGCAACACAATGATTTAAAAACATTTTTTTAATTTAAAATAAGTTGAATACAAATACACTGATACACTGATGTAGCAACCCCCACCTTTCCATTTCTTTATTTACCATCAAATCAAGCACTCAAAACAAAAAAAGTTCCCCAGTCCTGTCCTGTCTCACTCATTTTACTCATCATAAATTACCTTCTCTACACATCGCCTCCCTTCTAGTGAGCTCAGTGGGGCCTCCTAGACTCTCAACCAGCAATTAAGTCTTGAATAGGAGTTATCGTGTGCCGTGACCTCCCATGACCCACTCATTGAAAAACCACTGCATTCTCTCTCCATTGAGCCTGTCTTTAGTATTCAAGGCAGTGACCACTGATTTGAACAGTACTATCCTTAGCAGAAAATAAGGTCAGCGGGTCAATTTAGAGAAATGCAGGCTTTGTCATAAATCAGTCTGATCGAAAAATGCAGCGTTTCAGCAATTAAACCCTTGTCCAAAAATAATTTGAACCCAACATACATAGATCTTTAACACTGTAAAGCCTGACATATTAGTCAGGAAAATCTAAATTTCTAAATTGAAACATATTAAACTATTAAAAAATCTTAAAAAAGTTGTGCATGTCTTTTATGTTTTTGTATCATATTTTATATTATTGTAGATTATTAGTTTATAGGATTTGGCTCATATATATGATATAGTAAGAATATGGAGCTCACACTCGAGGAAAAAAAAAAAACCCTCAATTTTATTCTGAGGCCCAAACTGAGCAAAAATATGCAACTTGATGCAGTTGCTGATATTTATATGTATGAAATTCTGATAGCTTTGAATGTAAATCAATGACATCTTTATAAAAGTATAAACTACTTATAAAATGCAAATAAATATCAGTTGTCAATCTGTATCTCAAAATAATGTGTCTTGGAAAGATGATATTTAAAAGCTTAGACTTATGATCAAAGCTCTGCAGTTTATGCAGAGGTTTTATTGTGAAGGGGCAAACATATAATGCAATGCAATACAATGATGATTGAGAGATAAACATAAACATTCCTCACAAGCCCATTGTATTTACCTACTGTAATATATATATATATATATATATATATATATATATACATATATTAGAAGCAGGAAAAATGGGCAAGTGTAAGGATTTGAGGGAGTTTAACAAAGGGCCAAATTGTGATGGCTAGACAACTGGGTCAGAGCATCTCCAAAACTGCGGCTCTTATGGGGTGTTCCCGGTCTGCAGTGGTCAGTATCTATCAGAAGTGGTCCAAAGAAGGAACAGTGGTGAACCAGCGACAGGGTCATTGATGCACGTGGGGAGTGAAGGCTGGCCCGTGTGGTCCAATCAAACAGACGAGCTACTGTAGCTTAAATTGCTCAAGAAGTTAATGCTGGTTCTGATAGAAAGGTGTCAGAATACTCAATGCATCGCAGTTTGTTGTGTATGGGGCTGCATAGCCGCAGACCAGTCAGGGTGCCCATGCTGACCCCTGTCCACCGCTGAAAGCGGCAACAGTTGCCAGATACCACAGCACACCTTCAGGGGTCTAGTGGAGTCCATGCCTCTTCAGGTCTGGGCTGTTTTAGCAGCAGAAGGGGGACCAACAGAATATTGGGAAGGAGGTCATAATGTCATGCCTGATTGGTGTATATATATATATATATATATATATATGAATAATCAAGTAAACCTAAGTTGTTTTAGTCCAGTAAATGTTCATCTTGAAATATTACTAATAATATAAAAGTTATTCTTATGTTCGACTTTATACAAATTATTAAAGATTTCAGAGCAAAAATTAATGTGAACCAAGACATGAAGGGAATGCCTTTTACTTAATAATAATAAAAAAAAACTATGAACTGTCAATCATAGGGCAGAAGGCATGTATAGGATTGCATACAAAAGGTTTTTTTTTAGCAAAGTTTTGATCATGCTGGTAATGTAAATGCTTAAGAAATGTATAGGGTTAAAGTATACAATATAAACAGTGAAAGTTACCTTAACAAGCCGCGACAGATACTATTGAACCGGCTTTGATCCAGTCCCTAACAGAATATCCACTGTATACCGCTAATGATTTTTACAGTAGCTTTATCTGCTCCCAAGCTCATTAGAGGTAAATACGTTTAATCACTGTTTACAGAGTCAATAGCTAATATACTAATCGCTGTGGCACAGGATGGCATTTAATTTTCATGGACAACATCTTGAACGACAACAAGCAAGGTGCGCTTCAGCCAGCTGCTGTTGAAAGGGTAGAGTTCATACGTGTTAAATGCGCCTCCTCACCTTCAAGAACCTTTATTAAATGCATTTTTCTAAATGGGAGCCCATCACAAACAGCTGCTATAGCACAGAGAAACACGTGTAAACAGTGGTGCTTCTGTGGTAATTGGTGTGGAGCCTTTCATGAAGATAACACCAAATACATCCATCACACAGCAAAACCTTTTTATTTTAGATCATTTTCAATGACACCCTCTTTTCTAGCCTACTTTTTTTCCCCACCAACACAAATGTGACCTTTATTTATTTTTTTTTTTTCAAGATGTTATTACCAAAACACTAATTTTACACCTCAGCCATTATCCTGAGTGGCCGTGGGCTCACGTTACAGGGACGTTTTATGATGTCATATTTCTGTTTGCAAGCGTGTGATAACAGAAGGACTGACAGGGCCAGTAATGGGTGCCCAGTGAAATGTCATGCTCTATCAGCGGCCCAGAGCAGCACAGGAGGGCCGTTGTGAGACAGGGGCCAGACGCAGGGCCTCCACTGTTGTTATTGGTGCTGCTGCAGCCACTGCTCTGTCTGTGTAGAAGAGAGAGAGAGAGTGAGGGAGCACAGCAGATGTGACCTCCTCACACACACAGAGCTCCTTTTGTGTCCCAGTTATTCAGTGTTCCTCTGGGTCTGCCCCTGCCCTCAACCATTAACAGCAACTGCCCGTAACTGCGAGAAAAATAGAGAACGGGACACGCATGCAACACAGCAACAAGGCTCAGTGTGTTTAGAAGAAATTTACTGAAAAGCATCAGGAATATGTTTGACTGCTTTCAAATTTGACACCTCTCAGGCAGGATGTATTCTGATTGGACTAGCTAATATCTTAAAAGTGTATGAGACGTGGCTAACGGCACATGCTCTGACGCATTGAACAGAGGTGTTCATGTGAGCAAAGCAAGTTCAAGTCCAGCATGCAACATTTTCTGATTCTATTTCTCCTCTGCTCCCCATTCTTTCCTCTTGTACCAGTTGTTAAAAGTGGAAAAAAATAAACTACAATGTAAAATAAAAAGTGTATTTATACCTTTAGTCTTTTTAATACCTTAAAAAAGATTAAATATTATTTGAATGAAAAGATACTAATGTTCATTTAATACAAAAACAAAAAAAAGTATGAAAAAATAATAACAATAAAATAAATAAATAAATAAATAACAACTAAATAAACAAACAAACAAACAAACAAACTTTATTTTAAAATAAAATAAAAGCGAATATAATAGATTGAATATCAAAGAAATTAAGCCCAGCTAGCAAAATTACCTGATTTTATTCACCCTCTTTTTCACATCGCTTCCTCTCTTGTAACTTATCCAACTGGTTAAAGTGGTAAGTTAAAGTAAATAAGCAAGTAAAAATAAGTAAGTAAAAATAAATAAATAAATAAATTTGCATCTTTTGCATTTATTTTTATTTCATAAAATGAAATAAATATAAATGAAACTAAAATAATCACATTTTAATAATAAAACAACTTTTATATATATATATATATATATATTATATTTTATTTATTTTTTTACAGTACATTGTATTACTGAATAATAAAAATATAAAACCAATTTTTTTTTTATAAACAAAAATTATAACATAAATTACAAAAAAAAATGTTGTGTGATCATCCTCATATTCAATACGTGTAACTGCACATTAGCTTGAGTCATGGATATCAGGGCGTCGAGCAAATATTGGCCTCTTATCTTGCTGCCTGTAAGAAGCAGAGCAGGATCATTTTCTACAGAAGAGCTGCCACATATCCTGCACCGGGCCAAGAACTGCTTTATTCAATTATCTCCCTTGCTTAACAAATACAATTTCCCTGCATAAATCATCCAAATGATCCCTATGACTGTCAGGGCCTCACAGTGGATTTTTTCCATTCCTATCAGCTAAGGCCCAGCCAGGTTATGCTTTATCCTGCTTCTGTGCTCAATATCTATTGAGATGCTCCAATTGTCTGTTTCGAGTTTCAAATCCTCTGCTATCATGCTCAGTTCCTGATAAAAGTGACATTAAGCATCCAGCCACCAAGTCAGTAATCCATTACGAAGAAAGAGTAGGCCTATGCCAATTTAACTAATCCACCAAGCAATGACCCTGTAACCTTGACCTTGTAAACAGCACAATGGGGGGAGATTATGCATGAATATCTGGTCCAGAGACTCTAAATTGGGCTTCTTACAGGGCTTTGAGCTCTGGCTGTTTTTGACCAGTTTCAGCCACGCTTGAGAGAAATGTCCTCAGGTCAGTAGTTTGAGACCCCGCTAGTAGCTAAATGCAAATATTTTGCCCTAAACCTTATGAGTCCATGCTCATCATTCATTTTTGGTTTAGAAACATCTGTAATACATAGATGTGAACTGACCAAATTCAGCCTGATTCGAAACAGCTGTTCCTCAGCCAATAAAACAGTCTCAGTTCCACACAGCAGAGCTCCAGCGCTGCTTTGAGACACAGGCTAAATGCTTAAGGGACAAAAGCTCTAACAATGTTCTCCCAATACAATGGAGGACAAAGACCTCCATACCCTCCTGAGTCAAATAGTGAATAAGCAATTCTTTTAGGAATTCATTTAGTTCTTTTAAGTGCTGTGGAACCTCGGCTTTCCCCCTTTGCACACACCACTCAAATAGCTCTACTAAATTTTTCTGTGGTTTTATAAGAAAATTCTGAACACTGAAACATACACACACACACACACACACACACACACACACACACACACACACACACACACACATATATATATATATATACACTGTATATAGGTATATTGGGATCGGTAAGATTTTTAAATGTTTTTATTTCGTTAAAAAAAATAGTAATATTGTGAAGTATTATTGCAATTTAAAATAACAGTTTTCTTTTTGAATATATTATAAAACGTAATTTATTCTTATGATGGCAAAGCTGCATTTTCAGCATCATTACTCCAGTCTTCAGTGTCACATGATCCTTCAGAAATCATTCTGCTCAATGATTTGCTGCTCGAGTCAGGATTTTTTTCAGGATTCTTTAAAGTTCAAAAGAACAGCATTTATCTGAAATAGAAAGCTTTCTAATATGCTGATTTGCTGAAGTATCATGTGACACTGAAGGCTGGAGTAATGATGCTGAAAATTCAATAATACTTCCCAGTATTAGAAGTAATAATACTTCCTAATATTACTGTTTTGTCTATCAAATAAAAGCAGCCTTGGTGAGCATAAGAGACTTCTTTTAAAAACATAAGTATTACCAATACCAAGTATTATTTATTTGCATAATCAAAATCCCTATTATGAGAAATGATTTAATATCATGGAAATTAAGCCCAGCTAGCAAAATTACCTGATTTCATTCACCCTCTTTTTCACATCGCTTCCTCTCTTGTAACTTATCCAACTGGTTAAAGTGGTAAGTTAAAGTAAGTAAATAAGTAAGTAAAAATAAATAAATAAATAAATAAATTTGCATCTTTAAGTATTCATAAAATGAAATAAATATAAATGAAACTAAAATAATCACATTTTAATAATTATATTATATATTATATATATTATATATAATTAATATATATATATATATATATATATATATATATATTATATTTTATTTATTTGCTGCTCGAGTCAGGATTTTTTCTAATTTCTAAAGAAATTCAATAATAGAAATTCAATAATACTTCCCAGTATTAGAAGTAATAATACTTCCTAATATTACTGTTTTGTCTATCAAATAAAAGCAGCCTTGGTGAGCATAAGAGACTTCTTTTAAAAACATAATAAGTATTACCAATCCCAAACTTTTGAATGACAGAGAACGGCAGTGTAGACAGACATGATAGATAGATAGATAGATGATAGATAGATAGATAGATAGATAGATAGATAGATAGATAGATAGATAGATAGATAGATAGATAGATAGATAGATAGATAGATAGATAGATAGATAGATAGATAGATAGATAGATAGATAGATAGATAGATAGATAGATAGATAGATAGATAGATAGATAGATAGATAGATATCAATTTTATAGCATAAATTAAAGAATTTCTAATTTCTCAAGTCAAGATTATTTCCAGGTTTCAAAGTGGCCTTATACTTTTGGAGCCCACTATAAATCATTTATTTATTTGCATAATCAAAATCCCTATTATGAGAAATGAAAATACTGAGTGACAGCTTCTCAAAAATCAAGAACAAATACATTTTTCAAGCAATTAGATTCTTACTGCCAGTTTTATGACTAGAATATATTAGCTCCATTTTTCTATATGCTTTATCATTCATCATCAAAAAATCTAAAATGACAAAAACATGTCCCGGGAATGACTTGGAAAGCCGGGTGCTGTCATCCCTCAGGCTCATATCAAAATCAATCATCACTCACAATGATTCACAGCGCGATGAAAAAACGTCAATTTTACAGGAGCCATCAATTGACTGGGTTGGACTGACAGGAAGGATGAATATGAACCCGAGCGGCTTCCTGGCAGATCCACACCTGTGCGAGTGAGTACAGGATCAGGAGCTCATTAAAATCCAAGTGTGATCCCTGCCTGGATCCCTGTGGAGCTGCAGTCATCAGACTCCCTTATGTGATAAATACAGCATCAGCAAGAGAAACTGAACTTGAAACAAATGGTCTTTCTCGCTGCCTTTAAAAAGATGACAATAACCATCCTTTCTTCCTTGTACTCCTAAATGATATCTGTTCCCTCATGCACTTAGTTTGAAGGTGATTTTTTTTCGCTAGTCTTTTGTATGGAACAACTGTTGTTGCATATATGAAGTTTAATTTGCCACTTGTGTTGGAGCAGTGTGTGTGTGACTTCGTTTAAACATTGTAATGTATGACTTGCGCTGGCTGCACACAGACAGACTTATCATAAAAGGTTGCAGCAGTGTATAGGTAAACTTGACAGGGAAATCAAGCCTGTACATATGTTTCTGTTTGAGCGTTACTCCATACGCCCACAGAAGACAGATTCCCTGAACAGAGAGACCCTGACCCATAATCTGTCCTCAGAGTCTGATTTGTCCTCATTTACATTTATGAAAGATGAAGAGGCTTATATTAAATATCAGAGCAACAGAAGTGCTGGATACACATTTTACCATTAATATCATTAATACCACACATACACACACACATTATTTTATTAACTACAGTTCGAAAGTTTGGGATCAGTAAGATTAAACATACAGTCAAAACGGCACTGTTGTGAAATACTAATTTCTTATTTTCAGAGGTCTTCAGTGTCACATGATCCTTCAGAAATAATTATAATACACTGATTTGGTGCTCAAAAACATTGTTTATTACTATCAACCAGTGTTGGGGTAATGCATTACAAGTAGGAAAGTAACACGTTATGCAATCAGATTACTTTTTTCAAGTAACTAAATGTTAATAGATGATCTGCTTACATATGAGATCGCTTGTTTCTGCTTCTTTTTTCCTGTGTTTTGATCTGGAGATACTGTACTCGTTCAGGAGATGCGCAATAGCGCCCCCTATACCGTATAACAGTGAAAACACAGAAAGCTGTAAAACTTGGCAAGGAATGGCAGGGCAGGGTAGCGTTTTCTCATGAATGATGAGTCAACTCGTCAATGGCAGGGAAAGAGTTACGTTTACAACAAAATATGTGAGTTACTTTTTCAAATAAGTAATGCAAATTACTTTGATTTCACATTTATTGACTGACAGCTCTCCTGTCCCCATGTTGAGAAAAATCAGAAGCAAGGTGCAGAGGCGTTGTGTAAACATGATGGTTATTATAATTCTAGACTAAATGTGAGCAGGCATCTCACTTGCAAAAAAAAAATGGATTTAGTATTCCTCAATATGAACAAAAACAGTGAAATTAAAACTCAGAATATGATGCTAACCTCCAATAATTAATTATGTTAAATAATACAAATATACTTTCCCCCGGTTTCACAGACAAGGCTTAAGCCTAGTCCTAGACTAAAATGTATGTTTGAGCTGTTTTAACTGAAAGCAGCTTGCACTGACATATCTTAAAATACACTCACCTAAAGGATTATTAGGAACACCTGTTCAATTTCTCATTAATGCAATTATCTAATCAACCAATCACATGGCAGTTGCTTCAATGCATTTAGGGGTATGGTCCTGGTCAAGACAATCTCCTGAACTCCAAACTGAATGTCAGAATGGGAAAGAAAGGTGATTTAAGCAATTTTGAGCGTGGCATGGTTGTTGGTGCCAGACGGGCCGGTCTGAGTATTTCACAATCTGCTCAGTTACTGGGATTTTCACGCACAACCATTTCTAGAGTTTACAAAGAATGGTGTGAAAAGGGAAAAACATCCAGTTTGCGGCAGTCCTGTGGGCGAAAATGCCTTGTTGATGCTAGAGGTCAGAGGAGAATGGGCCGACTGATTCAAGCTGATAGAAGAGCAACTTTGACTGAAATAACCACTCGTTACAACCGAGGTATGCAGCAAAGCATTTGTAAAGCCACAACACGCACAACCTTGAGGCGGATGGGCTACAACAGCAGAAGACCCCACCGGGTACCACTCATCTCCACTACAAATAGGAAAAAGAGGCTACAATTTGCACGAGCTCACCAAAATTGGACAGTTGAAGACTGGAAAAATGTTGCCTGGTCTGATGAGTCTCGATTTCTGTTGAGACATTCAGATGGTAGAGTCAGAATTTGGCATAAACAGAATGAGAACATGGATCCATCATGCCTTGTTACCACTGTGCAGGCTGGTGGTGGTGGTGTAATGGTGTGGGGGATGTTTTCTTGGCACACTTTAGGCCCCTTAGTGCCAATTGGGCATCGTTTAAATGCCACGGCCTACCTGAGCATTGTTTCTGACCATGTCCATCCCTTTATGACCACCATGTACCCATCCTCTGATGGCTACTTCCAGCAGGATAATGCACCATGTCACAAAGCTCGAATCATTTCAAATTGGTTTCTTGAACATGACAATGAGTTCACTGTACTAAAATGGCCGCCACAGTCACCAGATCTCAACCCAATAGAGCATCTTTGGGATGTGGTGGAACGGGAGCTTCGTGCCCTGGATGTGCATCCCACAAATCTCCATTAACTGCAAGATGCTATCCTATCAATATGGGCCAACATTTCTAAAGAATGCTTTCAGCACCTTGTTGAATCAATGCCACGTAGAATTAAGGCAGTTCTGAAGGCGAAAGGGGGTCAAACACAGTATTAGTATGGTGTTCCTAATAATCCTTTAGGTGAGTGTATATCAGTGCCATTGTTTTGTCTCAAGACTCTTTTTTTCTAATGCATATTTATAAAAGATACTTAAATATCCTAATTGAACTAAGGCCTAATCCTGGCTTAATCTAAACCCTGTCTGTGAAACCAGGCCTTTATGTATTTAATCTCACTTTATCAACCAATGTCTTTGCTGCTGACCTTCGATGATCCAATTTAACCATACGAATAAGCAGAAATGACTTTAGTTAAACATCACATTTTTGTTTGATTTTTTTTTTTTTTTTTTTTTTATTGCTGAAGTAAGAGTGTTGAACTTTCTTCTCCTGCATTTGTTTGAAAGGTTTGTTTGAGCTGTGCCCTGTACAGGCATGAATTTGCATTTCCTTCAGCTTGAGGCTTATTCATTTCACTTTTGGTGTGAAAGGGCCTTTGAATTTGCCAAAAATAGAACTTTTGTGGGGTAAAAAAAAACAAAAAACAAGCCCAGCCCAGGTCAGGTCAGGTCAGAAAAAATAAAGCAAAAGTAATGTAACATCTTACTTTCCACAAAAAGTAACTAAATACTGCAACTAGTTACTTTTTTAGGGAGTAACGCAAAAATTTAACTTAAAGTAACTTTTGAAAGTAAATTCCTCCAACACTGCTATCAGTGTTGAAAACAGTTTTGCTGCTTTTTTCCCCCAGGATTCTTTGATGAATAGAAAGTTCAAAAGAACAGCATTTGTTTGAAATAGAAATCTTTGGTAACATTATAAATGTCACTTTTGATCAGTTTAAAGTATGATTTCTGAATAAATGTATTAATAAAATTTGACTGAGTCCAATTTTTTGAATAATAGTGTGTGTAATTTAATTGTAAATTAATGTAGTATTATTTTAAATGTATGTAGTTTTAATTTACAAAACTACACTACATTAACTTAACATTCAAAACTACAAAATGAAAAAACCATCTGAAAACAAATACAACTTTGTCAGAAATACCTATACAGTAAACACCTGAAAGGCATACAGTATACATACTAATAACTAGATGGAGCATCTAACTGTTTTTGTAAAGAATAAACTAGAGTATTTTATACAATATAATTTTACATTTAAATATAATAATACTATTAATATTAATAAAAAATATTTAGGTGTAATATTTGATGGCACCACAGAGTCTCTGTAAAAAGTATTTCACCATTAAAAGATACACACTTGCTCACTTTTTTGGCATCAGTGAAATGAGCTGAGGTTGCTTCTAAATGGACAAAATTGAGATAAAAATACAGGCTGCAACATCTTCATAAAACCAAATCTTCTCTGACCCAAAAGGAAAAAGTTCTAAGATATAAGCAGCATGATAGGATTTTCAACAGTGCTAGGAAGCCACGAGGGGAGAAATCTGGCCTTAAGTCTGGTGTTAAAATATGTTTGATGAGCTATGGACTGCAGGCTGCAGTTGTCAAAGGCCTGGTGATCTCTAGTGAGAAATGATTCTCTTCATTTCAGAGCCGCACACACTCCTGCCTCAGAGAGCCGAGTGGAGTCAAATGAAGTGAGACCAAGTTACAAGAAAGTGCATAAAAAAGGCTTGTGCGACTGCCAGAGATAGTCCAGTTTTACTTAGGCAGAGCGAAAGTGACAAAGTGCTCCCATTCACTCCTTAGCTTCAATGAAAGTAGGATGCAGCTCGTCTTAACACACACACACACTCTTTCTCCTTCTCTCTCTGTCTCTCTCTCCAAGGCATTTCATCTGATTATGAGTACTTTGCAATCTGCGACAACATGATTGATGCTCCACTTTCATGAGGGGAATTTTAACAGCACCTCTTCAGCGCTCAGTGCACACCCAATTATGCGTCTGAGCCAGTAACCTTGAATTTATGTTGCCATGGCAACAAATAAAAAAAAAAGAAGAGAAAAAAAATGGTCATGCATTATGGATTATCATTGAAATTCTACACCCCTACCCAACATAATGAGAGCTCGGGACTTAATCAAATCAGCCATTCCGGGTGACACAAGCTGAAGAACTGACTTCCATTGTTGGGGCGCCTAGAGAAAGGCAGCAGGCCTGACGAGCCAGCAGCTGCAGGGCTGCAGCCTGATAGATGGCTCCCATATACATCAGTGAGCATATAGACAGATGGTCCTCAATGCTTGGAATTTCCAACCCAGGAAGCAGCTGCTCAGACTAACCTCTGCTGTTCATCTCACCTTGTTGTCATGGAACAGTGAGCAAGGAAGGAGAATGTGGACAGCTCCACTTGGAGCCCTGCCTAAGACGCTGTTTGTGCCTCATTCTTTTTCGCTTCTCTCTTTCCCTCTGGTCTTTTAATTTTTCCCCCAGCTTCTCATCTGAAGGGTGGGGAGGTGAGGAGTCTCCCCCTTATGCCAAGTCTCAAAAGAGGGATAAGAAGACCAGAATAAATAGGATTTTCCGTTGTACTAACAGACTCTTTCTCTGTCTCTGCCGTCCCTTCAAATATCGTCCTCTGACAGATGACATAATTCTGAACCACATCACTGGCTCCTGATTAATACCAATGTGGTGGGGGCGTTCACTATGACACCAATTTTTAGCAACTAAGCGATAGGAAGTTGTTTATGTTCAGCGTCCACTCTTGATACCATGTGGTCGTGTCCAGCTGGCAACAAAGTTGAGATATGTTAACTCTATGCAAGTAAGCAGCAAATCAATGTGGCGATTATCAATGGGAGTGATGTCAGTGAAGGACACATGATCTGTGCGCTACTGTAGTCGAGTGAATTCAAGATGGTTCAATTTCACTGCTCTATATGATTCTGTTATTCATCGCTGCTCACATAAAACGTAAAAAAAAAATAAAAATACATATGAACATAAGTGTTGTCAAATTGACTAATCACAATTAATTGCATCTACCATAAAAGTTTATATATATATATACAGTATATATTTATTTATTTATTTGTTTATTAGTTCTGTCAAATCGATAATCAATAATTAATGGCATCTGACATACAAGTTTGTGTTTATATAATATATTGTCAATATATGTGTAAACACACATACTGTATATATATATATATATATATATTATATAAAGATGCGATTAATTTGACAACAATAATATATATATATATATATATATGCAAACTTTTATGTTAGATGCCATTAATCACAATTAATTGATTTGACAGCACTAATAAAAATAATAAATAAATATAAATAATAAAAAAAAATAGATAAAAAAGATAATAAATATGGATTAGACATAATAAATAAATAAGTGAAATAAATAAATACATAAATAAACAAACAAACAAACTGTAGTTCTCAGTTGGTTGCTGATACTGAGTTTGATTCAGGTATTGATAATCATTCTTCTTCATATGATTTATTATGCACTGAACAAATGCTTTCCCCTGAATGGTAATTTTAGTAGCACGGAAAAATAAAGTGGCATATTATTTTAATTGGCAATACATCTCATTTATGATCAGATTTACAAACGCTACAGCCAATTTCGCAGCCCACCAATAACATTAGGGCATTCAAGAGTAGACACACCTGCTAGTGACCAACAGTACAGTGACCTAATGACCTGCAACCTCTAGAGACAAAATCTATGTCAGTTTGAACAGAGCATTCAAACAACATAGAGACCCTCAGAACAGCATTTATTCCGCACAGCAATGAGTCACGTTAATGATGCAATCAGGCAATAAAAACTGACTCACGTAGAAGGAGGGTCACAAGCCATATATTGGGCCAGATTATCATAGAGAAAAAAAAGCCCAGAATAAATCTTTTTTTTTTTTTTTAACTAACTACCAGACTCTTTTTCCCCTCTTCAAATGCCTTCATCTGACAGATGACATATTTGTAAATCACAACTCTGGCTCCTGATTAATACAATACATTTCTCTTCTCCTGGGTCCTATCCAAGCTGCCGTGGCGGCACAAATGCCTCCAACTGCTACATAAAATATTGATTGCTCTTGTATATTCCTTAAATGTATATAAGCAATTTTATTAGCTAAAAGGCAAACGGAGAAAAGTCTAGGTGCTTGAAGTACCTCAGTAACCGCCCCCTTTGGCTTGAATCAAGCTCAGAGTCCTCAGTCGACTGTGCAGTGGGAATTGGCAGGCAGGGATAAGAGAGAAGCTCAGCTGCAAGATGTTAGTCATGGGCTTCCAACAACCTAATCCAGGACCCACAGAGAGACGTGAACTAGTTCCTCAAAAGAACTGTTTTAGCTTCACATCTAGATCACAAAGACTGCAAATGACACACTGGGAATCTCTGGAAGAACTGATAGCTATGCTAAAAACAGAAAATCATCAAATAAGAGAAAACAGCCAGTACGAGTTGAATCAGTTTCATAAAACATGGCAGGATATGATTATATAAATATACAATGAAAACTTTCCAGTTACGTTGGTGTATTTGGAAGAGCAGATGTCATCCAAAAATGGATGACATTTTTGGGTGTGCCAGATGAAATCTGCACCAGTGTCACTTGATGGCATGTGAGTTTTTCTGTCAGGAGTTATGTACCCTGCCTCACTCAGACAGGCTGTTAAGTTACACACAACTGACAGTTTTTACCCTCTGGCAACAGACACAAACCTGCAGGAAGGGTTTGGTATAGCTTGAACTATGGTCATGATATATAATTCATACGCTGTTTGGGTGTTTGTCACCAATAATAAACCTGTGACTCAGAAGAGTCACAGAAGTGTGAAGAAAAGTATCTGAAGAGTGTGGAAAAGACATCCAGTTTAAATTAAATCAAATATTGACATCAACTGCTATGAGATATGGTTGGGTCAATGACAGAGTGAGCATGCATTTGATTTCTGCAATAAAATTCATTTAAATATTTTTGTTTGGGGCACAACATCAAAAAAAAAAAAAAAAAAAAAACAGGTTTATATACTATAAACTATACCTATATCATAATGAATAAAAAGAAGAAGAAAAAAGAATGAAAATATTGAAAATAATTTAAGCACTATGACATATATTCATATTTTATATGAAAATAAAATAAAATAAAATAAAATAGAGAGGACCATGCAGACCCTCATTTTAAAATATCAGACCATTTGACCTTTTTATGACAAGGTTAGTTCAGGTTGTAAAATGTCCTTTGGTGCAACTCCACTGAAATTTACATTATTTAATAATAATTACATTAAAAATAACTTAAAACATTTTTACCTTTAAAAACTTTTATTTAAGGTGTAAGGTATTACTTTTCACTTGATGGTTATTACATGATTTTCCCATTGGTAATCGCCACATGACTGAATGTCTTCTTAAAATGGTAAAAACCTAATTAAACCCCCAAAGAATACAAACGACATTTCTAAGAACGTGACATGTTTTAAACTAGATTTTCTAGTAACATCATGAGATAAATTTAGATAAATAAACTTAATCTAACAACTTAATAATCTACTATGTTGCGTCCCCAGTAACCTTTCTTTGATGGCTTTGGAAGGAGAGTCACAAGTCTTGGTCCTAATTAGCATTTAATTAATGATGTATGCATATGCAAAGTAGCATTTAAACAACGGTGATTACCTCCTACCTATTCACAGGCCAACAGTCAAACATGTCTGACATGCGTCTGCCACATGTAAACGCCCCACTGAAAGGTCAAGCTTTGGAAGTTCATTAACATAAGAGTGACTTGTGCTCCTAGCCAGCGTCTGGTCCCTTGGGTATGTGAAGAACAAAATGACAGTATCAACACATGATATTAATTTTGCAATGTTTAATTTATTTTTTTCAATTTACAGAAATCTACAGAGTACTGCACATGACATGCTGTAGGGGGGGAGGGGGTTGGTGGGGTTGGTTTCTCTCCCTCATTTTACTAAATCGTGGCAACGTTGCAATAATTCGTTCCCTTGTTTTTGTTAAATCAAAACGAGGGAACAAGTCAGTTCAAGGTGGCCACGATTTACTAAAACGGGAGAATTAATTAAGTCGTGAGAACAAATTTTTAATTCGTGGCCACAATATACATATTTTTGTCCGCATGACGTGCAGGGCTCCGTAGTAATCTAACCAAGAGAATGTCTTTAATATCCTAAAATAATTTTTTCTCATAGAACATGACGTTGCAACCTGTTCTCACTCCCAAGGCGTCAAAATCTGAAGCATGGTCAAGTGCCTTCCGCGTCACAATGAAGACGCTAAAGGTACCCCTAGGCATCATTTTTCATTTACATTTATTTTATTTACGCTATTTAGACATGTTTTAACATGTAACCCAACCCCATCCCTACACCTACCCATTTGTGTATTATATGATATAAAATACAGGATATAACAGGCAGATACAACTGCATGCACAATTTATTCAAAAAGTACAAATATTCCAAATGTTCCGAGGCCAAACGATTGATTTGTGTGAATAAAATCCCCAAAAGCGATCAGCGTATCCATCCGCCGAAGATCATGCACACATTTAAATTTCAAAAATTGCCGCCCAAAGAAACATTACGTCAGATTTCATAATGAAATTGTATTGGCTGTCGTATGTCTCATGACCAATTGCGTCATTACGTCAGCTTTGATTGTAAAATGTCATTGGCTCTCGTGTGTCTTGTGACCGATTGCGTCATGCTAAAGAGTCGTGTGTATCATTTGAATGAGTATGTGTATCACATTGAATGTGTATCACACTCATATGACTGACTGAGTGCGTGCGTTCACGGAGCGGCGGGATCATCATTTCAGCGATTAAAACATTAAGATCAACCCTGTTCTTTACATGAAGATATCGTATGACTTCAGAAGACTTGAAATGCAACATGAGTTAATACTTTTATACTGTTTTTGGTCAGTTTTTGCAATAAATACCTGTGATTGTACTTTATTTGCCTGTTATGTGTTTTATATTGTTTAGAAGTGGGTAGGTTTAGGGTAGGAGTTGGGTTATTTGCTCCAAAATATAAAAGTAGCCTATAAATATTCATAAAATCATGTCTGCTTAATGCAAAGAATTAAATGTGTCTTGATCTGACGCATTGGGCAAACAACTGAAATGAATGGCGTACCCTGCGCGTCGATATAGTGACGCCTAGGGGTGCCTTTAGCGTCTTCATTGTGACGCGGAAGGCACTTGACCATGCTTCAGATTTTGACGCCTTGGGAGTGAGAATGGGTTGGACGTTGGCATCAAACTAAGGGTATGTTTACACAACTATGTACTAAAAATGGAAAGGTTTTTTCTTTACTTTTTTTCGCGTACAGACAACAACGTTGTCAAAACAATTCCTGTTCTCAAGGATCCTCGAAATGAATAAAAATGCTGTATTAAGCATGCCAGGCCAGTAGTTGGCGATGTCACTTTGTAAAGAAACCATATGCGCCTATAGAATGAAGAATGTAAAACGCAAGTGCATGACGTTACTGTTTTCACAAAATCGCATTTTAGTGGCTTACACAGAGACGATAACGGTATCGTTTTTCAAATACTTGCACTCTGAAACCCGATTTCAAAAGCTTGCGTTTTCAGGTTGCCAAAACGCCACTGTCGTGTAAATGAACGGCCAAAACGCATAAAAAGTTTTCCGTTTTTAGTCATGTAAATGGCCCCTAAATTGTAAAATCTGTGATATTATTTTTGCAGCCAATTTTATGCTATTGAATATCCTCTGATAGCAATGAATACTGCTCATTTTGAGCCTATGTGATATTTATGCGCAAGCAATGACCTGTAATATAGACACACTTGTCTTTTATTGTTCAAAGGTGCAAGTAAATTTACCAGCGTCACTGAGGCATTCATTAATGATCATATGTGATGTAAGTCTACATTACCGGACATATTTATTACCACTTTTGTAAATGATTGTCTTTATTGCTCTTGTGATTATGGAAATACTCCCCCTCTTTGACTTGCAAAACCCATCAGTCTGCCTATTTATTATTTATGTCAAAGTTAAGGAATCTGACAAAATCATAATGGATACCCTTTGCCTTGTTTATCATATTCAATACTGTATGAGAGTGGTTTGATAAATCCATGCCCAGCCTATGTTTTCATCTTGTGGGCATTTTTGCCGTGCGGCATGATTGAACTCAGCCTGGTTGGGCCATAACGCAGTCAGGGTAATGAACCTGATGACAGCATAACGCCCGTCCTGAAATCTCATGCATGAAGGGACCGTCGAGCCATACCTCAGCCTCCCATGTCATTTGTTATCGTTAATCCTTACATTTATGGCTGCAAATATCTTATTAGGAGGCGTGCCCGAGGTATTTCACTTCGATTCTAGGCTCCATGACATATTGATTAGACCGGGAGGATTGCGTGAACAAGCCCAAGACCTTGACTTTAGACACCTGCAAGGTATGAATACGAGTGTCTGGCTCATATTCAACATCCAGGGTAATTTCCCTTTGAGGGGAATCAAGGCCAGACCTGGCCTTTCAGACCTCAAGCAGGTACGGACATGGGAGACGCAGAGTGAGTTGTGTCAGATGGATTACATTTCCGTGTGCCTATCTATCCTCATTTTAGTGCACCCAAGCTCTTAGAAAGCTGCTTCAGAGAAAGAACAAGTTGAGTCGGTCACAGGAAGACTAGGAACATGCATTAAGACAGTAATCCATTTGAATTCAGTATTATCATTTTGTTGTAATTTTGCCATTTCTGATTCCATCATACAAATCAACATCTACAAAACATTATTTCGATAGTCCACTTTAGATATTCTAACCACCATTAGTAACTTTGCAAATACATGTCAACTAACTCTCATTAGTAGACTGTTAGGGTTAGTAAAATAAGTTGACTTATTCACTTATTTATAGAAAATCAGACAGTCTACTAATACTCTAATGACTGGTAGTTGAAATGTAGTTGCAAAGTTACTTATAATTAGTAGAATGTCTAAAGTGGACTATATTCGAAATAAAGTGTTACCAACATTATATACTGGTAACCTTACCCAGACTCACCGAATGAAGCCACAATATTCCAATCAGCAAAAGGGTTAACTCTCAAGGCAGGACACAACATGCTCTACTAAATGGAATCTAAACATGCACTTTAAGTTCCACAGACATACATTTAAATTTATATAGACAGTATTTAGACACATACAGAAAGTTGCCATTGGTGAAGTCAGTCGCACAAAGAGTGCATTCACGTACTTGTGGTTGAAGTATATGGTGATGTCAGAGGAAAATTAAAACGTTTCATGGCATTACCAGAATATTACAGTCATATTTCAAATCCAGGGGTGATTCATAGTGAGAACAGTGTTCATACCACTCCGCAATATGGCATGTTTATGATGTAACTAGATGGCACAGGAAAACCCCCTATCAAGTCAGGTTTATATTATACTGCTAGTGCTATGAAGGTTTGTGAAACTTCATTTGAACATTTAACTGTTCTGTTTAAGTGGTGCTTGCTTAGAGATATAAACTTCAGTAGGTAACTTTTCCTGCACCATTTGTGCTATATAGATATATTTAATTAGATTATTATTTAAAGGTGCAGTGTGTAGTTTTTATGAGGATCTATTGACAGAAATGCAATATAATATACATACCTATGTTTTCAGTGGTGTATAAAGACTTTACATAATGTACCGTTATGTTTTGTTTTTTTTTTACCTTAGAATGAGCCATTTCTGTCTACATACACCGCGGGTCCCCTTACAGTGAAATCGCCATTTTGCGCCATCAGTAGCCCTAAATGGACAAACTGCTCTACAGAGCACTAGTCACTCTCTGCTCTCTCCGACGGCGACCTTTTTGTCCTGTGTCGGCCCCCGTAGCTTCTCTATGTTCTTCGAAACATAGAGAAGATGCTAGATGCTGCTAAAATTCACACACTGCACCTTTAATTACAATTATTAGCAAATGACCTTTTTGACCATTTTCAGCTGTCTGACAATAAAACTGGCCAAAAAAAAAAAATTTTTGTCTTTAGACCCATTTACCATAGAGTGAACTGCAAAACAAAGTTCTGTTATATTTCAAAATATTTAATTAGCATTTTTTCAATAAATAATATTTAAAACATAACTTTTCTTGCAACGCAGCACTATAATATTATGACTTATTTTCAAATAATCTTCACTTCTATAACTACAGCAGCACAACTGTTTTCAACATTGATAATCAGGGCTTGACATTAACTTTTTTGCTCACCAACCACTATGGCTAGTGTTTTTCCAAAGTTACTAGCCACTCAGCATTTTCACTGGCATAGATACCATGGGGAAAAACCTGCCATATAGATATTTCTAATATTATCTCATAATTTGGCAGCAGGTATATTAGGCTGCTGTCACTTTAAGACCTGACGCACAGATCCATTATACTGTTACACATGCGTTTTCTTTCTCAACTGTTTACATTAACTTAAAAACATAACTGACTGTGTTTATGTGAATACTCGCCAAGTATTTTGTGTACAATAAGCCACGAAAAAGAACTTTTAGTCTTTAGAAATTTAGTGCTGAGGTGTTTGGGTGTGAGTACAAAATCTGCGGGAAAGAGAAAAATTATGCGCAATACACACAATCCCACACCGATATTCAAGCCCTGAAACACCAACAATATTCAGAGCAAATGAAACGAGCGGGTGAGGGGAGGCGGGTTTGTGTGTCAACTTGTTGTCGGAGAGATTAGAGAGCGACAAAGCGCAGCTGGTATTGTGTATCTATTCTGCGGGACATGAGTATTGGAAGCGTTTCAGATATTTCAGTGTCAATATGTATTGAAAAATCGACCACATTGCAAATCAAATCACCTTTATTTATATAGCGCTTTTTACAATGCCAATTGTTTCAAAGCAGCTTCACAGTGGTAACAGGAAAATAATGCAACAGAATTTGATTTGGCTGTACAGCCGCTCTGGTGAAAACAATGTCATCCAGCTCATTTCAATTATCATATAGTGTCAATGCGGGCAGATCAGTAATATAGTTGAAATTTAAGTGTCCCCAACTGAGCAAGCCAAAAGCCAAAGGCGACGGTGGCAAGGAACCAAAACTTCTTCAGGGCCAGAATGGAGAAACAAACCTTGGGAGAAACCTTGGGACTGCACTTAGTTTATTTCAGATGCCTTAATAAAAGACTACAATTGAAAAATGTATATATTATATTGGCCTATAATATTCAACCCGCCTAAGTGGCTAGTAGGAGTGACTGTGTTACACACCACTGCAGAAATCTGCCCGCATTTGGCGGGTGTTAAAGGTCCAGAAAGGTAGAAAAGACATCGTTACAATAGTCCATGTGACTACAGTGGTTCAACCTTAATTTTATGAAGCGACGAGAATACTTACACAAAAGTATTCTCGTCGCTTCATAAAATTAAGGTTGAACCACTGTAGTCACATGGACTATTGTAACGATGTCTTTTCTACCTTTCTGGACCTTGAAAGTGGTAATTAAATTGCTGTCTATGGAGCGGTCAGAGAGCTCTCCGATTTCACCAAAAATATCTTAATTTGTGTGCCAAAGATGAATGAAGGTCTTACGAGTTTGGAACGACATGAGGGTGAGTAATTAATGACAGAACTTTAATTTTTGGGTGAACTAACCCTTTAATGTCAAGCCCTATTGATAATAAGAAATGTTCCTTGAGTAAATCAGCATATTAGAATGATTTCTGAAGGATCATGTGACATTGAAGACTGGTAATGATGCTGAAAATTCAGATTTGTCATCCCAGGAACAAAGTACTTTAAAGTAATTATTATATTATATAATAATTATTAATATTTTGCAGATTACTGTTTTAGTGTGCTGTTGATCAAACAAATGCAGCCTTGGTGAGCATAAGAGACAACCTGTAAAAAAAAAAAAAAAAAAAAAAAATGTACTAACCCCAAACTTTCAAACAGTAGAGTATTTTAGTATTTTATATTACTGCACTGGCAAGTTTTATGACTAGTTTTGAGGCTACACTTTTGAAAGCAAGTCTTAATATTGCAGTATTGCTTCTTAAGTAAGCTTTCTTATTTTAAAGTATTTTTATTTATTTATTTATTTTTTTTGGAAACAAGTCAAAGACTCATTAAGAAGTCACATTTTTCAGTGTATCTAGAGCCCAGAATAGCATGAAAACTTATGCCGAGTTCACACTGCCCGATTTTAGCCCCGATTTTGACTCGCCAACAGGTTGCACGAAATCACAGACAAATGGCAGAAATCATAGGCAAAACGGTGCTCGTGCACGTGAGTGACAATCACGCAGTGTGAATGATCAAAGACGCGATCAGAGAGAATCGCCGATGAGAATCGCGATTCAAAATCCTGCTGTGTGAAATGTGTTCTGACTGAAAATTACACCGGCGATGACCTACAGCCAATGAGAGAGCAAGATACAGGGCAGCGGGAGGTTCGGGGAGGAGTTATAGACCAGAATATCAGTGTTTTAATAGATATATTTACAATTATATCAAACAGAAACAAAACACAAACATTTGCTTGACCAGCCGCAACAGCACCACATTGCAAAATGATTTATTTACCTCATCTCTCTTTGCAGAACACAATCATTGCTCCCTATGTCACCCCAACCATTTCCTCCGCAATAATTTTTTTTTCTTTTTCTCCTTTTCGCTGCAAATCAGCATACAGACAATTTGGATCGCAAGCTTTCTGCAGTCTATATTTTTAATAACAATTCCAGGCTCATGCAAGAACTCCAGTCTGACGCATATGATCTCGCGTTGTTTCCTTGTCACTTCTTGCGTGTATTTGCTTGTGAAACGTAGTTTGTGGACAGGACAGAGTTGTCGGCGATTCCTCTTAACAGTCATGCAATGTGTCCCCCTGTCGCCGATCCAGCGTTCAGTGTGAACAGAGCAGCAACTAAATGCTGGCCCAGATAGTCATGCAGTGTGAAAAGAGCTGTGATCCGACGAGTTTGAAAATCGTGCAGTCTGAACTCGGCATTAGGGATTAGCTCTTTATACTTGGGGCAGTAAGTTAACACCTACCAACCATTCAGAACACGTTAGCAACCACATAGCACTAAAAACCACCCAGAACACTTAGCAACTGCATAGCAATGGACTGTCAACATCCTAAAAACACTTTCTTCTGAAAATGTCTAGTTTAATTTGTTTTGTTAGATGATAAAAGATAACTTATTAAAGAGACTTTAATTTTAATTGTTGCATCCTAATCTGCTGAAAAGAATCCTTTGGGACAGTACTTCTTGTCACAGCTACACCTACAGTATTTCTTATGGTAATAACAAAAAAGCTTTTAATTAATCCTCTGTTACACTGATCATATTTAAATAAATTACCTGTTTGAGATGTCAGTAAGATTAATGGAACGACCAACAGACATACTATTTATGTAGATTGCATTATTGCTCTCAGTAAACTCAAGACCTCTCTAATGGGTTTTGCTCACCTTTCAGGCAGGGAGCCACAGCACCCAGAGAATAGAGATCAAATGGGCCGGGGGTTATTTCACATTAAGATCTGGACCTTGGAGTCTTTAGCCTTCCTGTGCATTAGGGTGGTAAATTATGGGGACAGGTACAGGCCAGTTTACTGCTTTGTTTCCAGTCAAGCCGGTTTCCAAACACAGTGTCACAGGAACTGCTTTAAAAAGGCATTTAATATAAATGATCTGGCATTGATTGTGATGGATTGGCTATGCAGGGACACCTTGCCTTCAAGGGCACAGAGGGATAAGCCATCATTCTGGATTGTACCATCCCAGTAGGTGTTTTGTGAGTCCAATGTCACCTGCACCTGTAATTACGTATCATACAGTTCTAAGGGATATGACAACAGGTTCTTACCCCAAAGAGTCAAATAATGCACTTAATAGGTGTCCTTTAACATCTTTATAATGACATGTACAGTCACCCCATTACTTTCAATGAGAAACCTTCAATACATTTTGTCTGCATGGAACTAATTTTTCACAATATCCGTACAATTTTAATATAAAATGTGCCCATTGATTTTTCTACTCATTTAATAAGGTGAAAATGCATTTGAAAAAGCAGGGGCGATGATAGTTGGGATTTAACTTTTAAATTGAAATCTGATTTAAGTTTTTCTCTGAAAGGATTTTCTTGTTTAGTTAACCAACTAGAAAATAACTTTGAACCCCAAACAGAGTTTATAAGTGACCACTGGATGTATATTTGGACCTTCAGTCACTACAAACCATGCAACATTTACGCTTTTGAATTCATCCAACAGGTCGATCTGTGGTGTTTTGACGTCTGTTGGTCAAATATCATGAGCTTGTGTTCCCGGTCTCCCATGCTGACATGTATATTAAGGACAGGGTTGGGGAGTAACAGAATACATGTAACAGCATTACATAATCAGAATACAAAAATCTGGTAAATGTATTTCATTACAGTTACTTCAAAAAACAAAGTAATCAGATTACAGTTACATTTTGTAAAAAAAAAAAAAAAAATGGGAATACTATCAGGATTTCAAGGGTTTCACTTAAAACTAAATTAATTAGTATTTTGACATAACGCTACATTGACAGTAGTGATGCGTGGATTGCGGTTATATCTGTGAAGACTGCAGATAATCCGCAGGTCAAGTAATAAAAAAAAAAAATCCAATTAATGTATACTAATGTATAGTGGAATAAGCCAAAATGATTTTTGGCATGTATATGGTACGCAGTTTTTGGCGTGCAAACTCATTTTGGCGTATACATTCCACAACATTGCACACCCGTACTATTGATACGCATTCTCATGTGATCGTGTTGGTCAATGAGAGATAAATCATTAATGTGTTGATTTTAACTCTCATTTCACACTCTTTTACTTTTGTTTTCAACAACAACGTCTCTTCAAGGAAAACCAATTAAGGAAAACAAGATTTATATTAACAGTGATTTCGGTTGATGCTAGAACTGATCCGTGCATCTCTAATTGACAGCTAGTTCTGTTGCCAGTCATGACTCACGTGAGCCTACTGGTTCATGTGCAATCATTCTCCTGAATATTGCTTTTTACTTGACTTTATTTACATATTTGACCTTGAAGGAATCCAAAAGTAATCATATTACATTACTTTCTTATTGTGGTGCTTGGATTACATTACTGAATACTTTAAGTAATTTGTAACTGCAACCGAATACATTTTTAAAGTAACCCTCCCAACTCTGATTATGGAAGTGAATGGAACGCAAACTCTGGTGTGATCGCAGTTTTATTGGCTAACCAAAGGTGAAAACTTTTTTTAAAAAACAGAAAAGAAAAAACAAGCTGTGTCAGATATTGTATACTGTTTGAGTACAACCATTAAAAAAGTATGTTCTATATTCTGTAGTGTGAATGAAATCTGGATGTACTACAGCTGCCATTGTCATGACTTACAACTCCTCTCCAGTGGCTTCATGGGATAACAAAGAGTCTACTGGATGCCCACATCAGAATCTCGCCAGAAGAAGTAGGTCATCACTACTGAATGCAGACATACTACTGTCTTCACATACTGTTTTTGTATACTATAGGGAAGTAGCATATTCGGACAGGTGCCACTTCATCAAAGCAGAACATCTTTTATAACTCCCCAGCATTTCATCATTTGGACTTTTTCCACATTTAAGGACAGCTGATACAATTTCACAATTAAATTCTTAAGAAATAAACAATAAAAATTGAGGCCACATTATAGCCAGCAAAATTAAGATAGTGTGAGAGAGAAATTTAGATGTAGCAAAAATTTAATTGAAAGCAATGTCATGTAAAGATACTAATTTTTGATATCTACATAGTAGTATGCAATACCTATGAGCAAACTAAGACCCTATGTTGTTTGTATGTATCAGGTAAACCCATCCATTCAGTATTGTTGCTGAATGGATGTGTATTAACTAACTCATACAATGATTTACCAATCAAACATGGGCTCATTTGTCACCAAAGAGTGAAGAAACCAAATATAAACAATCCAAAGAAACCCCCCTTAACTTTCAGGTCACTTTGGCTGACCCTCAGTTGTACTAGCAGTATTGCTGAAGTGTGATCTTTCTCTGTGTTTTGGCTCCAGTGTGCTGAATTTCAATAAACACAGCAAAGTGACCCGGCAGGACAAACCTGCAGACAGTGTAATAAGGCTCTGTTAGGATTAATGAGCTACCCACGGCATTATTTGTTATGTTATATATCTTATTGATTGCGTTGTCTTTGATCTTTGCATGGACTTTCTTGCCAAGCTCTGGTAAGGTTTGTGTTCTTGGTAGACACCGAAGGTTGAGTGGGCAAAACATGCAGAGCATGATCTCCTTGAGGGCACCGGGGCAAGACATTCGTTTAGTACATTAAGACACTGACAAAAGAAGGCATCATAAATGCTCCTGCAGTGTTCCAATTAAAATGAGCGAGGGTGTCTGTGAAGTGTAAATGAGGAATAAGTTGTGTTTTCCATTACATCGTAATGAAAAGTCAATAACAACGATTTACTTAGCAGGGGGAAGTTCATAATGTGATGCATGCAGCTTTGGATCAGCAGGCAAAAATAACAAGCAAGTAAATGTTTGATGCAGTAAGGAAGGTTGTATCCAGTTGTTGCCAATGTGAGCTCATTAGTATTCGTACATTAGGTCTGGTTGTAGCATACCTACATTTTAGTACATTTGCATAGACATTAGCTACGTTTACATGGACACCTTTTGTTTCAATCGGAAATTATTTTATTCAGATTGATGAATCCAAACCCATTTACATGAATGCTAAATAAAGTGATCGGGTTCATGTGCGCATTTAAATGTCACAAGCTTCAAATTGCAATTGATTTGTTGACATGCGCACACTGCAAGAAAATACAGTTTCCCGCTGTTTGCGCATACTATTCTCTTACATTGCTTCTTTTCTTTGTTTTAAAGAGCAGACTTAATATTTATCTATGCCAGGTCCTAATTAGGAGATGACGAGCACATGAACCGTTATGCCGTGCTGCTTATATTTATCAAGCAGTAAAAAAAACGCCATTTCCGCTGCCAAAACAAGGCGTCTTTGGATGAGCGTACGAAACAAGGACTGGTGGGACATTGTTCTGCTCCACTTCACAGACAATGAGTGGAAGGAGAATTTTAGAATGACACAATAATCATTTATGACTCTTCATTCAACAACAACAACAGCTCGTTCCACGTGTCATACGTCATAACGAAATTTCCAAGTCATTGACCATGTGCAGTACTTTCCAGTTTTCAACCCGATCAAGTGTTTACATGTCCTCTCGATCGGATTAGAAAAGGTTTAAACCAGAAATTCCAATTGACGTGGTTACATATGACTTTTTTTATTCCGACTGGGCTTCTAGTCTGATTACAATCAGATTTTTAGGGTCCATGTAAACGCAGCTAATGAAATATCATAAAATATCAACACGATGACAGCATCTTTAACACAAACTCTCTAAAAGGTTCTGGACATTTCTTTTCTGACCAGTTTATTTGTAAAGATTTGCACATTTTTGAAGGTCAGTCTATAAATATTGTACACTTTAGCATCTATGCAACATACAAAATGTGTAAATGTTATATTAATAACTATATATTAGATTAAACTGGTCAAGTTAAAATGTCAAGACAGATACATCTGGTTGCAGTCTATAAAGAGATGGGGAAAAAACAGCCCACTAACTGAGCATCATTTAACTTAATGACACGACATAAACAAGAACTGTCAAACAATTAAAATCTGTAAACAGCACAGATGGGTTAGTAATAGCTGACTGGCTGTCTCAATCAATTTCCAGAGCCTGGTCTAAAAGCTCAGAAAAAATTAAAGGGATAGTTCACCTAAAAATTACATTTCTGTCATCAGAAACTCACTCTTCATGTCATTCCAAACCATATTAGTTCCCTTTCAGTCAGTCACGTTTGACGTACGTCGGACGTCACCGACGAATTGGGATCACTTCTGGGAGCCCCTATCAGCTTCGAGTGTATAGAGAACGGGCCAATGGCCATTGGCGTGCGAGATCTGCATCTCGCGCTCCGCCCCGCACCGCAGTTATAAACAGGAAGCGGATGCAGCGCACATTTGTCATTCACTTCGGAGCCGAACACGGTGTCGATCAAGGAGACTGTTCCTGCTTCAGCAGAGAGTGTAAGAGAGAGAGCGAGATAAGAGGGGTCTTTGAGTGCTGGGAGAGAAGGCACGATCAGCGGCGACCGCAAGCTCACTGAGTACAGTGATAAACTGCTGTTTTCACAGCACTGTTTTTGTCTGTTGGTTCGGTGAGGGCGTTCCCAACGGTGAGTGCATACACAGGCTGCACTACTCTCCTGTGTTTTGCCGCGGTCATTCCTGGGTGCTTCAGCACATTAAAAAAGAGCTTTCTTCTAAAAGAGCAACACGGGTGTGACACCGTCTTTTTCAAGATGTCACTCCACCCGTGCGTTTCTGGATGCGGTCGTTCCCTGTCACCAGCTGACGGTCACAATCGTTGTCTTACGTGTCTGGGCATTCAGCACGCTGAGGCAGCGTTTGTGGATAGTTCATGTTCCCACTGCGGGAACATGACTATCTCAGCGCTTAGGTCGAGACTCGCCTACCTCCGGGAGGGTGGAGTCCCCTTACCTATGCCCCGATCTAGTGCTATTCCTGCCCAGCAGAATAGACCTGAGGATCACATTTAGGGCACACCCGCCGAGCCAGCCTCCGTGGGCCCCTAAACCCTCTGAAGCGCCGCAGCCGGTTGAGCTTCCGGAGGAAGTTGCTGGCCCCTCCCGGGGGGGTCCAGCGGTGACCTTTGGAGCCCCAGCAGACAATAGGATGTCGATCGCTGCATCGGAGGGGGAGTTTCAGTCCTCGGGGGATGAAGACTCGGCTGCGTTGCCTCCCTCTGGGAGAGTGGCGTTGCCCGAGACAGACCCCGAGCTGACGGCTATGCTTTCCCAGGCCGCCGAAAAGGTCGGGCTCGCGTGGAACCCTCCACCGTGTCCCAAGCCTTCTAGGCTGGATGATTGGTTTCTCGGGGCGGCTCGCACTGGTTCTCAGCGTCCCGCCCTGGAGCCTTTCTTCCCGGAGGTGCATGAGGAGCTCACAAAGTCGTGGACGGCACCTTTTTCTGCCAGAAACCGGCCGAGTGGCTCCTCCCTCCTCACTACCCTCGACGGCGGGCCAGCCAAAGGGTACGTGGGGATCCCGCCGGTGGAACGGGCTGTCGCGATGCAACTGTGTCCGGCGTCTGCTTCCACCTGCCGTGGAGACCCACGCCACCCATCCAAGGCCTGTAAGTTCTCCTCCAGTCTGACTGGGAAGGCTTACAAAGCTTGTGGGCAGGCTGCGTCCGCCTTGCATGCCATGGCGTTGCTCCAGGTGCACCAGGCCCAGGCACTCATGGACATGCACGAGGGTAGGCCTGAACCAGAGCTCCTCCGGGAGCTCCAGACGGCGACGGACCTCGCCCTCGGGGCGACGAAAGTCATCGCCCGTTCCATTGGTCAGGCGATGTCCACTCTTGTGGTCCAGGAGCGACATCTCTGGCTCAACCTGGCCAATATGAGGGAGACTGATAAGTATCGGTTCCTTGACTCCCCCATTTCCCAGGTTGGGTTGTTCGGCGACGTGGTCGAGAGCTTTGCCCAGCAGTTCTCGGCCGCCCAGAAGCAGACGGAGGCCATCAAACACATCCTGCCCCGGCAGTCAGCTGCTGCCCAGGCGCCGGCCGCAGCTCCTCCGCCTGCTCGTCGCCGACGGCCCAGCCCAGCAGCAGCCTCCACCAGGGCAACGGCGTGGAGCCGGCCGCAGGAAGGCCGTCCAGCCAGCTCAGGCCGTCGTAAGAAACCCTGAGACGGGCCACCCAGAGATGGAGGAGACAGCTCTTCAGGAGGTGGTGACAGCACCGCTCCTTCTCCCGGAGGAGGGCCGGGAGAGAATCTTTTGTTCGAATTAGATTTCTGTCCCAAAACTTCACAAAAAGAGCTGTTTCTAAAATCTCTGGGTGCCAAGAGAGCGCACTTGGCGGTGTACGACGCTCCCATGCCTTGTCACCCTCCGGTGCCTCTCTCATCGCCAGCAGGGGGTGCTGGCTGTGTCCAGGATGCACACAAGAGGCCTCCTCACACCCATGCGCCCCCTCAGCGGAAGCAGGTAAGTGTTGCACTGCACACTCAGACCCCACTTTGGGCCGCTATGCCGTCCGAGTCGGGTCACTGCCCCGCTGCGGGTATGTCTGTGGTGCCGTTGGTCCCGCTGGTTCGGTCGCTGGGAGCCTGGCTAGCGCTTCCCAGCCCGTCCCGCTGGGTCATCCGTACTATCAGACTCGGCTATGCGATTCAGTTTGCCCGGCGGCCCCCCAAGTTCAGGGGCATTCACTTCACCTCCGTGTCGAAGGAGGATGCCCCCGTGCTACGGGCGGAGATCGCAGTCCTACTGGCGAAGGACGCGATAGAGCCGGTCCCTCCAGCCGATATGAAGACAGGCTTCTACAGCCCGTACTTCATTGTACCCAAGAAAGGCGGCAGGTTACGGCCAATCTTGGACCTGCGGTTCTTGAATCGGTCCCTTTACAGGCTGCCGTTCAGAATGCTAACGCAGAAACGCATCTTCAGGTGCATCCGTCCCCAAGATTGGTTTGCAGCGATCGACCTGAAGGACACGTACTTTCATGTCTCGGTTCTCCCTCGACACAGACCGTTCCTACGCTTTGCGTTCGAGAGACGGGCATATCAGTACAGAGTCCTGATAAGGCGCCTCTATGCGTTGAAGTGAAACCTGTTCGTTGAATGGTGTTCTTCTCAACGAGAAGACCCCCGAAGATGTTCGATCAGTTCTGTGCTTTCCTTCCTGCAAGAAGGGTTGGAGCGAAGGCTGTCTCCCTCCACCCTCGAAGTGTATGTTGCCGCTATCGCCGCAAATCACGACATGGTTGATGGTAAGTCCTTAGGGAAGCACGATCTGATCGTCAGGTTCCTGAGGGGGGCGAGGAGATTAAATCCGCCTCGCCCTCACTCTATCCTCTTGGGACTTATCTCTGGTGCTAACCGCACTGCAGAGGGCTTCCTTTGAACATTTGCAGTCAGCAGAGTTAAAAATCCTGTCTTGGAAGTACTCCTGACTGCATTGGCTTCCATCAAGAGGGTAGGGGACCTGCAGGCATTTTCGGTCGACGAATCGTGCCTGGAATTCGGGGCGGGTAACTCTCATGTAATCCTGAGACCCCGGCCCGGATATGTGCCCAAGGTTCCCACCACTCCCTTTCGGGACCAGGTGGTGAACCTGCAAGCGCTGCCTTCGGAGGAGGCAGACCCAGCCCTGGTTTTTCTCTGTCCCGTTCGCGCTCTGCGGACTTACGTGGACAGAACGCAAAGCTTCAGGACCTCAGAACAGCTCTTCATCTGTTACGGAGGCCAGCAGAAGGGAAAGGCTGTCTCCAAGCAGAGGATGGCTCACTGGATAGTGGATGCCATCGCCTTGGCGTATGAAACCCAAAGCGTGCCTTGCCCGCTCGGGTTGAGAGCCCACTCCACTAGGAGTGTGGCCTCTTCCTTGGCGCATGGCGCCTCACTGACAGATATATGTAGAGCTGTGGGCTGGGCAACACCTAACACGTTCGCTAGATTTTATAGCCTTTGTGTAGAGCCGGTTTCTTCCCGTGTGCTCGCTTCAAATAGCCAGTAACACCGAAGTGCCCATTCTAGTGTCGGCTTGCTGCGCCATTCCCCTCCTCATGGACCGGATACGTGCGCTGATATGCTCCAGTCGAGTTCCCCAGAACGGCGAACCCTGTTGAGTCCTCCGCAACCCACAGCAGTCAGACGTGGCGGAACGTTCGACGCCAGGTCTAACACTCGTATGCATTGGTGGAACTTGTGTTAGGCTGGGTATCCATATGTTGTGACCCCTACGGCGGTCCCATATGTGTATTCTTCCACGGTACGGCTCCCTACGGCGAGCCCGTGTCTGGCCGGGGCCACCCCTGGGACTTCCGTATGTTGTACTGCCCACGGCCAGCCCATGCGTGTATATTCCACATGATACCTCCCTACGGGTAGGATGTGGCTTCCGCAGCGGCCCCCCTGGGCACGCTTTCCCAGTGTTATCCAATACTCTGCTGAGTGGGTCTTGCGGGACAGCAGCAGTGACTCTCCCTGCGGGAGTTCCCCGCCCCAAACAGACGGGGGTCTGAGGGGCTTTCGCTGGGCGCTGGAAGTGGTAGTGACTGTGGCATTTTCCATAGGGATCCCAATTCGTCAGTGACGTCCGACGTACATTGAACGTGACCGACTGAAAGTGAACGTCTCGGTTACGTATGTAACCCTCGTTCCCTGAAGGAGGGAACGGAGACGTACGTCCCGTCGCCACAGTTGCTGTACCATCACTGCAAATGTGCAAATGTGCACTGCATCCGCTTCCTGTTTATACCCGCGGTGCGGGGCGGAGCGCGAGATGCAGATCGCGCACGCCAATGGCCATTGGCCCATTCTCTATACACTCGAAGCTGATATGGGCTCCCAGCAGTGATCCCAATTTGTCGGTGACGTCCTGTGACGTACGTCTCCGTTCCCTCCTTCAGGGAACGAGGGTTACATACGTAACCGAGACGTTTTCCTTAGCTCTTAATGATAGAAGTGATTCACTAATAAATTATTATTTTGAGTAAAATATTTTTTAAACAAATCTGCAGCTCCAGTTTACAAATCCAGCTTGAATGATTTGCTTTGTTATCCACAGAAGCAAGAAAGTCATACAGGTTTGAAAAAACATGAGGGTGAGTAAATAATGACAGAATTTTCATTTTTGGTTGAACTTATACTGTTAAACTCTCGACTCAGATAATGAGATGTTTGTTTGATGCTGAAAGGCTGCAGTCTGGATTCCAACATAGAGAGATTGCTCATATCAGACAGGATTGAAAATGTGGAACACTTTAAACCCTCATAGCTAGTCATGATAAGGAAAATCCTTCTTGAGAGTTTTTCCAAAGATCGACATCATGAAATAGAGCTTTCAACCCAAATTCAGAGAAGTAAAGAGAGTCACAGAGAAGTGTGGTAAAGAGCGAGAGATTCAGAAAGAGAAAGAGCTGAGGCGGGAAAACAATGCAAACGAGCGTATGAATATTAATGAGGAAACAAAGGCCTTTTGAATGCCTGTATTCCTGTAGTGTATTTATGATGAATGAGGGCCTCAGTGCAGTGTGTCAAGGTCTCCTGACCGACAAATAGCAGGCTAATGACAAATCTCAAAAACATATGCTAATAAAGCTCTTACAATGCATTGCAATCTTTGACCTTTGGGATATAACCCTAAAGGGCAACATGAGAGATGCTAAATTCCAAAAACCAACTGCAATTTATTACAATGAATACATTTTTGATGTGGGTTATCACTGAGCACTGGGTAATCAAACATCACAATGTTACAAACATACCCTATTGAGCCCACAACACAATTTAATGTAAATCTGATGATTTGTTGCTCTACGAATTGCTTATTTAAATAATATTTGACTAACATCTGCTAAACACCACACATATAAAAGAAAATACCCAAAGTTCCTGGGGTAAGTTCCATGGTGCTTTTCTGTGTAATGTAGCCAAGTTGATTGCTTTATGTTAGCCAAGAAAGCAAAGCAACAATTGAATGGGGTTTCTGTTGTCTCTGCTTGACAACAGCACAAACATACAGTAAATTGACCATAAATTACTATAAAACTACCCAAAACTTAGGTGAACAACCATTGACATCCTGCTAAAAAACTTGTGGCAAATATCTCTCTCTCTCTCTCTCTCTCTCTCTCTCTCTCTCTCTCTCTCTCTCTCTCTCTCTCTCTCTCTCTCTCTCTCTCTCTCTCTCTCTCTCTCTCTCTCTCTCTCTCTCTCTCTCTCTCTGTGTTGCATGCTGGGAGTTGGTGAGAGTGGTGGTGGTGGTGGTGGTGGTGGTGAGAGCTGCTGTGTGAGTTTCTAAATTTTGCTTTTTCCTTTTTCTTTTTTCTTTTCTTTCCAGAAAATACATGGTTTAGAAAGCAAATTGTAAAATAGTTATAGGTTGGTGAGTGTGTGGCAGAATGGCGTCTCTTGGTGAGGTGCCATTATCACTCCGTAATGGTTTCAGGTGTGTTCCTGAGGACTATGCCACAGTAGAGGATGTGTTAATTGCGGTTGGGGATCAGATTGGTCATGAGAACATTGTATCTGCATCACGAATGAATCAGGCTGTTTTTTTTTTTTTGTTTTGTTTTGTTTTTTTTGAAGGAACAAAACTTAGTCAATCGTTTAATAGTAACTGGCCTTACTGTTAAAAATGCTTTTGTGCAACTTTCTCCGCTGTATACATCGACAACGAAAGTAACAATTTCAAATATCCCGCCTATCTACCCAGCAAACAGGGGACGTCCCCCGGACGTTGCGAACGTCTGTTTAGGTCCGCTTTGTAACGTTCGCTGGCAGACGTTCGGAGGACGTCCCCATTAGGTCCCCTTTGTAACGTTCGCTGGCGGACTTTCGGCGGACGTCCGCATTTGGTCCACTTTGTAACGTTCGCTGGCGGACTTTCGGCGGACGTCCGCATTTGGTCCGCTTTGTAACGTTCGCTGGCGGACGTTCCGAGGACATTTGTCCAGGCCAGTTTGCGTCCCTCACCTGCCATTTCCATAACAACACTTGCAAAATCCAGTCGCCCATGCATTGCCTTTTATCACCAGACCTGACACCTTGTAACTCAGACAAACGAAAAATTTAACAAAAATAAACCCATATTGGATTTAAAAGGTGATTTGTTTATTCCTTAAAATAAATTAACTGTGATAATGGAAAGTTTATGCAAAAACCATGGTTTTTGTTTTGTAGATTGACATTTTAGTGCAAATAAACTAGGCCTATAGTAAAAATATGATATGAATGAATTGTAGGCCTCAGTTAATGTTACAAATAACTTTCCTGTTACTTAGTAACTTATCAGTATCACTAATTAAAGATGTCATCAAATCACGAGTTTGTTTTCAGCAGTTATAATTTAAACATCAAAACAGGATACCCTTCAATAATATAACTGAACATAGGCTACAATTTATTATGTATTCCACATGCATGAAGAAAATAAGGATGAATCTCAGGAGCTCTAAAAGAATGAATCGACTTCAACCGATGAATGCAGCCAATGAAAACGTGAAGAATGAAAAAGCACATTGCTGGAAAGAAAGTGGAAAATAACACAGGCAAGACAAATAACATTTTCCTACCCATTTACCTGTCAAACTGTTGGTCAGGTGAAGGCGAAAGGTTTTATTCAAGAAAAGTTATTTTTAGGAAAAATATTTTAATTACTGCACTTAAGACTTATAGCACATGCAGTTCAATTAACAAAAAAACAAACAAAAAACAAGTGAAATATAGCCACACTGGTAGATAAAAGTGAGTATCGATCAAATGCACCTGACCGAGTGACGTCATTCTTTAAGGTACGCGCAGCATGTATCCATGGCAACGCTTAGCTGCATAGAGACAGTAACGGTCCTGCCAGATTTCCTCAGAGGGGCTTTGAGTTCTCTTTCGTCGGTCGAAAAGGTATTTATAATTTTAGATTAGTAGACATCAGCTACAATAACCACTGTTCATCTTGTAATGTTTAAAATATATTTTACCTTTTAAAACGTTTGCTGAAGTTTTCCGTCCTGTAGTAGCCTACAGCTGCTAACCGTTATGCTAACACATGGAAGCTATATGTTAAGCTGAAATGAGAGGACATTATCTGATATTGACAAATATAGGGCTTAAATATGAACTTTCCAAAGTAAATACACACTGAGGCAAAAGACAAAAACCCAAATTGGGACGGCCTAACGTTATCTTCCAATGTGCGCTAAATATAGGCTAATTTGGACCATGGTCTAACTAAATCAAAAGTCTTTTTTCAATGGACAAACGATGATACTAGACATATAAAATCATAACATTACTGAATGTGTTAATTTTGTTGTTTTAGGTTAGAAGCCAACGGGAAGAATTGCCATCGGACTAACCCCACAGCTGACAACCAGAGACGCGCGCCCGCACACAGGCGGAGAGAGCACATGTCATCTTTACAATTGTTCAATTAAAATAAATGCACGTTGTTCCTCACAATTCCTATGTGTCTGTTTTCTTTGGTTTGCTGAAATGTAAAATAAAACGCTGTTAAAGTCCCCTAAACGTCCCGAATGGCCGCTGGACGTCCTGTGAACGTCCGTAGGACGTCTTTGAGGACGTCCGCGGGACGCCAAGAGGACCCTACACATGGACGTCCGGGGGACGTTCGCAGAGGCCATTTAGGGGACGTTCTGGGGACCTTTTTTTGTTAGTTGGGTAATGACGTTTTGCAACGTGAGTTAGCGCGTTTTGGAAAAGTTGTTAGTCCCTTTAAAACTGTTGCGCTTGGATGTAAACATCCGGCTTTGAAGCATGTTGCGTCTTTTAGACGGTATGTTTACATGGCGCTAGAATCACCTGAGAATACACTGGATATTAACTTTCGTGTGAAACACGAGGGGAGATTATATATGGTGTATGCAACTACTGGCAGCATAAGATGTTTCGAGTGTGGTGACATCGGACACAAACGCCTTATGTGTCCAACAAAGAAAACAGCTAATGTGACCCCAAAAATTAACGTAACTGATGTAGTTTCTGCCGTTTTCTGCTGAAAAAGCTTCTTACTATAAGAAAGGGTAAAGCAACAAATAGAAGGAAGAACAAATCAAATCGCAAATAATCATGTATCTCACAGTGTTTTTCCTTTGCTTTTCTATAATGCTTTATTCTTTATTTCCCATCTTAATTTTGTGTATGGAGGTTTTGAGGATAGGCTCTTTAAATATTAATGGTTAGAGGGATAGTGTAAAGCGTGCTAGTCTATGAAACAATTCAACAGAAAAAGCTTGATATTGTGTTTCTCCAACGTTTTGTTGGTCGTTTGTTGGTAGTTAAAACTAATATTCAAGGGATGCTTGTTTTTCTGATAAATATATATGCACCAACAGTAGGACAGGAACGCCTTAATTTTTTAAATATACTTAAGGAGAGTCTTAAAAAGTGTTCTAGTGAAGCATGTATTGTCGTTGGTGGAGACTGGAACTGCACTATAAATTTTACTATAGACCGTAATACTGCAGAGCCTCATATACAGTCTTCAAGTACATTGTCAAAACTCATAAAAGAATTCCAGCTCTTGGATATGTGGAGAATTAAACACCCTAATGATAGATAATATATATGGATTAAGGCTTTTAATAATAAAGTTAGTGCTGCCCGACTAGACAGATTTTATGTGTCAAAATATTTTAATAGCAGAGTAACTGAATGTTGCATTTGTCCTGTAGGTTTATCTGATCATCATTTAATTATTATGTCAATGACCATGTCAAATGTACCTGGAAAATCGGTTTATTGGCATTTTAATGTTAAATTGCTTCAGGATGCTGCTTTTTGTGATAATTTTGTTTTCTTTTGGGAAAATTGGAAAAAGGAAAAAAGTTATTTTGAAAACTTTAAACAGTGGTGGGATGTAGGCAAGACTCAAATAAAAAAAATTGTCAGCAGTATACAGCCAACTGTAGTAGTAGAATAAAGAATGTGATTGAATCACTTGAAAAGCAAATTAATTCAATGGAATTGCAGTTGGTTGATGCACATAATTCTGTATTGTACAATGATTTACAAAAGAAAAAGAGAGAGCTAAGTCTTGTCCTAAATGAGAAAGTAAAGGGAGCTTTGATAAGGTCCCGTTTCATGTCTTTAGCAGAAATGGATGCCCCAACTTTTTTTTTTTAAGCTGGAGTATAAGGTGGCTCAACAAAAACAAATGCCATGTCTTAAGCTCCCTGATGGGAGGATAACATCTAAGACTATAGAAATGAGAAACCATGCTGTGGATTTTTATTCAAGTCTTTATGCTGCAGAAAACTGTGGAAATGATGACTGTATGACACAGCTTCTTCAAGGTCTTCCTCAGCTAGACTCTGACTCTAAAACTGTCATGGATGCTGGTATAACTTTTAAGGAAGTTACTGCTGCTGTGGGACAACTTAGTTCAGGACGATCCCCTGGAATAGATGGACTGCCAGCAGACTTTTACAAAAGGTTTTGGAACTGCATTGGACATGATTATTTTGATGTTTTATGAGAGTCTATAAGAGATGGTGTTTTACCTACTACCTGTCAATATGCTGTTTTATCGTTGTTACTAAAAAAAAGGGGATTTAGCCTTTTTAAAGAACTGGCATCCTCTTGCCCTTCTCACAACAGAATATAAAATTTTTTCAAAATGTCTTGCAAATAGATAAAAAAATTACTTGGGTTTGGTTGTACATAAGGATCAATCATATTGCATTCCAAAGAGGTCTATTGTGGATAATTTGTTTTTAGTGCGAGACATTGTAGATATTTGTAATGCTTTCAATGTGAATGTTGGATTAATTGCATTGGATCAAGAGAAGGCTTTTGATCGTGTTGATCACAATTATCTTTTTAATGTATTGAAGGTTTTTGGTTTTGGTGAAACGTTTTTTAAATTTGATACAGTTATTATATAATGGTGAATCATGTATGGTTAAGGTAGGGGGTGCTTTGAGTCAGCCAATTCCTATTCTAAGGGGTATAAGGCAAGGTTGTCCATTGTCTGGTCAACTACACTCACCTAAAGGATTATTAGGAACACCATACTAATACTGTGTTTGACCCCCTTTCGCCTTCAGAACTGCCTTAATTCTACGTGGCATTGATTCAACAAGGTGCTGAAAGCATTCTTTAGAAATGTTGGCCCATATTGATAGGATAGCATCTTGCAGTTGATGGAGATTTGTGGGATGCACATCCAGGGCACGAAGCTCCCGTTCCACCACATCCCAAAGATGCTCTATTGGGTTGAGATCTGGTGACTGTGGGGGCCATTTTAGTACAGTGAACTCATTGTCATGTTCAAGAAATCAATTTGAAATGATTCGAGCTTTGTGACATGGTGCATTATCCTGCTGGAAGTAGCCATCAGAGGATGGGTACATGGTGGTCATAAAGGGATGGACATGGTCAGAAACAATGCTCAGGTAGGCCGTGGCATTTAAACGATGCCCAATTGGCACTAAGGGGCCTAAAGTGTGCCAAGAAAACATCCCCCACACCATTACACCACCACCACCAGCCTGCACAGTGGTAACAAGGCATGATGGATCCATGTTCTCATTCTGTTTACGCCAAATTCTGACTCTACCATCTGAATGTCTCAACAGAAATCGAGACTCATCAGACCAGGCAACATTTTTCCAGTCTTCAACTGTCCAATTTTGGTGAGCTTGTGCAAATTGTAGCCTCTTTTTCCTATTTGTAGTGGAGATGAGTGGTACCCGGTGGGGTCTTCTGCTGTTGTAGCCCATCCGCCTCAAGGTTGTG
The DNA here is from genome assembly GCA_039654105.1 of Coreius guichenoti. Classification (NCBI taxonomy): domain Eukaryota; kingdom Metazoa; phylum Chordata; class Actinopteri; order Cypriniformes; family Gobionidae; genus Coreius; species Coreius guichenoti. The sequence continues at coordinate 26,576,574 of CM077177.1, read as the reverse complement.
CATGTTGTGGCTTCACAAATGCTTTGCTGCATACCTCGGTTGTAACGAGTGGTTATTTCAGTCAAAGTTGCTCTTCTATCAGCTTGAATCAGTCGGCCCATTCTCCTCTGACCTCTAGCATCAACAAGGCATTTTCGCCCACAGGACTGCCGCATACTGGATGTTTTTCCCTTTTCACACCATTCTTTGTAAACTGTAGAAATGGTTGTGCGTGAAAATCCCAGTAACTGAGCAGATTGTGAAATACTCAGACCGGCCCGTCTGGCACCAACAACCATGCCACGCTCAAAATTGCTTAAATCACCTTTCTTTCCCATTCTGACATTCAGTTTGGAGTTCAGGAGATTGTCTTGACCAGGACCACACCCCTAAATGCATTGAAGCAACTGCCATGTGATTGGTTGATTAGATAATTGCATTAATGAGAAATTGAACAGGTGTTCCTAATAATCCTTTAGGTGAGTGTATATAGTTTAGCAATTGAGCCACTGCTTTTTAAACTTCGAGAAAGATTGTCAGGTTTTAATGTGCCTGGTTTTTCTTTAGACTCAAGGATTTCCCTCTCTGCTTATGCTGATGATGTCTCAGTTTTTGTAAATCACGCTGAAGATATTAAGTGTTTATCTGAGGTACTCAGTCTTTATGAGAAAGCTTCATCAGCTAAGGTAAACCGGGCTAAAAGTGAAGCTTTTTGGATTGGTTAAGGGGCGTTTGAGAGTCTCCCAAAGTTACCTGGGGACCTTAAGTGGGGTAGAGAGGGACTTAAGTTGTTGGGAGTTTTTTTGGGGTCAAATGATTTTCAAAAGCTAAATTGGGAGGGTATAGTGGAGAAAGTGTGCAGCAAGTTGTCTAAATGGAAATGGTTGCTACCTCAGTTATCTTATAGGGGAAGGATTTTAATGACCAATAATTTGGTTGCTTCTACTCTGTGGCATAAAATAACTGTGTTACAGCCACCCGCTGGACTTATTGAGGAAATTCAAAGGAAACTTGTGGATTTTTTTTTTGGTCTGGACAACACTGGATTCGTGCTGCTGCTTTAGAGGGAGGTCAAGGATTGATAGACATCAGATCCAGAATCATGGCTTTCCGGTTACAAGCGGCTCAGAGACTGTTGTATCACACAGATGTATCATGGATAAAGACAGCTTCTGCTCTTCTAAGGCGGGTTAGAAGTATGGGGCTGGACAAACATTTGTTCTTAATGGAGCTCCAGAATGATGATCGTGTGAATCTTACATCCTTCTACAAGTCAGTTCTGGAGGCATGGAAGGTGTTTACTATTTCACATTCATCAGATGCACATGCTGGATTATGGCTTTTTGAAGAGCCACTTTTTCTTAATTACCTTCTACCATCAAGACTTATGTCTGGTCCCAGTCTGCGTGTGTGTTTAACTGCTGCTGGATGCACAAAGTTGGGACATGTTTTGACTGTAAGCTCAGAGGAATTGAGTAAAAGGACTGGGGTGAGATCTTTGCGGCTGCTGAAACAAGCTACTACTGAAATATTGAAGTCTTTGCATGAGATTATAAGACTTTGATAAATGACTCAGTAGCAATTGATCAATGGAGAAAGGGGGTACCCTATGTTTTCCCTTCTCTTAATGTAAATATTGCTGTGGGAGAATGGCAAGATGATGGGAAGTGTCTTTTGTCTTTTAAAACCCCTCAGCTTGGACTTTTTGAGGAAGTAGGGAGAAAAGCCCACTATATTTCCTGTGTGAAGGCATCTAATGCTAATCTTTTGAAAGGACTTCCTTCAACAAAATGGACAGATTTTTTTGGAACTATTTCTTCCCCTAGAGGATGCTGGCGGTCCTTATACAAACGCCCAATCGATAAAAGAACGGGCGACCTTCAGTGGAGGATTGTACATGGGGCGATAGCCACAAACAGATACGTGGTGCACATTGATCCTTCTGTAGGGGTGGGTTGTCCCTTCTGTACAGACATTGAAACGGTTTTTCATTTATTTGTACAGTGTGCTCGGCTAAACGTTTTGTTTTCATTTTTATCTCAATGGTTTATTGAAATTGGTGAAGCTTTCTCATTCGAAATGTTTATATTTGGTCCAAAGTATACAGAAAAAAGAAAAAGTCAGTTGATTTTGTTGAATTTTTTTGTCTGGTACAGCAAAACTGGCTATTTGGAAATCTAGAAAGAATAAGTTGTCAGGACAGGCTTCTCTGGACGTGTTGAAGATCTTCAAAGGCTTGGTGGCGGCTCGGCTTAGAATAGAACATGCCTATTATAAAATGGTTAAATGTGTGGAATGTTTCATGTACATTTGGGGGATAAATAAGTCCCAAATTTAGGGCAAAAATAAATAAAATATTGAAATTAATTCAACTGCAGAAATAAAATCATCATGGGGAGGAGTCAACCCTGTATTTTTTTATTATTATAATATATATTTTTTAAACAATGGAAATATCATCACTAGAATGAACTGTGGTGTTGTTGTTAAATACAACTATAATAATTGTTTTTGTTAATCGGAATAAATCTAGCCTATTAAAATTACTACAACTGAAATAAAAACAAAGCTTGAAATTGAAAATAGAAAAAATAAAAGTAAATTCAAAATATTAATAAATATTCTAATACTCTAATCATTTTCCTTTTGGTCATTAAAGGTGCACCCAGTATTGTTTTTTAAATCATTAATTAAATCATTTATGTTTACTGTTTAGTCTCAAGACTCAAGAGCAGAGTTTAGACTCAAGGTATTTATGTAGCCTAATAAAAGCTAATAAAAGTTTTATTCAATGAAGTGAGTCACCTCATAGGGTGCCATGTTGACATTACATGCCAGTGAATACTACTCACTATGTCTGTAACCTTCTTGTTATGCTTGGGGGGAAAAAATGTATCAGTAACTGAAAATTATTGCTTTATTTGCAGTATAAGTACAAGATAACTGCATGCGCAAAACCAAAACTAAATATTCTGATTGCACCTTTAAAGACTGAATTAAAAGCTTAATACCCTAAACCAATAAATTCCTGCTCAAACCAGATTCTCAAGCTTTCCTGACTCTCTTCACACCTTCATTGCCTTCAGTAACCAAGACCTAAGTCCCAGGCCATCATTAGTCTGCTGAAACCTAGACTAGGTTTGATATTAACTTAGTTAATCCTGTCATACCTCAACCCAACACTTTGAATCCCTGTCAGATATAAAAGGTATGCAATAGTATTCTTAATTACCTTTAGCCCCAGGCTTGAGTGAGAGATTCTTGTATCCTGTGGGGTCACCGTCACACCACACCAGGGCAACAGACAGGGTGACAAGGACCCCCGTTTCTCATTGCATTTTTCCCCTAAAACATGGGCTATGCATACAGTAAAATTACTTACAATTAAAAACAAACAAGACAACATGTACCAAGAATTCCACCTTTTTAAAGTCATTTGATTTGCTCTCTGGTTTCAAAAACTCATTGTTTTACCCCTTGGCATGGGCTAATAAATAACCCCCAATAAAACAGAATCTCAGAGACTAAGTGAAAGAAAATGCATGATGACCTCAGGGTTATACATCACTTTCTGCCCTCTCTTCTGACATCTGATCAGTCAAGACATTCATTCCGTTCAAGATCAGCACATTCATCTCCTACTTTCAACATCTTGCTGCTTCCTCTGACCTTCTCCAATGCCTTTCTTCTGAATGTTTGGAATTATAGGTTGGCATTTAGTCAAATACCATCCAACTTTTTTTTGCCCAGAACAATCTGCTTAACCTCAACAATCTGGGTTCAATAGTGGTTGCTCAACCAAAACTGCCTTTCTCATTTACAACAGCTTTCCTTTTGATTTTGATTCTCCTGGATCTACCTAGAGAATTTGACACTGGCAACCATCAAATGCTCCAATTGGGATCCTAATTTGGTCCATTGATGTTCATCATTTGCTTGTTGTATTGGACACTCCAACTTACTCAAACAAAAATCTCATACCCCTTTTCCTTTGTCACCAAGATCCTTAAATTCACAACTAATTGCATCTGTACTTTCAATGTGTTTTCCCAATCATATCTCATTGCACAGATGTCGTGTATTTTGTTGTCTTCCTACTCTTTCCACACAAAATGCAGAAATGTAGTGTATACATCCTGTACTCATAATGAACCTATCGTAAAACATTTTCTATTTGCTGATTTTATGGAGCAGAGAGGTGTGAGTTACTACATTCTGAAAACAGAGATATTTAAGTGAGTAGAACCTCTGACCGAGGTGTTTCTGCATACTGTTATTCAATTTTCTACTGTAATTTACTTTAGACTCATATGGATGTTTTTCCTTCCCTTTTCCCAGCCTTGATCTCAGATTGCATGTGGTAGTTAGGTTTAATGAGCTGATTCTAGTGCAGAGAGCTAATTTTGTTAATATAAATGGACCTTTTAATATACAGTACGTAATGGTTTGTTGAACATTATGTTCTCAGTACATACCTCTTCTGAACAAGCATAACTGGCTTTGATCATGAATTTAATCTCATTAAATGCGGTACAAACTGGAATTTGTCTGTTTATCTGTATGTGCTATAAGGCTCCAGTTCCTTTTTTCACTCGTCAATGTCTACTTCTATATTGCTGATTTGTTGCATTCCGTTTCAGTATTTTTCTAAAACTTTTTTTAATGTTTTGTGCATGCAACATCTTAAGGAAATTTTTCCTAAAATTGTGTGACTCAGGAAAGACCCTATTAAAAGATAAAACACTGTTCAATATAATCTTTGTATACTAATGTCCATAAATCTACACATTATTTGATTATTTTGACCTAAAATTATATCTGCTCTCAACAGATGGTAATATGCTGCCTATAATTAGCAAACACATGGCTAGGATCGCTCTATTTCTGCAAAGTAAAACTGACATATTTTGTATATATGAGCCAAAAACTAACATGAATCTGGCAATGGAGAAATAAGCTTGGCAGGGGCCTCTGTGGTAGTAGTGAGCTTCTGTCTGTTACTTCAGCTGTTTTTGTTTCCTTCACTTGTTACAATGATAATTTCAGGCAAGTTTACATATGTCCCACTATAACCTTAATTGGTGTATATATATATATATATATATTAGTGCTGAGCAATCGATTAATCACAATTAATCGCATCCAAAATAAAAGTTTGTGTTTACATAATATATATGTGTGTACTGTGTATAATTATTATGTATATATAAATACACACTCCTTCATGTATATATTTAAGAAATATTTGCATGTATAAACTGTGTATATATTCATATAATTTATCTTATATATAAATATAAATATTTTATATATAAATATAACATTCTTAAATATATACATGCATGTGTGTGTATTTATATATACATAATAATTATACACAGTACACACACATATATTATGTAAACACAAACTTTTATTTTGGATGCGATTAATCGCAATTAATCGATTGCCCAGCATACACCAATCATTATAACATTACTTCCTAATATTGTGTTGGTCCCTCTTTTGCTGCCAAAACAGCCCTGACCCTTCGATGCATGGAATCCATCAGACCCCTGAAGGTGTGCTGTGGTATCTGGCACCAAGATGTTAGCAGCAAATACTTTAAGTCCAGTAAGTTGCGAGGTGGAAAAAGGCCACAGCCTCCAGGCAATACCATGTCCATGAAAGGGTGTACATGGTCTGCAACAGTGCTTAGGTAGGTGGTACGTGTCAAAGTAACATCCACATGGATGGCAGGACCCAAGGTTTCCCAGCAGAACATTGCCCAAAGCATCACACTGCCTCCGCCGGCTTGCCTTCTTCCCATAGTGCATCCTGGTGCCATGTTTTCCCCAGGTAAGCCACGCACACACACCCGCCATCCACGTGATGTAAAAGAAAATGTGATTCATCAGACCAGGCCACCTTCTTCTATTGCTCCGTGGTCCAGTTCTGATGCTCACGTGCCCACTGTCGGCGCTTTCAGCGGTGGACAGGGGTCAGCATGGGTACCCTGACTGGTCTGCGGCTATGCAGCCCCATACGCAACAAACTGCGATGCACTGTGTATTCTGACACCTTTCTATCAGAACCAGCATTAACTTCTTGAGCAATTTTAGCTACAGTAGCTCATCTGTTTGATCGGACCACACGGGCCAGCCTTCGCTCCCCACGTGCATCAATGAGCCTTGGCCGCCCATGACCCTGTCGCCGGTTCACCACTGTTCCTTCCTTGGACCACTTTTGATAGTTTTGGAGATGCTCTGACCCAGTCGTCTAGCCATCACAATTTGGCCCTTGTCAAACTCGCTCAAATCCTTAAACTTAGCCCATTTTTCCAGTTTCTAACACATCTAACACATCAACTTTGAGGACAAAATGTTCACTTGCTGCCTAATATATCCCACCCCATAACAGGTGCCGTGATGAAGAGATAATCAGTGCTATTCACTTCACCTGTCAGTGGTATATATATATATAAATTATGTATAATATATTTCTATTAATTAGCATTTATATGTATTATCACATCAGTCAATAGACGTTTCTTGGCCAGAATAAGCTATAATAAGCACTAGATTTAATGTGTATATTAAAACTTGTTTTTTGGTTTATGTGACTGTCTTGTCAGAAGACAGCACAGATAGTTTATAAGAGGTCCCCATAAGCAAGAATAATTATCAGTATTGTGAAAAGCATAGCACAGAATTCCTGCTACTGAATACCAATGAGTATGGTCCATTTCAACCTGTCTAATGCTAATGGATCATTTTTATTATTTTTAATTGTGTTTAAAGCTGTGTTGTAATACATTTTCCTATTCCAGTTCAATATTACAGAGACAACTAGAAGATAGTAAGCCGCCAATAGGTTGAATAACCCAGAACGTGTAAACATTGTGTCTCTGTGGCACTATCAAACATTTCACTGTTTGCATCCAAACACAGCAACAATGGTTTAACCGATGGGGCAAGCTCACCAATGGCAGACATGGGGAAGTCAATCTGTTTGAAAACAATTGTTATTTTTCCAATTCAATTTAGTGACGGAAATTACACACTTCAGCTACACAATAAGTAACTCACTAAGGTACAGTTTCCTTTAGATAATCTAGAGACACCTTTCCTGATTTAAACACAGGTCCAACCAATTACATTAGACACACACAGTCAACTCTAACCAGCATTTAGAGTGCACCTGCTCCAGGTGATCTGACACCTCTGGGTATCACACTTCTCTGAATAGCCTCCCATGAGGCAGAGTCCTGAGTAAGGTGCCATGTAAGGCAGAAAGGGAGAGGACACAAAAAGGAAGTGAGAGAACTCCACCTCTAATTGTTTGTGACACACAACACTTACTGTGAGACTGAGTCAAAAACCAGGACAGGAGAGAGGGATCTGGCCACAAGGAGTCTTTTATCTTTAGTTAATGACTGAACAAATATGCTTTGCCTTCATGCTCCCCTCTTTTGTGGGTGTGGCTACCCCTTTGGGTCACCGTGTAGCTCTCTAATAAGCATCCTCGCACAAAAGCCCAATATTTGCTTGACTAGTGGGGCCTCTTTCCTTGAGGAAATAAGCACGAGGGGCAGGGAAGGAAGGGGGTGAGAGGGTGGGGATGGGGGATTTAACTCTGTCAGATACCAACAGGAACAGATGGAGCTTGATAAATCCTGAAAGGAAGGCATTACCTGCCCAAGTCACCAAGCAGCCACAATTATCACAGGGCTTTGGGTTCATTGTCAATCAGAATGGCAGTTAAAGAGAAGCAGCAGCTGGGGCAGATGGTGGGGATCCAGCACGGCTGGGGGAGCAGCCATGGTCCAGTCCTTAGACAATCTCTCGCTCTCTCTCTTTGTCTCTCGTACTAAATCTCAGAGCTGCTTGGTACACTACTGTTGATTACAAAAGAGATTTCTGGAGACGGTGAACCTGATTGGCCCGTGCTGTGTCATGTTAATTAAATGTTTGATATTCATGAGCACCCTATGCATATTGATCATTCCGTTCTCATTTATACATTACCCAAGGCTGTAACCATCATATTCAGATTAGGTTTGACCAATATGGGTTATTTTGATGCTTGATTAACATGGACCCATTACATGTGGTCCTCCTAATCATAAATGTATGATTAGATCCATGCGTTTGTCCACCTTGATTGAAGATAATTAAAAAATTTATATTCTAACTTGTACACACTGGTTTTCACTTCTGTTGTTTTTAGAAACTCCAGGTTGTTTGTTCATTCATTCTACCTTGGTATATGAACTTTGCACAAGTCGAATATTCCCCCACTGTGAGCACAGTGCTATTAAAATGTATACCAAACCCTCATCCTATTCCCTGAAACTCTACACCAGTTTTCCACTAGATTGTCTGTATGTGTGGCATACTGTAGATGTGAATCTGGCTCACTCAAGGACAGTTGCTGAGTTTGTCTCCCAGTTTCCAGGCAGACTCCTTCTCCTTCGGTCTCTGCCAAAGCACACCAGCGCATTTCACTTTCAGCAACTACTGCCATTCATCACGGGGCAGGGGGTACGAGTGGGTCTGGATCCCCTCCTCCCTCTTCTCATGGCTGGGAGCACAGTGTTGCACGGACCCCTTTACTCCCTGCGGTCTCCACGCTCCTATCCACAACTTTCCACAATGGACCCTGACTTCATTATGGGGGCCTGGCTTTTTCTTGGTCTCCAGACAGAGGCATCATTCCTCCTACTTTGTTATGCCACTCTCGGACTTTGTGTCTGGGACCAGCTGATAGCGAGGTCAGGCCCATCCATCTGCCAGGGCTTGGAGCTGTGATGCAGAGAGAGGAGCAGAGGTCCTCATTCAGCAACAATGCCCATTAACAATGCTAACAGAGTCCCGGCAAGGCCGGAGGAGGGGACGGGATGGAGGGTAAGAAGGGAGGATGGTTGTCACTAGGCAGAGAATAAGATTGCTGTGATTCGATAGGTTTGCGGGACTGGGCGTTGAACGGGTCCTCAAGAGTCTTGGATTGTTATTGATTTTCTTCACTTGTGTTTGCTGCCAGCTTGTGAAGTTATGTACATGTGCAGAGCTCCTTCTGGGGCAATGGAGAGTAGACCTATTGGGGTTGGGATGGTGTTAAAATGACTAGTTGTTATCTGAGAACGTATATATTTTCCCTAAGTAATAATAATTAAAGAAACGCAGGTGTTTCATCTTATCTAATGCAAATTACTGCAGATTTGTCAGAGTGAGGTGAGGTAAGCAGCTGTTATTTTAGTCTTGTTCTGTTGTGATTGGCAGGATTATGTGGACACAGTCTTCCCAAACTTTTATTTGAAACTCCATCAGGTTTTCTGCACCTGGCAAAACAGTATTTCAGAAAATGTAACAGGCACCTGTATTATTCATCACTGGTTCTTACCTGGTCTACATTTTTATAGCCTGAGGCACAAAAACTCATTTATACACCTAGGTCACATAATCCACAAATCTTAAACTGGTTCGCATGGTGCCCAACCCTTGGATTTAAGCCAAAAGTGCTTTTTCTTCTCTCCTTTTGAAGAGTCACTGTTTTGCATTTGAAGAAAACCACAATGTCAAAGTTCATTTGGTCCTCTGCCAGGCCATGTCACATGCTAGGAGTAGAAAATGGCTTCTTAGTCTAACAATCACCTAGCAGCACTGAGTCACCAAAATATACGCATATACATGCGCACGCACACACATGCATGCAGAGACATAGAGGCTTGTGTTGTGTCTGCTTCGCCACTTACTCGCACACACATACTCACACACTCATACAGGATACCCATGGCGAGTGCTGATAATGTAGCAGGCATCTGAATAGTGGAGTCTGCTCCCTATTACCCACATAGCACTGCAATCATTTGCATGTGAAAGAGACAGTGGCCTTTAATGTGTTATCTAAAGTGGATGGATATTAACTTCAATTGTGATTATTATTTTGAATCACCATTTGCAAGCCATCTTACTTTCGTAATGCGAAACATTTCTGACCCTCTTTCCAATAAAAGTATTAGTATGCTATTCCAAATTTAGACTTTGCATTAGCGGAGACAATTTTATGGATACTCTATTCAGTGCCTGACTGGAAATGATAGAAAATAATTGTATGGTGTATTATTTATAGTTAATTATGAAAATACTTAAATGAATGTCTCTTAAATATATTATATATTACCAATTGAATTTGTCTTTTTTTAAGTGTAAGTGTTTTGTTAGCAAGCTTATCCATATCCATCAAGAACGCATGGAGTCAACTTCATGTTGACTTATGTATTTTAAAGTTATCTTGTTAGAACTTTTTTTTGTCTCACTCAAAATAATGTGTTTCCATCTTATTCAAATGTACAACACATCCACCAAACGTCATTGATTATGCCTGTTTGAGGATATTTAAATGATCCCATATGCGCAGGTAAATTAGTAAATGGTGAATGCTAAGAATGATTGTGGTTTTGTCCTATCAGAGCCATCCTGTCAGAACAGTAATTGACAGCCTAAGTGGGTCAGCTGAGAGGCCAGCCTCTGTTAATTTAAATTCCAAGACACTTCATGCATATTCATGAGCTCCTGCTGTTTTGTCTATCACTGAGCATCATACTTACTGCATAATTGTATTTGGAAACCCAAGAGCTGTCTGAGTGGTCACACCTATTCAAACACCACTGTATTATTTCATTACTTCCAACTGGAGAGAGAAAATAGACACTTGTGGCAAATGAGAAAAGAGAAATAGTCAACATTACTGACTGCAATTAAATCCCAACTCCTGAACAGGCAGTCATCAATCGTCAGATGTAAAGAAATGGGCAAAAACCTGAAACGTGCACAGAGTAAAAGGCCTGTTCACTCTGTGCAGTTATCGCTATAGTTGTGCTGTGAACTCTGCTATTCTTTAGAACGATTTTTAGAAAGACATATTTATCATTATAGTTATTGTCCTTGGTGTGAACAGGTCTTAAGCCTTGAAATTAGGATATAAAGGCCAGGGCTGATATACGCTATTTAATGCTATAATAGCCTGTTCCACACCAAATATGCCACCAGAATGGCACTCACAATCATAAAGCCACTGTCTTCATACCTTACAAAGCAATGCTAATATTTTTCATGCCTTTCTCTGTTTACAAAGTGATTTCAAAGGCATATTTTGCAGCAAACCTAAAGGTTTGTTGATGTAAATGCTGCATACCTTCGCCATTAGTGGGTAATTGTGTAATTATGGGCTATTTTGGCTCTGCAAAACATACATTCATTTCCATTTATTAGGCCGTGTGGTTCTTCCCAATGAACAAACAGGCTGATGTAAGCCTGCATAACGCATGTTGTTCATTCTTTTGTGGAGATTTTGTATTGATTTCTTTTGATGGTGTGTATGAAAAACAGTTTAATCTCAGTTACATTCAAATCAGGTGGTCGAGAAACTCTTAAATTCAAGGGAGTTTCCCAGTCTGAGCCACGATAAACACATCAACTCACCGCAAACAACAGCTTTTGAGATTAAAACTGGTCACAACAGCCCACTGCTGGGCAGATTATGAATATCAAACTGCATATTCAGGAATGTGTTGATGCACTGTCAGCTACTGGCAGACTGAAAAATCCCCGCTGTCTTCCTAAATGAGAGTTTTCTGCATATATTCTTCTGTAATGGTTTTTTTTCCAGGAGCTTTAACACAGGGAAGCAATGGAAATTATTCACCATAATGATGTCCAGGTGAATGCTGTCATCAAATTAACTCAGGGGGTGAGTGTGTGTTTGTACATTAATTAATTAATTAATTAATTAATTAATTTGTGTTTTCTACATGCCTCAGCTTAAGACTATGGTAATATCTCACAAAAACAAATCAACGAGGAAAGGACGCAGGATTAGACACAAACCTAGAACTAATTAGGACAGCGTGGAGAATCAGAGTAAGCCAAAAATTCAATTCACAATCACTCTGAAAGGACTTATGACATAATAGATCAACCAGACACAACCTGATCTAATGTCGTCCGGTATACATTGTACAATTTTGGGCTGTTCCAGACAAAAGATGACCAATCGTGGCGATTTCTGTGGTCGTGGCTCCTAAACGGTGGTCCTGCGTCGTACAGTGAGAGAGGCTCAAAGACGGCCATTGTATGGTCTTGCGAACTAAAGATAGTCTCTGTGATAATTTTTGACAGTGTCTCACAGCGTGTTTGCTGCTACGACCTACATCTACTGACTAGCCAATAAAAATGCAACATGAAATGGCGTATTGATTTTGTAAGCTCCACTTACAAAATTGGGATACCAAGTTGGCCTCTTTTCCCTAGCAATGGCCGCGTCCATATTCTCCTCTTTCGCTTCCTCCTCTATTTTCAGCGCATATAAAAACCACAATTGCCAAAATGCGATTCATCTTGCTCTATTTGTTTAGTAGCACATGCTACTTTTAATGCAAATTTTATTAGATCCATGTCATACAGTGTGATTTGTAATGATACCATATAAATACCAACTATCATGTAGTTCGCTAGTTTTTACTTGTCATTTAGGGGTATCTACCAACAGATATAGGTAAGAATGACTGAAATAACAAAAAATGTTTATAGACTCAGGGATCAGAATTTCTGCCTCTCTAAATGTAATAAGACAGACTATTTTACAGACATTTTATAGACAACAAAGTGGAATAAACAGTTCTGATCACTACCTTGTTAACTAATGAGTGGTTAACATAAAACTCTGAATATCTTTATCCATTATCTTGGCAAATCAAGTGATTATATGTACATTTAATCATTTAGCAGATCTGAAAAGAGACGATTCCCTTAAATGTACTTCACCCTCATGTTACTCCAGACTTGTATGACTTACTTACTTCTGTGGAACATGCAAAGATATTTTGATAAATGTGCAGTCACTTTTATTAGAATTTCTGCGAAAGTTTGTGAGTAAAAAAAGTCCAAAATTGTCAGTAGAATAACAATGTATGAAGCACAGCTTACACAGAAGTCAAACCAAGCAGCTTTCTGTTAGTCAATGCGGTGAACCAGTTGCAAAATCTGTGCGGGGAAATCTTTCTTGATTTCGAAAGCAAAAATGTACAGAAATGTCGATAAATGTGACCGCAAAAGTCAATGATAACCAAAACTCATTGGTTAGCCAACGTTCCAGCCAAAATATCTTCTTTTGTGTTCCTCAGAAAAAAAAGAAAGTCATACAAGTTCGGTAATGACAACAGAATTTTCATTTTTGGGTGAACTATTCCTTTAAGCTTGCTCGTTGTATCAACAGCAATCAATCAAATTACAGTTTACCAGATTGAGAAAGCGCTTTTCCGTTTTATTTGCAACACCCCTCCGAAAATCAGTGGCAGTCAGTGGATTTGAACTCAAAAGAGTCTCATAGCTCAAATACACGCTCTAACCACTGGGTCCCTATTTCCTGTGAGATAACGGCCATCACACACCATTTTGCAAAAAGGTCTCAAATCAACATCACTTTTCAAAACTATTCTACGTCTTCTTGCAGATAACATAAAGGTTCCTGGCAGAGGGCAAAGGTGCCCAGTTGATATATGCCATTTTCCTATATTAAGCTTACAAACATTGCTGGTGTCAAAGCAAGCATTATCTCCCCCATTTCACCATTATGAGTCTATGACACCTCTATGACAGCATTTCCCACATAATATTTACACTGCTTTCTGGACTGCACATTTCAGGCCTTCAAAGTGAGCGTTCCATGGATGTTAACACATTATTTTGAGCTGTATTGATCTGTAGAAAACTGCCTTGCAGGTTCAGTTCTGCCGAGCTGAATTTGGACTGTTCTGTTCCACACATCTGTTCGGTTGTCAAGGCCAGAGTTCTGCAGTTAAATCATCAATCCAGGCTGAGTTACTGCACCAGAACAACTAGAAGCCTCTCATCCATGCAGCACAGCTACCTCCCTTGTCAGAGTCTCCTTTAATATGAACATAATTAAATTTGCGTGGATATTTCTGTGTGCTCTCTCCTGCCTAATGTACCCAGAAAGGTGGAGGATGACTGGAGATGGGATTCAACTTCTCATTAAAGACAAAATCCCTCCCCCTTTTACAGAAATGTATTTTTGATGTTTAGGAGCACATCTCCCTGAACTGCACACTAAGCACTTTAGACCACTGATGAAAACACTCTCTCTGCAGTCCTAGATATTAAATCTATATTTAAATACATGCTGTGGGTGCCCGCGATTGTCGGCGGTGGGACTCGCTCACCATATTAATGGTCTTAATTTAATCATCCCCAGATCTTGGAAATTAGAATGTGTCAACATGAAAGAATAAATAATGGGAGAAAAAGTGTGGCAACTAATTTCAAGACTTTTCAAAAGGGGGTGTGGTAGGCACATTAACAATTCTAATTAGATTTGCCCAGGGTAATGCTGTCTTTAACTTCATCAAAACCAAAAAAACTGTCACATGTTCCCCTCATCCCCCGAATCTGCTGATGTTCATTTAACCTGGAGTTAATTGAAATAACACATGATATTCCTAGAGGGAGTAAGGCAGATGGGGAGACACAGTTAAAGGACAATAAAGCTTTGAATTATTTGAATTTAATTAGATTTTTTTTAACTATACTTGCATACTGAAGGTTTGGTCTTTCATGGTTTAACCCTGTTTTTGACGCCAAAATTCATAAGACAGGATGTCATTGTAATACCTAATATGCTGCCCACACAATTGCACGACCTCATTCTCCAGCTCTAACGTACCTCTCTCACTCCCTTTTGTCAGGGGACTCAATGCCATCGCCACACAGCTTGGCCACTGATGGCACACGAGCCGTGAACTTGACAGAGCATGGACAGAAGCGGGTGGAGGGCGAGATGGATGTTGAGTGGGCAGGGCCTCAGATGTGCTACGGGGGCCCCAAGGGTCTGCTAGGAAATGAGATCCCCATCAGTCTATGACTCTGCAGATGCTCCTCGCATCTCCAGCCTTCATGCTTCATTATGTACCAGTATGACACGTAATAGTCACATTTGCCCTCAGTGAAGAGGACTCATAATTATTTGTGGAATGAGGTAAGTATTCTGAGGAGTTTTAGCCTTCTAGATTTACCTTTAAATAGGGTGATTGGGAGGTGAAATGCAAGCAAGACCTTTTGTTGTTGTTGTTTTTGAATTGCTCAAAAGAATATTCTGTTAAAATAAATGACATAACTGGTGACTGTGATTGCCAGAAATTAACTGCAAAAAATATAATTATACTGTATCTTATTCACTATCATATTCATCAGTATATATTACTAACTGATACATTTTAATATACACTATCAGTCAAAAGATTCTTAAATGTTTTTAAAGAATTCAGCTCACCAAGGCTGCATGTATTTGATCAAAAATACGATAATAATAGTAATATTTTAAAAATGTAGTTATAATTTCTGAAGTGACACTTAACGGCTGTTGAAAATTCATCTTTGCCATGTTACATTTTAATATATGTATATTTAAAAAGAAAACTGTTATTTTAGATAACATTTCACTATGGTTTTTACTGCATTTTTGATCAAATAAATGCAGCTTTGGTGAGCATAAGAGACTTCTTTCAAAACCATTAAAAAATTATAATTATTCCAAACTTTTGACTGGAAGTGTATCAACTCACTTGAACTACTAAAATATGCCTTAAAATTGTTTACTAATAAGCACCATTAAAAAAATTGGTTACATTTTATTTTAAGGTGTCCGTGTTAATTATACATTTAAGTATTGACTAATAATAATTAACTACATGTACTTACTATAGGGTTGGGGTTAGGATTAGGGTTTGGTTTAGGGTTAGTCACATGTAATTCTGTATAATTTATAGTTATTACTACAGTAACTACATGTAACGTGTAACAAGGACACTGTAGAACAGTGTGTTACCATTTTTTTTTTTAAATCAGCAGAAGGTGACATGATACAATTCATCACAATTAGCCTAGATTATACAGTTAACATGTACAATCAGACAGCCTACACAAACAAAACCGCATCATGGTAACTAGCATGACCCTATTATAACGTAATAAACATTAACTCAAAACCTACAATGTAAAATGTATATATACAAATGTATATAATGTAGACTATACCTTTGAACAACTATAAAAAGAAAAACAACTATTTAAATAAAATATAAAATTAAACATTATGTGCTGAACAAAACCATAAACAACACATGTTAGAAACACTCATTTGGAAGCATGCGTAACAACATGGATTGACAGCAGACATCTAGAGTTTCCTATATTATATCAGCCTGTTGTAAATGTTCTGGGCGTCTAGAGTTTGTGATCAGTTCAGCGCAGATGCAGAGCAAAGATGCGGTCTGACTCCATAAAGTGGCAGCCGTAAAGCATGCCTGGTGCTCTGAGCTCAGCGAGTGAGGTCACCCTTACACACATGCTCTCACACACACTTTACGTCCAACGATTGATAGCTGGTGTCTTCTCCAGGCAACATCAGTGCACATCCCATTGAGCCGAGATGTAATTTTATCTATTGCCAGAAGCAATTCTTCCCCCTCAAAATATCTAATTACTGTGTAATTTGCTGCCATTTTGATATGAAATCCAAAAATGATGATGCTTAAGAGTAATGAGACATTAATTCAGAATCACTCCAGATAGACGTTTCGGGTGCTTTTCTTCGTGATAAGCCATGCAGTGGGGGATATTATGCAGCCTTAATGTAGATCTGCTTATTACAGTAATTTGTATGGGCAGCCTGTGTTTCATCTCCTCTCCTCTCCTCTTTTTTTTTTTTTTTTTTTTTTTGTCTCTTCGCTTCTCATTAACATTTTCATGATGATTTGTTGGTTGTCTGGATTGTCCCTTTTTTCCCTTACTCGCTCTCCTCTTTACTAAACAACCAAGCTGAATTATTATTACAACAAAGAAGTAGTGTTAGAACAACTGTGGAAAAAAGCAAAGCATGTAAACACAGAGAAATAAAGTTCAGGAGTGTGAAAAATGTAGGGTTCTCATTATACAGTCTCATTACTCCAAAAACAAAAAGGTGTTATTTTCTCTCTCTCTCTCTCTCGCTCTCTCTCGCTCTCTCTCGCTCTCTCTCGCTCTCGCTCTCTCTGTGTGTGTGTGTGTGTGTGTGTGTGTGGTCCAGGTAAACCCTACGTTATGAGGACAAAATGTCCCCACAAAGATGACAATATCCAAAATCCTTGTCCGTGTGGGGACATTTGTTGGTCACTATGAGGAAAACGGCTTATAAATCAGACTAAATTATGTTTTTTGAAAATGTAAAAATGCAGAAAGTGTCCTGTGATGGGTAGGTTTATGGTTAAAGGATAGAATATACAGTTTGTACAGAATAAAAATCATTATGTCTATGGAAATTCCCCATAAAACATGACAACACAACATGTCTCTGTGTGTGTGTGTGTGTGTGTGTGTGTGTGTGGACAGACAGACAGACAGATAATATATGTCAGTTGCTGGAAACAAATTGGAAAAAAAAGAAAATGAAAATAAAGACTCTTCATCAAACATTCCAATAGTAAACAAGTTCTCATCATATACAGCAAAATTAGGAAAGACAATCATCTATGAAATATTGGCTGTGAAAACATAAGCATACCCTGTCCAACTGATTGAACAAATGACAAATCTCTGAATTATTCATCAAAAATAATCACGACAGCTCAGTCAAGAATTCCACTTACATGTCTTCCTTGACGTTTTAACAGAAAGCATATAATTAATACTAGAATAATTGATTTGAAGAATTGCAGATCCAACATGTAATTGGACATTTCATTAAAATGCTTTTCTAATTCTGGTTAAATTATGAAAGTGCATAGTACAGCTATAGTCACACTGAATTTACATAATACCCCAAACATTTTCTATCATCCAGGGCATCATAAAATGTCCTATAGGAATATATTTAGGAGCATAATATGAGAGGCAAAACATCTTCAATAACAAAAACAAGTGTAAAAAAGCATTTGGAGAAAAAAAAGGATTAAAAAAATACAGTCAGCAAGTTTAATTATAGAATTACCCCACCTGTCTTTTGTGTTACAGGCCAGTGAGTTTGGTCATCTTGTTGCCTGGTAACAAGCCTTAAGATTGATAAAGAAAGCCCAATTTAGGACTACTTTCTGTAAAAATCGATGTGACAGAGCCGACATGATGATTTGAAATTGACGAGCTAAAGCTGCCGTTAGTCGAGGAAAGCCAGACTGAATTCCATCTGAGAAGTATTACAGGGTCTGTCTCTAAGATACAGCACGCCACCACTGCCTTCAGCATTTACTCACACACTGTTGCATAGCCTGTGTTGGATGTTGTTTGGATCAAAATAGGAGAGTTGTTATCTCTTTTACTCTCTGATTAGCATCTATCATGAAATTAATTTCTTTAGCACAGACTAAAACAGATTAAAATGTCTAGGCACATCTGTCCATTCATAACCCTAACGTGACAAACCATGCAGGCCTACTGGGGGACACCTACAGTAGTGGACAAAGTACACAAATCTAGTACTTGAGTAAAACTATAGCTACCCTAATAAAACATTACTCCAGTAAAAGTGTTTAGTACCCTTTTTCAATTTTACTTGAGTAGAAGTACAAAAGCACAAAGAAAGCACACTAAGGCCCAATCCCAATTCTATTTTATATCCCTTCACCTACCCCTACCCCTAATGAAAATATTCCCTTAAGATCAAATCAAATCACCTTTATTTATATAGCGCTTTTTACAATGCCAATTGTTTCAAAGCAGCTTCACAGTGGTAACAGGAAAATAATGCAACAGAATTTGATTCGGCTGTACAGCCGCTCTGGTGAAAACGGTGATGTCATCCAGCTCATTTCAATTATCATATAGTGTTAATGCGGGCAGATCAGTAATATAGTTGAAATTTAAGTGTCCCCAACTGAGCAGGCGACGGTGGCAAGGAACCAAAACTCCTTCAGGGCCAGAATGGAGAAAAAAAACCTTGGGAGAAACCAGGCTCAGTCGGGGTGCCAGTTCTCCTCTGGCCGACGAACAAATAGTGTATGATTATGATTCTGGCAACATTACAGGTCAGAAGTCATATTAGATCAATAAATATTTGTAGGATTATTCGAAAGATTGGAGTCGTCACGCCGGGGACGGGTTTAATGAGGATGTCGTGTCGATGCGGCATTTACAGGGGGGAGTTTAATTGACACGGTCTCTACAGACACTTCAGGGATGCGTTCGTCATGTCCAGGCTAAGGGCCACCATCTGGTCCGGATACGGCCCGGATCCGGCCGACTGCAGTAAACCTCGGGATAAACAGAGAGACTAACATTAGCGTAGATGCCATTCTTCTTATGATGTAACGAGTACATCAGGTGTTATGGGAAGTGTGCCCGGTTCCGGCTGACCTAGTTAATGCAGCCTAAAAATCATTTAACTGATTTGAATAATATAAATTAAAAATGTTTTATGTGTATGCCATAGTAAAGAGATGTGTTTTTAGTCTAGATTTAATCTGACAGAGTGTGTCTGCTTCCCGAACAATGCTAGGAAGACTGTTCCAGAGTTTAGGTGCTAAATAGGAAAAGGATCGACCGCCTGCAGTTGATTTTGATATTCTAGGTATTATCAGCTGGCCAGAATTTTGAGACCGCAATAGACGTGATGGAGTATAATGCGTTAAGAGCTCGCTCAAGTACTGGGGAGCTAAACCATTTAGTGCTTTGTAAGTACTCAGCAAGATTTTAAAATGTATACGATGTTTAATAGGGAGCCAATGCAGTGTTGCCAGAACCGGGCTAATATGGTCATACTTCCTGGTTCTAGTAAGAACTCTAGCTGCTACGTTTTGGACCAGCTGCAGTTTATTTATTAAGTGAGCAGGGCAACCACCCAGTAGAGCATTACAATAATCTAGCCTTGAGGTCATGAACGCATGAACTAACTGTTCAGCATTTTGCATTGAAAGCATGTGCCGTAATTTAGATATATTTTTAAGATGGTAGAATGCAGTTTTACAGATGCTAGAAACGTGGCTTTCAAATGAGAGATTGGTATCAAAGAGCACATCCAGGTTCCTAACTGACGACGAGGACTTGACAGAGCAGCCATCGAGTGTTAGACAGTATTCTAGGTTACTACTTGTGGAGTTTTTTTGTCCAATGATTAAAAATTCATTTTTTTCTGAATTAAGTTGCAGGAAATTACTAGTCATCCAATTTTTTATATCAGCTATGCATTCCGTTAATCTTGTGAATTGGTAAGTTTCGTCAGGGCGTGAAGAAATATAGAGCTGAGTATCGTCAGCATAACAATGAAAACTAACGCCATGCTTCCTAATAATATCTCCCAGTGGTAGCATGTACAGGGTGAAAAGCAACAGTCCTAGCACTGAGCCCTGCGGTACTCCATACTGAACTTGTGATGGGTGTGACATCTCTTCATTTACTGCTACAAACTGATAACGGTCAGATAAGTATGATATAAACCATGCCAATGAAATTCCACTAATGCCAACATAATTTTCGAGTCTATTCAAAAGAATGTTGTGGTCGTTAGTATCGAATGCAGCGCTAAGATCGAGTAACACTAACAGAGAGATACAACCACGATCGGATGATAAGAGTAAATCATTTGTAACTCTAATGAGAGCAGTCTCAGTACTATGATACGGTCTAAATCCTGACTGGAAATCCTCACAGATACCATTTCTTTCTAAAAAGGAGCATAATTGTGAGGACACTGCCTTTTCTAGTATTTTTGACAGAAAGGGTAGATTTGAGATTGGCCTGTAATTGACTAATTCTGTAGGACCAAGTTGCGTTTTTTTAATAAGTGGTTTAATAATAGCCAACTTAAAAGTTTTCGCTACATATCCTAATGTCAAGGATGAATTAATGATATTAAGAAGAGGATCTATGACCTCTGGAAGCATCTCTTTTAGTAGTTTAGTCGGTATAGGGTCGAGCATACATGTTGTTGATTTTGATGATTTAACGAGTTTAGCCAATTCTTCTTCTCCTATAGCAGTGAATGAATGTAATTTCATGACACTACAATGCACTGTCTGATGTGATACTGTAGTAGACGGCTGCATGGTTATAATTTTTTTCCTAATATTATCAATCTTACAAGTAAAGAAGTTCATAAAGTCATTACTGCTGTGCTGTTTACAAACATCAGAAGTTGAAGCTTTATCTTTGGTTAATTTAGCCACTGTATCGAATAAATACCTAGGGTTGTGTTTGTTTTCTTCTAAGAGAGTCGAGAAATAAGCAGATCTAGCAGTTTTTAGGGCCTTTCTGTATGCAATCATGCTCTCTTTCCACGAAATGCGAAAAACTTCTAGTTTTGTTTTCTTCCAGCTGCGCTCCATTTTTCTGGCTGCTGTTTTAAGGGCCCGGGTGTGCTCGTTGTACCACAGCGTTGGACTATTTTCTTTAATCTTCTTTAAGCTCCGGGGAGCAACTGTGTCTAAAGTGCTGGAAAAGAGAGAGTCAATAGTTTCTGTTGCAACATCGAGTTCCTCTAGGCTATCTGGGATGCTGAGGAGATGAAACTGATGAGGAAGATTATTTACAAAGCAATCTTTAGTCGCAGCAGTGATAGTCCTGCCATATTTGAAGCGAGGGGACGGCTTTGCAGCCTTTGCTAAATTAAGTGTACATGATACTAGGTAATGATCTGAGATGTCATCGCTCTGCTGCAGAATTTCAATGGTATCAACATTTATTCCATGTGACAGTATTAGGTCTAAAGTATGATTATGGCGATGAGTGGGTCCTGACACGTGTTGCCTTACTCCAATAGAGTTTAGAATGTCTCTAAATGCCAATCCCAATGCTTTTTTATTGTCTACATGGATATTAAAATCACCAACAATTAGGACTTTATCTGCAGCCAGTACTAACTCTGATAGAAAATCAGCAAATTCTCTGGTAAAGTCTGTATGGTGCCCTGGTGGCCTGTATACAGTAGCCAGCACAAATGTCAAACGGGATTTATCAATTTCACTACATAACGTTACATAAAGCACCAAAAGAAATGGGACACCACTACTATACTACTATACCATTACACGTCATCATACTTCTTCATACACCGTTTCTTTTATTAGCGTTCTGTAACATTTAACCAGTATGAACAGCAATAAAGTGCACATATATAACAGAAATCAGATGCGAGCACGTTTAACAGATTAATCACTCCCAACGTTGTTTTGCGCTGTATTTGGACTTAATAAAACGGCGCTCGTTTTTTTAGTTCGAAAACGTACGAGCCTTCAAGTTTCCTAAGACGATACAGAATGATACAGAACATACTAAACTGGAGTCACTTTTCCATCGGGCCAAACTGTTTTCTTTGTTTATTATCTGTTCCATTCCGTGCCGATCTGAGCCGGCCGGGACGGATATGGTTTCGTTTTCTACTGTGGTGCTGCGATAATGGAGCGCTTTGCAATGTAATACAAACGAGTCAGTTGTTGTCTTGGTAACGCAAAAGTTTACAGACGATTAGTGATGTAAATAGCGACTGCGTTATGAAGGATGACCAGATATTTCTTTGAACTGTATTATTAATTTGTGTTCACATCACTCAAATAGCACGTTTAGCAAGCTACAGAGAAACTGGTAGCCAGGCGACACACAAATGATTGATCCCGAGTGGCAACATCACTACACGCATTCTAGCAGCACGGTAGTCAGTGTATGCAGGGAAATTCCTCATAACCCTTAAGTGTGGTCCTGAAAAATATTTATTTGAAGGGCTATCTGGCCCTTTCCCTTACCCCTACCACTCCAGCCAAAAGAGAATCAAACACCCCTACCCCTTCACGTGAACGCGCAAAACGAAGGGGTAGGGGAAAGGGAAGGGCTAAGAGGTAGAAATGGGATTGGGCCCAAGTCATACCAACATGGCTGGGAACATCAGACCAACTGTAACTGCAACAATGAGCAATTAAAGACATATGAAGATTAATTGAATCCTGGAATCCCATAACTTTTTGTCGGCATGGCCTCAAGATGATCTAGTTCAAGTTTGGTGATAATTGGAACAACGGCCTAGGAGGAGTTCGAAAAAGTTGTTTTTTTGGAAAATTCAAAATTATGGAAAAATTTTCATGACAGAAAATGACATCATAGGGTGCAATCGAATCGTCTTGAATCAGGGGATTGTCAAGGAATCAGAGGAATTTTGTTTCTAGCCCATATGATTCAAAGGTTATTAACATAAACGTGAGTGCAACTTTGGACAGTTGGTGGTGCTAGAGAGATTGAGTTAGAGACACCAAATTTGCTCTGGTTAATGTTCAGACTGTCCTCTATCTATATGCTAAATTTCATAACTTTCCCGCAAGCGCTTCTATGGGCTGCCATAGACTTCATGAGCGGAAGAAGAAGAAGATTAATAATAGGAACACTAACGATTACAATAGGTGCCTTTTATTTGCAATAAAAAATCCTTAAATTTGGCATTAGTAACTTACTTTTCGCGCCATCAGTCGCACGCGTGCACTCAAGCACAGAGGATCTCCGGTTCTTGGCTCAATTTGAGTAAGACTTGTGAATTCAGTGAATTGTTAACTGGACCTGATCATTTGAATCAGTGAGTAGTTGCCTCTAGAACAGATGCAGTCAGATCAGTCCAATTCACGAATTAATCGTTCAGTGCGATTTGTGAACCAATTTACAAGGCTGATTGAAAAGAATCAGCGCATTTACAAATCGGACACCACTATCGCGTCGAGAGACAATTTCTTCATTTCATGTTAAAATATGTTGTTATAATGATAAAACTATATAATTGCTAACTGTTAGTGATGGGATGAAAACAAATACATTCAAACTACAACAAGACTCATATGTTCTTTTATTAGCCACGGAACTGCTTTATTTACAGATTAGCTCTCATTTATGATGATCTGGCTGGTCAACAATGATGGATTACCCTTAATCACAGAGCCATTTATGAAAAAGCAGAAAATATAGTACATCTGACCTTGAGCTACATACACTGTTATTACATCATCTAGTGTAGCTCTGTTGCACACTTGATCAAAAACAAGATGCACTGCGATTAGACAAAACCGGTCACATATGCCTAAAAGAAGCACTATCCTGTTTGAGTTTGGCTTCAAGACCACATCAAGTGAGCCCATAAGCCGAAAGAGGTGGAAACTCCACACCTCTGAGCCATAAGCGGAGTTGCTGATGGGCAGGAATTTGGACCCTGTGAACCTACCCAGAAAACTAACGACAGGAGAGGAGGAAGAAAAGGAAAAAGAATAGGAATTGGCAGCTTGGTGCGAACAGACTCTGTGTATCACTGTGACCTGTGCTGACACCACTGTCATCACGTCTTCCGTGAGGCTAGAGGAATAGGGGGGTTGGGTTGGGGGGGGGGGTTGAGTGAAGGGAGGGGGATGTTTTCCACTGTAGCCATGCGGGTGGGATGGTTCAAGGCAACCCAGCATGGGTGTAGAGGAGTCTTACATGGATGAATGTATGATTTAGTGGAACAGTTTTAGAATTCACAGACATTGTTGCCTGGTGGTCTGTCGTGCCACCTGTCAAGAACTTATGTAAATCTGTGTGCTATAATTTACAGTTCTGTGCTACAGAATTTCTGGGAAGATTCTCATTTGTTCAGGTCATAATAGAATGTTCTAGTAAATTATTGTGGTCAACTGGATGTTTCTTTTTATGTGAACACATTCACCACTTATCCAAGTGGCCTGATGGTGAAACACCATGGCATTTAGCCTCGTTACACACAATGGCACCACAAGACTACAGTAATTATTGGAATTGTAGGAGAGATTTCAAGACTGAAACAGGGTGATACTCAGGAGAAAGCGTTTAGTAACGTTAAAGACCTTGATTAGCTGGTTCAGGTGTGTTTAAATAGGGCTGAGCTAAACTGCAAGAAAGTTGTTCTCCAGGATTGTGAAAGTTGTGAACACTCTTGGCTTACATATTCATGCCCAAGGCTTCAAGGAACTTCTCCAGCTTTCCTAACTTTTTGTGTGTGTGTGTGTGTGTGTGTGTGTGTGTGTGTGTGTGTGTGTGTGTGTGTGTTTTATGTGTTAATAAAAAAAGACATTTTTGGTTGCAGTTCTGGAAAATGGTGGTGCTGGAGACTAAAGGGTTCCTGATGGTTTCACACTTAATTCTTCACCTTAATTCATAATTCTTTTGCAGTTAACATGTGCTGACCCAATGAGCATTTCACTGTCCAGTGGTCATGCCTTAACTGCAATTTCTAGTATTGCATTAGTATTGTATCCTTCTCATGGGCATTTCACAATGTTTGACTTTTCAGTCTGAGTTAAATCTCTTTTTTGGCTCATTTTATCTGTAAAAGAAAAACGTGCCTAATAATTCTGCACACCTGAATATAAGGTGTTTTCATTTCCAGCCTTCATGAACAATTATATATCACTTATAAATGATTAAATACAAATTAATAGTAGTTATTAAGATTAATGTGGTTTGGAATTGGTAAAATGTGCCTGAAAAAAAAAAAAAAAAAATCAGAAAATCAACGTACCTAATAATTCTGCACGCAGTGTAGATAACAGTAAGGCTAACATATTAATACTAAAAGTAAAATTTTGATTTCATGGGGATTTTAAAGTACAGTAACACACTGATGTAGCAAAATCAGATACCCTATTCTCAAAAATGGTCACAGAAAATGCATCCGAGATGCAAGTTACGACATTTTGTAAAAGGCTATCTATCTTGGCTGGCTACTTATGATTGGATCAC
Organism: Coreius guichenoti; assembly: GCA_039654105.1. NCBI lineage: Eukaryota > Metazoa > Chordata > Actinopteri > Cypriniformes > Gobionidae > Coreius > Coreius guichenoti. The sequence continues at coordinate 26,550,853 of CM077177.1, read as the reverse complement.
CTGAGATAGATGTAAATTCCAGGTGTAAACAGGGCCAATAATGGCCCTTCCTGTTTAAAATCTTAACTCCACTAACCTGTGAACCTTTTTTCCCCAGATGTCCTCTTTAGAGTTTTGCTGCTTCTGTGTTGCACAACAAGGTTAAATGCAGAGGAACCTCCACCATCAATCCAGCTGATGAAGTCACTTGGATGAGACCTGAAGTGTCTTAAGATACAGAAAAACAAAGAGAAACATGTCTGGGGTTGACTAGAATGATGCATTACAACATATGCTACAATCTGAAATCCTAGACAAATCCAGCTCTACAAGTCTGCCTGCAATGTCTGACATTTTGTTTCTCTGAGAAGCAGATATCAGTGTAAGTGACCCCAGTGGCCATTAGTTCTCAGTCATTCAGTCCATTGAGGCCACAGTAATCCCACTCACAGTCACTCACAGTTTTAGCGCAGCACTCGTATCAGTTGCGCAATCTATCAATTGATTAGCCTTCCATCACAGTGCCTGCAGTCATCCAGTGTCTTCCCACCACTCTAAACAATGATGAGGTAATCAGTTCGGATATTTCGGATAATCGGATCTTTGTGTCCCCACATTCCTAGGGATCTGGACAATCTTTGCTGAAAGGTAATATCACCTGTCATTTTCAAATGTCTGAGCTATTAGTTCTATAATCCAACAGTGGTTCGAGCTTCTGGTTGCTGTGGTTATTCAATGTGGTGCATACTTTGATGATGTAATTCACCTTAAAGTGTCTAAATAAGTGAGCTGAAGGATAAAATAGCAACTTACTGAGGAACAGTGGGGGCTTTTGAGACTTCACACCACTTATTAAAATGTGCAAGCTCATGAGATAAGCATACATGTCATCATGATGGTATTACAGAGTCTATGTTTCCAGAGGAATGACAGCGTGATGAAGTAATATGATTTATCAGCTAATGCACATTTGTAACTGAAGCCTCAAGACTTGGAACCAACTACTGGCTCATCCAACAATTATGCCAAAGCTTGAGTCTCATCTCTGTAAAAGAGAAAGACTGGAAGATGTGGTTTTAGGTTAGCATTAGATAAGGACACAAGAACGGTCTTCAAGTCTCAAAGACAGGGCAGAGGGACTAGTGCTTGGCTGTGCGCTCCCAGACTCAATATCTTAGACGGCAGACTCAGTTACTGGCACGGTTACATCAGTGCTGGCATGGGCGGCACAGACTGAGAGGAGACATTACTCAGCACTATCCATATCCCCCTGCGACACACACTGATCTGCAGATATTACCATGATTACATTGTGAGATAAGGAGCTGATAAAACATCACATCATGTTTCCTTCTACACAGCACACTTATCAGTCCTGAATGCTAAAACCAGAGCTTATCTGAACAATTAATCATATTGTTTTATGGCAAATGGAATCTCAAAGATTTTTGACGACAGGGGAAATGTAATTTGAGGTCTACTAACAGTACAACAATCTTTTGAATTCATAATAGGCCTAAAATGATAATAATTACATAAAGAAATTGCATGTGCAGCCTTGCGTTCAGATCATGCAAAATTATACAAGCGCTAGTCTTCAGGTTCAACAGAAGTTCAAAACTACTGGGTTAAAATTGCATGAATGTACTGGAGTTGAGGTTATTGATGTTAAGCTCCACTAGTTGTGGGGTTTGCCCACTGTCTCCATCACTAAACGTCAACATATACAACATATTTCCCCCATAAAGGTATGAAAGTAATATATGACATTTATCGATTGATAAAAATATAAATATTTAAAATTAAAATATAAAATATAAAATTAAAATAGCTGCCAAGTGGTTGTGTACAAACCTGATTCCAAAAAAGTTGGGACACTGTACAAATTGTGAATAAAAAAGGACTGCAATGATGTGGAAGTTTCAAATTTCAATATTTTATTCAGAATACAACATAGATGACATATCAAATGTTTAAACTGACAAAATGTATCATTTTAATGGAAAAATAAGTTGATTTTAAATTTCATGGCATCAACACATCTCAAAAAAGTTGGGACAAGGCCATGTTTACCACTGTGTGGCATCCCCTCTTCTTTTTTATAACAGTCTGCAAACGTCTGGGGACTGAGGAGACAAGTTGCTCAAGTTTAGGAATAGGAATGTTGTCCCATTCTTGTCTAATACAGGCTTCTAGTTGCTCAACTGTCTTAGGTCTTCTTTGTCGCATCTTCCTCTTTATGATGCGCCAAATGTTTTCTATGGGTGAAAGATCTGGACTGCAGGCTGGCCATTTCAGTACCCGGATCCTTCTTCTACGCAGCCATGATGTTGTAATTGATGCAGTATGTGGTCTGGCATTGTCATGTTGGAAAATGCAAGGTCTTCCCTGAAAGAGACGACGTCTGGATGGGAGCATATGTTGTTCTAGAACTTGGATATACCTTTCAGCATTGATGGTGCCTTTCCAGATGTGTAAGCTGCCCATGCCACACGCACTCATGCAACCCCATACCATCAGAGATGCAGGCTTCTGAACTGAGCGCTGATAACAACTTGGGTTGTCCTTGTCCTCTTTAGTCCGGATGACATGGCGTCCCAGTTTTCCAAAAAGAACTTCAAATTTTGATTCGTCGGACCACAGAACAGTTTTCCACTTTGCCACAGTCCATTTTAAATGAGCCTTGGCCCAGAGAAAACGCCTGCGCTTCTGGATCATGTTTAGATATGGCTTCTTTTCTGACCTATAGAGTTTTAGCCGGCAACGGCGAATGGCACGGTGGATTGTGTTCACCGACAATGTTTTCTGGAAGTATTCCTGAGCCCATGTTGTGATTTCCATTACAGTAGCATTCCTGTATGTGATGCAGTGCCGTCTAAGGGCCCGAAGATCACGGGCATCCAGTATGGTTTTCCGGCCTTGACCCTTACGCACAGAGATTGTTCCAGATTCTCTGAATCTTTGGATGATATTATGCACTGTAGATGATGATAACTTCAAACTCTTTGCAATTTTTCTCTGAGAAACTCCTTTCTGATATTGCTCCACTATTTTTCGCCGCAGCATTGGGGGAATTGGTGATCCTCTGCCCATCTTGACTTCTGAGAGACACTGCCACTCTGAGAGGCTCTTTTTATACCCAATCATGTTGCCAATTGACCTAATAAGTTGCAAACTGGTCCTCCAGCTGTTCTTTATATGTACATTTAACTTTTCCGGCCTCTTATTGCTACCTGTCCCAACTTTTTTGGAATGTGTAGCTCTCATGAAATCCAAAATGAGCCAATATTTGGCATGACATTTCAAAATGTCTCACTTTCAACATTTGATATGTTATCTATATTCTATTGTGAATAAAATATAAGTTTATGAGATTTGTAAATTATTGCATTCCTTTTTTATTCACAATTTGTACAGTGTCCCAACTTTTTTGGAATCGGGTTTGTATTTCTTCAAGTCAAAAAAGTTTCTTCATATGCTCTGACACCTTAATAAAGCTAAAGTTAAACAATTGATTAACGATAAACAGGAAGTAATGTATTAACAATAGTCACCAGTGAGATGCAGATAGGAGGACTGTGTCACATTATTGTTTCTTCTCTCACAGCACAAGCACAGACTCTCAGTCTCCCAGCAGCTGCCCTCCGCCTGATAGCATCTATTCTCCCCTCCACGCGCTGCTTACTGCTGCAATTGATGCCGAGGTGACCGACAGAATACAAGGAATGAATCCCCCGCTTGTAATCTGAACCATGAGGTCGCATGCATGCTGGAGTTATCAGCACCATGGGAATGAATTCAGCCTCGTCAGCTGAGGGGATGGACAGAGACTGTCTTTAGCCAAACCACTGAGGGACAGAACAAAGAGGGACCGATTCTGACTGTGAGCTGTTCATGAACTTCTAGAATAGACCTCTGTTGCTTTACCCAGAGGAAAAGTCATAAAAAAGGAGAGGTGAAAAAAAAATGAAGAGCGTGTGATTTCCTTTGCATAATTAGTTGCAGTTGAATGAAAGCCTGGGACAAGAGGTTTCTTATGAAACATTCCAGAATAGATGCTGAGATTGTACAAAATTATACTGATTTTTGTGCTTGAGATTTTTAAAACCGCTAACAGAAGTGTCATGCCTATTCAAATGTCCCACCTGGAATTAATTAAAAAGAAATATATATTTGATCATTAAGTTGCATGATTATTGAACACACACACACAGTCTTTAAAATGCTTTGGCTGAAATCACCCATTCACATGCCTGGTGCTCCCTCTTAAAAAATGTGCTGACCACTAATATTTCACAATTAGACTATCTTTAAATAATTACGTCATGTTGGGCAAAGAGATGCTGATATACTCCATCTTTAATAGCAATTGTCTAATTAACATATTTTCATTACCTCTTTGAATGAATAATTTAGTGCCATGTTATAGTCATTAACTATTCGCTTTTAGTACAGTGATGGATTTAAAGGGACACCGTGTGCAATTTGGGCTTCAATCCACTGAAATGACATGAATAATTAGCAGGCAACCCTTTAGTCATTGTACACTTGTCAAATGCTTTAAAATCAGACTGTCACCACTCTAAGAACATCCAAAGGGTTCAATTAGAATCAAATTATGAAGGCCAGTGCTCCAGATTGCTGACAGTTAGATGCTGTGGACTGGAGGTATCTAGATATTGAATTTCATAGTGTATTATACAGAAAGAACATGGATTGATAGAAGAATGGACAGGATCAAAGAATGTTGCAAGCCAGATTCAAGATTGAATTGTACACATGGGCACCACAGCACAACATGCCAGTGCTAACCACTATGCCATGGCTCCAACTACATGTTTGAACTTTCTTCCTATTTAATGAAATCCACTGTGTTTGGAATAATTTGACTGATACACACAAACACATTGGGTTAATGTTTTATAGGGACATTCCATATACATAATGATTTTTATACTGTACAAACTGTGTATTATATCCCCTAAACCTACCTATCGCAGAAAACATTCTGATTTTCAAAAAATTTAAGCTGTTTTCCTCAAGGGGACCAAACACACACACACAACTCGGTTTCCCTATCTTTGTGGGGACTTTCCATAGGCGTAATGGTTTTTATACTGTACAAACTGTATATTCTATCCCCTAATCACAACCCTACTCCTAAACCTACCCATCACAGAAAACTTTCTGCATTTTTAAAAACAAAAAACGAAAAAAATCACATGTACATTTTCAAAAAAACATAATTTAGTATGTTTATTAATCCATTTCCCCTGTGGGACCGCTGGCTGATTCCCACAATGTAGGTGATTTCAGGTTTTACTATCCTTGTGGGGACATTTTGTCCTCACAATGTAATGTAAACCTGTACACACACACACAGTCAAAAGTTTGGAATCATTAAATTTGTTTAATGTTTTTGGAGGAAGTCTCTTATGCTCACCAAGGCTGCATTTATTTGATCAAAAATAAAAACAGTAATATCACTATACAGTTTAAATAACTATAATAACTGTTTTCTAATATAATATATTTTAATATATTTACGATCCTTTAGAAATCATTGTAATGTGTTGAACTGGTGCTCTATTATCAATTATCGTTGGTGCTCAATTATTAATAATGGTTCTTATTATTACCAATGTTGAAAACAGTTTGTGATCCTTAATATTTTGGTGGAAACCATGGTAATTTTTTTCCCAGATTCTTTGATAAATAGAAAGTTCAATGCATTGTCTCCTTGATACAATGTATCCTTTATACAATGTATCCTTGTGGAAAAAAAAAGAAAAAAAAAATTTTCATCTTACCTACAAATTTTAAATAGTAGTGTTATAACAGTTGTTGGTTTTCAACATTGATAAATTATATTACATTACATTATTAATCTTCACTTCAGAAATGTACTATAATGTGAAACTAACCAGCTCTTATTAAACAACATAACAAGCATGTACACTACACCAACAAAAGTCCTCAATCAAAGCAGTCAGTACAGCCTACTATGCCAAAATAGAGCTTATAAAGCAGGATTTCACTCAGCTCTATGGCAGACCATGGTGCCTTGGCCAGGGACCATATTTCCTTCTTTCTTTGAAAGAAATATTTGCCAAATATCTCAATTATGTCAAACTAGCCGAGCTGCCAGAATGACTTACAGCTCTGAGGTCATGACAAACTGCGGGCCGCAGACACTTAAACACTCACACGGCATCCAACCAGACCACGCCTGTTTTTAACTACGCCATTAGCTCTGAAACCCACTCGCTCAGCTCTCAGAAATCAGTGAGGCCTGCCACTGTACAGGATCTACCTACAATAACATGATCTATGTTTTCTGCCCCCAACCTCAATCACCCTCTACAACTTGTTCAAAGTAATGAAATTCCTCATTTGAGGCAGGCTGACAGATGGATTGGAAATCAAGAGCTCCAGATAAGTAATGTTGTTTTGATGCTGAACTGCATCTGATTGATTTGAAAACTCTACCGACCAGAAGATGTTTTGCCATCCTGGATGGGGAGCAGCGTGTGTAATTTAGTAAGGGCTATTTTCACAGCTCTTAGATTATTGGCATGTTTGTGTGTGTGTGTGCCTGTAAAATTCTTCTTTCCATCTATTAGAGCCATATATCATTATCATGCAAACAGCATGAGAAAAAGACCTTCAAGAAACACCTTTACAAATTATACGACAATTGCTTTTTTTATTTTACACTTTCAGTAATTGAATTCTCAACCAACAACTTGACCTTTCAAAATGACAAAACATGCATGTCTTGATGTTTTATGCTACTGAATGCTATGGCAGTGGTTCTGAACCGGTGGGTCGTACTTATTTTATTTTAATTTTACAGTATTGACGTTTTTTCATCACATATAGTTTTGAGTTAAGGAAGCTTCCATGAGCTCTTTAGATCTGATTACACAACAACTGCCATTTACTCAAGAGCCAAAGATATTAAAGTACCAGTTCCTCACAGAAACACATATTGAAAATCCACATTAAATTTCCCTCTGTTAAAGTAATAAAATGATTAGAGTATTGATTTGTCTTAAATGCTATTAAAACATATTCATTCACAAGCACATGTTGTGTGGGTACATTTAATTAATGTTAGTGGGTTGACATCAACAGTCCACTGGTCTTGTCTATTCCACATGAGATGAGTTGCTGTGGATGGTAATATAATCTGTCAACTCTTGCTGACAGAAGACAGAATTTTAAAACAGTCTGAGCTCTTGAATGATTGATTATCCCAATACATTTTGTGGAGGTCATATTGATTTGTTTTGAAAAGTAAAACTCCTGGAATTAGTGAGTTCAGACGTTTCCCCTGAGTGACATATACATTCAGCCTGCCTCAGCCAAATATGAAAAATAATATTCTTATGAAACCAACACTGAACACGGGGAAAAGATTTTGCCCACACCTGCAGTCTAAATGACCCAAACTAATTCCCAAAAATAGGAGGAAAGAGGAGAATAGATTCGTTTTCAAATGCACAAGGAAATAAATCAAAAAGAAAAAAATGTCATACATTTATACATTTCTTGGATTATAAATATATAAAAAAATAATAATTGTGATCCATTGAACGGGACCTTTTGTCAAGGTAAGATTATTTTAATCACAGATCATTTGTCAGCACATTTTTTTTATAAATAAATAAATAAAATTCAATAATTATAAACCTGTTATTTTAAACTGTAATAAAACTTTTTACTGTGATTTTGATCAAATAAATGGAGCCTTGTTGATATAAGAGACTTCTGTCAAAAATGATACAAAAAAATGTAACGACCCCAAAGTATTGAATAGAGTATTGTCTAAACTGTCTGAAAACACAGATTTGATTATCAATTGTAAACAATGACAGCACTAAATATCAGCATTATGAACCAAGTACTGTATGTGCCAAAGACCAGTAAAAATTCACCATGGCTTGGGTTTTTACGGTTCAGTTTTGCATTAGCCGCATTAGTCTGTGGCTGTTCTCCTCAGACAGCCGTCACAGAGCTCACTGAATGGATGGAGGAGTTTGTCAAAGCCTGTGGGGCACTATTGACCGATCCTGTTTGCTGAGAGGACTCAGAACAGGTCCAGCTAAACCTGTATTACAGTGGATCAATACAAACTGAGGAAGACAGAGATGAAGTCAACACTGTGCTCATCCCTCAGACCACTTCTGCACTCTTAGTTTCCCAGAATGCGACAACTGCAAATAATAGTTCACAGCGGTGTGATTTAATGCTCACTTTCTATCCATTTAATACTGACATCTGCAAAGACACAAGGGACTGGAATAAGTGAGAAGATGAGGCCATATTCCCAAACCTAACAGACAATGTCGTCTGGAGCCAGTGACTCACTGTTTTATTTTCATAAACGGGCAAATGCAGTGTGTAAAATAAGATTATCTCAAACTACGATTACGTAAGGCTGATGCTCATCCGGTTTTAGACCTGATTTACTCACTATTGGATTAGATATTATTTACAAATGTCCTAGAAAGACATTAAGTATTATGTGTCCTGCAGAGGGGTATGGCATAGCTTAAAACAATAAAATTCTAACCCCTTTTGGAAAATTTTTACATTTATCGGTCCCCTTCAGGGAACAGGGCACTTTTTTGTCCGCATCTATTTATTCGAAATTACAATGATAATCTAATTAAAAGATACAATGATTTGAATGAACCTCATCTAAGCATGCTTAATATCTTATTTTTTCTATTCAAGGTGGTTTTATATTTTGAAAAACATTTATACCAAGAAGTTATAAAATATAATTTCTAATATAATATAATATAATATAATATAATTAATAACATAACATAAATATACACACACACACTTATATATACTTATAGGGTAATTATATACAGTGCATCCGAAAAGTATTCACAGCGCTTCACTTTTTCCACATTTTGTTATGTTACAGCCTTATTCCAAAATGGATTAAATTCATATTTTTTTTCCTCAATTCTACAAACAATACCCCAAAATGACAATGTGAAAGAAGTTTGTTTGAAATCTTTGCAAATTTATAAAAAAAAACAAAAAAAAAAAAACAAACAAATCACATGTACATAAGTATTCACAGCCTTTGCCATGACACTCAAAATTGAGCTCGGGTGCATCCTGTTTCCACTGATCATCCTGATGTTTCTACAACTTGATTGGAGTCCACCTGTGGTAAATTCAGTTGATTGGACATGATTTGGAAAGGCACACACCTGTCTATATAAGGTCCCACAGTTAACAATGCATGTCAGAGCACAAACCAAGCCATGAAGTCCAAGGAATTGCCTGTAGACCTCCAAGACAGGATTGTATCGAGGCACAGATCCGGGGAAGGGTACAGAAAAATTTCTGCAGCATTGAAGGTCCCAAGGAGCACAGTGGCCTCCATCATCCGTAAATGGAAGAAGTTTGGAACCACCAGGACTCTTCCTAGAGCTGCCACCTGGCCAAACAAAGCGATTGGGGGAGAATGGCCTTAGTCAGGGAGGTGACCAAAAACCCGATGGTCACTCTGACAGAGCTCCAGCATTTCTCTGTGGAGCGAGGAGAACCTTCCAGAAGAACAACCATCTCTGCAGCACTCCACCAATCAGGCCTGTATGGTAGAGTGGCCAGATGGCACATGACAGCCCACCTGGAGTTTTCCAAAAGGCACCTGAAGGACTCTCAGACCATGAGAAACAAAATTCTCTGGTCTGATGAAACAAAGATTGAACTCTTTGTCCTGAATGGCAAGCGTCATGTCTGGAGGAAACCAGGCACCGCTCATCACCTGGCCAATACCATCCCTACAGTGAAGCATGGTGGTGGCAGCATCATGCTGTGGGGATGTTTTTCAGCGGCAGGAACTGGGAGACTAATCAAGATCAAGGGAAAGATGAATGCAGCAATGTACAGAGACATCCTTGATGAAAACCTGCTCCAAAGCGGTCTGGACCTCAGACTGGGGCGAAGGTTCATCTTCCAACAGGACAATGATCCTAATCACACAGCCAAGATAACAAAGGAGTGGCTACGGGACAACTCTGTGAATGTCCTTGAGTGGCCCAGGAAGAGCCCAGACTTGAACCCGATTGAACATCTCTGGAGAGATCTGAAAATGGCTGTGCACTGACGCTCCCCATACAACCTGATGGAGTTTGAGAGGTCCTGCAAAGAAGAATCGGAGAAACTGTCCAAAAATAGGTGTGCCAAGCTTGTAGCATCATACTCAAAAAGACTAGAGGCTGTAATTGGTGCCAAAGGTGCTTCAACAAAGTATTGAGCAAAGGCTGTGAATACTTATGTACATGTGATTTTTTTTTCCGTTTTTTATTTTTAATAAATTTGCAAAGATTTCAAACAAACTTCTTTCACGTTGTCATTATGGGGTATTGTTTGTAGAATTGAGGAAAAAAATAATGAATTTAATCCATTTTGGAATAAGGCTGTAACATAACAAAATGTGGAAAAAGTGAAGCGCTGTGAATACTTCCCGGATGCACTGTATATATATATATATTGCAAGGAGGCATTTTGAGGCAAGTTTATTAAGTTTTATATATACTATATATATATATGTGTGTGCTAGGTGCGTGGGTGCGTGCGTGCGTGTGATATGTATATATTACAGACAACATCATAAATGAATCGAAAGATATGTCATGCCATTGACATGCAGTGATGTAGTTGCTATTGTGCTGCATATGCACCTCTTGTATTATTAAATCATTTCAACAGTTAAAACAGTGATTCCGGAAACACTCCAGACTGTATAAATAACATATGTGACCTACAGAGGGCATGTGAGGTGACAACCAGTGGAACGTGCATGTTATCATGAATATGAAAACGCTTCTCAATGATCTGGAGAATTAAAATCCACGCCTGCTCCTCCTTTGGAAAAAAAATATAGAAAGAAAAAAAAGCACTTTCCATCAGCACTACCTCATACTCGGTGCCAGAGTTGAGTGCCTCAGCTGTCCTGCTGTTATGTTCCAACAAGCTCTAACTACTCTATAATCCAAAATAACGGCAGCTTTGCGGGGCCTGACAGACCCTGTTTTGAGCTAATGGTCACTCTGTGAAAGGGTAATGTAATAATTTCGGTAGAAAGAGAGTGAGGAGAGGTGTGGTAGGGGAATTGCATGAGAGAGAGAGGGGAGGGGAGGAGGGTTGATTTAATCTCTTCCTGTCCTCTCTGGTCCCACCTTTCTGCCTCATGTCCGACAGACATAAGGAAATGAGCAGATTAATCAAAATTAGATTCTCTCACCATACTTAATGCGCAGCGGCAGTCAGCGCTGAGCTCACGCAGGAAATGAGGCACTCCAACACCTTAAAGGTTGATTACAGATGATCTTAGAGCTCAGGGAGGCTGCAGATATCCAGCATATTCTGTATTGGGCTACTGTAGGTTCAAACCGTCATGTTATTAACAAAGAACTTCTTCCGCTGAGTAATTGAATTGAATTGCGCAAGCTATTTAAACCTATTGATTCAATATGTGGGCCATGCAGTAATGCGTGTAATGCAGGTCCATTTTTGTGATATACTTGGGGAGATCGGTCTCATTTCACTCGAATATGAAAGTTCTGTCATTGTTTCTCATCTAAATGTCATTTCAAACCTATGTTATATCTACACAAAAAGAGAGATTTTAAAGAAACTTTACACAGATCTTTTCCATAAGAAGAAGTTGTACCTTGACAAAGGCTGCTTGTCTGGCAGTTATACTCTGTCTTTAAAAAGTTCATAGTGACCAACACTTTCAAGTGTCAAACATCATAAAAGCTTCTAATACTTGTGAGAAGAAAGCTAACTTTAGGCCATTATTCAGAGAAAATCAGATTTTCCGTTCTGGATATTCAAACTGTGTATTGACATGCATTTTTTTTAACCAAAATGTAAATAAGATTATCAGTGAATACTTTTCCTCACACAAAAAAATCCAATGGCCTAAGAAGGAATTGAATATAGTACTGTTGTTTTTTTCAATGACTGTAATAATGCTACAAAAAATTAACTGGTTAACTGTACACTGCGTGCAGAATTATTAGGCACGTTGATTTTCTGATCATATTTTTTTTCCAGGCACATTTTACCAGTTGAAATGCTCATTGGGTCAGCAGGGTCAGACAAAAACAGGTGGTAAAGAAAAGACACATGTTAACTGCAAAAGAATTAAGAATTAAGGTGAAGAATTAAGTGTGAAACCATCAGGAACCCTTTAGTCTCCAGCGCCACCATTTTCCAGAACTGCAACCTACCTGGAGTCTCCAGAAGTGCAAGGTGTCAGGATCTCAGAGACTTAAGTTAGGTAAAGAATCCTAAAAATGACCCCCACTTAATAAGAATCACAAGCTGAAGTGTTGTAAAATACATGAAGACTGTTTATTTATAGGATTTATAGACAGATAGGTTGATGGATATGGTACTGGTCCTTCAAGAGTCACTTTCAACCTATCTGTCTATACCTGAATATAAGGTTTTTTTTCATTTCCAGCCTTCATGAACAATTATATATCACTTATAAATGATTAAATACAAAATTAATAGTAGTTATTAAGATTAATGTGGTTTGGAATTGGTAAAATGTGCCTGGAAAAAAAAATATGATCAGAAAATCAACGTGCCTAATAATTCTGCATGCAGTGTATATGAACCTGTGCACCGCCTATATATGTCTATTGGCCATGTCTTATGGACAGGCCACTTATGATAAATTCTGATTCATTAAGTGGTTTGTATTGTACCACCTGTATTTGTATGGTGGTTGTCTGTATATTTTAAGATAAAATGCAGAATTTGATACTTCAAGTATAGCTACATTATATCACGTATGCAAGTAATAGGCTACATGCCATCTCATAACACTGGAAACATTGTCACAGTATTTTTTTACAGTGAATTACTGGCAACCACAATTTTGTTTTTTTACCATAAATTTAATGGGATATTTTTACAGTGCACAAGGATAGCTTGACAGCACCTCAAAAAGAGCAACATGAACATTCACGTGTGCATTTGTGTTTCATGGAAGAAAGAGAGTCATACAGGTTTGGAACAACATGAGAGTGAATAAATTATGGCAGAATCTTCATTTTGGTGTAAACTACAGCATCCATTTAAACACACAAAAAAAAAAGCTAAAGAAAAACACAAATTGTTCAGCATTCACTTCCGTTTAATTTATCCAGCAACCTGACCAACATTTGCTCAAACACTCACTTAATGAACATCTAGAACTACTAAAAATGACATAACAGATCAGAATGCAGGTCAAATAAGCCTTCCTATTTTAATATACTCACTCTAGTCAATGGCCTGCTCTGACACACATGGTGTAGGATGTCAGGAACTGTCCTAATGCCGTGCGTTAGCAGAAGCAGCCTCTGCTCTCTTAATGCTGCTGCCGGTGGCATTGATTGTTGGTAATGGAGCTGCCCGGCCCTGATAATGCATGATGTAATTGTCAAAGGGGTTTAATCTATTTATTGTAAGTGGGATTGAAAGAAGCCTCATCCAAACTTCCCATTTCGGAGACGGACAGAATCCAAGCGAGAGAGAGGATGAAAGACAGCATGATAGAAGGCAAAGCTAGAAAACATGTTTGTGCTGGGGGTTGTGCAGGCTTTCTGATGGAAACCATGCGAGATAGGGGTCTTTCATTCACCCCCTGACATTGAGAAGAGTGTGGGGTCCCTTTCTCAATCGAAAATTTCTATCATGTCGCCCTGGCTCAATCCCTTCAGGCCACAAAAGGAAGGTAATAGTGGCTTATTGCATATAGGACTGCATACACACTACACTGAGCAATGCTTTTCAATTACCGCCGCCGTCGAGCGAGGCCCGCACGAAAATATATATCACATATTTCTCAGGCAAAATGCTTAGGTCAGACACGCATAGAAATAAAATATACCTTGTGTCATTTAATTTGACAGTTGTCCTTTCAAGCTATTGCGCAGAGGTCGACGCATGCCGTACAACTGGAAAAACAGACAGGCGCTCTGAGGTGCAACTAGGTGACTGGGGTGTTAGCGTTTCGGCAATCGCACGCGCAAATTGCTCGCATCTAGTTAACAAGCCTGCCTGTGCTTTAACACAAATACAGTTGGTAATGATGTCAAACACAACCGCCCGCAAATCCCAACAGTCTGAGCGCGAGCGTCCCTCATTAGACTAACCTTACGCTGCATGTTTATGGGTTGGTCGGGAATGTCAAGCTAAAGCTATTTATAGATCAATATCAAACAAAAGAGTATCATCCCCTCTGGCCAGCCGTTACCCAGATCACGCACCCCTAAATCAAAGTCATTCATCATGTTTTTGGGGAAGAGCTTCTTGGGGCAGGGGGGCAATATCCCAGTGTCCTCCAGTGAGGGGAGATGCATTAATTAGGTGCATGTAGGGATGGAAAAACGCAGTCGGGGTCTGTAATAGATTCCTCCTGGAATTGATGAGCTTGTTTGTGAAGGGGGGCAGCGGCAGACGCACCTCTGGATCTCTCCAGAATAACACTACCTGCACTATGGGGACATGAGCCCATTTAAACAGAGTTTACTTCCATAACACCACCAGCACGCTCTGTTCTGAGTACATTTTCCATTTTTAGATGTCTAGTTATGCCGCCAAGACACACAAACACGCAGATGCACGTGCAAGCGCAAACATTTAGCTTGACGCATTGTTTACATTAGCTCAGTAATGTATACCAGCCCTATTTACACCGTTTAGCAATTAGCAAGCTAGCTCTGACAGACAGTACAAACACTAGCAGTTATCTTTTTTCATCATCTCACATATGTAAATGAGTATTTGATTTTGTTCATGCAAATGTGAATTTCAATTAACTGCAAATTTTAACAGGGACTTGGCGGTGCATTGTAGCCTGCCTGTTTTTCTTGCCAAAATAAATTATGGATACACAAATAGCATTACACAGCGGAGATAATTACAGCTCTCAAAAAGCATCCTTTAACATGCAAATACATCACTTTGCTTTTTCACACAAAGTTCAATCAAAGACGAACAGGTAAATCCAATCAGCAGCATAGATTTATGATCCGTTTTATATTTGGATCACACAAAACCCCCACAAAATTCCCATTTTTGTTTTGCATTGCATGCACAGTTCTGACTTAAAAAGCAGAGATGAAATAAGAGGGTTTATATGCTGATGGTGCTGACATATCGGGCTAGTCATTGCTCATATTTACTGCCATCGAAATGCTTTCGCAGCCAAACAGACTTCCATTCACAGAAGAGATTTCAGTAAATTGCTTTGGTATCAAGAGTGCCTATATGTGAGAATTGTGCCTAACAGATCAGTGAGGCAAGAACTGTCAGTAATATTATAGTATACTAACAGAATTTTGAGTTGCCATTTATTCTAGTGTTAATCCTAACGTTTGCATTTATGGATATTCTGCTACATCCTCCAAGATTAAACTGTGATCCCCTAAAAAGTATTTTGACACATAAGCCACACTTTAAATGTATGAATGTCACTGCATTAGATCAAATATCAATGTTAATCTGATAGGACACCTGTGTGAATTTGAGGAGAAATTGCTGCATGCATCTGCTAAAAATGTCACCAGCAGATTAAAAACAATGGCACAATTGGTTGACCTGTTCAAAAAAGGTAAGTAAGTTAGTTAGCTCTGAGAAAATTGTGCATTATTATCTAATGCACAATATAAAGCATGTATTATATTAATGTATATAAGGTATATTAAATGTATTATATTAAGTTACATATTTATATACATACATACATAACACTAGTAAGAATAAATTTGTGCATCTGTTGCATTTTCTACCTTTTTTTGTTTACATGAGCATAAGACCCAATACACACTTTGCTTTGATGTTAATATTGATATGAAACCCAGCTTCTGAAAATCAAAGGTTAATTTTCCAGGCCTGCAGAAATTCTTTTGGCGTCAATCTGTCACAGAAGAACTGACCTCATCCGAGCCCTAAATCTTTCGCCTGTCAAACAGTGCATCCAGAATACGGAAGTTGTGAACTTGTGAGAAGTGAGGATCAATACTGCAAGGACAGGCTGAACGATCCAGCCAGAGACAATGTATTTGGTGCCTGGGTCCACACGGTCAGCCATTAATCCACTCAGCAATAGCGGACCACGCTCAACACCCTCATGCCAGAGGAACAAGTGGTGTGTAAAACAGCCTGACGTCAGCCCCAGACATTACTGCCCAACGGCCAGATAAATCCATATTAACGGGCCTACGAGAAACTCTGCTGCATACGTGCGCACCGCAGACAGCCCTCCGACTGTGGAGAAATACGAGCAGGGCTTGTCATGTGTGTCATGACAACATACTCTTCCTGATGCATTTCACCATTATTGTAGCCTGCTGCAGTGCAGTGTGGGAAATGAGATGGATGGATCATTAATGAGAGACTATAACGACCTGAACTATAAGCTAACAAGGAAACTGAATAGCAGACACAGCACCTGCTGTGGAGAGTGATCTTAAAGGAATACGAAAATTCTGTCATCATTTACCCTCATGTCGTTTCAAAATCACATGACATTCACCACAAAAGGTGAATTTATGGTGAATATCCTAGCAACTCTTAAATAAAACAAAAATGAATGAGGGGGGAAAACGCATTATAAACCTTCCATTAAAGCAGTTCATATGACTCTTTATGATATTGGTCCATCAAAGTCATCATAATAAGAACAAAAAATTGTATCACCAATGTTGACATATTAGTTAGTATGCACTTTGTGTAATGTTGATAAAAAACAGCAACAAAGCTCAGCAAAAAAATCCTAATTTAGTTGGTTTATGAGGAGACCAAACTACATTTCCCATAATTCTCTGTGGCAGCATGCACTGTAACGGTGCATTCACACAGGGTGTCGGCTTTAACGCTTCTCATTTACTTTGAATGGGTGACATCATGCGTTGCCGAATTGAATTGTGGGTTCTGTTGCATTGCGTTGCGTTGCATCACTGGCGTTGCTTTTCAAACTTTTAAAATTTTCAAGCGCCAACGCAGGTGTCAGCCAATCAGATCGCTTATGCAAATACCCTAGCACAGATGCTAGCCAATTGCGTTCTTGCAACACCGGAAAAGTAATGTGATTGGCTGTTGTCACTGTCAGCACCAAGCTTCAGACACGCCCATCGCCAAATGATCTATCATATCTGACCAAAAAACACACATCATGTCAATTACGATTTCCAAACTCCCAAATATAAGCTTCCCAGAAGGCACTGAATGCAGCATATTTTGCGATTGTGTGAGAAACAGACATTTAAGTGAGTTTGCATTGTAAACAAATCATTTAGATCAGTTTTTTTTAACTGGATCAACAAATTCATTAACAAGATACAAATTGATTTGTTCACATAATCAGACATGACTCCTCTCATAAACATTATAGTTATGAGACTCTTATTGTGCTTTTTTTAAAATCTTTTTGGAGGTAAACAGCTTCAGTACTCATTTACTTTCATTATATGAAAAATAGTGACAGGGATATTCAACAAATATTCATCTTCCACAGAAGAAAGTCGGTCATATGGGTTTGGAACTGCATTTGGGTGAGTAAATAATCACAGATGTTTCATATCTGGGTGAATTATCTCTTTTAAAAAAATAAATAAAAAAATAAGGCTTCATAAATTAAAGGAAGGGGAAGACTCTCACACAAGTATATCTTAAGATACGGGACAAAAACATCCCTCATGCAATCAGATGTGCAAACACCCACAGATGCCAAAAAAAAGTGTTTTGTTTGGATTTTTGTTTGGATCCAACAACTTTTTTTGGCAGAGAGCACATAAAATGTTTTATTTATATTCAATACATAAATAGTGAGGTGTTTGGTGCCATCCCAGCGCTCTTCACATTTCTCTCTGACAGTATCAGTGCTCACCATCATGCACCAAGCTAGAAATAAATTGCATTTTGACTGGTGATTCACTAGCAGGAAAAGCATTGCAATATAAAAACATGAATAAACAAAATCGCTCATGAGCACATGTGCGGTAGCACAGGGAGGTAATCTACTTTAGGCACGGCCCTTGAAATTAACTCTCAGAATCTGCACACACACATGCGCTAAGAAGATTAATCAAATATTTTCCTTGGCCACCCTATTCAAATGTACCAAATTCAAAACATTATGGTAATTATTTATTAAGTTTACCCAGGAGTTATTGTATGACCACAGGTAATGCAAATTATAGGCTGACTGCAAGTGCCGTATCAGTGCCCAGATCAGCGCAGTCGAGCCAAAACTGGCCGTCCGTACAGAACGATGGTGTAAGCACATGTTCAGCTTTGAGTTAGTCAGCGGAAACAGACAATGCTAGAAGGCATTAGACTGAGACAGACTGAGCTGAATTCTAAAACTGGTTTACTTTGGACACCAAGCTCAGATGGAGCAGAGAGGCTTACAAACGACAATTTGGAAATTAAATTATTATTTCAGCTATCATGCACAGTCTTCCAAAACTGGGGCTTTTAAATTCCAGGTATTTTAAGAGACTGTAGTTTGTCCTAGTAACAGAAGTCAAATATTAATGTTTGTCTCTTACAATCAGCTGTATAGTTCTAAAAGAGTAAAAGTGTAGACTTTTTTCATGCTTGATTTTTCAAAAAAAAAAAAGGCATAATAGGGCCCCTTTAAAAAAATTATTATCATTATAATTATGAAATACACATTAGATATTCATCACTTTTGTATGCTGTTTTGAACACACAAAGGGAAAAAGGGGGACATTTCAGAGACAGCTCCAGACAAAAATGACACTGAGACTGTTTGGGTTGTCTGGTAAATGGCTGTTTGGATGTATTGTAACTGCATTTCTGAATACTTCATTTGGATTCCTGTGAAATGGACAAGTATTTGGTTTTAGTGCTTCTCAGCATACTGCTGTCCTAAACCAAACAACATGATGAAGGACACTGGACATCAACTATTAAATGGAACCATTTTTAATAATTGGAAAATAGGGTTTTGGTTATACAACAACTCTCTGCTATTATAGCATTTCTCTGGTAAAGACATCTTGTGTTGTCAAGATCTGGAACTTATTGGAAATTTAAGCTGTGTGGCTGGTGAGCAGCTGGTTATTTTGTAAGCCAAAGTCAACTTTAGGTCTGTGATCTGTTGAGTTCTGCCACGGTAGAGCGGTCTGTCCCTCAGTAAGCTGGGAGACGATGTAAACAGCTTGTCTGCAGACTGAACTAACATTTTAGATTTATTTGCCCTTTTTGAAGCTGGGGTGACCATATCTCATTGGCCTTGTCTGGTTTTTAACATTGAATTGTTGAAAGTCATCTAAAGTTCAGGTCTGTCTTTTCAGATTTTCTTTCACTTCTCTAAACATTAAGGAAACTGTACCAGATTGATTTGATACATATCAGTGTTGCTGCAAAAACTCTACAATCTCTTTCATCCTCTGAAGAAGTTTTGATGTGCATCTGCTGTTGCACTTGTAGGACGAGTAAACATGCATTTCCTTTACAGATTGAAGCTCCTACAGTTACTGGGCAACCACTGCAACTCATTTCTTGCTGACCTAAATACATCCACTAGATATTCCATCAAGCATGCCCAAAATGATACTACTTGACTTGTATTTAAACTCTGGAAACTTTTTTCATGTTATAATAACATATTACATCAGGTTGCTTTGCATCCTACTTCTAACACAATGGATTTTCACCAACATCTTACACCAGAAGGGGCAGCCTGATTTTTACTTGGAATTTAGGGACAATTAAACATAAAAAAAGATCTCCACAAATGGTTGCACAGAAAACTACAGAAATTAAAGGGATAGTTCCCCCAAAAATGACAATTCATTTACTCACCATCATGTCGCTACAAACCCACAAGACTAGATTCATATGGATTACTTTATGATGTCTTTATGACCTTTTTGAAGCGTCAAAGTTTTGGCGGAATCATTTGTATTTCAGACATGAATGACATAAGGCTGAGTAACTGAAGAAATAATTTTATTTCTATCCAGAAAACTTGAAGACTTTGGGATCAAAATTTCATACAATGCAAACACAACTTACAAGGTACCAAGCAGATAAAAAGGTACCAAGCAGAAAAAAATCTTACTAAAACAAGGTACCAGGCAGATAAAAAAAAATCATACTAAATCAATTTTGTGTCCAGTATGATTGACGATCCATGACAGTCTATGGGCTTGACGTCTGAAACTCAAACTACCCACTCATGTGTACTACAATGTACAAGACTCACTGACTCATCTTTACTATAGCGTAACAATAGCTTTGGCACTATTTTTGTGCAGGCTTAAGGTTTTCTTCTAGACTGTTGAAGACCAACCATAGCATGTATCTTCTATTCTTAGCTACCTGAGAATCACCTCTTACACAACGTGCCCTCTCTTGTAGAGTACAACGCGTTGGAAATAAAGTGTCATAGTGGCATCCATGTGATAACTGCTTTCTGTCGGTTCTACAAATGCAGTAACTGATGTCTGATGCTCCTAAACATTTAAGTCATGAACACTGACTACCACAAAAATAGACTAGAATAACTCAAATACTTGATGCAATCATGCAAATTTCCCTCAGTACTCATTTCCTCAAACGTTTTCCCATTGATCCATGTTTTCACTCAAGCTGAGCTCATCAGCTTGACTTCAAAGAGAGGTGTGAATGTGATGATTTTATAGGCTATGGGAGATGTTTTGAATGGAATGAAAATGATTGAAAGATATTGAAAAGCAATAACCTTGATATCTTTAAATTGAGCTTTTTAAGGTTATCATCAAGTAAATTGCTCTTTTCACTAAATTGTCCAGATTTTAATTAGTGCTCAGGTCAGAGGTCTTAAAAATTTTAAATAAATGTAATGCATCTTTTTCACAACATACCACACAATATAGGTTTTGCATGACTTCCTATGCATTTCAAAAATCTAACCTGGCTATTTCAGAGAGGTTATTGAGGTTTCAAGATGGATGTATCCTTGGCTACAGGGCGAGTGGACAGTTATGCCTGAGTTTGAAAGGATTCCCAGTGGTCTTCATGTTGTGTGCATGGCTGATCGGTGCTCAGGCAGGTCTTAGATGAGGAATGAGGCAGGTGCGGACCTTGGAGGTTTGGGTGATAGCCTTTCAACCTGTGATTCACTGAGACTCTTCCATAGTCTGACACTTTGCGAGCTATGATTGAGTTTGCAATTCAGCCATTCGCTCTGCTCTCCTTACTGCTTTCAGAGTACATTGTGAAATCATTAGAAGTCACAGAAGCTATGAACACCTGGTGCATCATCAACATATTATGCTATCTGACGCAACTGAGAATTCATTGAAAAAGCCAAAATAAGATACAGTAAAGAGTTTACATACTGGCCTACACATGGACAAATTCTGTTTTAAAAGACCACATTAAAAGGAATATTTGAAAGGGATACTCTGAATTACCTTTCAAGGCCATTGAGCCACAGGCAGTTTTAGTTTGGTTGTCTTCAACTGTGTCCATTGACCAACGAGCTGCAGGTCAGAGGGTGCGTGGTTCTGGCTTGCTGAAGTCAGCAAGATCACAGTCCTCTCATTTTTCTCACCATGGCTCTGCCACAGTGCAAGGTTTTGATCAGTGGCCAGATTCTTTTCACACTTCCCCTTGCTTATTGGAAACTGATGGAAAAATTCCATCTCGTGTGAGTGTAGAGAGAGTGATAGAGGTTCAGAGCATTTAACATGATTTGTGGGCAACCAGTCTTGGACGCAGGGGATGATGCAATTGGTAATTGGGGACAATAGATACAACATTTTACATGATATATAGCAGAGGATGTATCATGTTTAGAAAGGAATAAATCATTCACAAGGATAGTCTTTCAAAATTGAGTTTATGTGTAATGTAAATGTCTTCAGAGTCAACATACAGTCAAAATTGACTATTTGCTTTCTTAAAAGCAAGTGCCTGATCTTGTTGTGCTTATCGAAGAAAATGTAACCTTTTATCAAAATGTAAAAACATTCCCTCTGAAACAAATTTCTGTCAGCTAACATCACAATTTTCTCTTATTTTTTTTTTACCTTACTCCCCTTCAATCATCTTACTGGGCAGAACCTTGTAGGAGCACAAACATAAATAAATAAATGCAGACATCTAGTTTACACAATACAATTTTGGCCACAATTTTCACAAATTTCAGAAATTGTAAAAGGTTTCTCGTGCCGTAGAGCAAAATAGTCAGTCTTTGACCATTAAGTATGGCATGTGTACCGATGACTGAATAGTTGCCTTTGCAATAAATTAAAATTTTATTCTGACAAAGTTCTGGCAGTGTCAAAAATCGTGTCACAGACATGAAGTGTGATTTCTCGTATGAGATTTCAATGTTTTGTCTATATATTTATAATATAGTCAGAAATAAAAGACAGTTGTTGATGCATAGTTTGCCATAGCTTTTACCCAAAATCTCACTGGGATTACAGGAAAATGTGATGCATCACAAAGCCATATGAAATGGATTTGAAGCACCTAATGTCTTCAATTTCAACCCGTTGCCTATGCAGCAAATAACATTAGATGCAAATACAATTAGTCTAAATTAAGTCAAACAAAAACAAATTACGATGATATTGATTGTTAGCTTGCTTGTTATTTTACTTGCCAAAAAGGCTCATTATTAACTGTCTCTTGTCCTCTTGGGGTTGCTGATGGCATCCTGAAATAATTTCATTATCCCATGCACAGCACGGAAAAAATTGTGAGAATTATACAGCGTACCAAAGACTGGAATTGAGATTTTCAGATCTCTCTCTGGGGTTGATTGCAATGTTTTCTATCAACATCCTATCAAAGCACAGATGTCAACAGCAATTCAAACAAACCCATTAGACTGTGTCCTTTCGTCTGGCAAGCTATAATCACGGTAAAATTAGAGATGTTTGAAAGTGTGAGAGCATACAAAATAGCAATGAGTGTCATATTGCTGATGAAGATATGGATCGATGGTTCAGTCTGGCGCTGTGTCCAGCGTACAGATGATAATTGTGCCGTGTATGTGGCGTATATGCGTGAGACTAGGTCCATAATTGAGGACATGTTTCTGTGATATGTGTAGAAATTATCAGTAATTGCTTCTGACCACATGGCAATACTAATTTCCTCAAAAATCAGGAGAAACATACACATACTATAATGGTTTCTTTGAGTGCCTTAAGTTCACAATAATCAAGAAGCTCTAAGTGCCAATGTAGAGTAAAATGTGAACGTGTCATAGCTAATTCAACCAACAACTTGATGTGCCTCCTCCGTAAACTTCACAGTCTGACATAAAACTGAGATAAAGAGGCTTCATTAGCATGAAAAAACAGCATGTTGTTGTTCTGAGAATATGGATGTTTAGTTTAACATCCCCAAGGGCCATAGCAAACTCCTCCAGCTAAAGCATGTGCTAGCCCATTATCACTTCAGTTATATAGAGGCAGACAGTCGTAATCCACATACTTATGGCATAATGTCAAGATACAGTGCTATTACAAAGACAAAAACACTAGTACAGACAACATCAGGTTTTAAAACATCAAAAGTTGATGAAGAAGCCTTGTAGGATACTTTCATTGTGAGAAAATCAGATCTGAAGCCGCTAGCAAAAACTGTTGAGTTATGTCTGTCCAAGATTTTATGACTGCACTACCACTTTTGCTTGACAATTTTAATCTACATGTTCATCACTAATGTCAGCATAATGGCAATCTGAATGGTTCTTCTCATAACTCATTTACCTGTAGAACATTCACTGAGGGGGAAAACTAGCATGCTAACAGCTAAACTGCTACACTGAAGCATAAAGAACAGCTGCTTGCCAATTTACATACTATCCATACTAAATAGCATGTTAAATGTGAATTTTTAATCAAATACAAATTCTAAATCATTCCTGCAAAAAATAGCTAAACCAACCTAAACTGGGATGTCTGTGAAAGCCATTTCATACTAGCCTAATCTAACTGGTCTCAGAGTCCAGCCTCCACTTTTTCTGATGGATTTTAAAAAGGGGATGTGTGCATATTCTTTTTCACTCGTATGCACACAACCCTGAAAACTGATAATAATACACATTTTAATGACTTTAGCTAAATGCTAAAGCTAACATGTAAACACAAAAGGTACAGTATGGGGGGGGGGGGTGTCAAGGGAGAATTTTGTGATGTTTCTCAATACTTGAACAATACTGTCTAAATGTGGACTTCACCATCACCAGCACTTACACACTTAAAGGATTAGTTCACTTTAAAATAAAAATTTCCTGATAATTTACTCACCCCCATGTCATCCAAGATGTTAATGTCTTTCTTTCTTTAGTCGAAAAAAAATTAAGTTTTTTGAGGAAAACATTCCAGGATATTTTTTCCATATAATGCATTTCAATGGCAACCAACGGGTTGAAGGTCCAAATCAGTGCAGCTTCCAAGGGCTTCGAAGGGCTTCGAAGCTCTGCACGACCCCAGCTGAGGAATAGGGTCTTATTTAGTGAAATGATCGCCCATTTTCAAGAAAAAATAAAAATTTATATACTTTTTAACCACGAATGCTCGACTTCAGTGTTGTGATTCTTCACGGCGTGTGACGTCATTACGTCGGAAAGGTCGCAGCTGTGACATGTGGAAGTACCAACCCAGTGTTAAAACGAACGTGCAAACACTAAATCAAACGGCCTTTACAAAAATAAAGGTAAAACAACGATGTCTGACAATTTTGAAGTTGGATGAGAACATGAGATGGAGTTTTTCGGCACTGGGTCGGTACTTCCAACTACGTCACGCGTGACCACGAATGCTCGACTTCAGTGTTGTGATTCTTCACGGCGTATGACGTCATCACGCCGTGAAGAATCACAACACTGAAGTCGAGCATTCGTGGTTAAAAAGTATATCAATTTTTATTTTTTATTGAAAATGACTGATCGTTTCACTAGATAAGACCCTATTCCTCAGCTGGGATCGTGCAGAGCCCTCTAAAGCCATTCGAAGCCTTTTGAAACTGCATTGATTTGGACCTTCAACCCGTTGGTTGCCATTGAAATATATTAGAATTTTGAGAAAAATCCCGGAATGTTTTCCTCAAAAAACTTAATTTCTTTTCAACTGAAGAAAAAAAGACATGAACATCTTGGATGAGATGGGGGTGAGTAAATTATCAGGAAATTTTCATTTTAAAGTGAACTAATCCTTTAAAGGGTTAGTTCACCCAAAAATAAAAATTCTGTCATCATTTACTCACCCTCATGTTGTTCCAAACCCGTAAGACCTTCCTTCATCTTCGGAACACAAATGAAGATCTTTTTGATAAAATCTGAGAGCTTTCTGTCCCTCCATTGACAGCTACACAACTACTACTTTGAAGCTTCAAAAAGTTCATAAAGAGATCGTAAAACTAATCTGTGTGAATTGAGTGGTTTAGTCCAAAATTTTCTGAAGAGATACGATCACTTTATATGATTAACAGATTGAATTTAGCTTTTATTCACATAAACATTCATTGACTCATACATCAGTTGTGGTAAACCAATGGAAGCTCAAGCATATTCACATGATGGGCAAGAAAGAACCAATGAGGTTAATTTTCGTGTTACGCAGAATGTTTGAGCTTTCCGCAAGAGGTTTGTTCTCGCGGGTCAAGAAGGTTTGGTTGAGCTTCTGTTTATATTAGTTAATCAATGTTTAAATGCAAATAAAAGACTAAATTCAATCTGTTCATCATATAAAGCGATTGAGTCGCTTCAGAATATTTTGCCTAAACTGCAATTCACATGGATTAGTTTTACAATTTCTTTATTAACTTTTTGAAGCGTCAAAGTTTCAGTTGCGTAGCTGTCAATGGAGGGACAGAAAGCTCTCAGATTTAATCAAAATGATCATCATTTGTGTTCCGAAGATGAACGAAAGTCTTGCAGGTTTGAAACGACATGAGGGTGAGTAATTAATGACAGAATTTTCATTTTTTGGGGCGAACTAACCCTTTAAGGCCAGTTGAACAAGCCTTTAGAATGTATAAGTGTGCTGATTTCGACAGAACCAATCTCTTCAATGGCTTCCATGTTTAATAAATCCTTGGAGACTTGGTTAAAAAAAAAAAATGAAATCCAAATTGCACCTGCCTATTAAACTGGGCCTGTTTAAGCTTTATTTGATGCCTCATTTAATGCCTTTTTATCAGGAAGAAATCAAGTTAAATTTGCCTCCCGTAGCAAATAACAGCATTTTTCTACAGAGCCACTGGAATCCAAACCACCTCTCATGTCTTACTGTTTCTATCCTGCAATGCATGAATATTCATATTTGCGTTTTCCATATCCAAGGTTTCCAGCAGAGACACAGAGGGGTCATGGGGGATGGCTTTTTCTCTGTGAACTCAGCAGGTGCTTAAAAGCAAGATGTGATAACTAGATGTAGCCTACTCAATGAGAATGCTAAGGCAACTTGTCAGTCCCTGATGTACAGCATTCGCCTAATAACACAGCATGCAGTTGATCGCAAGATGAGATTTGTAACCTTCTGCAACCCGCCCAGCTCACCATCCATCCTCCATCTCCGTAGTTTGACCCTTCCAAGGACACCAAAGCGTAATGCAACGCTTCATTTTACTTATTTAGCTGTGCATGTGTGAGTGCCGGACAGGCCTTAAATTGAACCGGGGCACATCGATGTTCAATTGTCATTTACCCAAATGCCACTTTGCACAGCTTGAAGATAATAGGGCTACATTTACCATACAATTACCAGATTACCTCGGACACCTGTACCATTTTAATTTCCCCAGCAACAGTGTAGAGGACAAGTCACAGACAGGTTCGCCGCTGGGTTTCACACAAACTGTTTGCAACAAATGGATATACATACATAAATGGATATCATGTGTGTAGGTGGTTGTATCCGTGTGTGTATGTTTACGGGGCATCATCATTCTGCAGCTTACCCAACGTAAGATGGAGAGTAAACAGTGAATATCCAGGGGGTCTTCTTCAGCCGTCACACTAATGCCCAGCAGTGCTCCCGCATGACAGCAGCAGATTACTCTCCAAATTAGGACTCATTTACAGCAGCTGTTGGACCAATTTTACTCGGGGAGGGAGAAATAAGCTCTCATCCTGTCTAAAGTGATCTGTAACCTACAGCATGGCCTTGAATATGTATTAGATTTGTTTGAGGAGCGGATGGGAGGGAAGGGTAGACTACTGTAGATATTTGCTTGCCTTTTCCATAAACAATGAAAACAAAACAAACTGGATTGTTAATTAACCAACTGTTGATAAAAAAAAAAAAAAATGTATCAAAGTCAAATGAGTAAAGGTTTGTTTACAATATACACCACTGATTTTACATTCTAGTACTACAAAATGAATCTTGTTGCCTGTTTCAAAATTACATTTTTACTTACTAAATGTTTACAAGTTATAGCATAGTTCTGAACCTCACAAAAACATCCAAATCATATTTCACCCCAAAATCAAAAGGGAAATATATATTGGATAAAGAAAATGAAGCTAAAATTACCCCATGATTTACTCACCCTCAAGCCATCCTAGGTGTATATGACATTCTTCTTTCAGATGGATACAATCGGAGTTATATAAAAAAATTTCCTGGCTCTTCCAAGCATTATAATGGCAGTGAATGGCAGCCCAAAGTTTGAAGCCAAAAAAAGTGTATCCATCCATTATAAAAGTAATCCACATGGCTCCGGGGGGTTAATAAAGGCCATCTGAAGCGAATCGATGGGTTTTTGTAAGAAAAATATCCATATTTAACACGTTATATATTCAACTTATGAACAAAGTGTAACGCCTCTCGCAGTTAGCTTACGCTACGCTACGTCTGATGTCATCGTCGCGCCAGGTAAGCTTTTTCCATAAATTGAATACGGTAAATTGAATATTTTCATGGGAATAATAATCCATAAAACACAATATTGCTCAAAATTGACATCATCTTTAAGCCAAATATACTGCGGTGAAATATGACTTGACCATGTTCGACACATTTCGTGAGACACATCAATTAGAGCAGAAGTCAGTAATATGACCATATCAGGTCGTAACTCTCCCTGCCTTCTAAATTCTGTATGATGGACCTGAGGCACATACTGAGATGTGATGCTGGCCAAGCAATGGTCCTTCAGTTCCATCAGAGAAATCATTTGAGTCAATTCACTCACTGATGAGGCATGAATATATGTGGCAAATTCTGTTCGGGAGTGATTTATCCTAATTGTCACACTGGGACCTCCTATTACACCGCTGCAGAACGGGTCACTGCATTAGAAAATTAAAGCTGAGGCATTCATTTTAATTCTATTTGTAAATTCTCGCCTGTGGGATGAAGATGTGCTGAGCATGTATAAATGCCTCTATATGTCCCCAGAGTGGGCCCAGCGTTGGCCTCTCAGAAGCATTCACCTCTACACGTCCTGCCCCGCTCTGCCGTGTGAAGGGAAGCAGACCCTGGGTGGATGTGTTTTGTTTTATGTGGAAGTATGTGTGTGTGTATACCCAAGTTCTCCTTCCTCTTAGTTCCACTCAATGCTTTTGTCCTGCGCGCCGAGATCATCATTTCCACATCCACTATAAAGTCAAACTAGGGACCAGGAGCATGAATTGTCTAGCCGTATCATTTACTGTATGGATGGTCTTGCTATAACCTTATTCCATTCCAGAGGTATTAAATGATTCAATTATTCTCTTTGAATTTAATGGAACATTAGGGAATCAGTCTGAAATTGATATCGGGCACAAACTATTACTGAGTTAATTATTGCTCCAGGTACTTTTATAGCACTGACTCTACATATATATACTCTATTTTTCTGTCTGGGCATGGAAATATTCAGAAAAAATTACACGTGATTAATTGAAATGGTGATTTGATAGAGACGGAGCGAAGCTTATAATATCCAAGGGGTTGAAAAAAATCACTAATCAGTCGGAAAGCCAACTACGTTTTGTGAGTTTGAAATAACCAGGATGAGTAAATATTAGACACAAACACTTATCATAAACACCCTAAGAAAAGAAAAAAGACTTTAATGAGATAATGTGGAGAAATTTCAGTGGTTTGTTTGGGTTCTTGAAACTCACTGATGTATCAGATGAAGAACTGCATCCTGACAGTCTCTAAATGACTTACATATGGTGTCAACAGAATACACCAAAAATGTTTCTTTAAATTTAACTGACACTTTATCCAAAGGTCTTCACAGAATACTTAGGGATTGTCTCCCATGAGAAGTCACTATCTCAATGTCTTAATGAGTCAGTGGTTCTCAATCAGGGGCCCATGAGAAGGCCTCAGCAAACTTCCAACAGAATAACTTAAAATGATTTATAATAATACAAAAGCAACTAAAAATCAAGATATTTCTTATTTTAAATTACCCCATTAACAACTTTTTTTTTTTGTCTTTGAAGAACCAGGATTCCCACGGTCTTGAAAACCTGGAAATATGACAAATTTTAAAATAAAGGCCTAAAATTTTGATTTCTACACCTGGAAAAGTCTTTTTATAATGAATATATTTGATCAGGTAGAAATTGAGTATAGAAATTGACTATTGTAAAAAATAAAAACCTTAATCCTTATCCAGTAAATAATGAACAACTGGAAAATCATATGAATATTGTTGTGGGCCTTGGAGCCCAAAAAAAAAAAAAAAAAAAGTTGAGAGCCACTCACAGTGGTACTTTTATTTCTTATATTTTTACATAAAATAAAATTCAAAATTCTGTCATTTACTCATCCTCATTACATTCCAAACTCCCAAAAGCTCCAAAATCACCATAAAACTACCACAAAAGTAGTTTAAACAACCCTTTCATGTCTTATGATAGAATTGTGTGAAGAACATACTAAAACTTACATCAGTATTCACTGATAGTCTTTCCCTCTGAAGTCATATTCACATTTGCTTTCAAATTCACAAAATGCAGTCCTGACCTGTTGTGCATGTGTGACATTGGTTCTCAAAGGTATACTATTTAGTGGTTAAACTGCATGCATTTTGCAGAAGAACATTGTTTTGGTTGTGCTTTGGCTCTGCGTGACTGCGGATGAACATGGTTATCTTACTGCTCATAAAAATTCATTACACAGCTTAAGAGATATAACCAGTTTAGATGGAAAGGATCTCAAGCTGACTAGCTGAAGACGCTACTGTAGCTATATCCATTAATAGACACGGTACTTCCTTAAACATAAATTCCAGCACAGCACTACAACAACCATAATGAAACAACCCTTCACAATAGATAGTGCTTTATAATGAATTCTGTTAGAGAGCTACATATGGCAATTTATCTATTCAATAATACCTCACTCACCTATTGAGTAATAAAAGTGCCATCGCCGTGTCGCTTTTACAACATTTCAAATTCCTCAGTTCTTTCTATCTCCGAAAAGCCAAGCCAGTGTTGATTATTGTTTTATTACGAGCTCTGTCACGTTCTCTTTTGCCAGCAGACTTTCCTCCTTTCCTTTTCGGGGCGATTCCCTGGAGGTTTGAGATTTAGCTGCTCCATGTCAACCTTTCTCGCTCGTTGACAACAAACCTATGCCACTCCCACACCATACACGTGTCAAAGTAGCCGGAGCACCTTTTATCTATTTACGGATATGGCGACACACACAGTGATGTACAGCATGTATGCATCCTGAAAGGTCTAAAATATAAACACTTTTATTAGGCTTACCATAATAAATCAGGGTAAGACAAAAACAAGTTTTGGAAGAAGGGTTGATGATATACTGAATTATTTACATTTGGTTAATTTTGAACAGAAAAGTTGCATAGTGTATCTTTAATTCAAATGTGCACATTAGAGAATAATATTTGTAAGCTGTAGATTCCTTCATACATTTTTTTAGTGCATAAACTTTTTTTTTTAATTTAGCAAAACAAAAAGCTAAATAATTTTAACAAAAGCAGTTGATGCAAAGGATCAATAGAGCACTACCCTTATGTGATGTGCATTGTCAGTGGTGTTATTGTGACTTAAAGCAAGAAAAATACCATTGTATTTTAAAGAGACAGGCAGGGCATCACAGTTAAGTTCTGACTAAGATATCAGCAAAGTTTTTCTATTTCAGCAGTCACACAATTTTTTTTTTTCCTTACGTCTTCTCTCAGAACACAATCAATTTTGTCCAAATGGCCCCTTTGGATAATGATCAATTGCAGTAAAGCTAGCAGAGAGTCTGGGATAATGAGATCCCGTGTCCCTTTCATTCTGCCACGGTGCTGGAGATGTTCAGGTCCAGCTGTGGGAATGACAGATGATGAATAAGAAGAGAGTTTTGCTGGAAGAAGAGAATGGGAAAGCTATTTTATCAGTCGGAGTAAAAATGCAGTGCAACGTGTACCATTTTTTTCATTAGTCCGGTTTTCTGCCCCTCTGCCTATGTCTCTGTGACCAAGAATGAAAGAAACCCGAAATGAGATCATGACAATTGAAAAAATTTCCTGGGATGTCATTCAAATCTAAAAATAAGAGGGCAGGTCCATTATAGATCTTGTGGCCTGAAAACAGATAACTGTTGTTAAGGGACAGCAGAGAATCTGAGAATATGATTTGACAGATCATATTTAAAGAGTGCTATGGAGATTTTCTACAGTACAAAAGCATTAACAACAATGAACACTGCCATAATATAATTAAATCAATAATAAAGAATATTAATAGCTTATTCAATTAAATATTATTAATAATTATATAAAATGTTAAGATCTTCTTATTTTAAGATTTTTACTTTGTTTTATTTTATATATGGGTATTTTTTACGGACTTGAACCTGGAACCTACAATTCCAGGTATCCAGTCAGTATGTAAATGGAAGTCCTACTTGTAAATAAGCAGTCTTGGAGTGTGACTGTATCATAAGGCACTGTTTGGGTGATTTTCAATGATTCTGACAAGTCCACCATAGCTTATAATAAATATGGTTGAATTCTAATGGTAATGTCAGTCTCGCAGACAGCTGAAAACTGTTATTTCTCCTTATCTCCATACTCCAATGGGCCCGAAGCAGGCAGTCGGCAGCCCTCATGCATGCCTTACTCTGAGTGACAGCATGCCATGTACTGCGGTAAAAACAGCACAGCCAATACCTCACAACCTGACAGTGTCAACGGTAAGTAAATGCTGGCTATATGACGTGAATGACTGCTGAGCTGTATTTTATTCCAGGGGGCTGCTTTTGTAAACCATCATGTTTACAAAAACAAAGCTCCAGTTTTTAAAGCCGCATTATGTGTGGAGACCTTAAACGTCTGAGAATTTGAATGAAATGAAGCCTGCGAATATTGTTCACTCAATTTGTTTCTCTTCACGTCTTCAGTTTTAGAAACTCCCAACAAGTGGGTCGATGATAGTCTGCGATAGCGAGCCTTGTCATATGTGCCATATGATAATCATTAATTTACTCGCTCTACTTCTAGACTAGTCACTGACCCCATCTGACCCAGAAGAAATTGATTCTGCCTCTGAACCTCAGACATCAGCACAAGTTTCAGAAGAAAGAGGAATATAGAGAGAGAGAGAGAGAGAGCGAAAGAAATCAAAGTACTCATTCTGTTATAAAACCAAGTGAGCTGGCTTGCTGTCTGCTGCCTACAAAGAGAGCTAGTTTCTAAGAAATCATGCTAACTACGAAACCTCAAATGACCAATCTGGAATGTTCTACTTAATCAACACCTTTGTGTGTCATACAAACAGCAATTTCACATAAGAAAAGCAAGGGAAAGCTTGATTTACAACTAGTTTAAATAGAGTGTGGTGTTAGCATGTTGCTAAGCTAATTTTATGATTCAATGAACTGAAAAATACAAAGTACACCCGAATACGGAGTTAAAATGCTACATTGGATTGAACTCTTTTTGTTAATATTTTGTTGTACTGT
Organism: Coreius guichenoti; assembly: GCA_039654105.1. NCBI lineage: Eukaryota > Metazoa > Chordata > Actinopteri > Cypriniformes > Gobionidae > Coreius > Coreius guichenoti. Next base: position 26,517,920 of record CM077177.1, on the reverse strand, counting down.
ATAATCAATGTTTCTCTTGATTTGTTCGCCATCTTGGGTGGATTAAAATACTCCTTACACAGGGAGCTCACTACAAACAGAGAAAGAGACAAATAGCAGGAGAGAGTTGGAGACAGAAAGGAAAAGAGAAAGAACAAGAGAAACACCGTCAGCGCTTGCAGAATGAAGCGTACACAGTTTGGTTGAGAGGGTGTTTAAGTTGGGGAAAGATAAATGGTTCCAATGAGTCAGTTTGATGGAACAGCTGTAGGAAAGCAAGAGAGAATGACACAGGGCCTGTGAGAAGCTGTAATTTAATAGCCTAATTTCCTGCCTGGCCCTGCAGAAATATCTTTCTGACAATGACAGTTGATGAAAATGCACCAGGATTTGATTTGCTCCCCAGTGGAGGACAAGTTCAGACCTATCTCTTCTCCAAGGTCCCTCAGGCAAGCATGTTCGGGTGGATGAGTTTGTGTCTGACTGAGTTTATGCATATGTGTGTGTGTGTGTAGCAGCTGCAACACAACAACGCATGCATTGATCATTTGTACATTATGACTTGTTTATTCATGACTGACATAAATGTTACAACATAACATTATATTTTAACAACTCTCACTGTGGCTAGTGATAAAGGAATAGTGCACCCAAATTCTGCCAATTTTACTGAGTAAATGACGACATTTACTCACCCTCATGTCATTGCAAAATGGTAATAAAAAATATATAATAATAATAAAAAATAATAAATTACATTATTTACTCAACCTCATGCCATTGCAAAACTGTAATAAAATAAAATACATAAATAAAAACAGCTGCGTAAATGATGAAATTTTTTCACCCTCATGCCATTGCAAAAAAAAAAAGCACAAAAAAAGGCAAAGCTGCAATTTTTTTTTTTGAGTGAACTATCCTCTAAAGCACAACGACAAAAGAAATGACAAAACTTTTTATTTTTTAATACATCCTATCAAATCTAGTCAATATCAGGAGGTAAAATATGGCCACAACATTTTTATGTAATCTTAATTTTTTTTTATTTTCCCCACAGTGGTAGGTCAATAGCAAGTATTCCATACATATCTGCATTACTCTAAGGTCTGTTGTTCAATATACTGAGTGCCCTCTGTGAACTAATAGAAAACTTATGTAAATCAGATCAATAGGATATCCATATGTACACTCCCTACAGCTGTGCGAAGTCACCAAGCAGTTCGCTTAATCTAATAACTGATATCAATAGTTTATTTTGAAACCAAGTGAAGCAAAAAAAAAGAAAGCAGTGTAATTAGATTGTCACAGCTTGCCTTCCCTGTCTTCTCCTTTCTATTCACTTACAATTAATGGCATGTGTCATTATGGCAGCCAAAGGGCGAGTCATAGGGAATAAATTAATAGCATCTCATCTTAGAGAAAATATTTCATGTTGAACGACAAATACATATTTGCGTAGAGGAGTCGCCACCAGCTTTGGCGGACGATTCTTAATCATGGATAAAGGACGGCTAGCAGAAAAGCATAAGGTTTGTTATGAGTTCCTCTGATACAAATATGCAAACAAGTAAACACGATGCGTTTATTCATACTTACTTTTTGCAGCTATTTTGAACTTGATTTTGATGTAAAACTTTGAATAGCTATATGACAACAAAGATTGTGGTGAATCTTTTGGATTATCAGTGAGATGTTCAGATTTTGTTTGCAAATTTCAAATTTAATGTCGGATGTTCACAATGAAATTTTAATATACTAGATACTATGCTATACTATACTTAATGCCTCCTACTATTTTAATAGTATGCAAAATATTATGCAAAAAGGTACACAGCATATAATAACAATAAACGTTCCAAATATTACTATGCCACTGTCACAAGACCTCATTACGTTCATGTTTATTCCAGCGATTGACATCCAGTTATTCTGCAGTTTCATTCCAGTTTTTGTGAAAATATTTACTCTAGACAGTACAATCAAATCAATGCATCCATCCAATCAATCAAATCAATCAATCAATCAATCAATCAATCAATCAAATCAATCAAATCAATCCATGCATCCAATCAATCAAGATGTTAAAATTGCACCAATTCCAGTTCATTACACTGAAAAATCAAGCTTTTCCCACTGAAAAAAGAGCAGTGAAGTTGAGATATTTTGGCAAATGTAGTAGGTCATAGTAAAGAAATAGTAGTAGCTTGGTAGTATACTATTCTGGACAGTCTATGTCTGGAATACAAAGTCAGAGACCTCATGACTCAACTTGCATTAGTGCCATAGGCTAACTTTCATGATTATTTACATTGTGTCCAGTCAGTCAGGCCTGAGTCAGATGGTATAGCCACACTCACAGACAGCAGGTGAGCTCATAAAAGCTTTCCTCCTAGAGCCGGAGGCCACCACAAGATATATTGAGGAAACCTGCTAAGCATGAAAAAAATAAGACATTACATAAAGCAGCAGAGGGAGTCTCAATTTCCAAATAAAATCTCCAAAATCGCTTCCTCTCAAGCAAAACAATTATATTGGTTGGAAATTACTCCTCAGAAGTGGACACTTTTATTATATCGAAGCAAGATCAAACCTCCAAACTGCTAAGGTGAGATCGATTTAAAAGAAAATATGTGTTTACAGCAGTAAACACATTTTACTGTACATATTACACAGATTATGGAGCCATTGACGGCTTTAATTATGTTTTGCAAAACACAGCCATTGGTATTCATATGAGGCATATTCATATTCATGTATGAGTAAATGCGGCCTTCCATCCGCTGACACATAATTGAGAAGGCTGTGCTGTTACTGCAGCAAGTTTAGTGGAGGGGGAGAATCTCTGCCAAAGTATTTGGGTGCAAGTCTCAAATCCATAATTAACCTCCCAGGTCCTTCAGAAGGCCATTATAGTGAGGGATCATGCGAGAGAAGCTTCTCGCTTTATGGCTGCAGCTGTGTCCCCACTACACTTTAATGTGTTTATTTACTGGTTCCTCAGAGTGTCCGCACACAAGACCCTTCTCAGGTGATGGAGCAGCCACATACATGCTGGCCATTGCCAGGTCCCAGTCGCCTCTCAGCCAACAGAGGCCTTGTTATGAAGAAAAATGGAGGACGGCTGAGAGTAGAAGCTTCTGGAAGGATGGATGGGCGAATTCCAGTCTACAACCTCTTTGTGAATCTGCAAGGGCATCTGTGTTGTTTTTGGAGGTACAGCTGCATCACTCAAGCCATCAGTCACTGTTTCTACAGTTTGACTTGAGAAGAGAGACTTAATTACAGACTTGTAAGATAACAGTGTTTTTATTCCTTCAAAACACCTCAGGTAGAGCTCTTTGGGATTCTCCGAAGAAATCAGTTCATGGGTAAAACAACCCATGTGATTAATTACACTAACAAACCTCCTTTAAACTAGTACAACATGCTGTTCATCAGACATACAATTACCTGCAGGACTGTAATTATCACCATGTTTACTGCACCTCAACAGCACATATAAACAAACACTACTGTTGTTAATTAGCTAGCATAGTTCAAATAACTGGATTGAGCTAGTTTGTCGTAACCAGCCTGTCATTTGATTGGCTCTTCAAAACCACAGAGTAATAACTGCCCTTGTTGTTTTTGCTGTCATCTTGGTGACAGGCATGAAGCTTTTCAGTAAGGAAGTTTCCAATTGGAAAAACCTGTCTCTACCTACAGTATTAGCAAAATGTACATACAATTCACTGCAGTTTCCAGCTGAAATGAACACTAGTTGCAGTAAAACACCAACAACTTTTATTCCTTTTCACACAAATTATTACAGGGGTAGATTATCGATTAATCAAGAATATTTTTATGCAGTACCTTGCACAATGCTGTTATGACCTCAAAACACTTTTACCATAGAGTTGTAAACTAATGCATATTGACATCTGCACAGTGTTGGGAAGTAACTGGTTACATGTAACTAGATTACGTAATTTAATTACAAGATAAATGTAACTGTAATCCGTTACAGTTACTGAGAAAAAAATGTGTAATTAAATTACAGTTACTTATGAAAATGTTAATGATTACAAAGGGGGTTACATCTGAATATTTTCTGTAAAAAGCTAGGATATATTGAATTATATTTGTTGCTTTGTCTGTTTTTGATGTGCATGATGCCTCCTGTCATTTAAAGGCTGTTTTCTGTATTCTGATGCTTTTGATTGGTTCTCGTTTGAATTTGCAGCGCACCATGTGCCAATTACATCAATCCACATTGCTGCTGGAAGCTTTAGGCTACAACCTGCCTGAGAGTTGCCACCATGGCGAGTGATAAAAATGCATTCCAGTGCTGAAAATGAGAAAAGTAATCAAAAAGTAATGAAATGTAATCAGTTACATTACTTTAATAAAGTAATTGAAATAGTTACATTACTTAACTTGTAACTATTACTTGTAATCTGTAACCTATTACATTTCCAAAGTAACCTTCCCAACACTGCATTTGCATCACATAAGCAATTCCATATGTCTTTTCTGAGATGGTAAACTCACCTGGTACAGCATTGCACTTTCAATGCGGAGCGCTTGAGTGCAAATCCCATGAAACACAAGTTACAACACTCGATAAAAGAGCTCGAAGACTTGTATAAGAGAGCTAAAATGACATTTTACTCTCATGTTTGCTTTTGTTAAGACTATTGGTTAGGTATAGGGCAGGGTTTAGTGTGTCAACTAATACAATAAAATTTCCCATTTATTTGTTTTGGATAAAACTGAACACACTTTTAGCGCCACTCACTGGACATTTCACTTTGACAGTAAATGTGCAAGAAGCAACGTAATATTTTGCTGAGATGTCGCAACAGACACGTTTTTCCCAATGAGCCTGGGTTGGACATTTCAGAAGCACTAAGAATAAGAAACTAATTCTTTCCCTGCCAGCATTTTTTTTTTTAAAGTTGCCAGCCACCGCCAGCATTTTTGATCATTTTCATAAAATTTTCATGGCCCCCCAGAATATTCTGTTGTATGAATATCTGAACATGCAATATAATCAAAAGAAAGAACAGACCCTCTGCTTTTAAACAAAAAAGCTGTTTTATTCTAGATTCATGCATTCCTTTTCTTATCAACACTTGAATGCGGGTAAGTTTTATTAAAAAAAAAAAAAAAAAAAAAAAAAATCACATTTTTGTCAGACTACATCCAGATCGGTTTCAAAATGATGATCAAAACAGATGGAGTAGATCGACTCCAACACCCCTAATGTTTGCACAGCCCTACACCTCGTCCTGGGTCGACATTTCATTCAGTAACATTAGGCAGTTTTGATTTATATGCTGTTTAATGTTGGTGATCGCATTATTTTACATATGCATATGATTACGTTATATCGCTTGTTTCTGCATCTTCTTTGCCCCTGTTTTGATCAGGAGATTCATTACTCTTTCAGAAGATGTGTAATAGCGCCCACTTCCGTACAACAGTGAAAGCATGGAAAGCTGGAAAATTCCGAAGCGTTGTCTCACAAATTACTGAAATTTCTGTCAATGGCAGGGAAAGGGTTAAAAAAGGTTTCCAAAACTAGATTTTTTTCCGTAAGAACATTTGGATAATCCTTCCCATTCCCATGTGGTTTAATCTCAAGCAAAACTCATTAAAACAGTAAAAGAATATCACAAAAGACTTTCAAGCCAATAGGCTCACCGCTAACATGATTAAATCATTGATCCCTCCGTAAAGTGGAGGCCTCTAGGTGCAAAATGACCTTTTAATAAAATCAGGGAAATCTGGTTACCCTGAAAACAACTGATCAAAGGTAAGGTCAGGTGACTGTGGTGGCATTTTATCCATGTCGTGGTGAAAATGTATTTATTTATCCTATTTTTTTCTTGCAGCAAGTAGAGATTTGCTAGCAGTCTGGAGGACTAATTGTAATCCTGTACGAGACTGAGCCATCTCTGCTTTTCATTAGGCCCAGAGGAAGGATCTCCATCAAAGTCCACATCAGCTTTCAGGGCCATGATTCTGGGCTAGAGCACATTTTCATTACGGTGTTCTTAACCGTCACCGGACAAACTGACTGCTGCCCTCAATCTGGAGATCACACACTTTTCAGAGTGGCTCTAAAGTGCACAAGGTTCAGATAGGCAATCAGCGCACATCCACAGTGCTGAACATTAAAACAGTGAGGAAGATTTAATCATTTTCATCTTGAATGTAGCAATACAGCAAAAGGCTTACAGGGAAGAACAGGAAGTCTTATAATTTAGCAAGCTTGTTCTAAGGCAGCGTTGATTATATTTAGTCCAACGTGGAGACCCACAAAGCCTTATGTTTTATTAAAATAATAAATGAAGTCCAATCCAAGGGATCGGCTCCAAAGCTCTTCCCACCTCTTCAACATTCTGCAGATCTCAATTTTCTTCCTATATTGCCAGAAATAAATTTCTTATCTGAGAAAGCCCCTTTTTATTAATGACACTAGATGAAATATCACTTCATTTCAAATTTAATTACAGGCCATAATATTTCCTTCCCTGAACCAGCTGTTAATGTTATACAATTTTTGAGTACAGATGAATATGCCATGTTCAGAAACATTAACATTTATTGGTTAGACCACCTGAGGAACTACTGCCGGTCAAACTCTCATCAAAATAAAGTCAATACGATTCTAAGGTTATACACATTTGGTATGGCATAACAGTATAAATAAATGTAAATTAAAAGGCAAAAATGAATAGGCTATATATAAAAAAAAATTAAGCTACATATACATACACAAAATTGTGTTTGTTGTCAGGAAGTTTTTTTTCTTTTTAAGAATTAATACTTTTATTCAGCAAGGATGCATTAAATTGATCAAAACTGACAGTAAAGACTTTTGCATTGTCACAAAAAATTATATTTAAAATAAATGCTGTTCTTTTGAACTTTTTATTCATCAAAGAATCCTGACAAAAACAAATTTATCAGTGTCGACAAAATTAAGCAGAACAACTGTTTTAAAATGCAACATTTCACAGCATTACTGTTTTACTGTATTTTTGATCAAATAAATCAAATAAACGCAGCCTACACACACACACACACACACACAGTAAACTATACACAACTATAAACCACACACAGTATACAGCAATCATTCTGTGTGATAATTCAATTAACTTGCTATTTCTTATTCATATTCTTAGAAAGCATAGACGAGTACAACGCAGACATAAGCCAGCTGACTTTTGATTTATAGAAAAGTGAATTTAGGCTTAATCAGGTTATTACAAACAGTTAAAAGATGTGATTGGATTATGATCAAAAATCAGATTAATATAGGAATACTCTTAAAAAAAATTTTAGGCAACATTTCCACAGCAGAGCTGAACTGGAATTCATTAGCAATTAATTTTGTCACACTCACTTATGTTTTTTGACTAAAAATATAAAATTAAAATGCAAAATAATAAACAAGCAATAATTTAAGTTAGGAAGCATTCATCGCTTAGAGCCAGTAAGTTCCAATACATTAACTGTCATTGAAACGAGTTAGGATGCACAAACAGAGGGATGCTGATTCGGCAGTTTGCTACAAAATGCTGCTGCTGGCTACATTTTGATGATGAGAGATGAATAAAGCAAATATGATAAATTAGACGGCACATAACGCTACTCTAATTAATTATAATTAATCATTTCAGAGTGTTCTGAGGCGTTATTCTAAAATACAGGCTGGTTGATGCATTGCCGGAACAGTTTGCGAATCATCTCATTACTGAACAGAAACTGATCTGGGGTCAGTTCGATGATGGGAGCATTTCTGAATGTGTCCTGCTTGTTCAGCTCTGCAGATGGAATTTCATCTTAATTGACAGTTATCTCGCTTCATTTGTCAAGCAGACATATGCTTCGAAACGGAGTCTACCTATGATAGTGGCTCCGAGGCAGCACATGGGACACGTGAGTGAGAGGTTGAAGATGTTATGAAAGATGTTCGCTGGATGGGTCAGTTAGCATGTCATGGTGCCCAACTCTACCTCCATTCCTTCCTGTGTTTTGCAGTTGCCCTCTGCATTTCTGAAACGCAATGTTTATAATCTGTCCGAGCATTGATCCACAGACCGCGCTGTCGGGTCAGGCCTTTGTTTCAGCGCGCTACCTTTCAGCTGTCACTTACTGACAGAGCTTAGACACAACCTGTGTAGCTTTAACAGGAGAAAACCACACACCTCTGACCCTTTAAACCCCTCATCTTTAGCTATTCCTCTGAGCAAGAGCCCCTTGTCCATTCACAGGTTTTGTGAATGTACCTATGGACCGCTCCATTGAGAGAAAGACATCTAAAAGACAGGTACAGATCTCCAGCTCCTGTCCAGATGTCGATCGAGCCAAATGGTCCTGGATTTATTGTATAAGCTCCTCATGCATTGTGCATGTGCGGTAAGAGGCGGAACACAGAGCAAGCCAACAGAGTCAGCAGTTTTACACCTATAGGTTGTTTTCCTCAACAGTATGTTCAGACAACGGCGGACACTATAAGAGAAGTGTCTTCTCTGGGACCCCTAAGCATTTGGTCCAACCATTCCAAAGAGATATGGTTTGTTTCTTGTGTAAAATAAATACTTTTTTCCCCAAAGAATGATTGTTCATAGTGGCAACAATTGTTAAGATCCAAAAAGGACCAAAATACACCTTACAAAATTCACAAAAGAGATCATAAATCATAAATGAGATTTCAATTTAGGCGTTTTAATAAAAAAAAACAAAAAAAATTCATAAGTTGTACTGAAACATTCTTTAATGTTCACTTTATGTTTCACAGAAAACAACATGAAGGTAACAATAAAATTTTAAATTCAAAGTTTGAGTGAAAATAAATAATACATGTACACTACTACTCAAAATTTTGCAGCCAGTAAGTTTTGCTGTTCATTTTTTTAAAATAAATAAATACTTTTATTCAGTAAGGATGCGTGCAATTGATCAAAAGTGACAGTAAAGAAATGTATAATGTTACAAAAGATTTCTATTTCAAATAGAATGTTCTTTTAATCTTTACATTCATTAAAGAATCCTGAAAAAAATATATAATATTAAGCAGCACAACTGTTTTCAACATTGATAATAAAAATAATTTTTTTCTTGAGCACCAGATCAGTATATAAGAATGATTTCTGAAGGATCATGTGTCACTGAAGACTGGAGTAATGATGCTGAAAAATCAGCGTTGGAATCAAAGGAATAAATTTCATTAAAATATATTAAAATAGAACACAGTTGTTTTAATTTGTATTAATATGTCACAATGTTTTCCTTTACTGTATCAAATGTCGCATTGGTGAGCATAAGAGACTTCTTTTCAAGAAATAATAATAAAAAAAATAAATAAAAAAAATGTTACAGACCCCAAGCTTTTGAATGGTAGTGTGTATTAAAGTTTGAGATGTCTCCAATAATCTAATCAAATAACATACAATATCAACTCAAGGGTAACTCTGAACCCTGCTCATGAGTTTAGAGGTACATAAACAACACGCACACCCAGACGCTCCGAGCCTCTCGGGAGCGCAGCTTTCTGAGTGACGGCATAATGTTGTCTTTGGAGAGAGCTATGGATACTGAGAAAAAGATCACTCATGGAATCAGTGATGTATACATTAAGGGAGGGTTGCTGAGGGAAAAATGGGATTGGCGGAGTCCTTCCCACAGCAACAGACGACAGCCTATTGAATCGACCGCATCCTTGGCTGGGCTACCTAGACCAGGCGATGATGTCATCAGACTGGAGCTCGGCGCTCGAGTCTCCCTCGTAGACTGTGGTGTGCGAGATTGCCGCACTTCCACAGACTCACCTTGAGGCTGTGCCCTCCGCTCTGACATTCACGTGTCTCGTGTTATCAAAACAAAGTCAGGCACGGGCAAGTGCATCATTCATCACAACAAATATGTGGAGAAAATAATTAACAGGGTTTAATCAAAGTCACCAAGCTGAGAAAAAGCCTCATTCCAATTGGATCCCAAAGTTCACACCACACGTCTGATAGGAGGTTTTATCATTAGGTTTATCGATTAAAGACATGGACTAGAAAACAGATTCATTTTTTAAGACACCTTGAGAGGTAATCAGTGAGGTTATTTTTGTTTAACTACATGACCGACCACATTTTTTAGTGTATGAAGTTTACTGTTAAGGGATTTGCATGCACTGTTTGCTTTGTTTTACTATTGAAACCCATCTTCACCTTGGAGTAAAATAAAATAATAATAAAACTGGTTAATGTGAGATTTTTTAGGTTTGAAACTTTTAAAATGAGTAATAAAACTCTAAGTGTGAGATATTAATTCATTATGAGAAAAATTAAATGATATTAAATGAATTAAATGATTTCCTGATAATTTACTCACCCCCACATCATCCAAGATGTTCATGTCTTTCTTTCTTCAGTCGAAAACAAATTAAGTTGGAGTAAAACATTCCAGGATTTTTCTCCATATAGTAGACTTCAATGGGGTACAGTGGTTTGAAGGTCCAAATTGCAGTTTCAATGCAGCTTCAAAAGGCTCGACACAATCCCAGACGAGGAATAAGGGTCTTACCTAGCGAAACGATCTGTCGTTTTCTAAAAAATATAAAAATGTATATACATTTTAACCACAAATGCTCTTCTTTCTCTGATCTGCGATGCGCCACACATTACGTCATCACGTTGGAAAGGTCACTCGTGACGTAGGCTGCAGAACCGCGGTAGGGCAAAAAACTCTTTGTAAACACTTGATCGGTACTTTCGCATACGTCACGTGTGACCTTTCCAACGTGATGACGTAATACGGTTACCACACAATACAAATATTAAAGCTAAAAAATATGTATCAATGCAACTTTAATGAAGTAAAATCACTAAAAGCCTTCCTTCCGCTGGAAAAAATAGTCCTTGACCGTGAACAGCAACAGAAGTTTCATTATTACGCCATTAGATGGCGGCAAAGTTGTCTTTATGAGTGAGTCAGTCAGTAGTGAAGGCTTTTATATTGAAAGGACTGAAACTCACTGTAAGCAGAGCAAGATGCAACTGACAAATGCTTTGACTAGCGCTGTCAGTGTCAGGGCACAGGGAAACCCATTAACTGTTAAAAAGACAAGATATCGCAGCAGACATTCAAACTATTTTTTTATTATAAGCATAGGACTGACCTGAAGGCATACCTGCATTTATATCTAAATGCAGGTAATGCATTCGCTCACTCGATCTCTTTCTCTCACAATACTCTACATAATACAGTAAGCTTCAATGAACATCATCAATGAGAACAAACATATGTTTACATTGCTAAGAGTGGTTGCTAAGGGTGTTGTGTAGTGATACACAGAACCGTTGGGTGAAGCAGTCATATGCTGCGTCCCAATTCGCCTACTTATACTACGACCTAAAAGTATGTACTCTTTTTGTGAAAAAAAAAGTACATACTTTTGAGTGCAGCAGAAGAGTATGCAAGCTTTGGGACGTACTACTTCGTAATTTTTAACGGACAGCTCTGTCGCTTAGTTACGTGCATCCTGTCACTGTTTAAACTGCCCTGTCAATCATCTCGTCACAGTTGAAATCCTCGGAGAGAAATGTAGTAGCACGTTGATCTGCCATTTGTGGGTCTTTAATGCAGAGACTCTCCTCATGTGTTTGCTATTTAAATATAATGATGCATTTAAAAGTTTTTGGCCAAACGTATCATTACAAAAGTTCACAATGCTGTTGCAGGTGAAATATAATGTGGATAACACATCTTTTTGTCAGGTTAAATACTGATAATTGATCACTCAAGTCCCTTTACTTAAACCTCTCTACTTAACCGTCGGACTCGCACATCCGTCATGTTTGTAGTTTTTTTTAAACCTTTTATCCGCGTTTGTAGTTCTAATCGAATTCTCGTCCAACTCGCAATGGTTTGTGGCCAATATCAGCCAATAGAGTGAGCGTCGATCTGCACTTCGGATTCTCAAATAGTAGATTTCCGGAAATAGTAGACCATCCGGGTATCTTTGGAATACTCTTTTCAACATACTACGATTTGGGACATACTAATTCTATTTTCGAATACTATTTAGGACGGATAGTATGCGAATTGGGAGGCACCGATAGCCTTTATCATGAATAAAACATAGCTATTGACCAATCAGAATCAAGGACTGGAACTAACCGTTTTATAACTGTAAATACTTAATGTTTACATTAAAATGGTGTCAATACGTCCATATTGTATGTTTCAGCATCTATCAAAAAATGTACAAAAAGGTACATTTTGTAACTGTAAATTTTACGCATTAATACCTACATATTAACAGTAAGACCAGGCTGCAAAAAAACGTACTTCTAAATAAGGATGTTTTTGATGTAAAATCTGCTAATCTTCCTAAGTGGAACTCAGAGAACACTATAAAATAAAAAAATAAAAAATAAAGTTGCACCACATATATGGAGATATAAAGTCAGAATTACCTTTTTCATGTGATGTATGGCGGAATCCAGCTTCCAAATTTTAGTGCTGAACTCACTAAAGGAACTATGCAAACAAAGTAAAGGTGCAAGCCACTAACACACTCTACTGGCAATTCGTAACTATTTTACATTTTGGTGATTGGTTGAAATTTCATAGAATCTCACAAGTTCGTACTATCTGCGTATGCCCCCTTGACAGTTATGTTTAGGGGTGGGGTAGGGGTGAACCGTCATGCTTACTTTCTGAAAAAGTGTATGTTTGTACAAGTGTTATAACCAGGCATACATCCATTCAATGTTTTTAAAATTCTAAGTATACCAGATTGTGGCAGTCTGTTGCTCCTCCAGGTTTCAGATCCGACTTGTGAGACTTGCACTAATTGCTTTGTGCAAATTGTGTTCAGCCAGAATTTCTGTTCAGTTTTCAACCCAAAACATAACTATTTTATGTTTTGGTGAACTGGTGTTGAATTTGTACTATTCTATATCATTTGATCATCATTTAATGCATTACTTCAGTCATTATCAATAGAAAATATACACAAACATCTATTTACCACCTGCTTTCTGTATTTTAAGAATAACACGCATCTATAAGTAGCCTAATTGAAAGAAGGCATGTTTACACTGAAAATAATGACAATGACTTAATTTAAATACAACTCCGTGCTATTTCAGAGCATTTACCACTTAGTTGAACTAGATTGTGGGTGGTTATTGAACAAAACACAGGGTTTTGCACTGAAATCGGCAAAAGTGGTGCAACTGTTTAGTGAACTCGCCCCTCTGTTTTCTATTCCTTTCCTCTTTTTCATCCCATTCTTAATCCTCTTTCATTGTATAATGGCATTTTCCGCACAATGATGCAGCAGAGGAAAGGGACACTTGAAAGCGTGACCTCATGTCTGAGATCTGATTTCATGCGCAGGACATGGCGCTGCTTCTGTTTGGCAAACAACAAGACATGCCAGTCAACCCACATGAGATCATTATAGCATCTCCCATGCGGATGTGCATCTGCATCAGTGTGGATTTCTATATGGTGCAAGGGACAATATAAGAAATCAGCTTAAGGGCTGCATTTGCATGCCAGCTTGCATGAGAGTTTTTTGTTAACAGTGGCTCTTTAAGCCATCGGTCGGCTGTGTTTTTCCAGCTGCTGCTCCTGGCATTGCTCTTCACAAAAGGACAGAATGCTTTAGAGAATGGGCAGGACTTACAAAAACAGGACTGTGCCTTTCAAGGATGTTGCCAAACTGCTCACGGTTATTATTGAATAATGTTCTTTCCTGGAAGGTGCTCTTTAAATCAGCACATGCATTTGCTCTGGCACCTCACAACATTAAAAACACTTAAATTACACATTAATAAATAAATGTAGATTTAATTTTCTATGTAAAGACAAAAAAAGAGATTAAACATTATATTCTACTGTGGCCTCCGTAAGTATTTGAACACTTAAGCCACAATTTAAAAATGTACACATTTAAATACTTTAGAAAAAATAAAACCGTAAATAGTTTAATCAGTGGTAGTCCAATTCATCATCAACATTAAGTACTTTTAACAACCATGAAGTGTCAAAATACTTTTTTTTTTTTTTTTTTGCCTTAATTGCAAATTTAGATTTTGTGCTATCATTCAAAACCTAACAAACTTCTTAAAGGTACACTATGTAACTTTTTTTTTTGTCAATACATCATCAATCCTTCTTCCAAAACGTGTTTTTGTCCTACCCTGATTCAATATGGTAAGCCTGTTATAAGAGTTTATATTTTAGACCTGACGGGATGGTTTCCACAGGAAACTGCATACATACGTCACTTGCCCGTGCTTGGCATCCATAAATAGAGAAAAGTTGCTCCGGTAACTTTGATGCTTGTATGGTGTGGAAGGGGCATAGACTAGTTGTAACAATAAGCAAGAAAGGTTGACATGGGCACGCTAAATCTCCAACTTCCAGGGAATCACCTGTTTTAAAAAAAAAAAAAAAAAAAAAAAAAAAGGCGAACAGAGGAAAGTCTACTGGCAAAAAGAGAACGCAACAGAGCTCGTAACAAAATGAGAATCAACATTGGCTTGGATTTTCAGAGATGACAAGAACTGAGGGATTATGTGGTTCTCTAACAGAGTTCATTGTAAAGCATTATCTATTGCGAAGGGTCATTTCATTATGGGTTGTTGTAGCGCTATGCTGGAATGTATTTTCATGTCTATTAATGGGTATAGCTACAGTAACGTCTTCAATTAGTCATCTTAAGATCCTTTCCATCTAAACTGGTTATATCTCTTAAGCCTAGTAGGGAATGTTTTATGAGCAGTAGAATAACCACATTCATCCGCACAGTCACGCAGAGCCAAAGCACAACCAAAACAATGTTCTTCTGCAAAATGCATGCAGTCAAGACCATTGCCATATCAGCCAGCAAGACCTTTAATTTATACCTTTAACTCTAATAAAATGAGCGAAAATCAAGCAACTCTTTCGAGAAAGTTAATCGACATAAAATATATATATTTTTAGAAAGGTGTCAGAATACACATCGCAGTTTGTTGCATACATGTGGCTGCATGTGCCTACCTAAGCACTAAGACATTGTTACTGTCCCTCCGTTGACAGCTACGCAGCTACCACTTTGATGCTTCAAAAAGTTCATAAAGAGATTGTAAAACTAATCCATATGAATTGAACGGTTTAGTCAATTTTCTGAAGAGACACGATCACTTTATATGACGAACAGATTTAATTTAGGCTTTTATTCACATATAAACATTCATTAACTCACACATCAGTTGTGGTAAACAGAAGCTCAAGCATGTTTGCTTGACGTGCGAGAACCAATGAGGTTCATTCTCGTGTTACGCAGCACGTTTGAGCTTCCGCAAGAACCAATGAGGTTCATTCTCATGTTACGTAGAACGTTTGAGCTTCTGCAAGAACCAATGAGGTTTGTTCTCACGTGTCAAGCAAGTTCGGTTGAGCTTCTGAATATGTTCGCTGATGTTTATATGTGAATAAAGGACTAAATTAAATCTGTTCATCATATAAAGCGATTGAGTCTCTTCAGAAAATTGACTAAACTGCTCAATTCATATGGATTAGTTTTTTATGATTTCTTTAAGAACTTTAGGAAGCATCAAAGTGGTAGTTGCATAGCTGTCAACAGAGGGACAGAAAGCTCTCAGATTTAAATAAAAAAACTCTTCAATTGTGTTCCGAAGATGAACAAAAGTCTTATGGGTTTAGAGCGACATGAGGGTGAGTAATGACAGAATTTTCATCTTTGGATGAACTAACTCTTTAAGGACTCATACTGTAGCTGCCGGTGATTTGCAGATTTTACTGTGACAGATGCACTGATTATTGACAAACAGAGTGACTCAACAGTGTCATCGTCATAGTCCTCTGGTTATATCTGGTGATATGCGAACAGCCAGTGACAGAGATGCTTCATCTTTCAATATCACTGCACCATAAAGAGTCTCTGAGCAACTCTGTCCCAGCAATGTTTACTGGTAATGCTTTTATCATCATTATCATGTCAGTGCTGGCTAACCAGAACAAACTGCAGATCACTGAGTATGTCACCCATCTACTCCTGCCGCATGGAATTACATCATCCCCCCATTTATCTTTATGAGCCATGGTCACCCAATCATCTCTAGACACACTGGCCTCACAAACATAAACAGGAACCATGTAACGGCTGTACTACCGCTTGAATTTTTTTGTTTTATATATGGTGAAGCATATACAGTACAGTAGCTGTGGATAAGCCGCTTTAAAACAGCCAATATACTGTATGCACACTAGGGCTGCAACAACTAGTCAATAAAATCGATAATAATCGATAACGATTCTTATTATCGATTGGTCGGGTCTGCCCTCTGTGCACGATAAGCTTCCACCAGTCGCCTGAATAATCCATTTCTATGGACAAAATGTGCATCTAGAAATAGTGGAGTGGAAACAGAGTGAGCTGATGCGGGAAAGGTACATGATCCAAGTGCCCAAAACATGAGAATTGTTTATTTTAAGCTTCAAGCGAATGCATTAGCGTTTAACATACCTTGTCATGCACTTTGACAGATGTGTACGCGCGTCTGCGTCCACAGTGCAAAACTTTCATTTTACAGGTTAAATCCACTGATCTATATAGAGAACAGTAGTTATATCCTCATCTGTAAATGCTACTAATTCACGCGAGTATTTCCATTTTGCAAGCGCGTCCTAACAGTCTGTGTTAAACTTCAAACTTCACTGAATGAGCGCCGGTGCGGCGGGCGCGCACACGCGCGTCAAACAGACAGCACGCAGTACAGAGAGTGACGATTAATATTCAGCGCAAAAACATTCATTTAGCTGAAATGTCTGCTGTTGGACGCTAAATTTAGTTTTAAAAGTCAACATGTAATTCAAATATTTTATAAGACTAGTAACTGTAAAGTTAACAGTGTGTAATTTGAATATAAATGTAAGACGTTTCTACAGGATAAAGAAATGACAGTAACAGGTACTGTGTCCATAGAGAGTGCGTGTGTGTGTTCCTGCAGAACATTCCTCTAATCTGCTAACACTGATTTGTGTTTTTTTGTGTTTTTGTTTTTCTTTAATATAATTTTAATGTAGGGATTTAAACTCCTTTTGCCTAGTAACTTTGTTTTGCACATAATGTATAGCACAAGCATACCCTTACGAAAATTAACTATGGTTCTATTAGATAGTAAAACCACGTTTTTATTATAATAAAACCATGTTTTTGCCATATTGATTACCATTTGTATAACCACACAAATACCATATAGTTAAACTATGGATTTGAAGCAAAACCATGGTTAATTTGTGGTTACCATGGAATAACTACAATAACCCTGTTATTTATTTATTATTATTATTTTTGTTTGTTTTATTCGATGTAAAACCATGGTTAATTTATATAATGGTAGATATATTCACTATGTATGTTTTCATAGCACTCAGCTGACACGTTTGTTTGAAGGACAGCATTGGGCAGGATGTGGAATAGTGTGTTTTGTCAATAAAATAAAGAATGGGCTTTTTATCCGATTAATCGAAAAAATAATCGCCCAACTAATCGATTATCAAAAAGATCGTTAGTTGCAGCCCTAATGCACACCTTGGACTGCACATCAGTTGAATTCTTCAATGGCAGGTAATATATATAAATGTTCAGTGGCATGATAATGAACTAATGATCTATATTACTTATATTTATAAATAAAACAATCTCTTTGCGCTGTGCCCAAGAACAGCCCTTAACTAAGATATATTTGTCTCTATTTCACATTCATTTGTTCGTTCAAAAGAAAAAAATCTTGCTTGTGAAATTTGTTTGTAAATGTATCAAAGGATTTTGCTTTGACCTGTAGACAGTGTTGTACATTTTGTAAGTAAAGTTTCTCAGACAAAACCCTTTGATGTGTAAAAAAGACAAAAATAAATTTGTCAATCATAAACAGCTACAGGTAGACAAAATTAACTATATTCATCGGAAAGAATGTTTTATTTTTGAATAATTTTCAAAATCATCAAAAAAATAAACTATTTTTAATCATCTTGCTTTCGCTGTTGGCTTACAAAAAGTGATTTTACCATGGTAAAATCCGTGTTACATACAGAGTCTCTTAGCTTACTGCTTTATTTAGGAACTGAGAAAGGCTTTGACTCTGACTAGCTTTTACTCAACACTAAATAAGTTACTTGAATACATTATTTGTCTCCTGAGATAAAAACTTGCACTGAGTTGCTTTAGATCAGTGGTTTTCAAACTTTTTTAAGAGCGACCCTCTTTTTTTTTTTTTTAAAGTGGAGGTGACCCATATATAGGCCTACAACCATTTACATGCAAACAAGTCAAGCCAAGCATAAGAATACTTATATACAATGGGCCATTTGACTGTATTCTCCTTTAAACCACGAGATGGCACAAACTGAGCTCAGCACTTTTCTTAACAACCGCTTTTGATGATGCACGTGCACTTGGCTGATCCTTGACGCGTTCGCAACGCAAAGCTGATTCTCCACTAATTTGATCTAATAAAATGGGATGTTAATTAACTGGTTAACCGTTAACCAACAGTAAGAATTTTAACTGATTAATAGTTGCATGCTTAAAAAATACACTACAAATGTTTTTTGTTTGTTTTTGAGAGAGAGAGAGAAAAAAAAAAAAACAGGTAAGTCACGTATAAGTCAAATTTTATTGCATTCAGAAATAATACCGGTAAATAAAGCGAAATGTTATAATGTACTACAAACATTATAAACACTACAAACACAGCTATATGCTATTTTAGATCCCCTCACTCCACAGCAAATCCTTTAAATTTAACGGAACAGAACAAAAATGTAAAATATAAGTAGGCCTAACTATAAACAAGCCAAAACTGAAAGCAATAGGCGATGGGCTCACGTAGCCTATAACTCTCTCATTCGAATCCAAATGTTTCCATATCCGCAATGTATTTGGATGCTAAACTATTATTTATTATAGGCTTTGTACTTCACTCACGTTCCAGTGTCGATGGAAAAAAATCATCCTCTTCACATGCAAAAATGTGCTTGGAAACACCACAGTGGAGCGGTGCTAACGCTGAACGACACAAGTTGTACTACTGACTATTAAACTGAGCAGTGTAACTTTTTATATGTTAGGTTGGCTATTTCATTTTGATAATGAACGGGCTGTCAAGTTTGCAATGCTGGAATATGTTGTGCACGTGTGAGGCGCCGGTGCGATCGAACAGAGGAAACATACTCCGTCATTTTGGTCATACAGGACATCATTCAAAACTGCAAAGCCTTTACTTTTATTTGTGTACACTTACAATAAAACAGAACATTGTGCTTTTGTAAAATAAAGAAAACAAGATGCGCTTTCTGTCGTCTGGGTTTCCTTTCCGTGAAGCTGTTTGTGGAGCGCCGCGCCTCACAAAAATGAACCAAACTCTGCAGCACACTGTCACGCAGTTTTTTTCTTTAGTTTTGTTAATCTGTTAATTATTTAAGTCAAATATACTTCGCATATTTATTCCTTTTATATAGACCTATAGACATAGATTTTATTAAAATAAATTGTTATTTTTATTACTCAATTTTCCTTAAATCATGACAACCCATTTTTGAAGCCTCACAGGGTTTGAAAACCACTGCTTTAGAGTGCCTATAGTGGGGATCCTTGAAGTGTCTGATTTGTTCGTGTGAATAATGGATTTGGGCTTCTTACACTGCTGGTGATGAGTGACATTACAAATCTTCCCAGGCTGGGGATGCAGAGCTCACCTTCGAATGAACCCACTCATATTTGGACACTGGGGCTTTTTCTTATGTTACCTCAAAATGGACTGCGTTACAGAAGCTGGCTACTGCGACGCGCTCCTTATGCTGTAAGCCGAGCTGCTGAAGGGCCCGATGATGTAATGCTGTGCACTCAGCAAAGAGCTCTGATGATTTCAGCATCTGCAGAGCCATCAAAATCACTCTCGTCATATCACTCTTTCTTTCTTGCAATACCTCAATGGCCCAAAAAAAAAAAAAAAAAAACTTTTCTGTGCATTTAAAGTAGGGGTGAGCGGGGCACAACCTAACGCGGGGTTAGTTGTAACACACATGGTTTAAAACTTTCCACACATGCCAGGATGACGGAACTTAGTGTATTTACTAGTTGCCTTATCAACATTATTTAGAGAAAAAATTGCACCAAAATTAAAAAAATCTTTAGAAGATAATCACTGAACATTTATTTAACTATAGCAAAAGTAAATTTCTTAAGTTTATTTTTCATCTCTGTTTTTTGTGTTTATTTAAAATAAGACAAATCTGATATTATTTTAATCTTATATCTGTTATGTAACAGTTGAGATAGTTCTTTAATGCTTATCTAACCAGCAGAAGACACGAGCCGGGGTTAAATCCCAGTTGTGCAGGTGGGGTGCATTGTAACACTGCATTACAATGAGCCCCTATTAGAACTACGCTATTATATTCTATACTTTTATGAATTCTTTTGAGAAACCATGAGAAAAAGGTGAATAAAGACTGAGAGTCAATGTTCAGAAATTAATTATTATTATTATGTTTTTAACTATGCTGTATAGCTGTATTTAGCGATGTGTTTGTCAAACTCAAAAATTAGTATATTTTTAATGATTAAAAAATGCTATTATTTTATTTTAAAAAGTTAATAATTGTATTTTGACAAAATATTTTAGTTTGTCTTGGATATTTTTTTGATTATATCAGGTAACATTTTAAGCTGTCATTTGGTCATGTTACAATGTGCCCCTCACATGTTACAATGTACCCCACCTATGGGGCATGTTGTCACATTTCACTTCCATTCTTTCGGGATAAATCAAGAAAAAAAGTATACACTGTATTAACGAAACAAAACCACATAATTGTACTAGATGTGTGAAATTAATGTGGGAAAAAATAAATACTCTGAACCCCAAGTGGATTTACACAAACTGAGAAAGTCCAAAAGCGTTAGGTTGTGCCCCGCTCTCCCCTACTGTTATCAGATCTTAAGCAACAAAATCTCAATAGTAATCTAAACTGTCCTGATATCAATTATTAAGATGTGTACATATCTGTAATATGTAATGACATTTTACAACCTAAAATGAAGAGTCATTAAATTAAATTTAGTTGTTTTCTTGAAAATAGTAAATATTTTCCCCCCAAAACCATTTGAAACCAACATGAATACATTATAAGAACATGTTTTAAAGGTTTAGTTCACCCAAAAATTAAAATTCTGTCATTAATTTTTCACCCTCATGTTGTTCCAAACCCGTAAGTCCTTCGTTCATCTTCGGAACATTAAGATATTTTTGATAAAATCCGAGAGCTTTCTGACCCCTGATAGACTGGGCACTTTCAGACCCAGAAAGGTAGTAAAGACGTCATTAAAATAGCCCATGTGACTGCAGTGGTTCAACCTTAAATGTTATGAAGCGACGAGAATAATTTTTGAAAAAAAAAGACTTTATTCAACCATTTCTTCTCTTCCATGTAAGTCTCCTGCGCTGTTCAAGTGTAATCACAGTGCAGCGCTTCCGGGTTCTACGTCAGAACGCCAGCTCACTGTTGGCCGACGCTGTTCAAGTGAGCACAACGAAGCATGCGTGTGATGCTGACCAATCAGTGGACAGTGGTCGGATTTCATCCAAAATATCTTAATTTGTGTTCCGAAGATGAACGAAGGTCTTACGGGTTTGGAATGACATGAGGGTGGGTAATTAATGACAGGAGAGCAGGAGAAACCTAAGTGGGGAAAACCCATTGGTTTTGCTATTTTTCACAGAACCAAGATATGATGATATTGTAATGTTAGCTACAGTAGCAGGACAGTTTTGAGTGTCATTGTTTATCTGGAGCTGGTGTGCTGCTGGTGACTAACAACTAACTCTTGCTTGTATACTCTTGTATACTGTATGTTCATTGTTTGTTCTTCCTTGTAGTTTGTTAGTCATCTTCGCTTTATTTTTCGAGAAGCATAATTTTGCTTCACTTCAGCTATGAAAAAGAGACCTCCACTCTTGTATTTCATGTTTGTGCATTTTGGGGGTGGAGCAATGAAGGGAGGGGTGTGCTTGTTGGGGTTGATTTCAAATATCAACAGTGTTTCTCTGAAATCGCTTACTGCACCTTTAAATCACTAATTCGGTGTCATTTACAGGGATAGTTCACCCAAAAATGAAAATTCTGTCACCCTCAAGTTGTTCCACTTACTCACTCTCAAGTTGTTCCAAACCTGTATGAATTTCTTTCTTCTGCTGAACACAAAAGTAGATATTTTGAAGAATATGGGTAACCAAACAGTTGATGGACCCCATTGGCTTCCATAGTATCGAAACATTTACTATGGAAGTCAATGGGGTCCATCAACAGTTACTGACATTCTTCAAAATATCTTCTTTTGTGTTTAGCATAAGAAAGAAATTCATACAGGTTTGGAACAACTTGAGGATTAGAAAATGACAGAATTTTCATTTTTGGGTGAACTATCCCTTTAAAAAGTGCGTGAGGGGGAGGGGTGGGGGGCTAGAATATTGAAAATGGGGGACCTTGGCGTTACGAAGGATGAGAACCACCATAACAGGGCGAGCAATCTAAAGCTTCATCAGAGGAAGGTGACGTGAATGTCAGCTGCAGTGCCACATGTGCTGTGGTAAAGAGACTCACGTCTGACTCATTTATCACATCATCTATATACACTGGCATCAGTCTCTTGGAGGGGAAGGTGGTCATAACCTCAAATGAACCTTTGGATACATGTGCACCTGTTTTTAAGGGTTTGTTGGCACGTAATGAAAGGTGGCCCTTAATTCATATCCTCTCGGGGGGCGAAGCTGGGCAGTAAACTTATGCCCTTTCACTCAGTTGTCAGTTTCAGTGAAATTTCTGAAGTACAGTTTCAGATGATATATCCAACAGGAAGTGAACCACGTTTAGTGAATGTGCGAATGCAAAACCGCCTTTCTAGTCCTCTCCCTGCCCTGTCTTCCATTTAACGCTCGGAGGGGGCTTGTCAGAAAGCCTGCAAGAAGCCACATGAGTCATGCAAACACTTGTTGTGATGTCATGAGCAGTTGAACAGCACCTGTCTCCCAAGAACAAAGTCAGAGGCGGTTCGCGCTTGCTGCCTTATGGGCAAGATTTCATCAGCTACATGTTAGGTCACAGAGGAGCCATTTCCAAAAACAGCTTTGGCAGGAGGAGACGCAGTTCCAGCATTCTAACTGTGAAGTAGCATAGTTTAAACAGGGTCAATTACAAATCCCTGTTCGAGTTCCTGTCATAAAGTGACTTTATATCCAGCAAATAACAAGTTCAAAGTGAACACCTTGTAATAATTAAGGAACATTTGGGGTGAATAATGTCATTCCACAGTTGATTTTAAAACAGCTTATTTTTATAAATAAAAATGCATAAAATATATGCGTTAATGCAGCAATTTCAACATTAATAAAATACACTATATGCCATTTATAAACACTGTAGTACATGAGGATTTAATTAATTTGACTTTAAGGAATTACAGATTACAATATTTCCAAAATGAAACATGTCAAATAATTTTATCACTTAATACAACTAGATTTGTACATTGATTCTAAAGAAAATATGATGCTGTTTGCCTGTGCAAAACTCACCACCATGACGCTAGGGTGTTATAGGTGATCGCCAGATTGTTGCTATGTGGTTGCCAGGATGTTAGGGGCCATTTACACAGAGCATGTTTTTCATGTCCACTGTGCTACTTCAAAGACTTAGAGAAAGATGGTGCACTCATATTACTATGAATGGGAGAAAGTGAAATGTGCAATATGGCGAAATAAGTCCCGCCTTCTAAATAAAAGAGCCAATCACAGATTGGTAAAGTCATTGCGTCACTTCTGCTGTTAGAAGATGCCGTTAAAAACAGATCGTCTTACTACAGTAAATTCATGAGTTGTGTCTTCTAACTGGTTTGTTCTTGGAGCAATGTTTCTCACATCAATATGTTCAGAATGTCAGCGCTGTTTCATCTGGCTTTAAACTAGTTTATAGTAGAGCTAGAGAATTTAGCGCTGGATTCAAACGCTTCTTAGCGGACCACGCTGTGATCGAGATCGGCCCGCATTGTTCTGGGTGCGCTCGCTGTTTATTGGTCTGAGCTGATAAATGGTCCGCGCTGCGCACTTCAAATGAGTTTCGTTCCGCTTTTGGGTGTTTGCCAGTTGATGTTTCTCATATGCAACGCCAAAGAGAGTTGGACAACTTTGTGGTGGCACCAGTGCAAAATTTTAGTCGCACAGGCACAAAAGGTCGCAAAATGATACCATTTAGTCACAGGCTTGAGCCCAGATTTACAGTGGATTTCTAATGACAAGTTGGGGCTATTTATAGAATGTGCTTAGCGGGCAACTCACAGACTCCACCTGGGGGCACAGCGTTGGAGACCACTGCGCTAGACGGATGTGTTTGACCGTTGAGTTCGTCTCTCTTTCAGCGTCTTGCACATGAAAGCACTATAAAAACTCAAGTAAAAAGAAATTCATGCATCTCTAGGCCTTGCGTTATTTTTTGTTGTTGTTGTTGTTGCTCTAATGACCTGCTTCTCACAATTTTAACAGTAAAAACACGTTCTGTGTGAACCAGCCCTTATAGATGGGTACAAGCTTGTTGCTTACTGGTTTAAGTAAAACTAGTTTAAATTAACTAGATAGGGCTCTGTTCACATTAAATGTGGTTCTAAGAGACTGTTTTAGTCTTGCAAGAAAAAAATCTGATAGCCTTCCTGTAAAAAAAAAAAAAAAATAGCACACCTCTCCTCAACAATTCACACAATTTGAGCTATCATTCATGTCCGTATGTGCTATGGTGTAATACATGGATTTTGTTCAATTTTAAGTATGAGTATGCACAAAGTATAAGCAATAGTAACAGCAAATCCTAGCAAGCAGCACTAATTAGCATAAATGAGCCATTTCATGAAATACGTTCTTTTCCATCAATCTTTAGGTTTAGGTTCCTATTCGGTAAAACCACAGACTACGAGAGCTGTGTATCTCTGCAAAGCATTTTGGTGATATTAAATCAAAAGTCATTTCAATATAATAGCTGCACTCTGTAATACCCACAGCAGTGGAAAAACTCTGATTTAATCTGGCCTCCAATCAATATTATCTGTCGGCAAAGATTGATGATCATAAGGTAGGACTATTAACTGAGAGGGAAAGTGTCCAAAACTGGATCCCACTGGCTGTTACACACTCAGAGTAATAATGTGAAAAGGAATCATTTGTCAGCCAATTCTCAAATAGGTTGAAACAGTGGGACTGCATTTTGGAAATGAATATGTGAATGACTTTTGCATTGATTTCTATTGTGAGGGAAAATGAGAAACAAGCTTGAGGTGTGCGAAACGGGCAGACGTTTCCTTCATTGACGTTTCATTTGAAAACCCAGAAAGTCTTGCTCGAGCTGAAAGAGGAATCTTGTGTATCTACAGCCCCTAGTGAGTAAAGGTCACCACGTTGACCCTTTTAAAAGTAGCCTGTCAGACTTTTAGTGCAGATCATTTCAAATTGTCTTCCTTCACGTTATTACAGATCTTAATTGACTGCCAATATGTTGTTGCTGAGTCGACAAAAATCGCATAATCAATGCAATATACCTGACTGCTTTCTAATATCCTTCTTCTATATTAAAATAAGGTCAGTTAATTGATTAAATTAACAAACTGATTACAAAAAGATGTAAAATCAAATTCATTATGATACAATGAGTAAATTTATGACAGTCATATATACAATAAAAATATTTGTTGGGTAAAACATTGGTTTTTATTCATTTTTTAAATCATTTATTTGCAATTTTGTGTCTAAATTTCATTTTTTTTATTTTTTATTTCAGTTTCACAAGATGTGACAATTCCATATCATTGACCAAAATTATGTCACCAGCGAAGTTCACCACATTATTTTTTTTAATAATTAATTGTACTAAAATAACACGTTAATTTGACAGCCCCAATTAAACGCTTCCATCGTTTAAAAAAAAGACAGTAACAGTAACAGACACTGTTCCCAAAGAGACTGCTTAGAAGGTTAATACAACATTGATGTGTTGTGACAACATTTGAGAAAAGCTGGTTGTGGCTCCTAAGTTTCCATAGGGAGAAAAAAAAAAACCTTTTAATGCGGAAAACTGACCCATATGCTCTGACATAGATTCACTTAAAAACTCAATTTTTTCAAGCCAGAAAAAGCCTAAAAGTGTCATATTTAGTTTGGAAAGGTCAGTGCATTTTACAACAAAAATCAGCCTTGTACTGACTGACATCAAATGCGCTCCATGAGTTCCTCAAACGCACCACTCACTGAACTTCATCACACCGCAGCGAGTGTGCCACACATGTTGATTGGTATGTGGGACGTGCTCACCCTCACGCCCACAGCGGTCCAATGCAAAATGACATTTGCTGGCATGAAGGAACGCGATGGTCGAGGATGACAGGCCTCTGGCCTCTTTCTGAGCTCACAGACATGCTGTGAAAATGATGATCGATGGCATGTTGAAAAGGCTCCAAATGCTGTAAAATTTTGCCCAAAGAGCACCACCTGCTGACAGCTTATGTGATTCATTCTCTATCCTGACATCCTATGGAGCGCATGCATGCACATATAAAAGAGAGGAAACAGATAAATATATGTCTGTGTGCACATTTGTCTTGGCTTACTCCATGGGGGTCTCATGTAAACATTTAGACTGTATTGTTACACAGAGGCATGCATTCTTCTGTAGGCACGTGTTTGTGAAAGCAAAATATGTAAATATGCTTTTCTCAGTGATGCTAGGGTGGAACCTGTCATTAGGTGGCTTTTTATAGATATTTCAGCAAAATATTAAACATTTAAAAACAATTATTAGAGACAAAATTGCAAAAAAAAAAAAAAAAAAACATGGTTACACGTGTATTTTCACAATTTTGAAATAATGAAATAATTGTTTTGTTTCTTTAGCGACCCGGGACGTCATTCACTACCCTCCTCCTCATTCATTTTTTAAAGTTAGACATCAACCTCCTTAGTATTCCTTAATTCATTATAAACAATATAACAAGAAAAAAAAAATATATATAAAATAATGGCTGTTTTTCCATTCATTTTTTGTAAAAATTGTATAGGGTCGCTAACAACCCGAGGTGTGTAAGAGTGTACGTATATATTTCTGCACAACAATAATTGAATCTTTAATGAGGGAATAAGTGTAATTCACCTTTATTCCACAAGGTGGCAATGTCTGATACACAATGATGAAGTGACGTTTCACTCATAGTTACTGCAGACTGAAAACGAAACAATAATAAGTATAATCTGCAAAACTTGAAATGGCTCAGCGATTTACTGCAGAGCAGGTACTAAACGCAATCAGATATTAGTGTCACTGTCACTTGATGGTGAATCTGGTGAAGAAGCTGTCAGTGATCAAAATATTGATTTTGAAGATGTTGAAAATGATAGTTTTGAGAATATGTTTGAGATCACGAATATGAGCCAGATGCTGAATGTGCTGGGAAATGAGCTCTGACGAGGACAATAATGATGGTATAAAACATTTGCTCAAACTGAACCCTTCCAAGCTCCAAAAGGTAACGAAATATATTTTATTTTATTCTTCTGTAATTGTTACACTAATTTCAGGAGAGTTTTATATTATCGCGACAGGTAGAGATCCATCCGTGTTAGATATAGATCCAGGTCGAATATGTAAGAATGATTGGCAAAACAGTCATGCATTTAAGGGTTAAATGTTTAATATTTTGCTGAAATATCTATAAAAAAGGCCACCTAATGACAGGTTCCATTACAACAACCCATTTAGTGTGACAACTGGGGTCGGATGAACTATCAATATTTCAATAACTGTAAAAAGTCCCAGTGAACTGGAAGTAGCAACTGATTTTATTTGAATGCTGTGACGCATTTCCAAGTGAAATGGAATATTGAATAGAGGGTGAGGCTTTACGTTAGCGCACCTCCTCTCCATCCCTCGCTCATAGCAGACTGACAGTTGGAGGGGAGTGGTTAAGCGTTTTCAACCCAAGCCGTCAAACTGACATCATCAGAAAACGAACGCCATTCCAGACCGGAAGTAATTTTTTAGATTTAGATCTAATTTAAACAATTTTTTTCTGTGTATTAACCCTTTCGCACGTGCGATCACACCGGTGTGATCAGTCTTGGCTGGTCCCTGGAGCGTATGATCACACCGGTGTAATTAGAACGGTCAGTGCATCACGTGATCAACTGCTAAATTCAAATGTGCTTTTGCGCTTTGGCTAGCACTAAGCCAGAGACAGACACGCTCAGCGCTTGTCATACACAACAGCTATTCAGTGTTTTTAACCTATTTTAGGTTTCAGACATTTAAATACACATACAGTGCATCTGGAAAGTATTCACAGCGCTTCACTTTTTCCACATTTTGTTATATTACAGCCTTATTCCAAAATGGATTAAATTCATTATTTGTTTCCTCAATTCTACAAACAATACCCCATAATAACAATGTGAAAGAAGTTTGTTTGAAGTCTTTGCAAATTTATTAAAAATAAAAAAAACAAACAAATCACATGTACATAAGTATTCACAGCCTTTGACACTCAAAATTGAGCTCAGGTGCACCCTGTTTCCACTGATCATCCTTGAGATGTTTCTACAACTTGATTGGACTCCACCTGTGGTAAATTCAGTTGATTGGACATGATTTGGAAAGGCACACACCTGTCTATATAAGGTCCCACAGTTAACAGTGCTTGTCAGAGCACAAACCAAGCCATGAAGTCCAAGGAATTGTCTGTAGACCTCCGAGACAGGATTGTATCGAGGCACAGATCTGGGGAAGGGTACAGAAAAATTTCTGCAGCATTGAAGGTCCCAATGAGCACAGTGGCCTCCATCATCTGTAAATGGAAGTAGTTTGGAACCACCAGGACTCTTCCTAGAGCTGGCCACCCGGCCAAACTGAGCGGGCGAGGGAGGTGACCAAGAACCCGATGGTCACTCTGACAGAGCTCCAGCATTTCTCTGTGGAGAGAGGAGAACCTTCCAGAAGAACAACCATCTCTGCAGCACTCCACCAATCAGGCCTGTATGGTAGAGTGGCCAGACGGCACATGACAGCCCACCTTGAGTTTGCCAAAAGCCACCTGAAGGTCTCTCAGACCATGAGAAACAAAATTCTCTGGTCTGATGAAACAAAGATTGAACTCTTTGGCCTGAATGGCAAGCATAATGTCTGGATGAAATCAGGCACCGCTCATCACCTGGCC
Organism: Coreius guichenoti; assembly: GCA_039654105.1. Taxonomy (NCBI): domain Eukaryota; kingdom Metazoa; phylum Chordata; class Actinopteri; order Cypriniformes; family Gobionidae; genus Coreius; species Coreius guichenoti. The sequence continues at coordinate 26,488,630 of CM077177.1, read as the reverse complement.
ATTACCATCCCTACAGTGAAGCATGGTGGTGGCAGCATCATGCTGTGGGGATGTTTTTCAGCGGCAGGAACTGGGAGACTAGTCAGGATCGAGGGAAAAATGAATGCAGTAATGTACAGAGACATCCTTGATGAAAACCTGCTCCAGAGCGCTCTGGACCTCAGACTGGGGCGAAGGTTTATCTTCCAACAGGACAACGACCCTAAGTACACAGCCAAGATAACAAAGGAGTGGCTACAGGACAATTCTGTGAGTGTCCCTGAGTGGCCCAGCCAGAGCCCAGACTTGAACCTAATTGAACATCTCTGGAGAGATCTGAAAATGGCTGTGCACCTGATGGAGCTTGAGAGGTCCTGCAAAGAAGAATGGGGGAAACTGCCCAAAAAAGGTGTGCCAAGCTTGTAGCATCATACTCAAAAATATTTGAGGCTGTAATTGGTGCCAAAGGCGCTTCAACAAAGTATTGAGCAATGGCTATGAATACTACATGTGATTTTTTTCGTTTTTTATTTTTAAACTATTTGCAAAGATCTCAAACAAACTTCTTTCACGTTGTCATTATGGAGTATTGTTTGTAGAATTGAGGAAAAAAAAATAATGAATTTAATCCATTTTGGAATAAGGCTGTAACATAAAATGTGGAAAAAGTGAAGCGCTGTGAATACTTTCCGGATGCACTGTAAGTACCAGCAAAATAATACATTTAGAGTTTGTAAAATACACACTGATGTCTATGGAAGGGGCAATAATAATCCTTTCCATTATAATTAGACAAGTTTTATTCATATCAGAAACACATTGTGTAACTAACTATAAAGTTTACTCTATTCTTCTCCCAGTTCACCGGCAACTTACTTTCATGTATTTTGGGAGAAGTGGATGAATTCACATGTTGTAAATCCAATGGATCCAATTCTCTGAACTGCGGCACAAGCTAAATTGGCGGCGCTACTAAAACTAACGCGATTGTTATAAAGGTGTTTAAACAACAAAACACATCCACTTGCCCATATTTGACAATCGGAATATCAGACATTTCGTGCTATAGTTAACAAAGGAAGAATTAAATAAAAGCAGATCATCAGTCATACAGCACTATTGTGACTGCGGTGTGTCACGTGACAAGCAATGACACGTCACCATGGAAACAATAAAGTGATACGTTCTAAATAATGGTCGCCTTGAAAAACTCATGCTTGGGGGTCAGCCAGAATATTTAAAATTTACGTGTGACAGGTTTAACTTGCACAGATTAATTGTTCACACTAAGACCAGTAATGTGTACTAACAAAGTAAAAAGGGTCAATTTTGATTTCATGAGGACTTTAATAGCTAAATAAATAAATAAATTTAATGATAATGCATTTAACTACTATGCTTAACAAAATAGCAGACTTAAGAAAAGAAAAAAGAGATGCTCTTGTAAGCGGGTGTCATTGAGAGCAAACAGTATTCCAGACTATTTATCTAAATCCTCCATCAGAGAAAGAGTGCTTTCTTGCTAGCGGTTGCCTGATTTCAACCACATTTTTACCACTAACTAAGCCTTACAGATGCTAAGGAGAGAAGAACAGGAAGGCTTCAGGGCAAGAATCTGTCGGACATATGACTACATCAGGCCACTTATAATAATGAGCTGTTTATGGTCAGACGGAGCGTGCTCAAGAACGTCTACTCAGTCGAACTGGAACCTCTCATAGTTTGGAAGCACTAGGGAGAAGACGACGACATTAGGTTCAAGCTCTCAGTCCAAGTATGACTGGTTTGAGTCTTAAAGCAATTTCATTGCAATGCAAAGCGCTGTTGCTTACCACTTCGGCTATGATGAACTCTGCGGTTGGTAGCCAGTGGACGTCTTAGGGCAAGCCTCTAAGTGAATCTCACAGGGGGCCAAAATTACATATTTCCAAGATAAGACTTCAGGGTCAAGATCAAAGTCAAGGTCCTGTCAAGTCTCATCACGCTCAGACGGGCAAAGCAGCCTTAATTGTAGATACAACGCGAGGGTATTGACACCTATGACTCCCCCCGCTGGATGGTTCAGACACCTCTCTTTTCACCTTGTCATTTAGGATAGAAGCTATCTTTGAAAGCGGCCCAGCATGCCAATATTAAAAAGGTTGCAATTTATGAAAGGCCAGGGTCAGAAAAGGACTGATCAATGTGCCGTATTCACTTCATATCCTGAGATATCCCTGCTGTGGACCTGACCCTCCTGCCGATACTGTTCTTTTTGGCCCACTACTGATCTTACAGACGGATCGATACACACTGTGGTGGTCCGACATGGAGGAGAATACCTCATTCGGCGTGGAGATAAGAACTTGCGCATTACAAATGTAGCACAACAGATACAGAAAACTATTTACCTTCTAGAAAAGGCAGTAAAAGGTTTCTGTCAGTTAGAATAGAAACTGCTTGTCCATGAATAATACATGTACTGTATAAGAATACAGAGTCTAAGCAAACAAAAGCATCAGTTTACTATAGTTAAAGTCGATTTTTTCAGTTTAACGTCAAAACTTGTAGGTCTACATCAGGACCACATTTGAATAAATAGCAACATATTGCCCCTTATATACTCCATGGGCTCGAAAGAGCAGATAAATATCAGCTGCAAAAAAAATAAAAAATAATGTCTTTTGCATTATAGATGTTTCTCAGCTTGCCCTGAAAAAAACAAATGCAAAAAGTCTGTTTTTAAGGAGTACATTATAGGAATTTCTAGCCCTACCACCTGACACTAAGCATTGGCTCCCCAGCAGACGTGCGCTGTAGTTATCATCGCTGTCTTTATCAGGCACAGGCCAAACTGTGACAGCAACACAAAAATAATCTTTGAAAATGGCTGTGAAGCACTCCAGGGCCTGATGAATAAATAACCTGTGTTCCTAACGCTGGCAGCTGTTCTGTTGTATATGTTGAGGCAGCAAAAGGAGGGAAAATAAATACATTAAGGAAATGCTGAGAGACATGCACCCCATCGCTCCTCACGCATTTCCCCCATGCTCCAAACGCTGAAGGACAAAGCATGTTGTGTGTAGAATGCACTTTTTGAGGCAACCGTATATAGGTTATATACGTGCTGATCTTTTCAGCAGCACTCAGCCCCTCTATGGTTTATGTAGATCAGAACCAACTGTCATATTGCTAGTTTAGTGAAATCAAACAGTTGTTATGAGCAGAAGCATTAACAGAAATATTCTGAAAACAGGTCAGAAAGAAGTCTAACATAAATGATAATGGCATTTCTGGATATCGCCTGTTACTGCAATTTATGATGGCAAGAGTTCCTATTCTTAATACAGTACTAAGTTTAATATTTGTTTTCAGTATTTTTAAATACTTTTAAAGGGATAGTATATATGATATGAAAATTACCCCAAGATTTACCCTCAAGGCATCCTAGGTGTATATGACATTGTTCTTTCAGACGAAAAAAATCAGGGTTATATTAATAAATGTCCTGGCTCTTCCAAGCATTATAATGGCAGTGAATGGCAGCCCAAAATGTGAAGCCCATAAAAGTGTATCCATCCATTATAAAAGTAATCCACACGGCTCCGGGGGGTTTAATAAAGGCCTTCTGAAGCGAATCGATGGGTTTTTGTAAGAAAAATATCCATATTTAACACGTTATAAAGTAAAATATCTAGCTTTCGGCGGACCGCCTTCCGTATTCAACTTACGAAAAAAAGCGTAACTGGCACGACAATGATGTCGGACGTAGCGTAAGCATTTTGAAGAGGCGTTACACTTTCTTCGTAAGTTGAATACGGAAGGCAGTCCGCCGGAAGCTAGATATTTTACTTCATAAAGTTTTAAATATGGTTATTTTTTCTTACAAATCACTTCAGAAGGCCTTTACTAACCCCCCAGAGCCATGTGGATTACTTTTATAATGGATGAATGCACTTTTTTGTGCTTCAAATTTTGGGCTGACATTAATTGACATTATAATGCTTGGATTAGCCAGGACATTTTTTTACCCGAACTCCGATTGTATTCGTCTGAAAGAAGAATGACATATATACCTAGGGTGGCTTGAGGGTGAGTAAATTATGGGATAATTTTCATTTTTGGGTGAGCTATCCCTTGAAATAATATTTTTTTTAAATGCAAGAAAGGAGACAATAGCCTAATGGAAATCTTTAAATGCTAATTAATAAGTTAAACTAAGAATTAAAAATAAAATAAAGCAAACCTTCTCACATTTGAGATGAGCAGTCCAAAAAACTCCTGATAATAATAATGTCCAATAAACAAAGTTAATATGGAGTAACATACACTTTGACACAATATTGAGCGTTAAAATGCCAATGAAAATTGCTCCAAACAAAGCCAGAGAATGAATAACTGTTTTAAGCAAACAATGTGAATAATTCAATGACTCATAAAATATATACACAATACACAACATATACATGTTTTTGTTTTTTTGTTTTTTAACTCATAGCCACTTGTTTAGCTTCTGAATGAATCAGTGTTTTTGAACAAAATGGTTGAATTATGATTCAATTACTAACTCATACAGAGTCATTTGTTGCCATCTACTGGTTACTGAAAAACCACCACTAATAATGCACAGGCTGACAGTCTGTCTGGAACAAGCAAACACAGTGAAAGACTTTTGTTGGACTAAATATTAGAGCGTTTGGAAGAGGGTATGAATAACCAGACTACATTGTACCTCTGTTGTCTAAAATGGGCTGTGGGCTCAGCCCAAGGCACTTACTAAAACAAAACAAAAAACATTATTTACTGCATTTTGCCTCTGCTCTAGTTTGTTTCTTAATCTTATGTTCCTCATTTATAAATCTCTTTGGATAGAGTCTGCTAAATGAAGAAACGCAAATGCAAAGATCTAGTCATAATAACCCTGCTTTCTTCAAATTGTATGAATTATTCTTTGGAATTTTGGAATCCAAAGAATATTTTACAAAGTTCCATATAATGTATGTGTATATGATGCTGAACACACCACACAGTGAATAATGATGTATAAACCTGGGATTTGATGCTAAACCCTATCCAATATTTGTTGGCTTTAATTGCAGTCAAGTATGGAGTGCAGGCTTCAGGCCGACAATTGATAGTAGCCATTAGCAAATGATTAGGTCGACAGTGATAAACTATATTTCATCGATTTGTCCCAACTACATTTCCGACTTCTGCTAAAGGGAAGGAATAAATTCACCCCGGCATCTGTAATGCATGACTTTATATTCATAATTTCCACGAGAGGAGCCTCGGGCTCTAGAGCTCTCTGTCATGTCTGGATGGAGCTGGCAGCTTGTCAATGTCTTACATTCTCATGCGCAATGGTTTGTGCCAAATCTTAAATGACTGTTTTTCATTCAAATAAGGGTCTAAGGATTTGAAATAAGGGAGCGAGAAAGAGAGCGAGTATGGTGAAGTAAGACTATCTTAGTTAAAGGTGCCATGGCAGGGATCATTTTTGCATTTCAAATAGCATAATAAAAAATGTCACCTTAGACGACAGTATTTTGCCCATTTATCTGAAACAATGTTAGTTTTTGACCCCATGTATTCACCCTAATCATAATTTTCACTAGGATTTTTTTTTCAACGTTGGGTGATCTGAACGATCAACACCCAGGTACAAAACCTTATTTTTACTCGTAAAAGTACATAAAAACTCAGACGAAGGTCCACAGAGTACTTTGCAGAAGAGAGCAGTTCATGATGACACGTGTGTTTACTTGGGACTGCTAAAGCAACTAAATTGTGCTCTACACACAACATATGGAACCTGATCGACCAGACAGGACCTTGAAGGTCAGGATCTCAAGCCTAATTTTGAAGCTTGCAGTGTTGCACTCTGACCTTTGCCATTCCTGTCAAACTGGATGGGCTTATGTTCAAAGATTGGCTTTGCAGTACACCAACTAGACAAAAGGTGGTCTGTTGCTGTAAAATCTGAGGAATGTTCAAGAAAAACAACACAAAATCCTTAAAAACAGGATCATTTCACAATTTAGATATCTTTAAATAACGGGAAGACCATTGGAACATCTGAACTCTGTTTTTAATTGAGCTTACCTTGTTAGGGGATTTAAAATGTAACATTTGGCGATTTCATATGAATTTGTATGATGTGATTCAGACTGAAACATTGGGGAAAAAAAACAAAAGTTGCACCCCTAACTCCACTGTGTAAAATAGTTATGAATTTCCATGAGTGTGTGTCAGCTCTTCTCAGATAGAATCAATGGAACTTCATAACTGTGACTGTATGTCAAATGGAATTATTTATATATCATAATTTTAATAATTATATAACATCTTGGAATTATTTATTCACTAGACTCGTCGCATCGCTACATTTTACATTATATTTATTCATTTAGCAGACACTTCCAAAGCAACTTACAATTGAGGAATACAACAAGCAATTAATTTAAAGAAGCAATAAACATGAGAAGTGCTATTAAGATAGAATTAGGGAATAGTGAGAGCATAGGTGAAGGAATAGTGAAATAGAATTTTTTACTATTATTATTCAGCAGGCTGCAGTTAAGTGCTCAAGGAAGAAATAAGTTTCCAGCTGTTTCTTGAATATTGTCAGGGATTTGGCTGCCTGGATAGGGTTGGAAAGATCATTTCACCAGCAAGGAACAGTGAACGAAAAAGTTTTTGAGAGTGATTTTGTGTCTCTCTGTGATGGTACCATGAGGCGCCACTCAGGTACAGACTGGAGGCTCGATAAGGGCAGGTAGACTTGTAAGAAAGAGTGGAGGTAAGAGGGTGCAGACCCCGTGGCCATCCTGTAGGCAAACAAAAACATCTTGAAATTGATGCGAGCCTCAACCGGAAGCCAGTGCTGAGAGATAAACAGAGGTTTGACTTGGGCTTTCTTGGGCTTGTTGAAGACCAGTTGAGCCGCTGGATCATTTGTAGAGGTTTGATTGCACTTGCTGGAAGTCCAGCCAGAAGAGCACTGCAGTAATCTGGTCTAGAAATGAAAAGGGCCTGGATGAGAAGTTGTGTTGCATGCTAAGTTAGAAAGGGCCTGATCTTCCTGATGTTGTACAGTGCAAACCTGCATGATCGTGTTGTAGTAGCATAGACTGTAAAAAAAAAAAAATATGGACGAAGCACCTTCACTCTCTTCCATTGTAGAAAAGTCCCAATGTACCAATATGGTGCTGATTTGGGACCTGAGTCTGCGCAGTAGTGAACGTGAAGTGGATCCGCGGTATCAAGGCCCCGCCCACACTCCCACAGAATCGATTTGTACAGAGCAAGTCATTATGTCGGTGTGAAATAAACAGTTATGGAAATGTAGAAATTAAAGTTAAAGCTCCAATCTCCTTCTGAAAATCCTGAAAAAAGTCTCTTGGTGCCTCAGTGAATACTCAGCTGTCAATCATGACATCACACCCCCCGTTTTTATAACATCAAATAACTAACTAAAACCAAACTTATTTTAAAAAAACAAACACTTGAACTAACATCAGCGTGATTAAAAAAAACTACCTAACATGACAAAAAATATCTTTGGGAAAAAAAAAAAAATTGAAGTGTAATTTGTAGTTTGTCTCATGTCCCATTCGATTACATGGAGAGGGCGGGGTTTATGACCTATACTGGGACCAACCACTTGAGGCCGATCAAAACATTTTGGCTTCACTTTTCAGGACTTGTGCGGCACACTTGTGTAGTAGCAATGCTGTCTTTTTTTAAGGTCAGCTGGTCATCAAAGATTACCCCAAGATTCCTGACTGAGCTTGATGGGAATGCCTATCTGGGAATGCCTTATTTGCAAAGAATATATGCAATGTTTCCTTAGCATTTGGCTAAAACTAGTCAAAACTAGGTATCTTAGGAGGGAGTTTAATTAATCTTTTGGACCAACCTTTTAGAAGAGCAATTTTTCAACCCAGGCTCATTGGAAAAACTTACCTGTGGTGACATTTCCGGAAAATGATAATTTGGAAAATGACATTGCTTCTTGCACATTTCGCGACACTTTCAAAGTGAATTATCCAGTGAGTGGAGCTAAAAACACATTCAGTTTTTGGAGTGTCTATTTACACAATGCAAATAGCCCGCCTTGTTGGCAGAGGCTATTTACACTGACTCCACCCACTGACGTCTGGTTGGGCCAGATAAAATTACGGAAGATACTGCATTGTCAACAGTAGCAGTAGTTTAGGAGTAAGGCATGTGGCAGAAAGTCCTTCGGATGAGATGTTAAACCGAGGTCCTGACTCTCTGTGGTCATAAAAAAAATCCCAGGATGTCCTTTGAAAAAGAGTAGGGGTGTAACCCCAGCATACTGGCCAATTTTGCCCATTGGCCTCTGTCCATCTTCATGGTTTCCTAATCATCCCCATATACTGATTGGCTTCATCACTCTGTCTCCTCTCCACCAATAAGCTGGTGTGTGGTGGGCGTTCTGGCGCAATATGGCTGCCGTCGCATCATCCAGGTGAATGCTGCACATTGGTGGTGGTTGAGGACATTCCCCCTTCTATATGTAAAGCGCTTTGAGTACCCAAAAAAGTGCTATAATTTACACTATGTTATTATTGCATAATGTACAACAACACTGAGGTGCAAATAGTATCTGCCACTATTTATAAGTATAAATAGCATCTAACTACTATTTACACTTATTGCAAAGAAAATACAGCTATTTTTACTTTTTACAAAATTTTTTACACGTAGTCAATAATCTGCCCCTTTAAACAATTTGTGTGACAAGGAATAGAAGTTTAAGGTATATTACTGCCACTAGCATTCACTTGACCTTGTACGTTTCTGGACTTTTGCAAAAATGCAGTTGAATTTGTCAGGAGTGTTCCTTTGATGCCAACAGCATAATCAATTTCTTGTATATTTAACAAATACTATACAAACTGACAGCCCTTCAGAGTCAACATGCTTGCATGACTAGTACTTTGGTTTCATCATGTGAAAATTATTCATACTGTACGTCTACATATCATGGTTGCACAGATATGTAGGCCACATTTACATCAACCATGAGGGTTTCATTATGATTTTTATAGTCTAACAGTGAACAAAGAGAGAGAGAGATGTGCAGTGTATAATTTGCAAAGTGATGTCAACTGACAGTCACATGGGCTTCGTTCCAAAACCTAGCAAGCTGCATATGTACAGTAGACAGCATTTTAAGGCATCACAGGAGCACTCCTGATGCGAAAAGTAGGCAGTAAAATTGAGATGGCCTATTTTATATCAAAATCTACAAATTTCATCAAATGTAGTCTATACTTAAATGAGAAGGCAATATCAGAATGTATTGCAATGGAAGAAATTAGAGAAATGCAGATTATAGTACTGAAAGTATTTCAGTTCATTGTCAAGATTATCCAATGTAGTATGTTATTTTTATGTTTATCCAAGTATAGCGTTAATAGCTTAGCGACAGGCCAAAATATTTAAATCAACTATACACAGGCAAAGTTTGTGGACACCCAAACACCTCAGTAAGATGTGCTTTTTGAACATTTCATTTCAAATTATACTTTATTCGCTTCAACCCTTCTGGGGCGGCTTTCCACAAGATCTTGGATTTGCTCCAATTCATATATAAGAGCATCAGTGAGGTCAGGTGATGTTGGGTGATGGGGTATGGCTCACACTCTGTGTTCCAAATCATCCCAAAAGTGTTCACTGGGGTTCTGCTTTGGCTTTTGTGCAGGCCAGTCAAGTTGTTCCACATTAGACTCAGTAAATCATTTCTTTATGGACCCTGCTTTGTGCACAGGGAGACACTGTCATGCAAAAATAGAAAAGGATATTTTCTCAATTTATATTTTTAGTAGTGGAAACATGGCTAGCTTTAACTAGCTAAATCGGTCACACTTTAGTTTAGGGTCAAATTCTCACTATTAACTAACTACATCTTTCGCCTCAAACTCCTAATTACTGCTTATTAATAGTTAGTAAGGTAGTTGTTAAGTTTAGGTATTGGGTAGAATATGGTCATGCAGAATAAAGCATTATTATGTGCTTTATAAATGCTAATAAACAGCCAATATCCTAATATGTATGTAATATGCATGCTAATGATGAGCAACTAGTTAACAGTGAGAATTGGACCCTAAACTAAAGTGTTACCACTAATTCAGTAAATGCAAACTTGCTAATTGGTAACAATGCATTGACAGCATTAGAATAGCATAGCCATTGCTGAATGAGTATGGCAATTTAGAACATTTAACTTATATTTGTTCTCAAACTAAGCTCATGCTCCACTCGTCACCATAATGGTAACCCCCCAAAAAACACATATCAGAAACTCTTCTAAATTAGCATAGCTAAACATTAAACACTATTAAATCTCCCACTTAACATTAATCTTGCACCTAAAACATATAACACTTTTTTAGCATTTACTCTCCCTTTCGAGTGTCATGGCAAAGCATGCTGGGAAATAGAAATTCTAGCCCAGTTTCACTTAAATTTAAGTTTGTCTAAATTAAAAGAAACAAGTTCATAAAACTCAAAACAATTAAACAATCCAGATTTCTTAAAATGTGTCAGTTTTGCAATCTCAAAAGAAAAAGAAAGTTCTAAATACTCAAAGTTTATTTGATTTAGCTAATTTGTTTAATTTAAGTTTACCCTACCCTACTAAACCAATTATATATTTTGAGCATTAGGGTTTACAGTGCACTGGAAATACAGGAATAGCCGAAACTGTTAATTTGGGGCTGTTCACATGCTTCTGACCATGTAAGTGTATCTCACTAGGTTTTAGAGCAAAGTAGTGTAGTGAAATAGTAGTTAAATAATTGAAACTTGAGGATGACTTGAGCAATATGTCCATATGCTCCATAATAAATTCTACAAGAAAATATTTGATGTGTAATTAAATCAGTTAATTATCAATTTTATAAACAATTTGCAAAACAATGCCAAAAAATTAAAGGGGTATTTCACCCATCATCATTTATTCACCCTCATGCCAGAGACAAGAAAACAGAGAATTTCAATGGACCTGGAGTATCTAATGCTTCACTGAAAAGTAGCAAAAGTGATGAAATCACTACTTGCCCTGTCAAATTCAACTAAAGTAAATCTGGATGCAGTTACAAAGCATTCCATATTTATTTGAACTCTAAAGTGTGAACGTCACTGCTAAGTCAGTAAGTCTCTCAGGATGATATTTTACTGGAGTTTTGGGTTTCTGCAAATGTTGCACTTCCCCTGCCTGTAACAGGCAGGTTCTGCTGTCCACATTAAACCATTGTTTATTTCCCATCAGGCCTCTGAACCTTCCTTTGTTTGGAATATATTAAAAATTGATCGAATACATATCTCTGAGTCTTTTGAGCAACATCAAATTCTGATGTTTCAATTCTGAACATCTCTCCCATGGAAAAGTTTGTCGTCCTTCATATAACACCACATCAATTTTCATTTGGGGTCACTTCCTTGTAAAAACAGTCCAATGTCATGATGCAACCAAGTTTAAGAGGGATGCTTGGGAAAACAACAAAATGCCAATAGGCAGTCAGAACTTGAGTAAACATATTGTATGATTTATGTGAGCAGACAAAGGGATATTTGTTTCCATACAAACAAAAGTGAACAAGCTTGACTATTGATATCAGATGTTGTTTCACAGACACCACCTAGTCTAGAAGATAAAGAAGGTTGAATTATCAAGCCCTATCCATTATAAAATAACCTTTAAAGGACTTCAGCCTCATATAATATACTCTTTCTTGGGGGGAAAGGTGCAGAGTTGCTGATGCACAAAAAACAGGAAGGTAAGGAAGGAAGGGAGAGAGAGAGAGAGAGAGAGCGGGACAGATCCGTCACCTCATTATTTTTCAGACTGGAAGAGGAAGGTTATAAGACAATAGTTTTACTATTCACCACACTGACAGGGAGGGGCAACCGAAACAAGTCTGAAGCGCAACTCCTGCTTAAAGCGAGGTTTAGGTTGATCGGTATGGCGGCTCCTGGCGGGGGGGAGGTGGATGGGAGAGAAGGAGAAGCCGAGAAGCCGAGCCGCCAACAGGATGTTGTGAGTGGAGGAACCCCACTGAGCTCAGAGACAGCAGCTGTCAATCAAAGGCTCATTAGACTCAGAGAAGGCAGCACAGGGGCACTCACATAACAAATAAGAGCAAGACAGGCCACTGCCAGAGCCAGCCTGAGTGATGTGTATGTGAATCAACATGACACGCATTCACAATCTCAAGCACAGTTCATTTCACTCCCAGCCGCAGACCACCAAAATTCATGTGATTTTTTCCCCCCTGCATTTTATTTGAAATACAGATGAATAGATAATGAGAACACCAGCTCTCTCACTTGAAATCAGACACAGTTTTGTTAGTGTTTTAATGGCAGGCCTGAAAAACAGATGCAACATGTTCTGATGCTGCTGATGGTGCATTTACACTAATACACGTAAAAGTCAACATGAAATCCAACCTACCAAAATGTAATTACTTAATCTACCTCTAAGACGACTTTCCTTTTCTGCTGATGTCATCATGAACTCTTATTTTTCAACCCCTCCCCCTAAACCACCTGTAATATACAGACCAATATCCATCAATTCCTGTGTCCCCACCCTATAATTCTCACTCTGAAATATACAGTATCACATTACTGAAATAAAACGTGTTAAAAATGCAGTTTCATGTTGGCGTGAAGTGCTTTTTAACATCTAGCAAATCATGTAACACTAAATATTACACAGAAGAGCATATTTGTTTTATATTATAATATACACTGCCCAGCCAAAAAAAAAGTCGCTGTTTGGATTGAAATTGGCAAATTCTTAAGAGTCAATGATTGGATCATTATTGCAGTGATTATTATGGTTCTAGCATGTTATATGTTTGGCAACAGTTCTTCCAACCCTAATTGATGGAGTGTGTAGCTTTTCATTTCTTAAACAACCATGTAGAAAGACACATCATGGCCATATTCCAGGATGACAATGTCAAGATTCATCAGGCTCAGATAGTGAAAGAATGGTTGGGAGGGAGCATGAAGGATCATTTTCACACATGAATTGGCACCTCTGAGTCCAGACTTTAAATTCATTGAAAAACTTTGGGATGTGCTGGAGGAGACTTTACAGAGTGCTGGACTCTTGCATTGTCAATACAAGATCTGGACCAAAAATTGATGTACCTCTTGATGGAAATAACATCACAACATTTATTTTCATCAAGAGGTGCATTAATTTTTTGGTCCAGATCAGAGGTGCCAATTCATGTGTGAAAATGATCCTTCATGCTCCCTCCCAACCATTCTTTCACAGTTTGAACCTGATGAATCTTGAAATTGTCATCCTGGAATATGGCCATGATGTGTCTTCCTACATGGTTGTTTAAGAAATGAAAAGCTACACACTCCATCAATTAGGGTTGGAAGAACTGTTGCCAAACATATAACATTCTAGAAACATAAACATCACTGCAATAATGATCCAATCATTGACTCTTAAGCATTTGCCAATTTCAATCCAAACAGCTACTTTTTTTTTTGGCCGGGCAGTGTATGTAAACGTAACGTAACCTACAACATAACAACAGGTCCACATGAATACTGGCACACTATGTAGGCTATTAAAACAAAGCAGCAGCATCTCGCTCATGCTGTTTGGCTTTAATCAGGGGCAATTCATGCATGGAAAAATGTATTCCCACCTGTCTGTGAAGAGTAATGTGCATTTAAGCAGGGTCCTGCTCAGCCGTCACTCGGAACACACTAACCGGTGGCCAATCGTTTGCCACTTAACCTGCCCACTTGTTGTTTGTTTTCATTAAGAGGTAACTGTTTATCATACATAATTCATTGCTTAATGAAAGGGGTTTCATTAATTCATCATGGCTGGATATGCATTATTCAATTAGGATTTATGCATCTTTAGAGGGATATATAAATATATACAGGCTTGGAAAGGCAAAAGGTATTTCCATTACACATGACTGGTTTCTTAATCACAGTGATGATGAGTGGCTAACCGTTGGAATCTGAGGCATAAACAAATGCGAATGCTAATCTCAAGGCAGCACTGTCACATGTGGAGGCCTCTCGCTTTCATTTAATTATTCACCTCTGCATTTGTGTGTTCATTAATTTAAGGCCAATTCTGAATGCCTGCTTAATGCCATCTTACGAGTGCAAGGCACAATTACGAAACGTGTAATTGAAAACAGTTGTTTTCACATGCAATTATATCATGACACGCAACTCTTTGTAGTTATGAGAATTACATTGTATGTTACACTTGTTAGGTTTTTTGTTAAATGCATAATTGGATTAGTAGTAGAAGGGTTCATTATACTAAAAAATGCTGGGTTGTTTCAATATGGACAAGCCCAACTGTTGGTTAATTTAAACCAATGGTTAGGTTTTTCCATATTTGACCCAAACATGGGTTGAAACAACCCAGCATTTTTTAGAATATGGTATGGAATCCCATGTGTACATCTTGATTACCAAGTTTTTAATACTTGATTAGATAATGAGCATAGCTATACATTTTTAATAAAAATATGCTTAAATAATAGTGGTAATTTACATTATGATGGCACCTTTTAAATACCTTATGCTTCTTTATTACTACTGTTATATGCTATAATAAAATTGTTTGTAGAACAACATGCACAACATATCATATGCAATAAGACTAGTAATAAAGAAAATAATATAAAATTTAATGAAATCAGTTGATGATAAGGACATCCCACTTATAAGGATAAAAATGATGAATTTCACTGAAGGATGTAAGCCTCTATATCGGTTACTCCACATGGCTACTGTTTTTTCTTCCTGTGGGAAGTGAAGGGGAAAAGCAAAAAAAAAAAAAAAAAAAAAAAAAAAAGCAAAAAAATAAAATAAAAAATAAATCACAGTCTTGGAAATCTATTGCATTACTGAAGGAAGAACTTAAACAGAAATCTATGCTCTCTGCTGTGTTATTGTCTTGACAGTTGTGACAAATTACAGTGCTCTGGAGAGACAATGAGAATTCCTAAAGTTAGAGTACATTAGAGAGACTCATAAACTGCAATATATTTTCCTCCCTCATTGTGGCTCTGAGGAATTTGTCACGAGAAGAAGAGAGAAGTTGAGGATGATGATGGTGGCTGCAAATGAGAGCTGAAATCGTGTTTTGAGCCGGTGATGTGTCACAAACGGTGATGTGGAGCAGAGGAATCTTTTCATCTCAAGTTCTTTATGTAACCAAACATGGGGCCAGCATCAAAGAGAGATCTCATAAATGTTGAAATGTGCTCTCTCAAATCTGTGGAAACACATCCATTAAGAGTGACCTTTGTAAAATCCGGCTTTGCCAAGTGCCAGACTTTTATCATCCTTATAAAACTCAGTGATGGTCTGCAGACCATCGCCAAATCCTAGCCTCAGTGAAATAATTGAGTCAAGCCTTTTTATCGCACCCTTTTGTGAAATACAGACACAGAAGAACTGAGATGACTTAGTTTGGAAATGAGACATTTTGTCCATCAAAAATAAAGCTAAAGCAGTACATGACTTACATTTGTGATTCAAAGTTTCCTTCTGGCTTGTGGCTGTGTTTCTGAGACTTTGCCAAGTCTCACTGCAAGACCTAAAAGCATGTTTTTGAGTCTTTGTTATGATCCTGACCTGCACTTGTTAGAACTAGGCTGTCTTTATTTCACATTTTGTGTGCTTCTGTTTATGATATGGTATAAAAACCTAACATTTGCATTGGACATCAAGTGGCAAAAAAAATAAATAAATAAATAATAATTCTCCAAAACAAAACTCTGTATAGACCTGTATAGATCCAACAATAAAAAGAAATCATTAAAATTATATGAATAGACTGAATAGGAAGAGAGTCGATTTATAAATGCATAATCAGCTAAAGTTTTTTACCAGCTTAAAAGTCACCTTCACCGTGGTTTTATTTTTTTATTTATTTAATTTTTTTTCGCAGGCAAATCATTTATTTCAATAGGAATCCACGTGTTCAGGAATTTCACAACAGGTTCAAGTTGGTCACACAAATTTGCCATGTTGACCAACAGCAAGCCGCTTGGTTTGAAAGTGACATCGCTACACTATTGACAGACAATAGACTTTTTTGCCTGCGAAATTAGGTTAAAACTTTGCTAACGTGACGCACTTGAACACATGGAAAAAAACACTGGGCCAAACACTGTAGTTGCATCACACCGTGTCCATGTTAAAGCGGCAAGCAATAAAAACATATCTTACAAGATAATTTGAGTTAACCATCCTTGACCTTGAGTGACATTTTTAAAATTGTGCTACTGTAGGTAGACCCACCTACAATGAGATCTCATTGGTCCTTCAGCATGAAAATTTATATCATACAAACGGCTTGACATTAACTTTTTTGTGGCTAGTGCTTTTCCAAAGTTACTAGCTACGCAGCATTTTCACTGGCCACAATTTTGACATCGAAACTATAGGGAAAAACTGCTATATAGCAGGGGTATGAATTGTCACTGGTCACACGATTCAATTCGATTACGATTATCATGTCAACAATTCGATTTGATTCGATCAAATTAAGTCTGAACATAGCAGACGACAGGAGCATTTAGAACTAAAAAAAAATTTGTAAATACTAAAAGCGCATAAAACTGTCAAGTAGTGTACTTAAGTTACAATAACGCTCACACACTCACACGCACAAACACCTTCGCACACAAACGCTCACACACTGTAAATGTTAAAATAGTGGGTGCATTTTTTTATTACTCGCTTTTGTGTTTCACCTCCCTCCACCATTTTACACTAGCGCGTATGCGACGAATGACATCAGAGAAACGTCAGTAGGCTATAATCGATGCATCATAGAAACTATTAACTTCAGCACCCCTACTATAGAGATATTTTTAAAATCATCTCATAATTTGGCAACAGGTATATTAGGCTACTGTTACTTTAAGACCTGACGGACGGCTCCATTATACTGTTACACATGTGTTTTCTTTCTCAACTGTTTACGTTCACTTAACATAACTGACTGTGTTTATGTGAAAACTCGCCAAGACCGGCATTTTGACATTGACATTATTTTGTGTGTATTTGACTTTAAGCGCAATAAGCAGTGAAAAACAACTAAATTTAGTACTGAGAGGCAGCTTTAAGCACACACTTTGGGTGCCCAGACAGCAACATAGTGCCGGCCCAGATCCGGCCCATATCCGGTATGTGTGGAATCTGTGGTATTGAGTAAAATGATGCGCAATAGGCGCAATGCAACATCGAAATTCAAGCCCACCAACACCAACAATATTCATACAGAGCAAATTAAACGAGTTTGTGTGTCAACTCGCTGTCAAGCGAGAGCAAGAACGCACAGCTGGTATCGTGTATCTATTATGCAGAAAATGACTATTGGAAGCGTTTCAGATATTTCAGTATCGATATGTATCGAAAACCTATATTTTTGACAATAATATAAATTTTGCTTAGTTTATTATTTCAGATGCCTACAGATAAAGATATATATGAAAAATATATATATTATATATAAAATTCAACCTGCCAAAGTGCCTAGTAGGAACGACTGCTAATTAGTAAGCCCTGCATACAAAGTATCTTTTGACTGGCTGTGATTGTATTCTGCACAAAAGTTAACAATTTACATTGATTGGAATCATGACCATTTCCCGACAGCGGCAGAGCCATAGAGCAGATGATCTTTATTAGATGTTGTCTGACCATCAGTGCATTGGAATGTTCCGTAAACACATCCGGTCTGAGGAGGCAACTTTAGGAACAGGCTATTCCACGCCATCCTAGTTTGAGTCACAAAATAATTGCAGTGTGTTTAATTTCAAGCTCCTGGACACCACACCAATACCACTTGGTTTATTAAACCCAGACCCTATCCGCTTAATCTTTTTATTGTTTTTTTTTCACCCTTTTCGTCGTCTTTGTCTCTCTTTGTTGCACAACTGGACTTGCCACTGTTTATTGCGATAAGTCCTACTAATGAACAAATGACCTGTCACCTGGAGCACTTAGAGCATGGTGTTAAACTCTGGTTATAAAAACCTCTTCCAGCTCTATTGATTTACTGCCAGGGTTTGATTGTACCCTAGGGGTAGGAGGGCTGCACTGCTCTTACTGTTTTACAGTCCATACAGCAAACAAATAAATCTTCCACTCATTAATTCTCTCCTGCTCCTTTCTGCCCACTGATAATGGTATAGGAAAAAAATTGGGTGCAGATTCATATTGGGCTCCTGTAGCTTGATGCATTGTGTCTCGCAATGCCCTCTCACATTAGATTATCCGGAGCAGACAACTTCCACTTCTCTCTGAAGATTTCATTAGTGATCCAGCAAACGCATAAGGAAGTGATTTGGAGTGGGCTTCGACTGTTTTCGCGAGCGACGGTCATTATTTTTGAAGTCCTGCTAGGCACTTTTACAAGGCCCCTGCGGCACTAACTGGATGCGTCCTCGACATTTAGGGAGAGATTACGCCTCGTTCTTAACATAACCAAATCCAGAGGAACGGGCCGTCCGGCAGTCAGCTGACTTTTACGAGGGGGAAGACATAATAAACATTGATAAAGCAGGATGGATTGTACCACCAAGGGAATGGCCTGGAGAGATACACAGAGAGCCCAATGTTATAATAGCGCTGCAGAAAATTGGTCAAACTTCCACATAAAATTGATTCTTCAGATAATGACTGACCTCAGACACAATTACAACCAGTCTGCTTTGCTCTGTTGAGAATAGCATCAAGTTTGGTGTGACAAACAATAGGTTTTACAGTGTCATTCCAGCCGCTGCATGGCAATTAATTTTTCTTAATGTAACTAAAGGATGCAAAAAGCTTTGTACTAAACTAACCAATTACTTTTTGGGGTAATCAAGTGTTGAGTTGCTTTGAAATTGTACCTCAGTGCAGTTCAGAGATTTATGTAATACAATCGTTGATGCCAGTTGTGTCCAAACAGCCCCTCTAAATGAGACATGATTGGAATCGTGTGTTTTCCACTGCTCGGCACATGTGCTAGCATCTCCTCATCTTTAGAAATTGATGTTTGTATTCATGATGGTTTCATATGATTTTGAAAAACTTTAATATCATTTAAGAAAAGTTTTAATCTAATGACTCTAAAAATGTTGTGGTATAACCTAGAAGCGGGAGAAAAAAAATGGATTTATCGTGAATCTCTTCAGTGATTCTGAATCGATTTGGAGAGTTTAAAATTTTAACCACAGATGGTGCTCTAGAAACTGATCACACTCTTTGTTTATTGCTTGTAATATGTTTCTTGTAATTATATTTAAAAAGTACAAATAAATTTAAGGTTTAAAGTCAGTAAACTAATTAAATAATAAGAAATAAATATAGATCAAGAATAGTTTTGGAACCAGATCCTAACTCCCAGAATCGGATCAAATCGTGAGGTGTCCAAAGATTCCCACCCCATAACCATTTGGTATGAAATAGTGACATTTTCCTTACTCCTTAAATACATGTGAGAGTACAGACCTTAATCTTTATTTTCAAAACCTTTAACATAAGATTATTTTTAAATACTTTTTATCTTGGATAATATGTCTTATTAATAATTAGGTCAAATTGTCTGATAAGAGACTTCTTAACCTTGACACGCACCGTCATGAAGAGCATGAGGACCACATGACTTCGATTTTACAAGCAAAATCTTCAAATATTAATAAGCAGTTGTTGTTTTTTTCCCCTAAATCAAAAATTATGCCAAGCTAATTAATGGTTTCTTTTCAACAATTTATTTTTTTCTACGTTCCGCCAGGCCAAAAGACGATGCATTTGACTACAATATTCAAGAACTCCTTCTCTGATTACCATGGAAGCTAAACCAGTACATTAGCAAAACAATTAACCTGAAGCCCAAGCCACACCTAAGGCCCATTCACACCAAAAATGATAATTATAAAGATAACTATAACGATAACTATAAGCGTCCACACCTGTTGTTTATTCCAAGCATGCTGCAGTTTCGTCGTCTGCCGCTTTATATGCTTGAGCGCTTTAAGGCAGAATGGATTCTAATTGGTTGTCAATGTTTTTATCGTTCATCAGCAGGGAAAAATGGTTGTAAAAGTGATTCCAACAATATCGTTTATCTGTGCCGTATCGTTACAGTTGTGGTGTAAACTCTGCTATTCTTTTATATTAATAATGATTTTTAGAACTATATCTTTATCACTATAGTTATCATCCTTGGTTTAAACGGGCCTTTAAGGCTTCTTCACTGAATTAGTGATTCTGTTTGAAAACTGTAAAATAAAGCTCACGTAATGACCCCAAACACTGTATGACTATAATAACAATAATTATTTCCAATGCATTTTAGTGTGGGTTAGGAACCTAAAGCTTCTACTGCTGTATGTCTCCTACTTTCGCATGTATCTTCTTCATCAAGTTGATGGCCTCTCCAATCTACCACTATTATCCATTCTGACAGGTCACATAATGCTACATTACGTATCATTTATTTACAATAATTGCAGTTGCAGAATATCTAACCTTTAGGACATTCCCTAAAGTTAAGTCAAGTACAAAGACAAAAAAATCAAAACCAAATTAAACAACGATTTGATATTTCATATGCTCTTGCTACATTAACAGGCAGTTCTGTCTATTGGTATTCATGATGCTTTACAAGAAGAAAAAACATTCACTTCAACATTAATATAGGCTAGCTACACTGAATTGATCTAATTCAGTGTTGAATCTTATTTAATCTAATTATGCAGCATTAAAGAACAAATCTCATTGGCTATGTATTGAGATGCCAATGAAACACTAATACTTGTAAGATATGCCTATTGCTTAGTGTGCTTTCTTAAAGGGGGCATATTATGCCCCTTTTTACAAGATGTAAAATAAGTCTCTGATGTGTATGTGACGTTTTAGCTCAAAATACCCCACAGATCATGTTTTATAGCCTGTTGAAAATGCCACTTTTTGCGGTGAGCAAAAACACACCGTTTTTGTGTATGTCCCTTTAAATGCAAATGAGCTGGTGCTCCCTGCCTGTTCTTTCAAGAAGAGGGCGGAGCTTCAATAGCTCTGCAACAACAACAGAACATGTCAGAATGTGTTGTAGCGGACCCTGTCTGAATGATGGCCAAAACTTTACTGATTAATTTTATGAAGTTTATTGTTCATCACACAAAAGATGAAGCATACGTTTTCACTCCAGAAAATCAATGTAAGACCAGAATAAAACACAGCACAAGAAGTGCACATTAAAATCTTATCTATAAACACTCTCTCTCCCTTGCATTATCATTATCAGCATACACATCGAATTACACAAAAACACTCCTTACAACTAACAGTAAACAAATATATACAGACCGTATCGCTTTTCAGGGGGTGCTTAATAAACTGGTAAACTTTATATCCATAAAACAACTCAGATAAAGCATTATAAAGTGCGCGCTCTCCCTTTCATGACTGCCGTGACCAGTATCGCTCCGGACTGGCGACTATAAGCTGAATAGTTGGTACTGATCCATCCTTGGCCTTTAACTTTTTAATCAAAACCTGCCTTGAATTGTCCTTCATTCTGGCAATGCACCTGCATTGCTAACAAGACATTGTTGTTGCAACAGCTGCTTGAGCGTGGAGAAAATGGAGGACAGTGTACAACTGACTGAGGGTGGAAACTAGGCTAATACAGGACAGTCTGTCAGCGCCGTGGGTGGAAACGTGCAGATTAAGGGGCGGTAATATTATAATAGATCCCCTTCCTACGTCAGAAGGGGAGAGAAATCTGAGCAGCTAATTTTTCCACAGGCTTGCAGAAAAAGGCTTATCAAAACAAAGTTACTGGGTTGTCCTTTTTCACGTTTTCTGGGTTGGTAGATGCACCGGGGACCTGATTATAGCACTTAAACACGGAAAAGATTTTCATGAAATGTCCCTTTTAAGGCTTAACAGGGAACTACACATCAGTATTGTTGAACTGGCGGATCACAACCAAAAGAAGGTTAAAGATATGTTTTCCTGTTTCGGGCAGCAGGAGGGAAATGAAATTAAACTAAACTAAACAAAACTAAGTAAGTCTGTAGGCTGCTCTGCGTACACACTCAATACAGCAGGAATTATACTCTAAAGGACCAAAATTTTTGCACGTTAAAAAATAAATACGACCTCATGTTGTGTCAATCACGTTTACACACTACATCCGAAACTTTCGTATGTCAAAAAAAAAATCTGGAACGGGTTTAATTTTGCGTTTTTCGCATCCGTAGCAAGCATTTTAAGAGGTGTTTTGACAATTCAGAGCCAGCGTACAAACGAACGCCAAAATCCAGAATGGCGTCTGACAAGTTTATCTCACAGCACAAAGCACTGTATGACAAACTAACTTTTAATATGTGGCTCCAGTATCGCTAGCAAAGCATCAAACTGAGCTACTGGCATCCTGAAGTAAACTTTGAATCGCTCGGGATAATACCGCAGCTCCTTGATAAGGAGGTGGAACTCTCCATCATCTCAACGCAATCTCAGGATTGGATGGACCCAATATTTCCTCTTTCTTTTTCCCTTTTTAAGAATAGAGAGGACAACAAAATCATGCTCACTGCTTGAAGACTCCATTTTGTATTGTTTTGCACATTTTTTCGCAACGGATTAATACGCATCCGACTCTGTGTGCAAGGTTTCTGTGCGTGACGAATTTTTAGGATGACGAATACGAAAAAATGCTTATGAAAATTTCTGATTCAGTGTGCAAGGACCTTAATACAGGTCACTAAACTACGTCATCACGTCAGGTTGAATTATTCTGATTTGATAAGGCATAGATAAACTTAAATTTCCACATGTGGGTTGAGAGTCAGAAACATGTCTCCATTGATTATCCGGATGACAACCAACCATGGATACATGCAGCGTTTCTAGGCTTCAATTTGTCTGTCATATGGTAATTTCATCTCTCCTGGGTGCCAATTGCTCACCTCAATGATACGAAACGAAAACTAAAAAATAATATCAATATAATATAACAATGGCCCGGTTTCACAGACAGGGCTTAGATTAAACCAGGATTAGGCCTTAGTCCAAATAGGGCATTTAAGGAGCTTTTATAAACGTGCCTTAGAAAAAAAAAAACATTACTGGTGTGCATCTTGAGACAAAACAATGACACTGATGTATTTTAAGATATGTCAGTGCAAATTACTTTCAGTTAAAACAGCTCAAACATGCATTGTAGTCTGGGACTAGGATTAAGACTTGGATATAACAACATTTCGCATACAGTTGGATCCATGTGCAGTTATCTGTGGCAATATTAAAGGTGTCATGAACTGGCTTTTTTTAATTTTTTTTATACTATTGTCTGAGGTCAATTTATTAGGTTTGCGTGGTTTTTACATTCAAAAACATCATAATGAATAAGTAATAGGCTATTTTCTACCCTGATTTTGAGCCTCTCTCCTGGAACGCTCGGTTTTTATGGGCGTGCCGCATTTAAGACTTGGAAGTAAACGCCCACTGCTATGATTGAATAACAGTTTTGCATATTATAATTAATTTAGACTCCCCCGTCAGTACACGTGGGAAATTGTTTTGAAAACGTCCAATGTGGAAAAATGGCAACCGGAATGATTCGCCCATACATGTTCGACCCAGAGTCTGATCCCGAGTGTGTCTGTTTGACAAGCTACATCCTTCATAGTTGGACCCTTCTGTGACTGATTAGACACGTACACATCATCAGTAGATATCAAACGATCTGTAACAATGCAATACTATCACATATAAAAAACATGTTTTACTCACATAAGTGTGTTGCACCATTCCTGTCGGATCCAATATAGAAGGCACAGCATTGCGTTTTAATCTCAATATGTGTGCAAATCCAGTCTCGACCTGTGTCTTGTTTATAAACGATTCCGCGGTGAAATGAAGCGAACAAACATACAATGTCTTACGCATGTGAGCTGGAACTTCATTAAAAATAAAGTTCAACCACACATTCCTAATATTAGAATCCGAAGGAAGCTTATGCAGCGACTGTGTTCTTCAACAACCAGGCACAGCGCAATATTATGGAGTCAAAATAATGCCACATAGATTTGCAAAAAAATAAAGTATTGCAAACAAAAATAAAGAATTGCAAAAGAAAAAAAAAAAAAAGTACTGAAAGAAAAAAAAAAGTTTTGCAAACAAAAATATTGCAAAATAAATAAAGTATTGAGAGAAAAAAAAAGTTTTGCAAATAAAAAAATAAAGATTTGCAAAAGGAAAATAAAGTGGTTTCATTTGCAATGCTCCTTTTATTCTGCGTTTCAGTCAAGTGAGTTTGCGATACTGTTTCCCCTTTGCGCTTCACTTTTCTGTGTGTTTCACTTCATGGCACTGTTTTGACATGGGGGTGGAGTCAAGAAACTGGGGCATGTTCAGTGGACATGGTCACGCCTCCCTCCGAGTGACATCATCTGCTCGAGACGCAGATCAGCACGGATGAAGGCACCATGGCTGAGAGGCATGCGGGTGGATCGTTTCCTTGTACTCACACTTTTACTAGCATTAAAACGGGCATGGTTTTGTTTTGTTACGACTAAATGTGTATTAAAAGCGTTTGCTTAAGTTAGAGATCATGTTTAAGTGGTGTTTATTATTAGCCGTGGACTACTGGCTAATGTAATCTGTTTGAAAATAGCCAGCATCTGCTGTTTATTTCTCTCAGTCTCAGTGTGCACACTTTTATAGCATTTAAATGTTTGGTTTTGTTAATTAAATGTGTATTACCAGCGTTTGCTTAAGTTAAAGAAGTTAGAGATCAGTTAATGTGGTGTTTAGTCTTTGAGGCTATACTTGCTAACGTGAACTGTCTGAAAAAGCCATCTGCTGTTAATTTCACTCAGAATGCATGCACACTTTTATAGCTACTGTTGATGTTTGTTTAATTTTATAAATAATATCATTGTCCACACTGCCCCGTTTAATATCAGTCCCTTCTGTGCACACATGCACAACTCTCTAGATGGGATATGGCTCTAATATTCTTTTGTCTTTTTTGAAAATGGTTAGTTCCACTCCTTGATTCTGATTGGTCAATAGCTGTTGACGGCTATGATCGCTTCACCCAACGGTTCTGTGCATCACTACACAACACCCTTAGTAAGGTAAACATATTTGTTCTCATTGATATTCTTCATTGAAGCTTACTGTATGTATTCAGGTCAGTCCTGTATGTTTTTAGTATGTTCATAATAAAAAATCTATTTGAATGTCCGCTGCTATATCTTGTCATTTAAACCATAATGGGGTTTTCCGTGCCTGACAGAACTAGTCCAAGCATTTGTCAGTTGCGCCTTGTTCCGTGTTCACAAGAAGTTCAATATAAAAGTCTTCGCTATTGAGTGACTAACACATTAAGACAGTCTTTGCCGCCATCTAATGGAGTCAGGGACTATATTTTCTCCAGCGGAAGGAATGCTTTTAAAGTCGTCATGAGTCGGAAGGAAGTCTTTTAAAGTCATGAAATCAAAATTGGCCCTATGTATTTTGTTAGCGCATATTACTAGTCTTGTGGTGAACAATTAATCCATGCAAGTTAATACACAGAAAAAAAATTGTTTGTCACGGTAATCTTTAATCAAAATCTGAAAAGTAACGGCGTTCCTTCTCAGATGACGTCAGTTTTACGGCTTGGGTTTGAATATCCTTAACCACTCCCCTCCAACAGTTAGTTTGCTATAAGCGAGCAGTGGAGAGGGGGAGCGCTGAAGTAAAACCCTGCCCTCTGTTCAATATCTGTTTCAATTGGAAATACGGCACAGTACTGAAGAAAACTCAGGGCTATTTACGGTTCACGGGGACTTTAATGGTCATATTTCATTTTAAAGGTAACAGAACTCAAATGTAAGCATGAGTCTTAGACCTTTTTAATGCTGTATAGTCTGTCAAGTTAATTACATTCTATTTACAAATTAAAACTAGCAGTAACTTTGAAATTAACAGGTTAACAGGTTAAGCAAATGCTGGTAACACACATTTAGTTAAAATAAAACTAACGTTATAAACATTTAAATGCTATAAAAGTGTGCACACTGAGACTGAGAGAAATAAACAGCAGATGCTGGCTATTTTCAGACAGATTACGTTGGCCAGTAGTCCACGGCTAATAATAAACACCACTTTAACATGATCTCTAACTTAAGCAAATGCTTTTATTACACATTTAGTCGTGACAAAACAAAACCATGCTGTTTTAATGCTAGTAAAAGTGTGAGTACAAGGAAACAATCCACCCGCATGCCTCTCAGGCATGGTGCCTTCATCCGTGCTGATCTGCGTCTCGGCAGATGATGTCATTCGGAGGGAGGCGTGACCATGTCCGCTGAACACGCCCCAGTTTCTTGACTCCACCCCCATGTCAAAACAGTGCCATGAAGTGAAACGCACAGAAAAGTGAAGCGCAAAGGGGAAACAGTATCGCAAACTCATTTGACTGAAATGCAGAATAAAAGGAGCGTTGCAAATGAAACCACTTTATTTTTCTTTTGCAATACTTGATTCTTTTGCAAATCTATGTGGCATTATTTTGACTCCATACAATATCTTGCTATCTTCAGCATGTTTATTGCTCGGTAGCCGATCCGTTTAGCTCCACGAGTCGGTGGGCGGGGCTACAGAATCAAGTGTACTTATTCTTATGTTGAGGCGGCGTTTAACCACACGATGACGTCAAGGGTTGGCATATTCTGAGATCGAGCGTTTGCTGGGCATGGTGTCAATAAAAGCTTTTCTTTGACTAACAAGGAAGTTTTCAGCTCCGAAACTTACAGGATATTCTTATATCGCGATGAACTTTTATATATCAAAGGCTGAATGAAAAGTTGATTTCTCAATTCATGACCCCTTTAATACATCTCTATTGGTTTAAGGATATTTTTCTTTACCTTCTTTGTACAAATGTAAAATCTAGATGAGTGCCACTGCATTAAAAACTGTATATGAATACTACCTAAGGTAAACACATGCAACATAACTGCGGAGTAACTAGTACTGATCCAAGCAGCAACTAGTGACGTTTTTCCCACAGAGATGAGCCAAAGCAAATATTATATTATTTTCATGATGCTAAACCTAAAACACCATTCAGTGCTTGTACAAAACAGTATAGGTTAAAAGCAACAAAGCAATGTCAGATGAACAAAAGAACTTCTTGATATTCATAGCAAACATTTATCTTGTCTCTCCGTCTTTTCTAGAGGGACAAACGTGACAGAGAGCACATGCTACCTGTCACAGCATACGGTGAACTCCCTGAGCGTGGCCTTAGAGCCATGTGACATCTCATGGTCTCACAGTCCCAGCACATCAGGCAGCAGGAGATGTGAGGGTGACAGCGACTTTGACACGCTATGTACAGCTGCTAGGGGCAAATTACTACACTGCCAAGATCCTTCTTCCTCTAGCTTCCAGCCAGAGGTTTCTGACCTGTACTTAAAACACGAAATTCACTGTCCAGCATCCATCTGATAGTCTGAGGAGGCTCGACCACAGTGAAACAATTATAATTCTACAGGGAAAGAAACACCAATGCACTGCTGTTGCTTTCTGCATAACTGGTACCAGGTGCGTACATGCTGAGCAATTCTTTAAGACATCGGCCTGGGCTCTGTTTAGCTCTTTGAGTCAGCAGGGTTTTGCCCTCCCCTGGCTCAGGAATATGACCATAACAGCCTTTTGTAATCATTTAGTCATGAGGTAGTGTCAGTCAAACAGAATCACCTCCAAAAGCCAAGACGCTTTTCATGTAGAAACCATACTGGAGCTTTTGAAGAGCTTGGACACTCATCAGAGCTGAAATTTCAAAGCTCAAAAACACATCTGTTGGTGGAAAGAGGATCTAATAAAGCAGCTTGCAGTAACACGACCAAATTATGTGTTCTGCAAATGCATTTATCCCTACTGATCGCAGTTCAGATGCATATTTGGGTCAAAGACATGATTCTTATTTTTTAATTTATTAAAAAAAAAAAAACATGCAATTCATACATGCTATAAGTTGAATACACCTCTTTTATTATGAGCATATTTTTAGCTTCTGAATTAAAATTCATTTTGACATAAAAAGTAAAAAAAAAAGGTGATATAACTATTCCGTTAATATATTGCAAAGGGGTAAAAAAAATCATTAAATAAAAATTTTGAAAAACAAAGTAGCTTGAAAATCTTATTTCTTTGGGGAAAAAAAAACTTTTGTCAAAGCACGTCATGTGGTATAACTAAAATGCTGAAAAAAACAGGATATTATATCAGAGAGAAAAGATGACCCTCATAACTATGTAAATGAAAATAATTTGTTTAAAATATTAGATAATTGACAAGGCAGTTATTGTAAATGGCATGTTGTAATATGTCATGTTTCAAAAAACTTGATATTTAGGAACTATTTCATGATTAATTATATAATATCATATATCAATCATATAATATAATAAATATAGTATAATAATAATATAATATAATAATTCAAATATTAAAAAAAATGTTCTTGAAAATAGTTGTGCTGTACACTACACAAAGTGTAAGGAAAATATGTAAATACATTTTACTTACACCACATGACATTTCTTAGTAAATTTAAACATCTTGAAACTAAAATATACAAATGAAACCAACATGAAGAGTTTAATACAACAATCTCACACACTGCGTGTGCTGGCAAATGGCACATGAACACGCTGGCAGATGCATATTTCCCCCCAGATACCTGCTGCTTATTGTTATCAGCTACAACTAGTCCTGGCACAGGCACAGTGGATAAATCTCTCCATACAGGGCTCATGCTGTAGAAACCCCCTGGCCTGAAGCTTATTGGGGGGCCTATAGCCAAAATTATGTTTTAGACTGTCTATAAGCTGCAGGGCAAACGATAAGGTTTTCAGGCTTGGCTTTGCATAGCCTGATTTGCATTTAAAGGCCCTTAAGTAATCTGCAGGCTTATTTAAACCTCAATAAGACACAAGGCGGGGAAAAAACAGATCCACTTCCAGTGTTTTCCCATGGTAGCACAAATCCCTCCCTCTGATCAGCTGGTGCATGCTGTGCCCTGGCACACGCAGCGCTTGTGTATTGTCAATGGCTTTTAATTGACTGAGAATTATTTTTCCACAGCGTTTAAACAAAACCTCAGCACAGGGACAAAAAGCTGCAGCCCAAGAAATTTCAAAGCATAAACATACACAAAATATGCAAGACGATGCATTTTAAAGACAAAGGCCAAAAGAGACATCGAGTTACTTTACTAAAGCAAAGGCTTAGAGGATGGGTTTTCGCACTGGCACTGCTGTTGTTTGGTTGCAGTGCAGCTTTTCACACATACAAATGCATATGGTGACAACAGCACAACAGAATGTGTTATCAGGTCATTGAAAAGCATTTTCTCTGGTGACTATGATCCAGACAATGGAATAAACCATGAGGCTTTTCAAAAAGCCCTAATGTATCTTCTTCACGCATGACACTTTAAAGTTTTCAGATTTTTCTCGCCCTTACACTGGTGTTCAAAACTAATCAATGAACAGCAGTCTACTGCAACAACATGCATGTACTGTGGATGAAATCTTCTCTATTTTTCTGCTCAGCTAGTTCTACTTTCAGACATGAAGATACATTCAGACTGCTCCTATGTTGCTTCCTATATGTCTGGAAGGTATATGAAAGATTAAATCCCATTGTTCCGTCTGAATGTATGTAATTTCGTATGACAAACACCAGTCCTGCAGGGATGTTCCCTTCATTAATACTTGACAACGTTTCTGTCGTTCCAGAGAAGAGTTGCGTTGTGCAAGTGGTGGAAAGTGACCCAGATTCAATCTTTACTCTGATGCTTTTAACACAGTGCAACACCTGTGATGCAATATTTAACCCTGAGCATTACAAGGACAGCATGACCAGACGTAACAGTTGGTTGCACAGAATCCAGAAGGGGAATTTGATCAAAAACCATCACTGGGAATGCTTTAGTAGGACAATGTTCTTAGGGAAGTTATTTACATGTTTCTTCAAATGTAAACTGCTCTGTGGTGGAATCAAATGGAAATTTCACATTCAGTCTCTTGAGTAATACTTCCGATATATGCAACGCATGTCAATCTGTTGCAGGCACATGACATACTAGTTTATTGTAGCTGTGTATTTTTACCTCACATATTCCAGTATATTCTTATATGCAGGGATTTTTTTCAGTCAGGGTGCCCATGCTGACCCCTGTTCACCGCCAAAAGCGCCAGCATGTGAGCATCAGAACTGGACCACAGAGCAATGGAAGGAGGTGGCCTGGTGTGATGAATCATGTTTTCTTTTACATCATGTGGATGGCCTGGTGCGTGTGCGTCGGCTTACCTGGGGAACACATGGCACCAGGATGCACTATGGGAAGAAGGCAAGCCGGCAGAGGCAGTGTGATGCTTTGGGCAATGTTCTGCTTGGAAACCTTGGGTCCTGCCATCCATGTGGATGTTACTTTGACACGTACCACCTACCTAAGCATTGTTGCAGACCATGTACACCCTTTCATGGAAACGGTATTCCCTGGTGGCTGTGGCCTCTTTCAGCAGGATAATGTGCCCTGCCACAAAGCAAAAAACGGCTCAGGAATGGTTTGAGGAGCACAACAGCAAGTTTGAGGTGTAGACTTGGCCTCCAAATTCCCCAGATCTCAATCCAATCGAGCATCTTAGGATTTGCTGAACAAACAAGTCCGATCTATAGCGGCCCCACCTTGCAACTTACATGACTTAAAGGATCTGCTGCTAACATCTTGGTGCCAGATACCACAGCACACCTTCAGGGGTCTAGTGGAGTCCATGCCTCAATGGGTCAGGGCTGTTTTGGCAGCAAAATAGGGACAAACACAATATTAGTCATAATGTTATGCCTGATCGGTGTACATACATACATAAACACACATATATACACATATATACACTCACCTAAAGGATTATTAGGAACACCATACTAATACTGTGTTTGACCCCCTTTCGCCTTCAGAACTGCCTTAATTCTACGTGGCATTGATTCAACAAGGTGCTGAAAGCATTCTTTAGAAATGTTGGCCCATATTGATAGGATAGCATCTTGCAGTTGATGGAGATTTGTGGGATGCACATCCAGGGCACGAAGCTCCCGTTCCACCACATCCCAAAGATGCTCTATTGGGTTGAGATCTGGTGACTGTGGGGGCCATTTTAGTACAGTGAACTCATTGTCATGTTCAAGAAACCAATTTGAAATGATTGGAGCTTTGTGACATGGTGCATTATCCTGCTGGAAGTAGCCATCAGAGGATGGGTACATGGTGGTCATAAAGGGATGGACATGGTCAGAAACAATGCTCAGGTAGGCCGTGGCATTTAAACGATGCCCAATTGGCACTAAGGGGCCTAAAGTGTGCCAAGAAAACATCCCCCACACCATTACACCACCACCACCAGCCTGCACAGTGGTAACAAGGCATGATGGATCCATGTTCTCATTCTGTTTACGCCAAATTCTGACTCTACCATCTGAATGTCTCAACAGAAATCGAGACTCATCAGACCAGGCAACATTTTTCCAGTCTTCAACTGTCCAATTTTGGTGAGCTCGTGCAAATTGTAGCCTCTTTTTCCTATTTGTAGTGGAGATGAGTGGTACCCGGTGGGGTCTTCTGCTGTTGTAGCCCATCCGCCTCAAGGTTGTGCGTGTTGTGGCTTCACAAATGCTTTGCTGCATACCTCGGTTGTAACGAGTGGTTATTTCAGTCAAAGTTGCTCTTCTATCATCTTGAATCAGTTGGCCCATTCTCCTCTGACCTCTAGCATCAACAAGGCATTTTCGCCCACAGGACTGCCGCATACTGGATGTTTTTCCCTTTTCACACCATTCTTTGTAAACTCTAGAAATGGTTGTGCGTGAAAATCCCAGTAACTGAGCAGATTGTGAAATACTCAGACCGGCCCGTCTGGCACCAACAACCATGCCACGCTCAAAATTGCTTAAATAACCTTTCTTTCCCATTCTGACATTCAGTTTGGAGTTCAGGAGATTGTCTTGACCAGGACCACACCCCTAAATGCATTGAAGCAACTGCCATGTGATTGGTTGATTAGATAATTGCATTAATGAGAAATTGAACAGGTGTTCCTAATAATCCTTTAGGTGAGTGTATATATATATATATATATATATAAAAAATACAAATGTATTTGTGGAGCTGTCAAAGTGAACATGAAAACTATATGGGTCAATGGCATGACGTGCATATTTTTGTGTCCAGGTGCATTATTTCCTTTTAAAATAATTTAATAAATTCATGACATACATCACTTTATTCTATAAAACATATTTAGTTTGAATTCATTTTTAGTACATTTAAATAATACATATGTTATGATTTGTTTAAACCCCCAAAATGTCAGATGGTGAAACTGTCCGAACAAATGAACAGACTAAGAAAACTATTTAAAATGGTGTCTTAATACAAAATTTAAAACAGAATACTATGGCATCATTTTAGGTTTGAAACCGTTCATATAAACACGTTTTATAAATATCAGTAGTTTTAAAGCTGTTGAGATAATTGAAAAACTTTTGTCCAGCAATATGTATATTCTCAAATGTCAGGGTGGCACAACTGCAAAAATGGCTCTTTTATTATGGACGGACAAGGTAATAACAGTGAACATGATAATGCATCATCCAGAGGACCCCAACTGATCCTTGTGGCAGAATGAAAAGGTTTGTAGATCTCTCTCAAATACTGGTAAAAACTGCTAATTAGGGCTGGGCGATATGGCCAAAAAAATCATATCTCGGTATTTTTTGGTTGAATGGCGATACACGGTATATATCCCGGTATTTTCTACGTTTTTCTATTTGGATAAAAAAAAAAATCTGTATAAAAAAAAAAAAAAAATTTTATTTCACATCCTGCCCAGTGATGTCCTAAAAACAATGTTGATATTGAAGGCTATAAACAAATACAGTGAATGTAATGTAGGCTATGCAATATATTATGTGCAAAAAGGGAGTTTACAATGTAAAAACAAAATTAATAATTTATTATTACTGCATTCCTTACAAAAAAAAAAGGAATACACTACTGACATATTAATTTGACAAATATTACTTTTGTCAAACCAAATAATGTGGTACAAACAACATGCTAAAAAATAACTATCATGAGTTATAGGACTCCTGTGTCTAGGACAATAAGTCTCTTAAAATATCAGATAATTGATATTATTGTAAAAGGTATGTTGTAAATTGTCATGTGGTATGATAATTCATTCTGGTTTCTAAAGACATGAGATTAATTGTTCTGTTGAGAGATTAATTTTTTTTATTCTGTTCACAGCCCTAGTTAACAAAAAAAATGCATATAGTTTTGAGAAAAGCACGTATCTACCTGTACAGTAGGTGTTAATGACATCTGACACATTTGTATATTCCTAATAATAATAATAATCAGCACAATGACAACATACAAGCCAATTATTTAATTTTGGAAACATCATGTCATATTTAGGACTGCCCTGGGTATGTGAGGTGAGAGATCACTGTATTATGCCATAAAGGGTGTATATCAGATGTAAATTCAATGAATACGCAACATTAATCAATAAAAGTTTAAATTAAATTGAAATGAATAATTGAGAGCAGTGGCTGTCAGGCAATAAAATAAAATAAATAAAATTTGACCTATTCTGAATTACATTAGCAAGACTGTCTTATTAGTGGTGTTTGCTTACCCAAGCATTACTATTGCTCAGTTTTTATGGGTTAGGGATTTCAACAACCTAATCCTATTAAATTTTTCAAAGTGATCAGACTTACAATTTTCACCTGCAGCAGACAGTAAAGAGTGTGAAAAATCCCGTAAATTACACTGACATTCTGATCCCTTCCCTAGATATGGCTCAGATCCCTCCATCAGAGACTTGGCTTCTTTTGAATTGGTCCAGTAAGCAACCACCCAGTACAGCAACAATTTTGATACGCGTGGAAGAACAGGATCCAGAACAGGAAGACAAACATTTTCATTTACCAAATATATGTCTAAAGAAATGCACAGCACTTTTGGTTCTCTCTCTTGGTTAATATATACTTTTATTTGGGTAGAATTACCAGACTGCCAATCTGAATTTGAAAAAAAAAAAAAAAAAAAAAAAAAAAAATCCCATCTCATATGCGCGCACACACATTGAAACTACCAGAGCTTCTAGTCACACTTAAGTCTTTCCTTGCTCACTCTTCCATGCTGTAAGCTCTCTACGCACTAAACAACCATTTGGAGCATCTAAATGGCTGACTGCTCCACAGAACTCTGCCCACAGGGATACAGGCAGGGTGACACTTGACGAGAACGTAATTGCTGCAGTTGCGTGCTGACTGACAAGGTGGACTACTTCACAAAAGGCAATAAAATATGCTTGAGATACCAACGGCAATACGTTAGTGACACTGTGTGGCTTTCTTTTTTTGTTGGACGTTTATTTCCCTTTTGAAAGACAGATTGTTAAATCCAATCACTTAATTCTATCTAGCTACAGTTCTGGAAAAGTTTTGTCTCTTGTACTTTTGCTTTATTTGACATATGATGGATGAGAGTCACAGGAAATTATCGGGGGCATGGCAAAAGTCTCGTTGCAGGTAGGGCTCAAACCTGCATTACCTGAATGAGCACCAAGGCTCAACATATAAAGAAAATGTGGATCCACCATTCCATGGCTCCTGGAAACCTTTTAGAAAGAGGTTTGGAGTCATTTACATTATTCTCTAAAAAAGCCACAGACATTAACTTAAGACATAAGGCCCATTCACACCAAGAACGATAACTATAAAGATAACTATAACGATATTAGTGTCCACACCAGCAGACGATATTGTTCTGTTTTTTTTCTATGAACGTGCTGCAGTTTTGTCGTCTGATGCTTTAAATGCTCAAGCTCTTTATAGCAGGATGGATTCTGATTGGTTGCCAATGTTTTTATCATTCATCAGCTTAAAAAAATAAAACCTGAAATCCTTAAAGTGATTCCACCGATATTGTTTCTCAGTGCTGTTATCGTTATAGTTCTGGTGTGGACTCTGCTATTCTTTTATAATTAATTATTTTTAGAACTGTGTCTTTATCATTATCTTTATAGTTATTGTTCTTGGTGTGAATGGGTCTATAGACTATAAAAACTATATTTCATACATTACCATTCAAATGTGTCGGGACAGTAAGCTTTTTTTAAAAAGTAATTAATTTTATTCAGTAAGATTGCATTTATAATGTTACAAAGATTTCTATTTTAAATAAGTGTTGTTCTTCTCAACTTTCTATTCATCAGCTAATTCTGAAAAGAGTGTGTGAGTGTGAGTGTGAGTGTGAGTGTGAGTGTGAGTGTGAGTGTGAGTGTGAGTGTGAGTGTGAGTGTGAGTGTGAGTGTGAGAGTGTGTGTGTGTGTGTGTGTGTGTGTGTGTGTGTGTGTGTGTGTGTGTGTGTGTGTGTGTGTGTGTGTGTGTGTGTGTGTGTGTGTGGCACAACTGTTTTCAACATTCATAAAAAGAGATGTTTCTTGAGCACCAAATCAGCATATTAATGATTTCTGCAGGATTGTTTGACACTGATGACTGGAGTAATGATGCTGAAAATTCAGCCTTGCCATCCCAGGAATAAATTACATCTTAAAACGGTTGTTTAAAATTGTAATCAGATTTCACAATATTACTATTTTATTGTATTTTGACCAATTAAATGCTTCTTACCAACCCCACACTTTTGAAAAGTAATGTACGCAATTATAACTTGAAAAATATATTAAAAATATCAATACACTTTTTACGTATTCTGCAAAGACACAAATCCTGATGAATAAGAAAAACAACCTGATATCTTAGAGAACTAGATGTAAGCCCTTCAAACTCTTCAAGGCATTTTGGTTTGGCATTGATGTCGTTGCATGCCAAAAGAATTAGAGATTTCCCTTTGAGGTCACACCAGGTGAACAAGCTCGGTGAATTCAGAGCTCTCGCTGTGTGCAGAGCACAACTGAACATTTTCATCTCATCAGGTGCACGATTTGGGATTCAGGTCATGGCGTGCATTCCCAGATGTGTGCTTTGAGTGACAGATCAGAACAGCGACATTCAGTGAAACATGCGTTTAAACATATACTCCACGGTCTCTAACTCTGCTGATTAAAGAAAATATTTTGGGAAGAGATTCTCCTTCCCTTCCAAAACTAGTAACACAGGGTTTATCTTGCCTGCAATTGTTGCTGCGGAATACGGCCAATTTTGGTGAGAGAACGCAAAAACACAGGCCGATTTTCATCTCTGCATTTTGTATTGCCACTTTATGGTGATATCAGTGATAATGTAGCAATATAGCTGCCTCCCGAGAAGCTAAAAAAGCAGCTTTTACAGGGGGTGGGAAGGGGGTATTTTCACTTGTAATTGAGGTAGCTTTCATCTTGGCTGACAAGGGGAGCAGTAAGAAAGGGAGAGAACCAAGTGGGAGCTATCACTTCCCCTATTTCCTGGCCCCAGACAAAGCCAGCCAACCCACTGAAGATGATGTATTTCTGATCAAAGAGCTAGAGAGTTGTCAGCAGCCCCGGCTAGCTCAGCAACCTGATTGCTCCTGGATAGATTTGTCCCTTTGATCAGAGAATATTCTGACTGCAGGCACTGTTTATGCACTGAGACGAGAGGAGGAGGAGGAGGAGGAGGGGAGAAGAATCCAACAATATGAGGCGAGAGGAACAGATAGTACACGAGAGAGCAAGTGCACGCTTAAGGGTACTTTGCAGAGGGACTGCGTCTGGCTTATATTTGTTATAATTAGTTTCAGCTAATTAGATAACGCTATCTAACACATCCTCAGTCCCGAGCACAATGCTCTGTTATTTTTCTTCCTTCAGCACTTTCGGTCCCGGTCAGCATTTAGCTGCTTTAAAACACTGAGTATTGCAAGTCATAGTTTAGACCATGTGATCAGCACATAAACTATGAACGTCCATTTTAATAATGTAAGAGGAATTACATACTCAAAACAACAAATGAACAGATTACTAGCCAAAATGTTGGAAATAAGGACGTAAATAGAGTTACACAGCCGATGAATGAGACCACATTTGGCCGATAACTGATATAATGGATGTGGCAGAAATATTTATGTTTTTAAATGTTTGAATTAAGTGGAAAAAAAATGTCTAATGTATTACAAATGCATAATGTGAGCTTAGCACCATCTCTCTGCATTTGAGATTGGAGTTAATGTAAACTTCTAATTTCCGTTCCATTTGATATATTAACAAGCAACCAATACTGTAATATTTGTGGACCATTCAAAAGTTTGGGGTCGGTATGATTATTTTCATGTTTTTGAAAAAAAAAAGACTCTTCTGCTCACCAAAGCTGCATTTATTTGATGAAAAATACAGTAATGTGAAATATTACAATTTAAAATGTTTTCTATTCGAATATATTTAAACATTTTATTTATTCATGTGATGGCAAAGCTGAATTTTCAGTATAATTCCTCCAGTCTTCAGTGTCACATGATCCTTCAGAAATAATTCTAATATGCTGATGTGCTGCTCAAGAAACATTTCTTATTATCATCAATGATGAAAACAGTTGTGCTGATTATTTAATGCATTCTTGCTGAATAAAAGTATTAATTTCATTAAAAAAAAACTGACATTAAGCTTATGAGCAATATAGTGTATGTTTTTGCAATCATCTTATTAAAATCAAGTCACAAAATCTTATCAAGTGTGTTTAAGAATTACAAACTGTTGTCTTTGATTACTACTCACCCTTTCTGACAATTATTCAGCAAATCCAGCCACTCTTTTCTCTAGTTATCAGTATCGCCGTCAGTGGTCATCTATTACAACAACGTATCCAATTTTGTTCTAGCATGCAGAATTACCTAGTTAGGAGATGCGCTAAGTTCTGACTTGGAAAACACTTTACATCTTTATTCATCAGGGAGGGAAATATAGCAACAATCATCTCTTCTCAGAACCCATAAAAGGAACAGATTACCAATTATGCACATTAATTAGCCAAGACATTTGCTGAGTCTTGTTAAACTTTCGCAGTGTTTATGTAATTCTAAATTGTCATGGACAGTGTGGCTTACCGCAGTCAGACAGCCATACATGTATTCTACTCTGGACATCTGTCTGCTTGCGCCAAACGACATGTTGTAAAAACATCCACAAGCATAACAATTTATGTAGACAATATTAATCAGACTAAAAGATCTGTTTTTTACCACGCTAAATCTTTTTTTTTTTTTTGAATAACCACTGTCCCCAGTGGCAGCAATGCTGCAACAGCTACTTTTAAAAGAAATAGACATGCATTTCCTGAAGGGAATACCAGTGCTTGCAATTTAGGTTTTTGTAAAAATATGATACTGAAGAGTGCTTTGATGCTTTAAACCCATATATAGAAAAAACAAGGAAGAAAGACTAAATGCAAAATAGAGTAAAAAAAATAATTTGTTATGTAAATACATGTAAAGTAAGAAAAGACCAATTAAACTTCAGTATGCAAATCTTATAAAATCACATCATCGCTTACAGTTAAATTTGAATGTTAAAGCATTCTATAAGTGTTGAGCCCTGTTCAGACAATGAACAATAACTATAAATATAACTACAATAACTAGGCTATACTAGTGTCCACACCAACAGAAGACATCATTCTGTTTATTATGAGCGCACGCCGCACAAGGATTTAAGGATTTAAACACTCAAGTTCTTTAAAGCTAGGTGGATTGGTTTTCATTTGAAATGTTTTTATAGTTAATCAGCTGAAAAACAATATTCTTAAAGAGATTTCAACTATATCGTTCCTCTGTGACATTATCGTTATAGTTGTAGTGTGGACTTGCTTATTCTCATAGAATTAACAATTATTAAAACTTTGTTATTTTTACCCTTGGTGTGAACAGGCCTTAAAGCTGGGTGCACACAATCCTTTACAACTGCTGCCTGTCCGACTGTACGAACATGATGCAATGTCACACTGTAAGATCTCAGTTGTCTTTAATGTCAGATTGTACGACAGTCAAGATGTGTTAAAACGGAGGCACGCAAGAAGGCTTGTCCGGAGTTTTACATCAATCCGTGACACGTTTGGCTATGGTGAGTTGCATTTACATGCAGGATTGAAATGGTGGCTAGCAAACAATCTCTAGTGTTAATTTTGATCATGGCTTCATTGGCTTGTCTTGAAAATAAAAATGGAAAAAGGTGAAGATTATGTGTGTAAAGCAAGTGGTGGTTTGTTGTTGTCGCACTAATTGTGTCAACAGGTTCTCCTATTGGTTTTTGATTTGGCGGTTGTCGTAGGAGAAGCTACACTGCAGGGCTTGCGCCTCGAAACTGAGACAGTTTGAGGCTGTCTACACTGCACGTGACAAAGTGACCTTTGCAAATCCATTTGTTCTTCATGTCAGAAGTATTGCGAGTGCTTGAAGTACTTCAGAAATAGATTGGGGCATCAGTTTACTGTCGGGGATTTGTCGTGTTGCGTCGCGCCATGCAGCATCCAGTGTAGACAGCATTGGCGTGACACGACAAAATCCTGACAAATTCAATGGTCGCGTCCGATATAGACAGTGTGTGAGGTAAAATTTGATCGCAATGGTCATTAATCAACTGTCGACAAACATGTCAAATTACAGATCAAAGACTACAGATTTTGGTTAAGGATCAGAGGAATATTTTAGGATGCGCAAAAGTTGTCTCAGACAGCCAAATCGTGGTCAAAATCATACAGTGTGCACCCAGATTAAGGCTAGTCAATCGTCTTTTCAAACTTTAGTCTAAATAACCTTTTAAAAACATAATAAAAATAATAATCAAATAATCAATAAAATACAATTATTAACTTTTTTAAATAAAATAATGGCATTTTTTAATCATTAAAAATTTTTGAGGTTGACAACAAACACATCGCTAAATACAGCTATTCAGCATAGTTAAAAATATTATAATAATTTATAATTTCTGAACACTGACTCTCAGTCTTTATTCACCTTTTTCTCATGGTTTCTCAAAAGAATTCATAAAAGTATAGAATAAAATAGCGTAGTTCTAATAGGGGCACATTGTAACGCAGTGTTACAACGCACCCCACCTGCACAACTGGGATTTAACCCCGGCTCGTGTCTTCTGCTGGTTAGATCAGCATTAAAGAACTATCTCAACTGTTAAATAACAGATATAAGATTAAAATAATATCAGATTTGTATTATTTTAAATAAACACAAAAAACAGAGATGAAAAATAAACTTAAGTAAGAAATTTACTTTTGCTATGGTTAAATAAATGTTCAGTGATATCTTCCAAAGATTTTTTAATTTTGGCACAATTTTCACTCTAAATAATGTTGATATGGCAACTAGTAAATACACTAAGTTTTGTCATCCTGGCATGTGTGGAAAGTTTTAAACCGTGTGTTACAACTAACCCCGCGTTAAGTTGTGCCCTGCTCTCCCCTAGCACACAAGACTGTCTTTATCAATGAAACAAAGTTTGAATGGATTCTTTGCGTTATAGTATATCCATAAAGTTGAATTCAATTGCAGAAAAGTGTGTAGAAAAATAAATAGTGAAAGCACTGAAAAAAAAAAAAAATGGAAGAAACCAGGCCCTTGAAATGTTTTTTTTTTTCTGTATTTCACCCATGAAAAAAAGACTGTTCACGCTTATAGCAACTTTTTGTCTAGCATGTAAATGTTGTCTATGCCATATCTAGAAGAAAGTTGTTTTTTTTTTACTCGTCATCTTTCATTATTGGTAGCTTGATACTATTTTCAGCATCATGGCATGCTAGAAATACAGACAGTGATTATGTAAGCCCTGCTTAGCATATGTGACGGCTAGATTTGGGTCAAACAGTGATGCAGAATCCAGGTCATTTCTGACAGCTGATGAAAACCGAACTCATCTGTGCTGTTGTAATGATGTATTTATGAGTAGGAAGGGATCTCTGGGTAGAGGGGGCCGAGCACAAATCTCTCAGTAATGACAGATTACTTCCACTAGTGTGTGTGTGCATTTCCAAGTCCTCTCAGCCTCTGTTGTTTCTTTTCTGCTTTACCTGCCAGCCAAACCTTTCATATCCCTGTGCAGGTTGGGGGGTGCTTAAATGTTGCAT
The DNA here is from genome assembly GCA_039654105.1 of Coreius guichenoti. Classification (NCBI taxonomy): domain Eukaryota; kingdom Metazoa; phylum Chordata; class Actinopteri; order Cypriniformes; family Gobionidae; genus Coreius; species Coreius guichenoti. The sequence goes on along the minus strand of CM077177.1, from coordinate 26,447,437 downwards.
TATTAATATATGAATCACTCTTCAGAAAAGAAAACATGTATGATTTACCCACAGGGCAGTTCTCAAAAGGCTGGTCTATGTATCAAAGGACTACACAGTCTTCAATCCAGGGCCATTTTGTACTGAGATTTATAGACAGTTTTGTTCTGATTGACATGTTGAGTCTTTCATGCGCATACCATCTGATGGGTGCTGGTTTCCCACAAAACATACACAGGTAGTAGGCTGATATATGACTGAACAATACACTGAGGTCAATGACAAATAAGAGTGTCCTGATTTAAAAAAAAAAATGTGCAGGGGTCATTGACAAATAAGAGTGTCCATAAAAAAAAAAAAAAAAAAAAATATAATTAAATATTTTTTGTATTCATGTTGGTTTTCATATTGTTAGGAGCTTCATAATCTTGTCATTAAAAAGGTCAAATTCCACATTCAGGGGTCTTCTGCTATAACTGTTGGTCACCAGTGTTGGGGAAAGTTACTTTTAAAAAGTAATGGGTTACTATATTTAGTTACTCCTTAAAAAAGTAACTAATTGCATTACTTAATTACTTTTTTGCTTAGTATGGTTGAATTGGATCACCGAAGGTCAGCAGCAAAGACATTGGTTAATAAAGTGAGATTAAATACATAAAGTATATTTGTGTTAACATATTTAATTATTGCAGGTTTGTGTAATATTCAGAGTTGAGGAATATTAAATAAATTGTATTATTAGATGAATAGATCCATCATGTCATAATCAATAGTTAATTAATGATTTTCATATGAGTGTTTTAATAGCATACTACCAATTTTTCATATTATCATACATTAAATCTGAGAGCTACAATGTTAGCTTTATACAAATATTAGCTACAGTATAGCTGCTGTCATTCTCCAGAAACATCACAGTGCATTATTTAACACAAGTTTGCAGTGTCAACATTTTTATTTCTATCATGCGCTGAGGCCTCAACTCCACTTGTCCTTTTTGACAATTGATTTCCTCTTTGGCATTTACACCAAGGCAATTCATTCTTAGCATTTCAAATTTACATGTAATATACGTATCAGAATGGCCAAGGCCCATCACGTCACATATGGCTTTTGTTCACAAGTGTCAGCCAAACAAGGGAAATGTTACCGAAGGCATCCCGCTCCGCTCCAGCTAATCAAAGCCACTCAAAAGTTGCACGGCACCAGATCTGTCTCTGAAACCTGACATTTCTTGGTGAAGAAACACATTTAATACCGCCCTGTCTTCTGTTCGTGCCGTGTAAAGTTTAATGAGCACCTTTTGTGGCAGGGCATGAATAATGTATACATTACCCCACTTTAAAGCATACATGCCGCATGTGTCTTAAGAACGGACAGGAGGCGCAGTGATGGACTGGTGAAATTAAAAGCCTGAGGGGGAGGAGAAAAGTTAAAGGCTCCACATTACGGTCGATTGTGTCACCACGTCGGTTCCAATATAAGTGGGAAGATGGAAAAGATGTCCACCCACCCCCCTCCAGCCAAGTCATACCTCACCAAAGATGTTCGTTTACGGGCAAAACGAATGCACTGAAGGGTGAAGCTACAGCAGAGATATAGAGTTTCCCAAGGCACAGGAAAATACTTCCAAAGGCTTCTGTCTGGGCAAATGTTTCCAATATGAACCAATTTACTATTAAAGGAATAGTCCACTTATAACTCTTTTACTCTGACCATGTCCACACTAATATGTTTTTAGCTGAAAAATACTGTTTTCCCTCAAATAATTCACCAGAGACATTTTCAAAACACTTCCATCATCCACACAAAACTGGATAAAACAATCACTGGTTTACATTGGCTATAACTTGGATATACAAACTTTGCGACCATTAAATATTCGGTTCTGTATAGTATGAATGCGTGTAGTACGACTGTAATCTGGGCGTACATCCACCATGTTGTTTTTGTCATTTGACCTACAGTGGCAGTTCCGTCGCTTCACTGCCAATTCACATCTTCCTCTCCAGTGGCCTCATGGGATAGTAAAGTGTCCATCAGATGCACACTTCTTGCAGAAAGTAGTATTTAATTCGAGTACTTGTTTTCGCCTACTGTTTTATGAATACTACGAATTTGGATATACTCACTTTTCACCTACTATGTAGTGGGAAGTAGGCATATTCAGATGCAGGCAAGTTAATGCATATTTTCCATTATTTTGGATCTTTGTTGTTTTTGTATGTTGATGTCATCATGGTGATAACTAGGAACTGGGATTGTATATATGATCAGTGAGAGCCAATAACGGTATGTCAGTGGCATTGATTCCAAGTATGGGTATGGGTGGACACTAGAAATCAAAATGTTTAAAAACTTCTGTTTGTGGTGGAGGTGAAAGACATGCATAAATGTAGTGAAACCAAAATGTATACCCTCATGTTGTTTGAATGGAAAAAAACGTTTTTTAAAGATATTTCACATAGATATTTTTCCAAGATCAATGGGTTCATAGTTACCATAAGCTGTCAAGCTCCGAAAAGTACTAAAAAAACACTATTAAAAACCCCATAAAAATAAATTACCTTTGTTTTTAAAAAGACAAATAATTTAATAAACACATAAATGTATCCTCAAAAATAATATCTATTTTTGAAATGGATGAATACGTGAAAGTAATTTGGCATATTCAAATAACCCACATTTTTATATCAGTGCATCCCTAAAATAAGTTTATAGTGCTTTTTCATCACATTTGGAGTTTGATAGTCAGCGGTCACTACTGACGTTGTATAGGAAAAAAATAATAAAAGAATAAATAATTATGTGTGTTCCACTGAAAATGACAGCATATGGGTTTGGAATAACATACACTAAAGGTAAGTAAAGAACAAATTTTCCTTTTCAAACCACCTGGCCCTTTAAAATTATGTAAAATTATATATTATATTATTTTGCCCACACTAATACGTTTTCATTTGATCTTTTTCTCTCCATTTTGGCCTTCCGATCACACTGAGACAACGTTTTTGTCCTGCGAAAACGGAGCTTTTTTAAAACGCTTTCCCAAGTCGATAAATTTTAAAACGCTGTTTTTGCATTGTAGTGTGGACTGTGAAAACTGAGGTATTTAAAAAACTATGACATGTTTAGTCATGTGACGCATATTGAACTGATAGATTTGTGCGTTTATGCCGCTATTGCGCCTGTTATGTGATATATCCTTTCACACTGTTGCTAAAGATATGTTACTTTGTGCACTCTTCATATCGCAGTCCTGCAAAGATGACAGAAAATTTACTCACAATTGCTGTCATGTGGCAAAACATGAGATGATTCGACCTGGACGCATCAGTGAATGGTGAGATATTTTGCTAAATAAAATGATCCTGCCAGAATAATAGCATGAGAACTTTATTATGTCTGTATCATCTCAGGGAGCTTTTATGAGGTTTTACGCATTGCGCAATAAAGGTGAATTTACGCTTGAAAATGCTAGTGTGGACGGAGAGCATTTTGAAATAGAAAACGTTTTCAAATGTATCCGGAATAATGCAGACGTAGCCAATGTAACTCTGCAGGAAGATGGTGTACTGTACCCAGTCCTATGATAATGAATAATGTACTTTTGGAGAAAAGCCAAGTATACTAGGGGAAAAAAATCCAGAAATTGCTTATGTAATACATATGACCCAATGACAACGTGTGACCTAGATTTCCTAAAAGCCACAGTATACATTATCTGTAAGGTAATATGCTGATGTTTTCTTTTACGACCTTCAAAAAAGCAAAGATAAATAACACCTATAACTTCACAACACAGTCATCTCTCTCCATTTTTTATCCAGCAAACCTGCGCCATATGCGACAGCCCCTCACCCCTTTGATCATGTATAAGTGCAGCACTTCCCCCTTCCAATACATCCCTCCCTCCGCGCACATGGCTCACCTAAGCCGTCTGTCATCCAGCCCTGTAACCGCCTGCTCTGCTCACTAAATTAGATATCTCCTGAGCAAGTCCTGCTGCTCGACTGAGCCTTATTGAGGAGATTGGTGGGCCTCTATCTTCTGAAAGATCTTCCTCCTGTTGAATAAGCAATGCAGCGTCCTTCTGGCCTGCCCAGGGCACCCCTCATCCGTGTTCTCCTCCGCTCCCCACCCCCAGCAGATTGCCTTCCCAGCTACTCTCAGTCAGCGCAGCCATGCTGATGCACAAAGAGTGGATGGGCTTAGCCGCCGGGTGATGGATGCATTTTCATGGCCATCTCTGTTATCTCTCTCGAACAGGTCCCTGACTTCATTCTCTTCCTTTTTCTGCCCCTTCAACCCTCTCCGCCCCCAAGCCTTTTCTTTCGCCCCATTTTCTGAAGGTCAATCATTAATACAACTGTGCATTAGTGCTGACCTCATGAACCTTTAACCTAAAAGCCTCAAACTCGAATATTGAGCATTCGAACCCTTGTTTCAGTCTTCTCAGCTCAGGCTATATGCAGGGGCAAAGTCTTCAAGGTCAAGGACTGAATGACCTGGACCCCAAATAATGCGGAGGGGCCCCAACTCATCATCGTCTCCATGGACACGGTTCAGCAAGGCCCCATGCACTGATTGGCTATGCGGTGCATCTTCAAGTTAATCAATGAGCTTCACTCAATGGGAAAAACCATGAAAATCTATCAGTAACTGACACTTGGGGCCCCACTGCTTTTTCACTATTTAATCTATCTAATCGTGCCAAGTTCTTAGAAATTTATTTTTTTAATTAATATTTCATACAGTTTTGTATAAATGAAAAAAATGTTACGCTAAAAAATATCATGTGGTGTAACTATTATAAATATCATTACATTTTTGGGGATTCACACCACATGGCATTTTATAACCTGAACTAACCTGGCCTTATTAAATTACAGATATCTGAAATTAAGAGACTTATTTATTTTGCTGGTCGCAACACATGACTTGGCGCAGAGTCCCCCAAAAATATAATTTTTAATTCAGAAATTTAAAACATGCTAATCATCAAAGAGGTATAATCAAGTCATTGTATGCATGCATTTTATTTTCAATATATTTTTGAAGAAATTCTTTGAGTCATACACTGTAAAAAAATTAGATGATCAATAAGTTTTTACATTTTTTTTAAAAATGTTTTTACATTGCTTTAACTCATCAGAATAAGTTACGCAATTTTCAGCTTTTTCACAAGATTCAACTCATTTTTTAAAATCAGTTTAATTGTAATTTAAGTTGAAATGACAAACATCCAAGTTAATTGTACTTAAAAAAAAAAAAATTTCTTTTTACAGTGAGCAGTTGAACTCAGGGACCTCGAAGCTGAATCCCGGCAGCAGACTAAACACAATAAATGAGGTGGAAACACTACAAATAGTTTAACCAAGGTTGAACGTAGGTTAAAACATAAATTATCTAAAAAATCTTACTATCTAGAATACAATTATGCCACATAACTCTTTTCATAGTATTGGTGACATTTTGTTTTACGTGTCCTCATTTATTAATAGTGCGACAATACATTGGATTCTTAATTAGTCAACCAAAAGAGATCCCACAGTGTTATATTGTGTCTTAAAACAAAGAAATATGGACCTGGGGGCTTTCATTGTTTCAGCATTTTGAGAATAAAGAGTGTACAGAGCAGTGCCATCACAACCAAAGACTCAAAAACATACCAGAACACATTCATTCTGGACAAGCTTCTTCATCACAAGCAATGTTGTTTGGCCCCAAACAAAACCCTCCTTCATTCCAGCAAACTCAGCATTTCGGGCCTCCCTCTCACAGCTCCGGAGTTTCACCAGAGCCTTGATGTATCACGTATCTCTGTGTTTTTCCTGCATGGCTGTGTCTGAGAGCCAAGGGTCAAAGGGCGAAATAAAGCAGAAGCTTTAAAGTCTGACAGGGCCTTGAAAGTCAGAACTCACTGCTGTCCCTGCAGCCATACTTCTACAGAGGCCCCGTCCAACAAAGGTGCGGTTTGTTACAAACTCTAAAAAGAAAGAAAGAAAGAAAGAAAGAAAGAAAGAAAGAAAGAAAGAAAGAAAGAAAGAAAGAAAGAAAGAAAGAAAGAAAGAAAGAAAGAAAGAAAGAAAGAAAGAAAGAAAGAAAGAAAGGGAGGAAAAAAAAGATACATGAGAGAGGATTATGGGGGTTCTCTTGACCCTTTAAGCCACTGGAGAAGAAATGTTTTAAATTTTTACCAGCTGGACAAGTCTAGTTTACACTAGACGTCTGACGTGCTCTAAAAACACAGGAATAACATGAGTATTACTGCAGTGTGCTGGCCATCAACATGCTTACAACATACAGATCATAAATCACTTCTTTGGATCACACACCATTTATGAGTCAATATCAGCAAAAACCCCCGGACACCATGCATGCATGCATGCATACAGAGACTGACCTTAACCAGATTAAATCTATATGCCATGTTAAATCATTTACACTTGAGTCCAAAGCCAGATTTGCAATATTGCTTGAAACAGCATTTTTTTTTTCCCCTATTGAAAGATAGGCTATTTTTCATTTACAGCAGGAGATCGAGAAATGTAGGCTGTGCACTGTTTGCTAAACATATCATCAAATCTTGTAAAGACTGCTTAATATTTAAAGTCCTGGCTATCCGAGCTAATGGCACAGGGCAAGAATAAGCTATTATAAAGTCAATAGTTTTATTAAGACAAATGATGGCATGGAGAAGAGGTTATTCTGATTAGTGTGGTTCATGCTTTTTAAAGGGGCAGATGTACAATAACCTTTTATATCAGAAGAGCTTTTTTAAGCGTGCATTTCAACTCATTTCTTACTTTTAGTGGTTCAATTTACAAACAAATCTTTCTTTCGAATCAGTTCTAAACAATTTGTTTGAAATGATTCACAAAGTGTTTATAAACCATTTAATTTTGGAATGATAATTCAACATTTTTTGGAGAAATTAAACAAAAACTGTAGTGAAACAATAAATACAGCTTAAAATACTTTTCAAAGTATTTCAATATATGGTAAATTATTGGTATGCATTATGATTCAAAACTCAATTGAATTAGCCAGTCAGTTTGAACTAGTTAATTGAAACAAACTCTCTAAACAAACTGCTTCGAATTAATTGGAAAAACGGAAGGCGGTCCGGCGGAAGCTAGATATTTTACTTTATAACGTGTTAAATATGGATATTTTTCTAACAAAAACCCATCGATTCGCTTCAGAAGGTCTTTATTAACCCCCCGGAGCCGTGTGGATTACTTTTATAATGGATGGATACACTTTTTGGGCTGCAATTTACTGCCATTATAAAGCTTGGAAGAGCCAAGACATTTTTTAATATCCGATTGCATTCATCTGAAAGAAGAATGTCATATACACCTAGGATGGCTTGAGGGTGAGTAAATCATGGGGTAATTTTCATTTTTGGGTGAACTATCCCTTTAAAACATTTTGGCTGCTAACAACAGTAAAGTTCAGTCATGCAGACACTTTGGTAGCAATAAAACTGCATTCAGACAAATAATGTGACTTTTTAAATACAGTAAATTAGTGTTTTTACTGTGTTTTGTGAGTCCATCCAAGCCACTGAGACTGAAAGAGCATGAATCACCCAGCTGCCTCTCTTACAGTGAGTAAGCTTGATACAGCATATAGCCAAATCTGTAGACTAAACAGCACATTAGCATCTCCAAAAGCTTATGATGATGTAGGCGTTAATTGTTTTGACGCCCTAAATCTGGCAATAATCCTTATTAAACTCAACTTGCATGTGATTTAAAGAGCACACAAGCACATCTGGCTCACATCAGAGGTCATCATCTGCCAAAATAGCAACCGGCTGCTAAAACATGGGGTGTTGCTTGAGAAATTCAACACAGCAATCTACAACACTAAAGATCAACATACATTTATGAAGAATCCAACGTTTCTTATTTGTTTGCATATTTAAATCAAAGGTTAATTGTTTTATACACAAGTATGGTTTCACCTACTGAATAGATAAAAGCAGATCCAGAGGAGACGCTTCTATTGGACCATCTACTCTTGCCTTGCTTCTCTTTATTTTTGTAATTTTCCACAACGAAATTTACGGAGTCTTGGAGGGCAATTCCAAATCTTCAAAACAACACAGGCCTCTTTCTACTTTGGTATTTTCCCTCTAAAACACACGCTCGCATGCGCTCTGACACATTGACAGGCGGCAGGAGTCAATGCTGTGGTTGACCTCCATGGCCAGTGGTTTGGTTCACTGAGTGTGAGGCTCCACAACAAAGAGCAGCGAACTCAGCTGGCCTGACCTTCCGTACCTCTCCACTTCATATTTGGCCAACCAAGCAGGCAACACGAAAACAGAGCAAATGGACACAGAACAACCCACTTTTCACTTGCATGAGCTTTAATTGAGGTAGGGGCTACCTGATGTACTATAAGAGTACATTTACATGACAACAATGTACTAAAAACGGAAAAGTTTTTCCTTTGCATTTGCATAGAGACAACAACGTTGTTGAAACGATCCCCGTTCACACAGATCTGTGAAAACAACTAAAAGTGCTGTATTATGCATGCCAGGCCAGTAGTTGGCGATGTCACTTTGTAAAGAAATACCAAGTGCCCCATACAGTACGCACTCTTCTACAGAGTGGTGAATACAATCAAGATAAAGGTAAATAATGCATCTCTGCTGGTCGTAGTGGTGCACTTTGCTGGAGAAGCATTAATAAACTCAGTATCTTGAGCTACACAAACACAGTCCTAATCCACCATTGTTGTTTTGGTTGTCAAGTATTCGGGCATGCCTATAGACTGAACACATGCGTATGACTTCATTGTTTTAACAAATTCACGTTTTTGTCATTTACACGGAGACGATAACTGTATCGTTTTTAAAAACTTGCACTTTGAAACACGTTTTCAAAAGTTTCCGTTTTCAGGCCTCCAAAACACAGTTGTGTAAATGAACGGCCAAAAGGCATAAAAAGTTTTCCGTTTTTAGTGTCTAAGACAGGTTTTCAAATGCAATGCCAAAGACCACCAACTATGATTATTCATTTGAATAAAAACACATAAAAAGGTCAGCTATATATTTCAAACTATATAAAAAATTAGCATACAAATCTTGATATTATGCAAAATTATAGGGTAATAAAAATAAACTGGAAAAATTCTAGTTTCTATTAAATGTATGTATCCTTTATTTGTATTATTGATTCACCATTTTTTTTTTTTTTTTTTTACCAAAACACCAAAACCAAATTTAAAGTTTTAATTTAGACAATTTCTGTAAAATTAAATTTGGGTAATTGGACTCAGTATGCTGTTCAGGTTGTCATGTCGTAGTAAGGTTCTTTGGCAACGAGGCATGTCTTGATGTTTCAGCCAAACAAATTTTACATATTGCTGCTCCAGCATAATTTTGGTGGTGGCCATGGTGAAGTGTGTCCACACAGCTGACAGTAAAAACGCTTTTGGACTTTCTCAGTTTGTGTAAATCCACTTGGGGTTCAGAGTATTTATTTTTTCCCTCATTAATTTCACACGTGTAGTACAATTATGTGGTTTTGTTTCATTAATACAGTGTATACTTTTTTTCTTGATTTAACCCGAAAGAATGGAAGTGAAATGTGACAACATGCCCCGTAGGTGGGGTACATGTGAGGGGCACATTGTAACATGACCAAATGACAGCTTAAAATGTTATCTGATATAATAGAAAAAATATACAAGACAAACTAAAATATTTTGTCAATAAAATACAATTATTAACTTTTTCAAATAAATAAATGACATTTTTAATAATTAAAAATAAACTAATTTTTGAGTTTGACAACAAACAAACCGCAAAACAGCTATACAGCATAGTTAAAAACATAATAATTTATAATTTCTGAACATTGACTCAGTCTTTATTCACCTTTTTCTCATGGTTTCTCAGTAGAATTCATAAAAGTATAGAATATAATAACTTAGTTCTAATAGGGGCACATTGTAACGCAGTGTTACAACGCACCCCACCTGCACAACTGGGATTTAAACCCAGCTTGTGTCTTCTGCTGGTTAGATAAGCATTAAAGAACTCTCTCAACAGCTAAATAACAGATATAATATTAAAATAATATCAGATTTATCTAATTTTAAATAAGCACAAAAAACAGAGATGAAAAATTCACTTTTGCTATAGTTAAATAAATGTTCAGTGATATCTTCCAAAGATTTTTTAATTTTGGTGCAATTTTTTCTCTATATAGTATTGATATGTCAACTAGTAAATACACTAAGTTTCGTCATGCTGGCATGTGTGGAAAGTTTTAAACCATGTGTGTTACAAATAACCCCGCGTTAGGTTGTGCCCCGCTCACCCCTATATATATCAAAATCAAATCCAAAATATATGTATATACATTGGAACAAGAGTCTACAGAACAGTGATGACAAGAACATTTCATTAAGAAAAATAAATAAATTTAAAAACAATGTCTCAAATAAAAAATATGCATTGAGGTTCTAAGATAGAGTAAGTCGACATAAAAGCATTTTAGTAATTTGTCTATTCAAGCACTCGCCTGATAAATCAAGCACGTAATCAAATCAAAATATTTGAGAATATAAAACAACTGAACCTTGAAGTAGGTATGGACATCATAAATTGGCCATCGACAAAAGTGGTGGATGCACAATGAAAGAGCTAATTAGCATGCTACTGTTAGCAGCTCATGTTCGAAATCATCAACATTAACTAGCATAGCTAATGCTAACATCCTTGAAGTGGATAACAAATTTTCAGATGACCTACTATAGGCTCTGAATAAAACTTTTTTGGTTGCATTTAAGCTTGTGTTGACACTAGGAGCTTTTACAGAAAGGAGTAGGAATTCCTCCACAAACTTAAAGTGGATTTTCTCTGTCCAGCAAAGAAGTATGCAGCTCTCAAGGAAGGCCCACTTGATAAAACTTGAAAGAGTTTGAAAAAGACCCGTCAAAGAAATGCTCTAATAAATTGAGAGAACATTTGTTCTGCAGAATTTCAATTCAGGGAAACCTTGACGACTCCAACTCTACTGATTCCATGTCTTACTGTTGTTTTGTGTACATATAAAAGATTTGCCATGGTGCACCAAAGTAAACATTGGAAATTTGCCAAATATAAAATAATAAAGCTAGGTCTGTGGTGCTCCCATTAGAAAATGATACAATCCCCTTAGGATTGTAGAATTACCAGGCCTAATTTAATTATAAAAAAAAAAAAAAACTACACACTTCACATTTAATCAGTATATATTCAGGAGGGCCCATAATTTCCAATAATTACTTACAGTGATGAAAAACATTAAAACCGTATGAAAATAATACTCATGATACAAAATGATACAACAAATAATAATAATGATGATGATGATAATGACAAAAAGTGTTTTCAAAAGGCAGCTTGGGCCATGTTTTGTATTTCTGGATCCACTGATAGTTGATGAGCGGCCCACATCTGCATGGTCTGTCAGTTCTCTGACGGTCTGTGTGAGGTGGATGAAAGCCATGACCAAATAAACTGACAGAGCCAAACCTTTTCCTCCATTCACCTGCTCTCCTCTCAGCCTGAACCTACAGGCTCTCTCCCGTGTGTCTCTGTTTCAGTGCCAGAGCATTTGTATCAAATCACATAATACACGTATTGAGAAGGACTAGACCTCACAGACAAACTCTCTTGTACTGTCATTTGCTTGGATTCAGACCAGCGCCCATATGACTGGATAGAAAGGAGGAAAATCTGCACCCATATCCCAATACATGTATATAACTTCTGCACTTAAGTCCATTTGGGAATGTAACTTCTAGGTATGGCTGCACGATTAAATCAAAATTGCAGCATGGCTTAGTGCAATTATCAAATGGCAAAGGCTTTGATTTAATTAAATATAGTTTAATGAATTAATGAATGTAGTTTGTAGTAGAAAAGCTTGGTTTAATGTTTGAAAATGAAGAAATTTAGATTAATATTAGTATTGTAATTTTAGAGCTGTACTGTAACAAATTATTTTTATAGTCATTTTTTCAATACTCTATTTCACAATAAAAAAATATTACAAGAGTAATCTTTCTTATTCTGTTTTAACTTTTTATATAGTTTATATAGTTATGATATAATTAAAAAAAAAAAAAAAATTGGCCCAATACAGCCCTAACAAGAAAACACAGAGCTTTTCATATTAATAATTTAAATCACAAAATATGAATTATTTTCCCCCAGATTTTTCTTCCTGCTTCTAGGGTGTCATTTAAGAAATGCAGTTGTAGAAAGAGAAAAAGAAACAGACAGACAAGTCGAAAGTAGTAGCATTTCAGTAGAAAAATAATATCATCACAAATGAGATCGATTTTGTAGATACTCTACAGAAAAAATGATAGACAATGAGATTATCATGTTTGTATTCTTAAATTTAAAATGGCACTTCAATTATACCAACTTAATGTCTGTAACATATGCGGCGACATGCCTTAATACCTCTCTGCAACATAAAAACACATCTAGTGCCATTACAGCAGATTCAGCTGCATGCAACCCAGTTTACTGCTCAGCCTGCTGTTTTGTAGCATTTCAACCATTCAATTATGCTAATGTGAAGGTGTTAGTGCACAATGCTGAAAACATATCATTATTTAAGCCAACTTAGGTAAAGAGCACTACTCCTGGATCAGAGAAGTGAATGTCATTTCTCTGACGTAATGAAGAAAATGCTCAGGGAACATAGGGTGCTTAGTTTGAAGTAGTTTGAAAGCCTCTTGTACACCAAGTGCACGCATTCACTGTGGGGTTTTATAATGAGTTCCTCTCTTTTTGCTCATTCTAAGGGCACTGATAGGCACTGAATGCGGGCGAAATTGCTTTGGCAGGAGCCGATCCAGCTCTTGCCTTTCGTTCATTATTTGTTTCAGATCAGAGAGAGATGTGGAGAGTCTATAGATCACAGTGTAAGCTCTACATATGCGTCCCTCTATCTCCAAGGCACACAGACACAGAGAGAGCGCAATTTACTAAGGCTGCTCTGAAGGATCAACATCACTTCAAAGAGGCCCTGGCTGAGTGCGCTGCCGCGTACGCCAATGTGGGTCTTGTAAGTGTGGGTAAACACGAGGAGATCACAAGCCCTCTAATAGCAGCCTGGATCTGAAGAGGTCCCCACCTTCTGCCTGCCTTTTAAATGTCTTACAAGCTCGAGACACAGAAAGCTTCCGCTCTCATGTACATGAAGTACTTATATGCGCCATTACTCGGAGTGTGGGCAAAATGCACATGCAAACACCTAGGAATCACTGATAATACATTTTAATAAACATACAAGACTTATCTGGGGATGAGTCAGGATCGGTTTTTGACATAAATATATACACACACATCCATAACCATTCAAATGATTGGGGTCAGTAAGATTTTTTTTAAAGACATTACTTTTATTCAGCAAGGATAAATTAACTTTAAAATAAGACTTTACGCCATTACAAAAGTTTTATATTTCATATAAATGCTGTTCTTTTGAATCCTGAAAAAAAAGATCACATTTTCCACAAACATATTAAGCAGCACAACTGTTCTCAACATTGATACTAATAAGAAATGTTTGAGAAATGTTAGAAATTAAATAAATAAAATAATAATTGTTTTTAATGGCTGCTGAAAATTCAGCTTTGCCAGCATGGGAATGAATTACACTTTAAAATATATTTAAAAAAGAAAACAGTTTGAATTGCAGTAATATTTCACAGTATGTATTTTGATCATTCTTGCTGAGGAATAAGAGACTTCTTTAAATCTTACCGACCCCAAATTAAGTAGTGTATATATAAAAAGTGTATACTCTAGTAATGTATATACCAGGCATGCATGTATGGTTTATTTACTTAAGGCCTACATTTCTTATATTAATAAGAAATGGTGATATTACTTTTTCACTCTGACGTCACTATTTCTACAGTATAATTATCATCTAAATATAAATTTACAATCATACTACCATACACATTCCATAGACAAGGAGGCCGACCCTTGGCCTTGTCCTGTAAACTGTGCCTTTTTCAAAGGTCTATTTTCAACAAAATTAGTGGTGTAAAACTTGTTTTCAAATCAGTTTGGGCAAGTCTACCACATGTGCCACATAGAGAAGGAAAGTAATTTCTTCACTGATTAGCTTAATAAACCATCAAACAGTGGCTTAGATGCATATGCTGTGAAAAACAACCCTTGCTTGGATTGATAGCCTTGGATATGATGTTTCTTTCAAGCCATGCCACCTAATACACTTGACTACCCCCAAATCCCTGAGAGGAAGTCTAGTAAATAAACATCCACAACATTGCAGTTAACAGATTAATTTAGCACATCCAGCAAAAATAATGATCTTATAACACTTGCCTTTTGTTTCTTGTGTTATGTTGATCAGTATGTGGGAAATTCTGATAGGCTGATGCTCTCAGTTGCACTATAACCTTGTAAGAATCCAAAATGAGATGAATAACAGGCCTCAGAGTGGGTGGCAAAGCATTTCTCCATTACATACATCAAGGTTCTCAACCTAAAGACTCAGGAACACTGACATCTATTGGCTCAGAGGTTTAACTGCATGTGCTTAGGACAAACACTATTATGTGACCCTTTTTTGTGTCTTCCAATTCCATACGATTCACATTTACATTCCAATTCTTTCCAGAGAAATATATATATATATCTGTTCAAACTTTTGGGGTCAAAAAGATTTTTTTTAAGAAATTCACCAAGGATTCATTAAACTGATCAAAAGTGACAGTTATAATGTTACAAAAGATTTCTATTTCAAACAAATGCTGTTATTTAGAACTTTCTACTCATCAAAGAATCCTGGGAAAAAAATTATCACAGTTTCCATCAAAAGCAGCAACACTGTTTTGAACACTGATAATAATAAGAAATGTTTCTTGAGCACCAAAGGATCTGAAGGATAATGTGACACTGGAATAAGTTATACATTTTTAAGGAATATGTTTCATTTTAAAATAAATTCAAATAGAAAACAGTATATAAACACACTTACTTGAATGTATTATTTAAAAAATATATTTAATTTATTACATTTAAATAAAATGCTTATACGTTGTATGTACATACATTAAATTAGCAAGATATTGTCTTTTGAAGCTTCTGTAATCTGGCAGAACATTTTATATTCAAATAAAAAATGTTATGGAACATGATTTTTTCCATGCTGGATGCTACAAACCAGAATGGAGCCAGGTGGTGGAAAAAGTAAGTGGGATTTGTCAGGACAACAAAAGGATGACTGAAGTAGAGACTAATGAGAAGTACACCAAAGATAAAACAAGAGTCTCAGATATGCATCACCAGGTAAAGTAAATAAACACTGCAGATGGGACATTCGGAGTGAGAAAAGGGAGCGCTGACAATTATAGGTTTGTCAGAAGTTTGCTTTATTGACATTGATCTCCATCTGTGGGCTTTTTACACCAGTGGCTGGAAGTGAAGCACTAAAGCCATGGTCGTTCTTGAACATGACACCATCTATCCCTCCCTCCCAGCTGTGAGTGCCCCTCAGTGAGGGTACTGTGGCTCTGGCAAAACCCCCACCAGATGTTCCAGCTCTCAGGGGACTGATGGCAGGGTCTCCAATGAGGATAAGCAAATTGTCATTAGAGTCATTATGGCAAACGGGGCTTCATTTCCAAAGGCAGGTCACAAAGTTTGCGCTACGCTTTGTCTCACATGCCCACAGTGGGCGTTGATGGATTTGTTGCCCGTGAAAACAGAAGGCCAAAATGTCCTCCGCTGCTGTGCTGGACTCACTGTGATACTGTATAGGGCTGAGGCCGCTCTGAACATAAACAAAGCATTGCGGGCCTGCATGGTATACGAGAATTTGTGAATGCATTTCACACTTTTTGCTTTCTCTTTCACACACTTTGTCTTTTTAGTTTTTGATTAAAGTACTTTGCCTTAGCCTGCCTCACTCAGTGCCTCATGTATTAATAAGGATAAAAAAATACACTGAACACACAAATACTAGATAATAGTGACATGCACTAAAGCGTTAGGATTTTGGCTAATAGGACAGTAGAAATCAGCATAACGTTGCTGCCTACCTTTTGGAACAGCTTTCAAATCTGGAATGTATCTATTGTCAAATTTACATTGCAAAGGTGGCTTCTGAAATGTGTTTTTTTTTTACACAGACTGTTTAATGCTGCTCAAAGGTGGCATAAATGTATTTACACAACAAGTGTAACTGTATACTTTAGGGGATAAGGTGGGTCAGGAAGTCATAATCTAGTGTGGCTTTTATGCAGCATTGCGTCCTTACATTGAATTTTGAGCTGGCACAGAGTAGCCTTAAAGGGATAATTCTGTAAAAAAAATGAATTACTCACCCTCATGACGTTCCAAACCTGCAAGACTTTTGTTCATCTTTGGAACACAAATGAAGATCTTTTTGATGAAATCTGAGAGCTTTCTGTCTCTTTGTTAACAGCTACACAACTACCACTTTGACGCTTCAAAAAGTTCATAAAGAGATCGTAAAACTAATACATGTGAATTGAACGATTTAGTCCAAATTTTCTGAAGAGACACAATGGCTTTATATGCTGAACAGATTTAATTTAGGCTTTTATTCACATATCCTGTGTATATATATATATATATATATATATATGGCTGTGTAAAGCAAGGCCGTAACCATGTCTTAGACATTGAGGGGGACCAAAGTGGGTTTTTTTTTTTTTTTTTTTGCGTGGGGAAGTTGGGGGGGGGGGGGGGGGGGTATTGGTCTTATAGGTTTATTTAAAGGAATTAATTTATTAAGGGATTAAAAGGGATTTAAGGGAATAAAGAAAAAGAAATAAGAATGTTAAAAGTTCCAGTTCTATTGTAGTTATGAAGTAAACTATTTGCAAATAATATTTTTTTTTAAATATGCACGCATTCACTCTTATTTTCATCTGCCTAATATGTAAAAATGCAAAATGTTTATTGTCACGTCAAATTCAGTTATGATTTACATAAATAATAGTAGTTTGCATCACTTGATATTACTGTTGGTCGCTGATCGTTTTTAGCGTAAAACAGTTGTCACATATTAAATGTTTAGCTACTTACATCTTACAACGCACTCTTTCACTGCTATAACTAAAGTGTAGCTCTGGAATTCGCACTACCAGTAAGCCCCGCCTTCTTTGATTTGATTGGCCATCTCACTCATTCTGGCAGTGACGAGTGCTGTTAGACCGCTGAGGCAGACTTTTGTCATATAGCAACAAACAGAGCGGTGTGTAGCAGAGCAGCATCAACAATATCATATATTGGGGGGGGACAATTTGGCCATTTCCAATTATTTGGGGGGACTTGTCCCCCTCAATGTCTATGGTGGTTACGGCCCTAGTGTAAAGATGCCTTATGGTGTCTTAAAATGCTGTCTAGGTAGGCAGCACACTATAGGTTTCAGAAGAGAGCTGATGTTTGCTGACTCACCTCTGAGCCCCACACACCACCAAAACCACACACAAACACACTTTCTTTCTCTGACTACTTTAATCTCTTTTTTAAGCAGTTTGTGTTTGGTTGAAAAAGGTTTTTGTTTGTGTGTGTTTGGGGTTGGGAAGCATAAATCTCAACTTTGTTAGGTGTTATCAGCGCAGCTCCACTTTTGTCCTTCCCTGCTCCATCACTCTGCAATCTCTGCATTTATTATTGAAGCAGAGCAGATAAGAACAAACAGAGCAGTTTGTCGCCACCTCACACGGTTTCTATTGGAGGAGATGAGAGGAATACTTATCTTGTGGGCTAGATGAGATAAAAAAGAGAATATTCCTAGAGAAGATCAATAATGGTTATTCAGTCCAGAGTTCTATACCATTGAAAGCAATGACACTGTCCCAAGCCACTGCTGGGATATTGATTTCAATTTATTTTTAACTTAGTGATGGATATGGGACAAGCTGATAGAAAGGTATTGGTTGGATAATTACTAACATCTATTAATTGGAGGATGAGATGGAGCACTCAGTTTTTATTTAGCATAACAGCAGATGCAGACGGACTAGTCAATATGATGCAATTTAGCCGCTCTCACAGACGTTCGTTGGATTAAAGAAGATAGAGAAGATGCTTGAGATATTTACATTCTAAAAGGGCTTGAAGGAAAAATCAGGACCTGCTGCTATTTAACCACAGCTCATTATGATAATGAGTCATACTAACTAAAAGTTTGGGGTCATGCAGTAAGATTTTTGGATGGTTTTGAAAGAAGTCTCTTATTCTCACCAATGCTGCATTTATTTGATGAAAGATACAGTAAAAACAGTAATATTGTGAAATGTTATTACTTTCAGCAGCCATTACTCCAGTCTTCAGTGTCAAATGATCCTTCAGAAATCATTATAATATATACTGACTAGGTGTTTAAGAAACATTTCTTGTTATCAATGTTGAAAACAGTTGTGCTGCTTAAAAAGAGAATCAACATTGGCTTAGCTTTTCAGAGATGGCGAGAGATGGCGGTGAGTAAGGTATTTTATTGAACAGATAAATTGCCATGTATCTAACAGAGTTCATTGTAAACTATTGTGAAGGGTCATTTCATTATGGTTGTTGTAGCTCTGTGCTGTAATTTATTTTCAAGGAAGTACCGTGTCTATTAATGGGTATAGCTACAGTAGCGTCTTCAGATAGTCAGCTTGAGATCTTTTCCGTTTAAACTGGTTATATCTCTTAAGCCTAGTAGTGGATGTTTTATGAGCAGTAGGACAACCATATTCATCCGCACAGTCACGCAGAGCCGAAGCACAACCAAAACAATGTTCTTCTGCAGAATACATGCAGTTTTGTTTTTTAACCGCTAGAGGGCCAAAAGTTACATGGATTGCATCCGAAATCGAGAAGCTGCTCACTGCAGAGCCATGAGATGTCCCAACTAGACGTCCAGCAAGGAGGAGCTACATATAAGCTCCACCCATTTGAATGTAATTTTGGGCCTAATGGGTGGAGCTAGAATGTCCAACCCTAACCCTACCCATAAGCCCATTAGACGTCCAGCTCCACGTCATTTGACTCTGCAGTGAGCACCACTTGCCGAAATCGCATACTCTCTTGAGTAAGTACTTATTTTGAATAAGTAATTACTTCACGACCGCTAAAAAAGTATGTTCTATAGGCCTATAGTATGAATGTGTGTAGTATGTATGTAATTCGGACGTACTACATCCGCCATGCTGTCATTATCATGTGACCTACCAGCGTCAGTTACGTCACTTCACTGCCATTCATAAACCCCATCCTTATAGTGATAGTAAAAGGTGTTCGACATCGGTTGCGGCCATAGACAGTAAAAGAAATGGACACAGCGACCCCATAGACTTCAACGGAGAAAAGTGAAGTCAATTAGAAGCACTCACTTCCTGATGGCTGAGCCTCAGACTGAGCTTGACGACATAGATGTGACGTGAGCAACCTGTCTGACAGTTGTAAGTCTTCTAGTAGTTGTGCAAAGTGAAATCTGAATCACCGAATCTTGCAGAGACGGAGAGCGTGAGCAGGAGCAACTTTTGGTAAGTATTCTGATTAATTATTTTGCCATTTTGCATAGTATTTATTTATTTTAAAATTTAACGCCAGATTGCCTGCGAGCTTCTCCTCCTGTCTATACGGGTCTATACGGTCATTTCTCTACTGTGCAACAGAGAGTCGCGTGGTTATGACGCAATCGTTAGCCTATTTTTACAAAAAACGGCTTTTACGGGGCGATAGTGTAAGATACAAGGTAATGGAGCCTTTTATACATTGTCGTGTTTCTTTAGAAATAAACAATGGACAAATGGAGTCTTTAAACGCCTCAGATGTAAAGTTATTCGCTGTCAAAGTGACGCCAAAATGAATGGGAGTCAATGGAATGCTAACAGCAGGTGATGGCTTGGTTAGCAATGGCTGCCCCTATGGAAGGTACGCTTTCCAGGTGCTGGATTACCCCCTTGGTTGCGGCTGGATGTAACCGATCGGCGAGAGTTGCCGCGTGCAGTCGGGGAGGAGCTGCAAACGGACACGTGAAGTCGGACACTTTCTGCTTCCCGTAGTGACGCTCGTGCTGTGTTTGCATACTTTATCACAGCTGAAGTGAAATAAATGCAATATAATGCACATATGTTTCAGAGACATTGTCATGTAATACTTTATGTACTGCTTAATACAGCATGTGTTTGTACAAGACTAAAGTTCAACATAAGTGAACTATCAATGAAGTAGGGTCTAAGTTTTTTATCAGTTTTATTTTGATAAACATGACACAATATAACATTGCGACTACATGAAAAGATGTTTTACTGTTATAAAATACAGATTTGTGAGCATTAGTGGAACTGAAGGTTTTAGAATAAACAAGAAACACACATGCTCGTTGTCATGCGGTGAATCCGGCCAATCGTGGAACAGCTGTGTCGTCATCAGAGCTTGTGCAGCTGCTCTCGAATCGCTCTCGCAGTACTTTGTCACAGTCACGTGGAGTCAGCGCTATCTCAAGTCGGACAAAATTTCGAACCGGAATGCACTGCTTCAAGTCAGCCGCCGATCGGTCTGTGCGGCGCTGTATGAAGTCGAACAAGCCTAAAGTGTCCATCGTATGCACAATTCAGAATCTCGCCAGAAGTATAGGTCATCCAGGTACTTTTTGCCTTCTGTGAGTATAAATTCGGACATACTCACATACTGTTTTTTGCCTGCTATATAGCAGGGAAGCATACGATTTCGGACGCAGCCATAGTGTACCTTTATTTATCAAAGGTAAAAAAAAAAACACAAACCCAAATAGTCACATAAAGGTTTGAAATGATTTTTTTTTTTTTTTTTTTAAGGTTAACTGTCACTTTTAAGATTCATGATTTTCTTGCTTATGTAGGCTATTTCTTTTAGGATAAATCAAATCCCATGTATCTACTCTAGAATCCTATTGCATGCTCGGCGGATTAACCATTTGTTTGTTCTTTTTGTGATGTATTTGGGCAGGTGAGTAGAGGAGCAGCAACAGATGGTGTTTATGAAGATAATCACCGACAGCCTCATCTGAATGCATGTCAGACCAACACTTGCCTTTTGTAGGGAGAGAAACAGGTAACCATGACTGCTTTGACTGCAGTACATCAGGGACTCGGATAATAACTCCACCCCCAGCATAATTTTGCAACAGTCAGATAGATGGAGCGAAGCAATCGAGGAGCGACCGGTTCGCGAGCATACAGTCGTGCCATAAAAAATAAAGGATCTGCCCTTCAGGATTGCAACTATCAAACACCTGCCTGTCATGCAGCTAATCTCTTCGCCTCATTGGCTTTGCTCGGCGGTTAATAATTCAGTAACTGAAAGATTAATTGTTGCTCATTCAATTAACTTAGCCTCTTTTTAGTAGTTTTATCATTCTAGTAAATGCAAACGCACTCGATGACTGAGGGGCAAAATGCGCTTCATGCTGAGTTCAATGCAGTCTGTCACAAACAAGTTCCTTGCAGCACTGGTGACAGAACAATAAGTTCATGAATTTATTTTGTGTGGAAATTGAAGAGCATTATTTTTTTAAAGTGAATATGCATTTCCTACCACTTGTGTTTTTACACTAAACTACTTTACACTAAACTTTCAGTGACACAGTGAAGATTACTTGAACATGTGTTGCATTTTACCCATACAACATTTGTTTTGATATTCCCTCAAGTCAATTTTATTGGTTAAATTTTAACTCATTTTAACCTGCTTGTTGAGCGCTTGTTTTCAATGTTGTAAACATTTTAACATATAGTCTGTTATGATACAGAACCCAATTCAATTCTAAGATAAATACATAGGGTGAATCTTACGAAAACATGCCTTGTCACATTTCACCTTAAAATCAAAAGACAAAAATATGCAGAATAATAGGTGCATGAACAAAAAAGAGGCCTGTTTTTAGGACCATTAAGATTTTTTTTTTCATTGTGACCTTATTTTACATAATTAAGAATGTTTCCCCTCAAATTCCCAATACTGTAATGTGTAATTTTATTTATTTGTTTGTTTGTTTATTATTCCAATTATTCTTAAAGGTCATTCTCATTAGATTAAATTTATTGTAATACACGAAATACACTTATGTTTATATTTAATTGATTTTTGATTGAATGTGCATAAATTGGCACTAGCAGTACAACAAATATTACCATGATGTTTAAATACCTTCTTTTTTTATTTATTTTTTACTTTGGGATAAAATGTATTCAGGAAATATTCATGTTCCTATTAATTAATGTTATTGGACATATTCTTAAAGATTTGTGTGTGTAAAATAAACTCTAAATACATTAGAATTATTAAAGACTAATTGTAATGCATGTTTTTATATTTACTTATTTTTATAATTCCCATTATTCTTAATTAATTTAATGTACTGTAATACAATTATTTTTATATTAAATTTGATTTGATTAAATCTGCATAAATTGGCAGTACAACAAATATTACCATATATATTGAAAAAGACACATCGAAAAATTATAGGAAGATTGTAATAAGATTGTAGCACATGTTGTGTTCATCGGGTACTGTATGTTTAAGCATGCCTTGTTCATATTCAGTGCCTTAGGAATAAAGTATGCATGTTTACGATGACCTGTCAACAATACATCAGTGGCCTTTGATGCTACCAGACAACACCCTGGGAGTTACAAGAGCAAACTTCATTTTCTTACACAGTTTGACAGCATAATCACTTGATTGAAGAAAATCTCACTTCACTGTGGGAGATGCATAAAATAAAGCACCACGGTCGTCCTGTTTCCTCCCCCTCACCTATATGCAGCAGACCAGAGGCAGCTCCGTGCTGCCTGAGCGCTGAAGTTTTGTAGGTTTTGGTTTATTCGCTTTGGGTATTAAGTTCCAAATTCTATCCAGCTGGAGAGGGCAAACCAACTCATCTACCTCCCTTGGTTCCCCCTAAATAACAATCCACACCACTCCCTGCCTCCACTCCACACACTATTCAGGGCTTAAGAAATCGTCCGTCCTGGAAGGTAGAAAAGATTTGGAGGTCATTCGGCTAGTACGGCTCTCATAGAGAGTGAAAGAGCGAATGAAAGAATGAAAGAAAGAGACTGAACGAGGGGGAACGAGAAAGCATGGAAAACAAGGGGATAGATTGCAGGCAGGCAGGTGCAATCCACACACATACGAGGTGGCGATTAGGGAGTGTGGGGCCCTGTGTGGGGCGAGGGGAACATCTGTGCCTATACCAGCCCACACAAAAGAGGTGGAGGGCCTCTCCACTCTCTCCATTCCCCCAAACCAGCCAGGCCTTCTCCAAATAGGCCAGTCTCAATCACACAGACTAATTTAGAGCACTCAGCCCCACAGCTCATTAGCATCTGAAAAACTGCAAGGCAGAGTGCATCATGGGTAACTCAACAATACACTACATTTGACTATATATGCAGGCATGTGATCACAAAGTGCTGTGTCAAATCCTCTTTTTCTCAGACTAGAATTTATTTCATAGTTTATGAAGAAAGAAAAACTATTTTGAAGAAATTGCTCACCATAAGAAGTATAGTTAGTGTTTAGTTAGTTAAAATAATATTGTAAAGCAAATTGAAAAATGCCGATACAAACCACATTAGTTGGTGGAATAATTTATTACTATTATTATTATTATTATTATTTATTCAGATTAATATTATTAATACTGTAAAAGTTTTTAGTGTGTTTTATCATATTGCTACTGCCACTGCATTACTACTTTGTATAAAAGCAAAGTCACAAGAAGCTATGTGTTACAGTAATTTTACCACATTTAAGAGAAATATTGTGCTTTACCATGGTAAAATCACTAACATGGGCTCTCGTGGTTTTAACAGATTAATGTCAATATTTTTAAGTGTGCTCACTTTTTGATTTTGTAAGATCTTCATCACTTCCTGTTTAGATTACTTGACAACGCTCAAACGAGAAAAACACAATGTTAACTTCTCTGAGCAACACATACTGTTTAGATGTTTTGTTCCTGAATGAATCAGCGTTTTTGAACAAATCATTAAGTGAATGGTTCAAATGACTCTCTCATACAGGCAGTCACTTGTCGCCACCTACTGGCATAACCTGCAAAAAGAACCACTGAAAATCTCCATCACTAATGCAAAGGCTGACAGTCTCAGAGATGAAGTGATACAAAGAGTGAAAAGTCCCAGTGCTGGGAAGTCAGTGATGCTTGTCCAATCAGATTCAAAGACCGGAACTTAGTGGGATGGATGGATGGATGGATGGATGGATGGATGGATGGATGGATGGATGGATGGATGGATGGATGGATGGATGGATGGATGGATGGATGGATGGATGGATGGATGGATGGATAGATAGATAGATAGATAGATAGATAGATAGATAGATAGATAGATAGATAGATAGATAGATAGATAGATAGATAGATAGATAGATAGATAGATTTTCTCCTTGAATTTATGGTGTGTTGGTTTTTCATGTGTATCTAATTTAAAACCAGGGTCCCTTGTGGAAAACATTGGGAAACAGATAGATATTATAATCAGTACTGATATTTGATGAGAAGTACTCCACATATAACCTATGCAGTCTAGTCATTTTTTGACATTGAGGTAGATATGTGCAGACATAGCAATGCATTATGCATAAATCTATGGTAATGTGTTTCAAGGAAGAAAGGTTTATATGGATAGATGATTAATTCTCTTCTATATATGTGGCCTTAGCATGAAATACCAAACAGTTACTAAAACATTAAAAAGCTCTTCCAAACTACTGACACCAGGGCATAATAAATAAAAAAAACCTAATATGTAAGGAGAATCAAGCCTTTATCATAAAACTTGAATACATACAAATACATGTTACACAGGAACAAGTCAGAAAAAACTATGAAAGATCATTTTTAAAAAAAACTATCACTCAACACATCTCACTGGGAAAACAATGTCTTTTTTGTATACTAGCTTATTTGTGAGATTCCAGATAAGGCTAAACTGATAACTATTTGGTCTTCCAGAATGTAAAGCTACTGTAAGATTGCATCATTATGTTTAAATTGACATAATATTTGCGTGAGAGCCAGTGAGATAATGTTTACCTGTGCAGTAGCTAAGGTAACATAATGTTGAACTGTTAATAATGACATGCTAACAGCTAAAGCTAAGTTAAATGACTTAGATCTCACCGTATTGACATTTCAGCTTTTCTTTTTCTGTTTGCGTAATGAAAACATATCTCACAAACATACTGTTATGACCCCAGATCTCCCCCATCATATTCATGGTGGGTTTCTGTGACCGTCTTTTATTTTCTCGAAATGCGTGTGTGTTCTTCAAAATATCGATATAAGCTGGGCCTAATTCTTCCACTCTGACGGCTTCAATGACAGAGGCACACCATCAGATAAGAGGTCAATGAACTGAAGCCGCCATCCCTTCATTCTGAATGAATGGGGTGCAGAGAGAGTGCACCTTCAGTATGAGCCACACTGCTCTGCTCATAATGAAAACCTAATGCATTTTGGATCCTACGGCTGACTCTTATGGGAATATTGAGCCATGATATTGTCTAGTGACATACACTGCTATAATTTGTATATCAATAGGAAATTGGCGAAAAATGAAAACATTTTCAGTGCCCATATAAACTCCACGATGCAACACATTTTTAGCATTATAGTCTAGAGGAGAAATTATTTTGTGGTGGTCTTGCGTAGATAAATGAGAATTACTGGAGACTGAAGCAGATTCACAGGGTCACGATGCAGTGTTTACTGTTAATTTAAAATGCACTGCAACGTCATCAAACACAGGCAACAATTAAATCTCCCACATAAAAATGACATTGTATATTAATGTAAATATTACCATACTTTTATACATTTAATGTATATAATGCATTAAAGGTACATTATTATGGAAGCTTTTTTCCACCACAGAATAAAATATTTTAAAAGATAATTGCGACTTTTTATCTCACGATTGTGAGTTTACATCTCACAATTCTAATATAAAGTCAGAATTGCATGATATAAAGTCTGAATTGCGTGTTAAAAAGTCAGAATTGTGCGATATAAAGTAAGAAATGTAAGATATAAAGTCAGAATTCTGACTTTTTTCTTGCAATTGCGAGTTTATATCTCTCAATTGCGAGATATAAAAGTCTTTTTTCCCCCTCAGAATGGGACTTTATAACTCGCAATTGCGACTTTATATCTCGCAATTGCGACTTTATATCACGTAATTCTGACTTTATATTACACAATTCAGAGAAAAAAAATCTGAATTGCGAGAAAAGTCAGAATTGTGAGATAAAAAGTCATAATTACCTTTTTTATTCTGTGGCGGAAACAAGCTTCCATACATTATGTAACTTTTTTGTTCAAAATTAACAAAATTTAAATAATGAGTCAGTATTATCAATCCTTCTTTCAAAACGTGTTTTTGTTGTACCCTGATTTACTATGGCAGGGTACCATAAGCATTTATATTTAGACCTAGACCATACCAGACAGGGGCGCCCCGAATTTAGTGATTCAGGACTTTTATTTCTTATACATATTTTGTGATTATTTTATCATTATTTTAATACCTTTTCTATGTAAAGCACTTTAAATTACCATTGTGTATGAAATGTGCTATATAAATAAACTTGCCTTGCCTTGCCTAGCCTAGACGGGATGGTTTTCGCTGGAAATTGCATGCATACTGTACGTCACTCGCCCGTGCGTGTCTCGTCATATCCGTAAATAGAGAAAAGTTGCTCTGTCTACTTTGACGCGTGTATGGTGTGGAAGTGGCATCGGTTAGTTGTCAACAAGCGAGAAAGGTTGACATATGGTAAATCTCGTAACAAAATGCCGAACAGAGGAGAGTCTGCTGGCAAAAAGAACGCGACAGAGCTCGTAATAAAACGAGAATCAACATTGGGTTGGCTTTACGGAGATGGCGAGAACTGATGAATTTGAAATGTTGTTTGAAAAAGCAACACGGCGATGGCATTTTTATTACTCAACATGTGAGTAAGGTATTGTATTGAACAGATAAATTGCCATATGTAGCTCTCTAACAGAGTTAAATTTTAAAGCATTATCTATTGGGAAGGGTCAAATTCATCTGCAGTCATGCAGAGCAAAACAACGTCCTTCAGCAAAGGGCCAAAAGTTATGTAGTGTAAATATACTATAATATACAATACATTAATATTTATCAAATATATTTAGGATATATATATATAGTATGATGCAAAGTTGAATTTTCAGCATCCATTACTCCAGTCTTTAGTGTCACATGATCCTTCAGAGTTCATCAACCCTACATAGTGATTTGGGTTAAAATGTTTAATATTAAAATAAATGTGATTAGGTTCACTGTGTTTATTCATATAGTATACATTGGTGGGCAATGACTGTGGGTAAATCTCAATGTAGATGGCCCACTTTACAAACCAACTTTACAGGGCACTATCGGACAGTTGGAATGTTCCTTGAGCATACAAAGAATGTGTAAAAATGCAGATATCAATTTATACTCTCAATGTTTTTGTAAATCAGCTCTGCGAGGCATGGCAGCTTTCATCAGTTTTAAAACAGCAGGAGTTCATGATTTTCCGTAACAAGCGCTGGCAAACCTACTGAGTTTAAGGGAAACAAGTGATGGGTATGTCTTTAGAAATCTGATGAAAGAGTCACTTTTTTTGGCATTTCCTGCAGCTAATTCCACTGGGATGACATCAAAAGTTTAGTCATAACGTTATGGATGTGGCATGAGGCATAGCTGAAATATGCAGATGATATCACTTGGTTGTGGTTGTGAGAACCCTTACTGGGAAACATCATTTGATTTACTCATGCATGGTGTCACACGGCATGGAGCATCACAACAAGGAACTCGGTCATGCACTCCTTGAATGAGCGTCTGTTGCTAGGCAATTACTGGAATCAAGAGACAGGATTCGTAAGGGGAAGTCATGTTTACCTTGGTACAGAACTTTTAAAGGGGTCATGAACTGAGAAATCAAATTTTCCTTGAGCTTTTGACATATAAGAGGTTACCATACTATAAGAATATCCTGTAAGTTTCAGAACTGAAAACTTCCTTGTTAGTCCAATAAAAGCTTTTATTGACACCAGGCACAGCAAACGACAGGTTTTTCAAAGTGGGAATCTATGACGTCAAAGGGAGGCAAACACCGCCTCTGCAGAAGAAGATCAACGCCTACTTCATCACTGCCTGTTTAGCCCCGCCCACTGATTCACGCATGACATGCAATAGAATAGGTAGCCTAAAAGTAACATAGGCCTACGTGGTGTTAAACCAGATCGAGCTACCAAGCAATAAACATGCCGTTGAGGATTACAAAATATTGTGCAGTGCCTGGGCTCGACAGTAATGCAACATGTAAGTAACTGTGTTAATTCTAATGCCTGATCTGAAATGTAATTATTCATGTACAGTCAGATGTTCTTTGTCTGTGTGTCAGAAAATCAAACCAGTGACTAAACGTCAACTTGCGTTGTTTCTCTTAGTAGGATGAAAATAATCTGTTATTTAATGGTGATTAAATTCTATAAAGAAAGCGATCAAAGAAAGCTCCCTTTGCAATCGTTGGAGCAGCGCGCGCTGGAGCTGTCAATCAAATGGCGAGAGTTTATCAGTGACGCGTTTATCAGTGACTCCCGTTTTATTCAACGAATCTCTTAACTATATCACGTTTGCACTGTTAGTGAAGATGAAAGCATTCGTTAGTGTACAGAAACTGAGTTGCAATGACGAGATCACTGCTTTCATGCGCTCAGCATGTCTGCGATTGGCTACAATGTTCATCTCTGCAACCTTTCATGCCACGATCTGAATATAATGCCATAGATCTGAATATAATGCCATAGATCTAAATGTAATGCAACACTTTTCACGATTAGTTAACCATGAGAGCTGTAATAGTAAAAACGCGCTAAAAGAGAGAGTAATACTTAGCTATTTCAAATGGAAAGACGTTAGCCAATCACAGCAGTGGGCGTTTACACTGAAGTCTCACAGCAGACACGCCCCTTAAAACAGAGCGTTCAAACCAGAGGGCTAAAATCAGGGTAGGAAAAGTGCCTTTTATTTATAAATTATGACAATTTTTGATGTAAAAAGCATTCTAACATTATAAGTGCACCCCAGGAAACATCATAAAACAATAAAACAACGCAGTTCATGACCCCTTTAAACAAAGCATGCCGCTTTGAACATTCCACTCATTATTGTTTATAAAAGTTAATCTGGTTCAGCTTCAGACTGATTCGTAGAGCATTTGAATCACATCAACATTATACTGAACAAAACAAACAAAAAGGGCAGTATACTCAACTAACAAAAAAAATGTTCTAAGAACATTTTGCTACGGTTCCCAAGTTATGAAAACGTTATTTTTGAATATCATTTAATAACATTAAATGTATGGTTTTCTTGGTTATATGTATATTAAAGGGAACCTATTATGGCCTGTTCCAACCCGTTCTCACTCCCAAGGCGTCAAAATCTGAAGCATGGTCAAGTGCCTTCCGTCACAATGAAGACGCTAAAGGTTCCCC
Source organism: Coreius guichenoti (assembly GCA_039654105.1). Taxonomy (NCBI): domain Eukaryota; kingdom Metazoa; phylum Chordata; class Actinopteri; order Cypriniformes; family Gobionidae; genus Coreius; species Coreius guichenoti. Next base: position 26,417,849 of record CM077177.1, on the reverse strand, counting down.
TAGGCGTCATTTTTCGACACGCAGGGTGCTCCATTCATTTCAATGAGAAACCTTTGGCGTCATACACAGACGCGTTGGGCATGGAAATGTTATCGTCATAATGAAATTATATTGGGTTATGATTTTGCCATTATGACGTTGGAGTGTGATTCTCAATTTAATCAGCCAGCATAATTTTATTTACATTTATTTTATTTACGCTATTTAGACACATTTAAACATGTAACCCAACCCCATCCCATCCCTAAACCTACCCATTTGTGTATTATATGATATAAAATACAGGATATAACAGGCAGATACGACTGCATGCACAATATATTTAAAAAGTACAAATATTCCAAGTGTTCAGAGGCCAAACGATTGATTTGTGTGAAGGAAATCCCCAAAAGCGATCAGCGTATCCATCCAGGCACCTGGCCTAGAGACTGGGTCCGATCTGTTGTGTGGACACGTGTGGTCTGGTAGCATTTCCTGGTTTTCTGCAGACGTGGTCTGGGTGAGCAGGTAGGCTAAAGTGAACCTCGATTTGTTTTGTCACTTTTATTAAATCTTGTTTAATTAAATTAGGTGTTTTTAACATAGACACAAACATTGCGCTGTCCGGCAGTACCGCTGTGTCTGGTTGCGCACGGACATGGTCTTGTGAGCAGGTAGGATGAGTAAACATTAATCAATGGGATGCATATTCATAAAGCCTTGTTTTACTAAAGTAGGGTATTATGTTTTAGTGTAGATGCAGGGATTGTGGGTCTGCATGCCGTTGGTCACGCCCGTTCTCGTTTGATTGTGGACATTAGTCCGGAGTTGGTGGCCGTGTTGCAGGTAACTGTGGAGTTTTTTTTATATAGTGTTTGTAAATGTTTTGATTTTATTCTTTTTAGGATTAAAAAGTAAAGTGATGTATTGTGGTTATTTTTTGGGTATTGTAATTTGTGTTTTTGTTTTTATTAGGTTTAGTTGATACTGTTCCTCCTGTGTTTGTGTTTGTTTTTGTTTTTGTTTTATTTTCCTCAGCTAGCCAGTCCCTGTATGTGCGCGCTGTATGCCTCCAGCACAGTGAGAAGTTATGGCTGTGATGAACTGGACTGGCTAGCGAGGTGTTTTTTCCCCTTTATTTTTCTCTTTGTCTTTATTTGTTTTTTTTTTGTTTGTATGCCATTGTATGGAATTAACTTTTGTTATATAGTGTGTGCTGTTTGTGTTGATCAAATTTAGTTTGTTATAATTATTTTTGTATTAATAAAAGTTATTTTTGTGAGATTTGTTTTTTTTTTTTTATGGTCAGGAAAGTGGTCGCCCTTGGTTACAATACACACATTCAAATTTCAAAAATTGCCGCCCGAAGAAACATTACGTTAGATTTCATAGTGAAATTGCATTCGCTCTCGTATGTCTCGTGACCGATTGCGTCATGCTAAAGAGTCATGTGTATCATTTGAATGAGATATGACTGACTGAGTGCGTGCGTTCACGGAGCGGCGGGATCATCATTTCAGCGATTAAAACATTAAGATCAACTCTGTTCTTTACATGAAGATATCGTATGACTTCAGAAGACTTGAAATGCAACATGAGTTAATACTTTTATACTGTTTTTGCAATAAATACCTGTATTTGCCTGTTACGTGTTTTATATTGTTTAGAAGTGGGTAGGTTTAGGGTAGGAGTTGGGTTAGTTGCTCCAAAATATAAGCGCATATATATATATATATATATATATATATATATATATATATCATAATTAGTCTATACATATTCATAAAATCATGTCTGCTTTTACAAATGCAAAAAATTAAATGTGTCTTGATCTGACGCATTGGGCAAACAACTGAAATCAATGGAGTACCCTGCGCGTCGATATAGTGACGCCTAGGGGAACCTTTAGCGTCTTCGTTGTGACGCGGAAGGCACTTGACCATGCTTCAGATTTTGACGCCTTGGGAGTGTGAGTGGGTTCCTTTTCACAAGATGTAATATAAGTCTCTGGTGTTCCCAGAATGTGTCTGTGACATGTCAGCTCAAAAATACCCCACAGATCATTTATTATAGCTTGTCGAATTTGCCCCTATTTTTTGGGTCTGAGCAAAAACGCACCGTTTTCTTGTGTCTCTTAAAAAAGCAAATGAGCTGCTGCTCCCGCCCCCTTTCCAGAAGAGGGTGTGGCCTTTACAGCTCGTGCCGATCCTACGGCAATAGACTTGGTCGATGTCGTGTCATAGCTGGGGGCGTGGCGTGGGGGCGGAGTCGGCGTGGGGGAAAACAATCCATTCCCCCACACTGGAAATGCATGGTGTTAACCCAGTATAGCCGACATAGAATCACTTCTGCCGCTCAACAGAGCAAGATACATAGAAAAACTGAGCCGTATTGGGTCGGATTGTCCGTACAATATCTGTGACTGGACAAATGACCCAACGGAATTGGCTCGTCAAAATGTCATGAGGGATCCCCCTGAGAAGCATCCGGGCAGACAGAAAACACTGCAGCACATAATGCTGGCAAGGGAGTCACATTCAATCTGTAAAAACGTCAAAATGTACATGATGAAGCCCACGTTGCTGCTGCACAAATTTCAGAGAGCGACACCCCTTTGAACGCTGCCCAAGATGTTGCCAAGGCACGTGTAGAGTGACAATGAATAGATGAGGGAACAGACTTTCCTGCAGATTCATACGCATGTAGAATAACCTGCGTCACCCAGTGTGCCAGTCTCTGTTTAGAAAGCGCAGCACCTCTGCGCATTTTACTAAAACAAACAAACAATTGGTCTTACGCCAGACTGCTGTCCTATCAATGTAAGTCCTCAAGGACCTAACTGGGCATAGCTCCAACTGTATGTCATCTTGATCTGATGGCAGTGCAGCCAACACGATAGGTGTGTTCATAAAATGTGGAGACAAGATCTTGGGTAGAAACGCCGGTTTAGGCCACAATGAGACACTACTAAAGTCAGCACTTCAGCGCAAACAGGGGACACTCACAGACAATGCATGGAGTTCACTCACACGCTTTGCTGTTGTAATAGCCAAGAGAAATGCAGTCTTGAATGACAGCCACTTAATGTCTGACTCCAAAATTGGCTCGAATAGGGGCTGACACAGGGAACTAAGCACCATACTCAAATCCCATGTCGGACTCCGGGCCGCCCATGGAGGACAAAGACGATTAGCTCCTTTCAAGAAGGCAACAATCAGCCGGTCAGACCCAAGTGAAGAAGCAGCGAACTCGGACCGGTGAGCTGACAAAGCCGCCACATACACCTTAAGTGTAGATGCAGAACGTCCAAGCTCCAAAAGATGTTGCAAGAAATCTAAAATGCATCCCACCGAGCACTGTAATGGATTGATGTCATGGCTAGAACACCAATCACAGAATACCTTCCATTTAGATGAATACAACTTGCGCGTAGACGCAGCACGCGCATTTAAAACAGTGTCCCTGGCCCTCTGTGAACACTCCAAGAGAGGCCCGGTGGGCCCAGAGGCCACACCCACAGTTGCAACCATTCTGGATGTGGGTGCCAAACTCTCCCTCCTAACTGACTCAATAGGTCCGGTCTGTTCGGCAGATGACAAGGAGGTCCTATTAATACCAAATGAAGTGTCTGCAGGCCAATGAGGAGCCACTAACAGTAGACAGTGCCCGCATTCGCGCACCCGACACAGAGTCTTCCAAATCAGTGGTAACAGGGGAAAAGCATATAGCATCACGTCCAGCCAGTCGTGGGCTAACGCATCCAGACAGAGAAACTGTGGTTCGTCCTTCAGGGAAAACCAACGAGGACAGTGAGACTGTCTGCGAACACATCCACCGCAGCGGTCCCGTATGTTCTCCATATCATCTGCATGATGTCTGAATTTAGACTACAATCTCCCTGTGACACCCTGCCACAAGAGAGAGCATCTGCAGCATTATTGAGTCGACCTGGTAGGTATGCTGCCCGGATGGAAAGCAGATTGATCTGCGCCTAAATGAGTAGATTGTGAGATACCCGAAGCGCACTCTGTGACCTCATGCCTCCCTGATGATTGATATAAAAAACGGCCACTTTGTTGTCAAATGCAAAAGGGTAAGGAACACCGCTGTCAGTTGCAAAACATTTATGTGTGCTGTGCGCATAGCCCCTCACTCCCCTGCCATTCACTCCCCTTCTGTGCCAGACTCCCCCCCAGCCGAGAAGACTGGCATCTGTCCTTATGACTTCCCAGCGAGCAGGTGGATGTCCTAATGGAACTCCTGTGAGGAGAAACCGCTGCTGTGACCAAGGTGCTAGGGCTTGCATGCAGCGATGTGTGACTCTGATCTTTGTGTATCTGTCTTGTATCGGACACAGTCGTTTTTGGATGAGCCAGCGCTGGAATGGCCTGAGCCACAATAACCCGAGTGGTACTACTGCTGTTGCTGCTGTGAGCTTCCCCAAGAGTCTCAAGAGAACCACATAGCGCTGCGTGTGACCCACCCAAAGCCTCTTTATATCTCTCAGAATTGACCCTACTCTCTCTGGAGTCGGGCAAGTTGACATTGTAACAGAGTTTAGAGCAAGGCCTATGTAACTGGTGGACTGTGTCGGAACAAGCTTGGATTTTTTTTCCCAGTTCACAAAGATCCCCAAAGCTGTGACATGTTCCAGCAGGTGACGAGCTTGATCCATTACTTGCTGGGGTGATGCTGCACAGACAAGCCAATCGTCCAGGTATGGTAACACCCTCATGCCAGTCCTCTGGAGTGGTTCCAATGCTGCCTGGATGAACTTCAAAAAAACTCTTGTTGCCAAAGCCAGGCCAAACGGAAGAACCCTGAACTGAAATATTTGACCCCCTATGGCAAATCGAAGGAACCGCCTGTGCTCTGGTGCAATCGGAACATGAAAATAGGCGTCCTTCAAGTCTATTGTCACGAACCAATCTTGAGGCATGATGGCCTGCAACACATCTGTTGTGTGTAACATTCTGAACGGCAGAAACTTGAGAAAACGATTTATGTTTCTTAAATCCAAGATGGGGCGAAACCCGCCGTCTTTCTTTGTGACCAGAAAATAAATGGAAAAAAATCCCTCGGGATGAACTTCGGGATCGACGTGTTCTATGGCACCTTTGCGCAACAACACCTGAACTTTGTGCGCAAGTGCCTGTGCCTGTGCCTGACGTGGCTCGTGAACTATTGTTTGTCTCACGCCGGTATGAACAGGAGGTCGACAGCGAAACTGTATACGGTACCCTCTTGAAAGGGTAGTCAAGAGCCACTGATTTGTTGTTATTGATCTCCAATGAATCAATTGACTTTCCGTGAAACAGCCCAATGTCGACATGTGTGCGCCAACTCTCCCACAAACAATTTCCTGTAGAGGTGGGGGGGGGGCGATGTTGGGGACCTGGGGGGCGTATGTGAGACTAATGACCACGTGGTTGAGTCCCGCCACGACGGGGAGGTGGAGGAAGTGGTGGAGTAGTCCGAGAGTTCTGATGGTGGAAATGTTGAGATGATCTATAATTGGGTTTTACACCAACATTGTGAAAACGAGCACCAGAGGCTGCTAAAGAAGGTCTGGGACCTGGGGCAGTCCCCACATGACGGGAGCGAGTTTCAGACACTGACACACGCCAATCCAAGGCTTCCTGTGCAGCTGGTCAAAAAATTCGACCAGGTAACAACGCCAATCTCCGCAAATTGTTCCTACATACCTCCGGCAAAGAGGACTGGGCCAACCAAACTTGCCGTCGAGCCTGTACAAGAGAACCTAAGGCTGTTCCACAGTGATTGGCAATAACACCCATGGTCTGCAATGTAAGTTCAGTTAAGTCCGTCACTAATGGGTCAGATGAAGTTTCTCTCAGAGAGGAGTGTAGAGCCACAAGCACGGCCTAGGCTCGCTGTAGCATTGTATGCACGAGACAGTAACTCATCAGTGCACCTACACTCAACATTAGGGCAGCGTACATTCTCATGAAGAGCCTCATCAGGAGATACAATAAGCACTGCCACACTAGATTCCATAGGTGGCATGCTACCAAGTCCTACTTTCTCTGGGTCATGCATTACAGCCAGTGTGCGGGCTAACTGATCTGGACGTGTCGCCTTCGTTGAATTTTGCAATGCAGACACCAATACAGGCGTAAAGTCATTGTACTGAGGTATTGTAAATGATGTTCTCTGTGCAAGACGCAGAAAGATATTCTCAGACCCCACTGCTGGTTGAGGGGAATCTAGATTGATGCGGGCAAGCATAGCTTTTAAAGTTTCTTCCAGGAATGCAACAACTGAAGATGATCCACCTGATTTCTCAGACATGGATCTGCAGGCAGATTTTCAGTGGCAGCCACTGACATCACATCCAAATCCTGTCCTGTATGCATCATTGGTGAGGATGTCATACATAATTCAGGCTGAACTTTTTTTAGTACATCCGTTTTAGACTGAGCTTTAGACAGAAGTGGCAATAACAGCTCTACTGCAGAAGACAGCTGATCAACTTTACATTCTAAATCAGAAGATCTAGTTTTCTTAGTCTTCTTCTCACCTTGAGATGCTTGCTTATGCTTATGATCAGCTGTGGTGATACTGGATGAAGGTAACAAACTATCCGAAGTAGATTCTAGACCCGCCAGACGAGCGTGATGCACGGCGAGCGGCATAATGGAGCATTCCGGACACGGGTCAGTCAGTGCCTCTCTAAGATGATCCATACCAAGAAAAGCAGGACATTGGCGATGTCCATCCATTATATCTATTACATTGGGGCACGTAGAACATTGAAGTGCATCCATGTTAAATCAATACTCACCCTAAAGTCGATAAATCCGGCACACCTCACGCCGCGATCAGGCTCGTATACGCTCTCAGCCGAGGCAGCCAGGGCTTCAGAGTGTATATCATCACAGAAGCATTCAAACTTGCTGGCATCCAGCAGATTGAAGCCTCTTGCGTGATGCAATCCGTATATCACGAGATACGTGTAAATCCAACAATCGGTATACTAAAGCAATGTAATCAAGACAAAACAGCTCGTGATATATCTTGAAGATCTCTTCAGCAGCAAGCTGCACAAAATATCGTCACGTTCGATTCAACAAGCGAGAATGAGAAAGAGATAGAGGTGACGTGCTAAGGGGTTATTTATAGTTCAAGGCACGTCATGAGTCACGAGGTGACAACTTTGTCATTCGATTCTCGATCAAGCGTGAGTGCGAGGAGTTTTCCACTAGTGCTTTCAGCACTGCCTCTGGCGGTCTGGAGCGAAAGGAAATAGAACCGTCAGTTTTCTGTTGTCTTGCATGCATGTAGCTATATCTGTTTATTTATTCGTTTTTCTTGTTAGTACAGCCATGCATGAATGAATTAGTTCAGCGTTTACATTTTACAAAGCAAATTTGGAGTTGACATGATGTCAGTGTCACAATATTATTCAAATTACTGACAATAGCGAAGTGTTTTATTTGCTTTTTTATAGCAAGCTTCTTCATCAAAAGACTGGGTGATTTATGAAGTAGGCTATTATGTCGTGTAATATTTGGGGGAGCAGTGTGCATTCTGACGAGAAAATGTCATTCAAGTGTCGTACATGTAATGTGACTATATCAGCTTGTAAGCTTGAAGCACAATATGAGCCCATCCCTTCCCATAGTAAAATAAAGAAGACTTTTGAGTGTTTTGTACATTAATAATCTCACGCATTCTGTGGCTATGTGATAGCTCATTGTGAAAAACTGCTTTAACGATAAGTTGACTGCTGTTTTGAAGCAGTTCGAGCCCTATGACAAGTATGACTTTATTGGAGTTTTTTTAAACAAACTTTTGCCATTGCAATTATTGAAATCTCTTATTTTTTTCATCTGTACAATAATACCAGCATTATGTAGTGCAAATGTTTAATTGTAATGGACGTATTGCACAGGCTTTCGGAATTGACGAACCGCTCCGTCTGTTTATTTGGCAGTATAAAACTTCAGATTGGGTTTTTTTTTTACTTATTAGAGGTGCAGAACGCCACACAGCAACTTTTTGAATGATTCAATGTCAATGACATTTTTTAACAGTCACTTGTCGCCACCTACTGGCATAACGATGTAATTTTTATTTGAAGCTATAAACTTTTATTAGTACTTCTGTGATAATATGAAATAACCATACTGTGTGGTTGAAAATACTGTTTGTGAAGATGTATCATACCTAGCTATACATGATCACTGCTCTCTCTGGATCAGCGGCAGCGCAAACGCAGATTTGAATGTTCCGGTGTGTTCCGGTGTCATTTAGGAATGAGATTGCGTTCTGAATCGAGCTCTAACTGGAAGAATGTTTGTTCATAATAACTCATAATTTCCTATTAGCTGGGTATGAAATTAAATGCAACATTTTGTTACAGTAAGAGGATTAATACACGTAAATCAATAAAAAATTATGAAATTAATAAATGCATTTAAATACATTTCTTGATTGTCTTAAATATTCATTATTGAAAAAAGTTAATTTTAATAAAGGCATAAAAGTACAAAGCTATAATATTAATGTGGAGCAATCTTTTTTTTTCCTTCCCTTCCCTTCCCTTCCTTCCCCATAAAACAATTCTGTGTTCCATAAGAAATGTTATAGAATATAGAATTTTTTTTGTTTTTGTGTGGCCACACATTGGTAAATACGTTTGTCAGCAACCAATCAAGATAATTAAAAATACAGTTGGTGGGTCAAACTTTTAAATAAAACTTTTAAATTGCCTTTATCTTTCTAGTTCAAGTAAATGGGTAAATGTTGTAAGACTATTTGTGCTGATAGAGGCAATCAGAATGGGCTAGCTTGAGTGAGATGGATGTTTTGGTTTCGGCAACAGCATAAGGCACAGAAAAGGCAGCTTGGCATTGGAGGTGCAATCACTCAACTGAGACTTTACTTACAGATCAATACATTCAAGCTGGAGGTCATCAGAGGTATTGCTGTTAGCCTGACCGCAAATGCAACAGTCAAACGAAGGCAACAACAAGTAGTCTATCCATCCCCCTTTCAGATGATCTACAGTCCCATTTCTTTTTCCCATCACAGTATTTCACATATGGGTGGTCTCATAGAATTCAGCACTCATTTAAAGATCAGCCCTTTAGTTTGCTTATGTGCTTTATATGGTTTACACATAAAGAATAAAAAATATGTTTAAAGTTGCAATAGCCTTTTCTGATGTGATGAACATCTGAGTGAACTGACTACTTTAGCAAGAAAAAAATGTATGGCAGGAGACGGGACATGATTTTGTCCTCTGGGAATCGATTGGATGGTTGTGGTTTGCTATTGATCTCATATAAATGTCCCGCCCTCACGCCAGTAAACACGTCATCAGAGAAGAAAAGAGATGTCACTGCAAGTGGAAGGGGAAGTTATTTTGAATAAAGATTAAAATCATGTGCACAGATAAAAAATTTCAGCTTCCACTGAAAGTCTTCTTTTAGGAACAAGTTAAAATATTTATCTATATGGCGATTACACCAAAAGAACTGCTCCTACTAACAGAAAATATCATACAGCAACATTCTATCTTCAAATAATAATCCCATTTTGGAGCAACAACACACAATGCAAACAGCTCTGACCAGCCAAACACACGGCCGCACACGACTATTTCTTCTGTAGCGCAGCAGCAGCCTTTTCAAGAGGAGAAGATCAATGACAGACCAATCCCCAGCGTCAATCAATCCTGGGGCCCGTACCATGATGGTAGTTGAACAAACTCAGGGTTACAGGATTAGTTTCAAGTTGACAAAACCAAACCAATTCAATCAGGCTTTGTTGGTACCATGACACTGATCATCAACTTTCACTGTAAACTCAGGCTTTGATCCAGGCTTTGATTGATCAGAAAAACTGAGACCACTGCAAAATTAGCAGTCTCTCTGGATGTATTATTTATATGTATCAGTCGGTCACATTGCTTCTGCGGCGACTTTATGCCACTCCTAGTGAAAAAATTAAAGCAGCTTGGCTTTATTTAATGGCAATTTCAGTTTGAGATTTTTTTACCCAGAACAAAACCTGCCCCAGAGCAGGTGGCTAACCAGGTATGTTTCAGTTTAGTTTGTGCCAACCCTGGGTTTTAGGGACCATGGTTTGGCTTTTAGCAGTGTTCATTGCCATAGTAACTTACGCTCCACGGCTAACCTGCTCCGGGGCAGGTTATGTTCCAGGTAAGAGATCTCAAACCGAAATTGTACCAATCAGCTGTATGCAAAGTGACATGTCTGATGCAATAAAGTCACTCCCCCAGTTACTCTTGCTCCAAATTAAAGGTCACTAGATTTTTAAATACAAAATTGTCTGGCTTTTAGCAATGCTTATTTATAATAATAATTTTGTATGATTTAGATATTATTTTATTAAATATAATTAATTATTATATCCTTAATCCATTACATATATACAATTTATCAATTATTATTATTAAGCATTTAATTTAATATAAATATATAATTTATAAAGGTGATATAAATAAACTTTAGAATCACTAGATAAAGCTATAAAAATGACTACATGTGAGCTTAAATGTTCAATTCTCTCTATGTCTATATCAACTATATAAACTACACAACTTTTACTTGCTCTGATATAACAAGATTTTTTCTTTAAGTACTCCTCTTTCATAGACAGCTCTTTTCTTCTTGCTGTGTAAATTTGTTTCAATTCTTACTATTTTTCAATATCGTAATATTCTGCAGAAGAGAGAAGTGAATCGCGCTGCTTCTCTTCTCTCGAACTTTCATAGCATGTGATTGGCTGTTCGCTACTGATGTCACACCTAAACTCAGGATAAAGTCTGAGCTGACAGAGAAAGTTGATGATCAGTGTCATGGTACAAACAAAGCCTGATTGGATTGGTTTGGTTTTGTCAACTCGAAACTAATCCTGTAACCCGGAGTTTGTTCAACTACCATCATGGTATGGGCCCCTGATTAGCCGTGGAGTGTAAGTTTGTTTTCGGATCTGCTTCCGCACCACATGCTGTCAGTGTAAGTCCACAATCTTTAAACAAGTTGCTTGTACGGTGTACTGCAAGAATGTATCCTAATGGGTTTGTTTAAATACTTGAAATAAGGTCTTTGGTTAACACAAGCTGAATCATAAAACACATCGGCAATACTCCATTGTGATTTTTTTCAGTCTTGAAAATGGGACTAAAGAGGTTGTCTGGGACATTAAAACGTCATCACATTGGACGTCAACTCATCTACTTACTCCACTTTTACAGCCTTGTTGTGTTTATACTCGTGCTCCATCTCAAACTTGTAGATGTAAAATAAAGATTGAAAGTGTTCTGAAACCTACTAATGGTGACGCTCAAGTCATGTGATCCAAAATCCACTGGAAGAATCGAGGGACAATATTTCAACCCTGCAGCACTCTATTGAATTTCTTTCAAAAATAAAGTTGAACCCTAAAAATGTAAATATACACAAACTGTGTAAAACAGATTTATGTAAATGGACTGCGTAGTTATTTTTTATATTATTATTTATCATAGAGACCTCATCATTGACATTTCAGCACTTTTTGAATTTGTTCTTTATATGTTGTTTTCTACATTACTCAATGTAAAGTTTGACTTGGAATAAGAAAGAACAGATAATTCTGTGACCCTACATATGACAAGTGATTTGGAGAATGGATGGATGGAAATAATTCCCCACAAATGAAAATGTAAAGAAGTTGCTTCTCTTTACAAATGCTGTCTATGGTATACAGAAAATAGCTACACATGCAAACATGGGGGGAAAGAGCTCCGTTATTTTTTTTTTATTATTATTATTTTCCTTGTATTCAGCACAATAACAGCCTGATATTGCTTTTGGCAACAATTTCGCTTCCCTTCTACTCTACATCCACTGTGCAGTTTTGTTAGTTTAGAGATACAATGCTGACAGCATGGCCTGCCTGTACCTCATTCTTCATATTTCCTAGCTTCACTAATTAATAGGAAAGCCTGGGATTACAAGAATGATAGATGGCACAGTTTTGCAGGAGAATTGTTGTAAATAGAAGTGGTTCCAAAACCCTCAGGGAAGATGGAAAACTAGGGTAACATCCAATTTGATCTTTCCAAAAAATCCTCCTCTTTCCAAGGAGAAAAATGATTCAAGAACATGATTCCAAAACACATTTTCATAGAGTCAAAAGAACACACAATAACTCAAAGTCTAACAATGTTTTGTGTATATAGATATTTTCATGTAGCATGACAGGAAATCCTGTGTGCATTCAAATAAATATTCCGTATCAGAGAATTGCATTCCCCTCTTTGTTTCAAGCTGTTCAGATGTGGGAACCAGAAATTCCCTGTCTTTTATTCTGGGCACAAACCTTTCTTTCATGATCCAGGCGGCAGTGGAAGGTCTTGACCCCACTTCCACAGCCCTCGTCTCCTCAATACCTGACGCTTGGCTTGCATCCGCATGGATTATTGCAACACTCCATGCAGGCACTTTGATGTAATAACTATGTGCAACTTGAAGGTAGAATGAAATCTCACCTGATGGTACACAGAATCGACAGACAGATGGGTGGAACATTTCACCACAATACCTGCAACCATCATGCAACAGCTTGCTTCATTTACAGAGAATCGAGGATCGTGCAAAGCATGATTTTCACTTCTTTTTGTCTTTCTCTTTGGGTAACATTTGAAACAACAAAGTCATTTTCTGTATGGTGTTTGGTGTTTGTGTACATGACCCTGTCTGCACCTTTTATATATTACTATTTACCTCAGCTTGTGGAAAAGATATTTGTGATGAATTCTGATTTCTTCCTCTTTTCCAGCAGTGTCATGGTGGATGTCAGTATATGTAAAAAGTATACAAAACAGATTTTAGTAGAAGCATGGCCTTGCTAATTCAGCAGAAAATGGCTGTTAGGTTTACTGGTTTAAAGTGTTTTATTATTATTATTATTACAGTATTATTATTATTATTATTATTATTATTATTATTATTATTATGTGCATTACAGTTTTAAATTGTAAAATGTACAGGTTGCTCTGTGAATATGTTTAAATTTTTACTGTATTTTTTACAGAATTATTACAACCACAGCTGCCATTATTCTGTAAAAACAACAGGATTTTAAAATGTTAAATGAACTATTTTCCCCAATCTGTTGTCTTTCATTTATTGCACCTTTTTTTCAATGTCGTTGTCAATGGGAGGTCTTGTTGTGAAGTATGTTGTATATGTTTTAATTTTGTCTTTAGAAGCTGGCACTTCTTATCCAACCACGTGGACTGGTGTGGAAATCTAGAGAAATTACTATTATACAAGAAAGTGGTGGTTTTACTGAGGGGAGAAAGGAAACCAGATGAAGAAGGTAAGAAAAAAAAGCAAAGCTTTCCTCTTGATGGAACACTGCGTTCCAACTCTTCAGAAACACTCAATTGACTTTGAAATCAGTTTTTTCTTTTGTTTAAAATGGGTAAACCCACATCACAGTCCACAAGTCCACATGTGTCTGTGTGCTTCTGGAGGTTTCCGGCACTAAATAATATTTGACTTTTCTTCTGTGGAATTTTCCAATAGAGGTAATTCTTCAGTCAATCTTATTGGAGCCAAGAATAAACCCTGGCTTTGGTGTATTGATCCCTTACAACTATCAGTACAATAAATGAGGTCATTTTGTTCAGAAATGCACAAAAAGGGTTGTGTTGTCTTTAACAACTTCATCTTTACAACAGGCAATTAATGTTAGCTGTTCTAGCAGGCTCCACTTACACACCTTGATCTGTTTGCGAGTGTCTAAGTGTCACCTACTGATGGATTCAATGGATCAGGTTTAGCTGATGGCAGCTACAAACAAATGGACAAGTCTGAAAACGATGGGTAATTCACTAAGAATGGATTGCAACGGCTGATAGTGTAATTTATTTGCACCAAATCCACTAAAGGAATTGACCCCAATGCAAATCACCCCAGTGCGTTGTGCTGAACATAATTTGCAAGGTGCAATTATCAATCTTGTTGCTCCGCTCTGAGTGCTCAGTAATGAAGGATGCAGCAGACTAGCATGATCTGGCCAACTTTACTGAGGCCGTATGGAATCCCAACACATAAATGCGTCTTTAAATGCTGAAAGTGTGCTCAACCAGATCTTGTATCTGAATATAAGTCTCGTTATAATGCTCTTCTTCATCGTTTGATTAATTACTGTCGATACACTATATTGCCAAAAGTATTGGGACACACCTACAAATCATTGAATTCAGGTGTTCCAATCACTTCCATGGCCAGAGGTGTATAAAATCAAGCACATAGGCATGCAGACTGCTTCTACAAACATTTGTGAAAGAATGGGTCGGAGAGTGAGAGTGAGAGTGAGAGTGAGAGCGAGAGCGGAGACTGCGAGCCAGGCCTTCTCGTCCAACATCAGTGCCTGACCTCACAAATGCGCTTCTAGAAGAATGGTCAAAAATTCCCATAAACACACTCCTAAACCTTGTGGAAAGTCTTCCCAGAAGAGCTGAAGCTGTTATAGCTGCAAAGGGTGGGCGAACTCCATTTTAGACCCTACGGATTAAGAATGGGATGTCATTAAAGTTCATGTGCACGTAAAGACAGGCGTCCCAAAACTTTTGGCAATATAGTGCATGTTTGCAGAAAATGTACAAATTCTATTTACAAGCTACATTACATTGGTAATATCACAGTGTTATTTGTGGCAGGCAATAAAGCTACTGTACATTTTAATACGGCAAAATAAATAATGAGCCTAATTGACAAAGAAAGGAAGCATGTTTGAGCTGATGATGATGATGACGATTGTAATAATACTAAACACTATATACTGTACACTACTGTTTAAATGTTTGGGGTCGGTTAGGTTTTTTAAATCACCAAGGCTGCATTTAATTTATAAAAATATATAGTAAAACAGCAATATTGTAAACTATTATTGCAATTTAAAATAACTGCTTTCTATTTTAATATATTTTATTTAATTATTTTTATAAATATACATTTCTATATTATATATTGTTAATATATTAATCTTACTCTACTAACATAATCTGTCACCATTCTGTTCAGTTTAGTTTAGTTTCCATTGGCCTTTCAGTTTGTTTTCATTTGTCACATGTCTTTGTTCTGATTAACATCACTCATCAGTATCCTTGGTTACCGTCATTATTAGTTCATCTGTGAAAGCTGTGTTAATTTAATCATCTTATTTGAGTTTGTGTATATATGTCACCTTATCCTGCACTCTTTGTCCAGTCACGTTGGTGTGTGTGTGTTAGTCTTAGTATGGCTCGCTAACTGTTTGGATTAATATAAGTAAAGTTACCTGTTTGAATCTTCATCTTCTGTGTCTACGTCTTCCTGCCTGCACGCTCCCGTTTCATAAACACAACAGCTGATATTTAGATGCTGTGGGATTTTTATACTTCACATCTGTAGATTCTTAGATTAATTTGATTAAAGATCAATTAACTTAATTTTAAGCCTTATAAAATATGACTTGCCCTTGGTCTGCCATAGAAAGCTGAATTTATTGTAATGCAGTCGTCTTTGCTAACGATGAGAAAAGAACCCATAAACACCTTCGAAATCAGTTATCTTGAAAATGATGCAAGCGGCGTATTAGGGCTCTTTAAATGGAGTCCAGAACGAGTCCTGAACAGCCAAATACCACTTGGGAAATAAACATCTTGAAATAGGCATGGGGCCAGGAAATGGATTTCATTGCAGAACTAATCAACAGGGCCATTTTAGAAGGGAACAATTTGGATTGGATCTTTACTGACATTAGAGTTATCAACGTGTCTCATGCCAGCCAGTGTAATTTGATCCTTGATGTCCACACCAAAACCTGACAGATGTCAGAGGATCCAGCTAGGACTTGTGCAGGAAGTTTGCCGTGGTATTAAGCGGGCAAACCAAAGTTAGTCATTACATTTATCCAGTGATGTGGTTTGATTGGAATTCAGATGATCTTTCACTATAAGCAATCTGTCAGCACATACTCGGGCTACAAACACATGTCATGAGTGAAGCTGGATTCTGTTTAGGCTTTTTCACAATGCAGAAACTTAAGCCATTTATTCCATTGGCAGCTAAAGTGAAAAAGCCGCTGCATCAAAAAAAGGGATACCCCATGGTGTGAGAGTGAATCCGTAGGCTGAACTGAATTTGAGGAGATCTGAAGACTTGCATGTGAATGCATGTCTTGCCAGTACATGTCAAACTTTAAGACTGTCCCATGATTACATGGTTACAATCTCAAAGCTTTTCTCACTGCAAGGTTTCTCATATATAACTCATGTATCAGCTTTGCCATCACAAGAATAAATTACATTTTAAAATATATTCAAATAGAAAATGGTTATTTTAAATTGTAATGATATTTCACAATTTTATCCCACATTACTGTTTTTACTGTATTTTCAATAAAATAAATAGCTTTATATATATATATATATATATATATATATACGTGAATATATCATTTGACAGCTTTGAATGAACAATTGGGCGACCACATTAAACATGAACAGGTAAATTAACCATAAATAGACTACTACTACTAAAAACTAGAATACACCCTAATTTATATAATCAATTTTAAAAGCAGTTTAAATAAATATTCCTTTATAACAAAGACACACAGGAACCAGAACCAGCACATATGGATCATGTGTGCTATATTTCCCCATTCAGAGTTTTCGTTGGCTGATCTCTCATTCACTTGTCTGCTTTATTTCAGCAATCACACGTAATGAAAGAGTTTCATTGCGTTCAGCATCTGGTCTTTTGGCAGCCGTTGCTGAACCTGAACCTCGTGTTGGACTTTCCTCAAGTTGGCGTGAAAAGTGTTAGCATTTACTGTTATCATGGCACATCACAGTTACTTTAAGCTCGTAATACTATTGATCATTCACAGACTTAGATTCGAAAACACTCATTCAGACCGAACAGTGTGATATTCTCATTATTCACACATTTCTGTATGTTTAAAGCAAAAACTGGTGTTTTTAATAGATTGTTTAAGGAAAAAGGGGGCAGGTGCAGATTGAAACTCCTATGCTGCTTTGACAAAGAAAAAAAACCTGAATATCCTGTTGTACTGAGATCAAGAGCAGTACTTTTTAATGTGCCACATTCTAATCTTATTTATGCAGCGGCCAAGATCTCCTGATGCCAAATACCATCAAAACCAGCAGCTTTGATGCTTGAGCCAAAGCATTAAAAAAACTGGAATGTGGTAGTGCCTGCAAGTGCCAGGTGTATATCACCCTGTAATTAGGCCTGAAATGAATTAAATCTGGGTATAAAATACTGTGTGCATATTAAGCTAATATTTGTAACGCCAGCATCACAAGTTTCATAATGTACCAGTGCTGTCTGACCAGAGCAACTACATGAAAAACAACATTTTATGGACAGGTGTGATTCTCAGATGATTTTTCTCCACATCAAAAAGAGTGCTTTAAATCTCTTACCCCTTGCAGGCGATCCCTGAAAATGAAAGGCACACTTTTATCATACGCACATGTTTTGGTGTGTCAAAGTATCCCATTTTCTTCCAGCGTGTAATAAGTTGACACTGTGTTTGGCACTCAGCAGGAACAGCTCTGAGGAACATGAAAATGACCTTATTATTTTTTCTTCAATGATATCATTGCTCATTTGCAAGGTGTTAATTTGAATTTGTGGAAGTTTGTGCGACTGAGCCATTTCCTTAAAATTAGTTTAAGTGTTCTTAGGCTCGTTTCCTCTGTTATAACAGGCCCACGGTGCTTTATCTTGAAAACAGACGACCCATCTTAACTAGAATTTGCTAAAGAAAAAAAAAAATAATTACAAAACACCAGATTGAATTGGCCTCATGTCAGTATGACAGTGGAAAACAAAATATTAATCTTTGAAGTGATGAAATGCAGATAATTACAACCTTTGTTTTGTGAAAATGTAATTGCAACATTCAACATTAAAAGCTCTCATTAATGACAACAGTTGATGTATTGATACTGTGAAATTACATTACAGAACAACCAAAAGAAAGAAAGAAAAAAGTATTGCCTACTTTACATGCTATGAAATAATCACCATTTGCAGCCTTAAGCAGGGCTGTCATCTTATGCTTACATGTAATTCAGAGCAGTGCAGAACACAAAAAGAGAAGATCCATAATGCACAAAAAAGTCTAATATTCATTATGCATTATTAAGGTGGATTTATATTAAATATTTAAAGGATCATATGCTGTTTTAATATTCATAGGACTGAACTTTTACTGAAATATTGGTGAAATGCTTTTATGTGTGCTTGGCTGGAGAGCTGATCTGATTAAATTTCATTGTTTGATCACCTTCTCGTGCTCTGAGGGTGAATGAGTTGAATTCTGAGTCCAGGTCTCTGTTTCCAAACAAGCTGACATTTGATCATAAATCTAAAAATGCTTTTTTTGTATGTTATACTATTATGTATACAATCTTGTGTTAGGGCCCGTTCACACCAAGAGGTTTGACGATAATGATAGCGATAAATATGTAGTTTTAAAAATTGTCCACACCACAACTAAAATGATAACGGTACAGAGGAACGATATCATTGGAATCACTTTCAAACCGATTTTTCCCAGCTGATGAACGATAAAAACATTGACAGCCAATCAGAATCCATCCTGCTTCAAAGAGTTCAAGCATTTAAAGTGGCAGACGACAAAACCGCAGCATGCTCTGAGAATAAATAGAATGTTAGCGTTAGCGTAACGCAAAGGTTGAAGACATATGCCTAGCTCGTGTTTACATAGAAAAACAATGTCATATTCCGAACCAGGTGAACACAAATCAATAATACAGGCATTTTCGAACAGCACAACATATGAAAAGAGTTCAAAAAGGCATGAAGAAATAACCGGCGCTGTCACGTATAATTATTTACGCAAAGATATGGTGCCCGCAATAAAGAAAAATAAACTTAAATAAATGCTGGGGTTGCCCTTGGATATGTGGATTTCAAAATAATATGGTCCTATTATATAAAAAGTCCCCATTTTTCTGTTGAAATACAGTGGGGAGAACAAGTATTTGATACACTACCAATTTTGCATCTGTAATTTTTATCATAGGTACACTTCAACTGTGAGAGACGGAATCTAAAACAAAAATCCAGAAAATCACATTGTATGATTTTTAAATAATTCATTTGCATTTTATTGCATGACATAAGTATTTGATCACCTACCAACCAGTAAGAATTCCAGCTCTCACAGACCTGTTAGTTTTTCTTAAAGAAGCCCTCCTGTTCTCCACTCATTACCTGTATTAACTGCACCTGTTTGAACTCGTTACCTGTATGAAAGACACCTGTCCACACACTCAATCAAACAGACTCCAACATCTCCACAATGGCCAAGACCAGAGAGCTGTGTAAGGACATCAGGGATAAAATTGTAGACCTGCACAAGGCTGGGATGGGCTACAGGACTATAGGCAAGCAGCTTGGTGAGAAGGCAACAACTGTTGGCGCAATTATTAGTAAATGGAAGAAGTTCAAGATGACGGTCAATCTCCCTCTGTCTGGGGCACCATGCAAGATCTCACCTCGTGGGGCATCAATGATCATGAGGAAGGTGAGGGATCAGCCCAGAACTACACGGCAGGACCTGGTCAATGACCTGAAGAGAGCTGGGACCACAGTCTCAAAGAAAACCATTAGTAACACACTACGCCGTTTTTTTGGTCTAAACTCCACTCGCCGTGTTTGGAGGAAGAAGAAGGATGAGTACAACCCCAAGAACACCATCCCAACCGTGAAGCATGGAGGTGGAAACATCATTCTTTGGGGATGCTTTTCTGCAAACGGGACAGGACAACTGCACCGTATTGAGGGGAGGATGGATGGGGCCATGTATCGCGAGATCTTGGCCAACAACCTCCTTCCCTCAGTAAGAGCATTGAAGATGGGTCATGGCTAGTTCTTCCAGCATGACAACGACCCGAAACACACAGCCAGGGCAACTAAGGAGTGGCTCCGTAAGAAGCATCTCAAGGTCCTGGAGTGGCCTAGCCAGTCTCCAGACCTGAACCCAATAGAAAATCTTTGGAGGGAGCTGAAAGTCCGTATTGCACAGCGACAGCCCCGAAACCTGAAGGATCTGGAGAAGGTCTGTATGGAGAAGTGGGCCAAAATCCCTGCTGCAGTGTGTGCAAACCTGGTCAAGAACTACAGGAAACGTATGATCTCTGTAATTGCAAACAAAGGTTTCTGTACCAAATATTAAGTTCTGCTTTTCTGATGTATCAAATAATTATGTCATGCAATAAAATGCAAATTAATTACTTAAAAATCATACAATGTGATTTTCTGGATTTTTGTTTTAGATTCCGTCTCTCACAGTTGAAGAGTACCTATGATAAAAATTACAGACCTCTACATGCTTTGTAAGTAGGAAAACCTGCAAAATCGGCAGTGTATCAAATACTTTTTCTCCCCACTGTAAGTACCAACATGAAGACTTGGGTCAGAACAACACCCCTGTGTTGTTACTGCTCTAGTGAAGATCAAGCTTTTTTCTTTTTAACTGTGCATGAGAAGCCTTTCCTTAAGCCAGTGTGTTCACAAAGTAACTTTTGCATTCTGAAAGAGTGAACCACTGTTTTTGGGCCTTGAGAGAGCGCTCTAATTGGATTAAAGAGGGGGTTGAAGCCTGTTTTATAGCCTCTTTTGTTGTCTTTTAGAGTCAAATGAAGTTTAGGACTAACTGCTGGGTTACAGCTCTGACTGGATTACCGTGAAACACCTTGACCAATTAAAACAAGGGCAGGTATCATGCTGGTTCTTTTCCAAAAAAAAAAAAAAACATGGCACTGCTCTTGGCATCTGACTAATACGCTCTCATTAACTGACAGCGACTCTCATTTGCCATAGAGCAAACTCTTTTGTTCTTCTTTCCCTCATAAGGGTAACCTGATCTGCCTTACCTTGACCTCTCCTCCACTGAGAGCTAATCAGGCTCACCTGTGAGCTCTCCCCAGCGGCTAGAGAGCGCTAACTCAGCAACACCTGATAAGGTTTCGATCCCTCAGGTAAATACCAGAGGCCAAGGACCCTCCTCAAGATGGTCTTGCAGCCTGAGTGAGGCTTAGATGCAGTGAGGAGAGCTATTGTTCTGCTCTCTCACTCATGAAAGGCTCAGGGGGGGGAAACATTAACCATGCTCTCTAACATCCATAATGTTGTCTATTGAAACTGAAAGGAAACCAGTATGGGTTATTGATTGAAAATGAAACTTAATGGTAGAATCCAGTTGAGGGTAGTTAACAAACAGTCATTGCCGTAAGAAACGTCTCTGACACATATTTATATGCCATCTTTGATCCAGAGTGCAAATTACAGAGAGAATTTTTCATTAAAAAACAAAAAATGAATTAAATATAAATAAATGTAAAAAAAAAACCTTTGAAAATAAAACAAATAAATCCATGTAATTTAAATTTGTTTACTTAAAAATGAAATTAATAATAAAGGCCTTCTATTTGTCATCATGTTTCACTGACCAGAGAAACCCTAAAAGAAAAAGCAAGGGACTGACATAAAAAAAATATAATATACTTTTACTACTGTAAGTTGAGGACTACATTCATGATCATTCTTATTTTTAGGTATATTCATGGCACCAGCTGTCAAATAAATCTGAACAGATTGTATAAATCATAGCTAAAATGTCTTGTTAAAATATGTCCTATACTAGTTATTCTAACAAAACAAACAATTAAAGACAGGGGGCATGTTTGAATAAATGGTTTAGAAATCAATGGCTGAATTCGATAGTGTATACTACCATATAGAGTGGTGCAGAGATGACATCAAAACCCAGAGGACTAATTCGCAACTGGTTACCCTCAAGATTAAGTTTTTATAATGGATTTTTTCAGTTTATGAGTGAAATAAGGTCTGTGGTAAACAACTTGACGATACTTAAACATATTGCTCTACAACATAAATTCAAAATCAAAAACGCAAATTTTAAGTTATGTTTATTTAAAAAAAAAAAAAAACTATGTGCAGTCTACATTGTAGAGCAAAAGATTCAAGTATCATCAAGTTATGTTTACCACAGACCTTATTACTCATAAATTGAAAATGTATAATGAAAATAATAGTGGTGCCAAGACCAATCCCTGGGGTACACCACAAGTGAGGTGGGCCGCAGAGGATGAGTGGACACCTAAACTAATGGAAAAACTTCAATTTGACAAGAAAGACTGGAACCTTTTTAGTACCGTACCATGATGCCGAAAGAATGTTCCAGGTGAGAAAAGAATCTGGTCAAAAGCCGAGCTCAAATCTAAAAACACTAAGGCCATAGTGTCGCCAGCATCTGTAGTCATTAAAATGATGTTAAAAACTTTTAAAAGGGCAGATATACCTCCTCATTGTCCTCTATATATTATTATGACTGAAATAGTAAGCGTAGTAGTGTGCTACTCCAACTTCGGTCAGTATTTTGTAACTTCAGCTTGCCACCACTAGAGCACATAAATCACACTTTTCACCTTTAAGAATCAGAGGAGACGAGCCTGACAAGGACAATTTACAATACTGTACATTACCAGTACAATATTCTCCTGAGAGGGGTTTCTTGGCCTGTTTTTCAAAAAACAATAATGATAATGACTTTCTCCTGATTTTGAGATGTTAAATAATTATGATTTTGCCAAAGGTCAATAATAATACAAATGCTGACATTCTCATTTGGTATATTCTAAATTGTTAAACATTGATCTATGGTTTAATATTTGCCATCCAACAGGCACGACAAAGGTTCTTTTTTTTTTCTTCCTTTGACAGAGAACCATAATGAGTTCTGACATGCAAGTGATTATTTAAATAAGGAGTGACAGTAAATGCATATATGAGCATAGAAAATGGGGCTCAGCCAGTTGAGATGAATTGCTAGATTAGGATTCACAACGGGATCGAATAAGAGAGAACATGAATAATATCAATACAGAATTTGGGAGATGCACCCATTAAAGCAGTTATGTGGTTACATAAGCAAGCTAATTTACAATATGGCTGCCAGAGAAATTGAATACAATAGAAATAGTAAATTATGATGCCAAGAGACGCCCAAAGGTGAATGCATTTGCTCTGTGAAAGAAATGAAACAACTTCATCCTGCTGTTTAATGTGAGAACATATCCGCAATATATATAGATGAGAACCCTGCTGAAAAATCCAGCCTTGCTGGTCACCAGCATATGGTATGTTTTGCATGCTGGGACCAGCTTGGGACGCTGGTGTGCTGGTATGATCCCAGCAAGACCACAACAAAACATATGTATGTGTTACACGTTTCTCAATGTGTGTTCATAGAACAAGACCAAGACAATTTTACAAATAAATTTTGATAAATTATTTAATAAAGAAAAGCGCATGTTTCTGGTAACATATTTACTGGTACACAGTAAAATCCTCAGTGTTAAACAAACACAGCTCAGTTTTCATATGGTCCCAATTTATAGAGAGCAAAAGCAACAATGAAGCAATGTCGCAGTTAGTGAAATAAAGTAGATTCACTGAGCATTAGTGACGACACCTGCGGTTAACAAGCAGAATCACTGAAGATAAGAGGAACAACAAGAACAGAAGAAAGAGAAGAGACAAGCAGACAGCACAGCAACTGCAACTGACTCACTGCAACTGATTAAACAACTCCAAAAACAGCATTACCACATTCACTTATTACAAACCAGTTTGGCTTTACTTCTTTCATTGTGTATGTACAAAGGTTGTTGAAGCCCTTTAGTTGGGTATTTGACCATTTACTTTGGTTAAATGAATTCTCCTTCAGCAATTGTTGAAAGTGCCTGCTATCACTATTGTCTACAATATTTCATGTTCCTGACTGCAATGACATGCCTTTTACTATGTGCACTTTTTTGGAATCAGTGACTGACAGTTGGATTTTGACACATGTAAGTTCTCAAATGAATATGAAAGTCTTTAAAAACATTCATTATCAAGTTGTTATTAACTGTCCCATTGAAATAGCTCTTCTCACAGCCCTTGTTATTGAACAAAATGCTTATGATTATGCTTTTATTAGGCATTTTTCTTGGTTTTCATATCTCTCAATGTTTTTGTTTTGCAATGTACAAAAGCTCCTTTTAACTGATTTTAAAGGGGGGATCTAATGCTATTTCATGCATTCTCACTTATTTACAATTAAAGAGTTGGATTCTCATGCTAAACATGGCCAAAATTTCAAAAAACGAGTTGGACGTATGATGGAGTATTTCTGTGCCAAATACACTCCTTCAGGATTCAAATACGTTTCGGAAAGTTTTTTTCGAGTATGGCCCTGTATGACTTCATAAAGGGCGCCTATTGGAAAGAAAAATCCAAAGTGAGATCTCTTTAACATCTCAAATATTTCTCCTAGAGAAAAATGAGGTTAGTTTAAGATCAAATGGAGACTTTTGCTTGAGTCTCCTGTTTCTCACACTTGTCTCCTGAGACAAAAACTCTAACACTCTCACAATGGTCTCCTCTAAAGTTTTAGAAGAGATCTCAACAACATCACACACTGTGCTCAGATTTTACTCCTTAGCTAGAGAGACTGGATTGCTCATATTTGTCTCCTCTAAAGATTCAGAAGAGATCTCAACAACAACAACAACACACACTGTGCTCAGACTTTTCTCCTAAACTAAAGACTCCAATGGTCTCACACTTATCTTCTCTGAAGTTTCATAAGAGATTTCAACAGCATCACACACTGTGCTCAGACTTTTCTCCTCAGCTAGAGTCTCTGGAACTCGTGCTTTTGTCTCCTCTAAAGTTTCATAAAAAAAATCGCAATAACATCACACATTGTGCTCAGATTTTTCTCCTTAGCTAGAGAGACTGGATTGCTCATATTTGTCTCCTCTAAAGATTCATAAGAGATCTCAACAGCATCACACACTGTGCTCAGACTTTTCTCCTTAGCTAGAAACACTGGAGCTCTCACACTTGTCTCCTCTCAAGATTCATAAGAGATCTCAACAGCATCACACACTGTGCTCAGACTTTTCTCCTTAGCTAGAGTCTCTGGAACTCTCGCTTTTGTCTCCTCTAAAGTTTCATAAAAGATCGCAATAACATCACACATTGTGCTCAGATTTTTTTCCTTAGCTAAAGACTCTGGTGCTCTCACATTTGTTAAACAAATGATGTGCCCTATGCACATAAACTGTACAGCTTTCTTATTGTATCAACAATTAAGAGTAACATTAACTTTATTTCTGCATATTTTCACTCTTAATATAGGCTTAAACCCTGAAATTATGGACTATTTGTTTGTGTGTTTCTTATTGGTGCACACTTTGTAAAGTTGTTGAGATCTCATCTAAACTTTAAGAGGAGACAAATGTGAGAGCTTCAGAGTCTTTAGCTAAGGAGAAAAGTCTGAGCAAAGTATGCGATGTTACTGAGGTCTCTTCTAAACTTTAGAGGAGATAAATGTGAGAGGTTCAGAGTCTTTAGTTTAAGGAGAAAAATCTGAGCACAGTGTGTGATGTTGTTAAGATCTCTTATGAAACTTCAGAGAAGACAAGTGTGAGAGCTCCAGTGTTTCTAGCTGAGGAGAAAAGTCTGATCACAGTGTGTGATGTTGTTGAGATCTCTTCTAAAACTTTAAAGGAGACAAATGTGAGAATGTTAGAGTTCCCTTTCAGTCGGTCACGTTCGACGTACGTCGGACGTCACCGACGAATTGGGATCACTTCTGGGAGCCCCTATTAGCTTCGAGTGTATAGAGAACGGGCCAATGGCCATTGGCGTGCGAGATTTGCATCTCGCGCTCCGCCCCGCATCGCGGGTATAAAGCGGAAGCGGATGCAGCGCACATTTGTCATTCACTTCGGAGCCAAACAAGCTCATGAAAGACTTCAAAAGGCTGTTCAGCAGGAGAGAGAGAGAGAGCGAGAGAAGAGGCTTTTGTGCTGGGGAGAAGGCACGTGCAGTGACAACCGCGAGCTCACCGAAATCGGTGAAACAAACTGCTGTTTTTACAGCATCCCGGTTGGTTCGGTGGGGGCGTTCCACGGTGAGTGCAAACACAGGCTGCACTATCCCCTGTGTTTGCCGCGGTTGTTCCTGGGTGCTTCAGCACGTTAAGAGCTTCTTCTAAAAGAGCAACACGGGTGTGAAATTGCGTCTTTTTCAAGATGTCATTCCACCCGTGCGTTTCTGGATGCGGTCGTTCCCTGTCACCAGCTGACGGTCACAATCGCTGCCTGACATGTCTGGGTATTCAACATGCCGAGGCAGCGTTTGTGGATAGTTCGTGTTCCCATTGCGGGAACATGACTATCTCGGCGCTAAGGTCGAGACTCACCTACCTTCGGGAGGGTGGAGTCCCCTTACCTATGCCCCGATCTAGTGCTATCCCTGCCCAGCAGGATAGACCTACTTCGGCGAATAGCCAGGGTGACCTGAGGATCATGTTTAGGGCACACCCGCCGAGCCAGCCTCCGTGGGCCCCTAAACCCTCTGTAGTGCCGCAGCCGGTTGAGCTTTCGGAGGAAGTCGCTGGCCCCTCTCGAGGTGGTCCAACGGTGACCTTTGGAGCTCCAGCAGAGGATAGGATGTCGATCGCTGCATCGGAGGGGGAGTTTCAGTCCTCGGGGGATGAAGACCCGGCTGCGTTGCCTCCCTCTGGGAGAGTGGCGTTGTCCGAGACGGACCCCGAGCTGACGGCTATGCTTTCCCGGGCCGCCGAAAAGGTCGGGCTCGTGTGGAACCCTCCACCGTGTCCCGAGCCTTCTAGGCTGGATGATTGGTTTCTCGGGGCGGCTCGCGCTGGTTCTCAGCGTCCCGCCCCGGTGCCCTTCTTCCCGGAAGTGCATGAGGAGCTCACGAGGTCGTGGACGGCACCTTTTTCTGCCAGAAACCGGCCGAGTGGCTCCTCCCTCCTCACTACTCTCGACGGCGGGCCAGCCAAGGGGTACGTGGGGATCCCGCCGGTGGAACGGGCGGTCGCGATGCAACTGTGTCCAGCGTCCGCTTCCACCTGGCGCGGAGACCCACGCCACCCATCCAAGGCCTGTAAGTTCTCCTCCAGTCTAACTGGGAAGGCTTACAAGGCTTGTGGACAGGCTGCGTCCGCCTTGCATGCCATGGCGTTGCTCCAGGTGCACCAGGCCCAGGCACTCATGGACATGCACGAGGGTAGACCTGACCCAGAGCTCCTCCGGGAGCTCCGGACGGCGACGGACCTCGCCCTCCGGGCGACGAAAGTCACCGCCCGTTCCATTGGTCAGGCGATGTCCACTCTTGTGGTCCAGGAGCGACATCTCTGGCTCAACCTGGCCGATATGAGGGAGACTGATAAGTATCGGTTCCTGGACTCCCCCATTTCCCAGGTTGGGCTGTTCGGCGACGCGGTCGAGAGCTTTGCCCAGCAGTTCTCGACTGTCCAGAAGCAGACGGAGGCCATCAAACACATCCTGCCCCGGCGGTCAGCTGCTGCCCAGCCGCCGGCCGCAGCTCCTCCGCCTGCTCGTCGCCGAGGGCGGCCGCCCGCCGCCGCCCCCACTCCCGCCCCAGCCCAGCAGCAGCCTCCACCAGGGCAACGGCGTGGAGCCGGCCGCGGGAAGGCCGTCCAGCCCGCTCAGGCCGCTGCCAAGCCAGGTGGCAAGCGTCGTCGTAAGAGACCCTGAGACGGGCCACCCAGAGATGGAGGAGACAGCTCTTCAGGAGGTGGTGACAGCACCGCTCCTTCTCCCGCTGGAGGGCCGGGAGAGAATTTTATGTTCTTGTTTGGTTTCTGTTCCGCCACTGGCCTTCGGGCCAGTGGTACCCAAAACTTCAAAAAAAGAGCTGTTTCTAAAATCTCTGGGTGCCAAGAGAGCGCGCTTGGCGGTGTACGACGCTCCCATGCCTTGTCACCCTCCGGTGCCTCTCTTATCGCCAGCAGGGGGTGCTGGCTGTGTCCAGGACGCACACAAGAGGCCTCCGCACACTCGTGCTCCCCCTCAGCGGAAGCAGGTAAGTGTTGCATTGCGCACTCAGACCCCACTTCGGGCCGCGATGCCGTCCGAGTCGGGTCCCTGCACTCCGCTGCGGGTACGTCTGTGGTGCCGTTGGTCCCGCTGGTTCGGTCGCTGGGAGCCTGGTTAGCGCTCCCCAGCCCGTCCCGCTGGCTCATCCGTACTATCAGACTCGGCTATGCGATTCAGTTCGCTCGGCGGCCCCCCAAGTTCAGGGGCGTTCACTTCACCTCCGTGTCGAAGGAGGACGCCCCCGTGCTACGGGCGGAGATCGCAGTCCTACTGGCGAAGGACGCGATAGAGCCGGTCCCTCCAGCCGATATGAAGACAGGCTTCTACAGCCCGTACTTCATTGTACCCAAGAAAGGCGGCGGGTTACGGCCAATCTTGGACCTGCGGTTCTTGAATCGGTCCCTTCACAGGCTGCCGTTCAGAATGCTAACGCAGAAACGCATCTTCAGGTGCATCCGTCCCCAAGATTGGTTTGCAGCGATCGACCTGAAGGACGCGTACTTTCATGTCTCGATTCTCCCCCGACACAGACCGTTCCTACGCTTTGCGTTCGAGGGACGGGCATATCAGTACAGAGTCCTACCCTTCGGGCTGTCCCTGTCGCCCCGCGTCTTCACGAAGGTCGCGGAGGCGGCCATTGCTCCCATGAGAGAGCGTGGTGTTCGCATTCTCAACTACCTCGACGACTGGCTGATTCTGGCTCAGTCGAAGGCACAGTTGTGCGAACACAGGGACATGGTGCTCAGTCACCTCAGCCTGTTGGGACTTCAGGTCAACTGGGAAAAGAGCAAACTCTGCCCCGTGCAGAGGATCTCTTTTCTCGGTATGGAGTTGGACTCGGTCAATCTGACAGCGCGACTCACAGAGCAGCGCGTCCAGTCGGTGTTGAACTGCTTGAATTCGTTCAAATGCAGGACAGCGGTACCACTGAAACATTTTCAGAGGCTCCTGGGGCATATGGCATCCGCAGCCGCAGTGACGCCGCTCGGATTGCTTCATATGAGGCCGCTTCAACACTGGCTACACGACCGAGTCCCGAGATGGGCGTGGCAGAGCGGCTCATTCCGTGTCTCAGTAACACCGAAGTGTCGCCAAACCTTCAGTCCGTGGTTGGACCCTTCGTTCCTACGGGCAGGAGTTCCCCTAGAACAAGTGTCCAGGCATGCTGTGGTCTCCACAGATGCCTCATCCACCGGCTGGGGGGCCACGTACAACGGGCTTGCAGTTTCGGGTCTGTGGACGGGGCCTCAACTGCAATGGCATATCAATTGCCTCGAGTTGTTAGCAGTTCGTCTTGCGCTGGGCCGCCTCAAAGGGCCGCTACGAGGCAAGCACGTTCTGGTCCGTACGGACAACACTGCGGCCGTTGCGTACATCAACAAACAGGGTGGTCTACGCTCCCGCCGCATGTCACAACTCGCCCGCCATCTCCTCCTCTGGAGTCAGAAGCATCTGAGGTCGCTTCGTGCCATTCATATCCCGGGCCTGCTCAATCGTGCAGCCGACGAGCTCTCACGACAGCAAGTGCTCCCAGGAGAGTGGAGACTCCATCCCCAGGTGGTCCAGCTGATCTGGAGTCGCTTCGGGACCGCACAGGTAGACCTGTTTGCCGCCCCGGACACGTCTCACTGCCAGTTGTTCTATTCCCTGACCGGGGGGACCCTCGGCTCGGATGCGCTGGCACACAGCTGGCCCCGGGGCCTACGCAAATATGTGTTTCCCCCAGTGAGCCTTCTTGCGCAGACACTGTGCAAGGTCAGGGAGGACGAGGAGCAGGTCTTGCTAGTTGCGCCATACTGGCCCAACCGGACCTGGTTCCCGGAACTAGTGCTCCTCGCGACAGCACCTCCTTGGCCCATTCCTCTGAGGAAGGACCTCCTGACTCAGAGACGGGGCACCCTGTGGCACCCGCGTCCGGACCTCTGGAAACTCCATGTCTGGTCCCTGGACGGGACGCGGAGGTTCTAGGTGGCCTACCACAGGCTGTGGTAGACACCATCACTTCCGCCAGAGCCCCCTCTACGAGGCACCTCTACGCGTTGAAGTGGAACCTGTTCGTCGAGTGGTGTTCTTCTCGTCGAGAAGACCCCCGAAGATGTTCGATCGGCTCTGTGCTTTCCTTCCTGCAAGAAGGGTTGGAGCGAAGGCTGTCTCCCTCCACCCTCAAAGTGTATGTTGCCGCTATCGCCGCAAATCACAGCATGGTCGAAGGTAAGTCCCTAGGAAAGCACGATCTGGTCGTCAGGTTCCTGAGGGGGGCGAGGAGATTAAATCCGCCTCGCCCTCACTCTATACCCTCTTGGGACTTGCCCCTGGTGCTAACCGCATTACAGAGGGCTCCCTTTGAGCCTTTGCAGTCAGTAGAGTTAAAAATCCTGTCCTGGAAGACAGTACTCCTGACTGCATTGGCTTCCATCAAGAGGGTAGGGGACCTGCAGGCATTTTCGGTCGACGAATCGTGCCTGGAATTCGGGGCGGGTAACTCTCATGTAATCCTGAGACCCCGGCCCGGATATGTGCCCAAGGTTCCCACCACTCCCTTTCGGGACCAGGTGGTGAACCTGCAAGCGCTGCCTTCGGAGGAGGCAGACCCAGCCCTGGCTTTTCTCTGTCCCGTTCGCGCTCTGCGGACTTACGTGGACAGAACGCAAAGCTTCAGGACCTCAGAACAGCTCTTCATCTGTTACGGAGGCCAGCAGAAGGGAAAGGCTGTCTCCAAGCAGAGGATGGCTCACTGGATAGTGGATGCCATCGCCTTGGCGTATGAAACCCAAGGCGTGCCCTGCCCGCTTGGGTTGAGGGCCCACTCCACTAGGAGTGTGGCCTCTTCCTGGGCGCTGGCACACGGCGCCTCGCTGACAGATATATGTAGAGCTGCGGGCTGGGCGACACCTAACACGTTCGCTAGATTCTATAGCCTCCGTGTAGAGCCGGTTTCTTCCCGTGTGCTCGCTTCAAATAGCCAGTAACACCGAAGGGCCCGTTCTAGTGTCGGCTTGCTGCGCCATTCCCCTCCTCATGGACCGGATACGTGCGCTGATATGCTCCAGTCGAGTTCCCCAGCACGGCGAACCCTGTTGAGTCCTCCGCAACCCGTGGCAGTCAGACGTGGCGGA
Organism: Coreius guichenoti; assembly: GCA_039654105.1. Taxonomy (NCBI): domain Eukaryota; kingdom Metazoa; phylum Chordata; class Actinopteri; order Cypriniformes; family Gobionidae; genus Coreius; species Coreius guichenoti. Next base: position 26,386,715 of record CM077177.1, on the reverse strand, counting down.
GCGTCCGACGCCAGGTCTAACACTCGTATGCATTGGTGGAACTTGTGTTAGGCTGGGTATCCATATGTTGTGACCCCTACGGCGGTCCCATATGTGTATTCTTCCACGGTACGGCTCCCTACGGCGAGCCCGTGTCTTTCCCTTGGCAGAGCTCGCTCTGCCGTCTCTGTGCGGTGTAGTCTCCCGCCTGCATTGGCCGGGGCCATCCCTGGGACTTCCGTATGTTGTACTGCCCACGGCCAGTCCATACATGTATATTCCACATGATACCTCCCTACGGGTAGGATGTGGCTTCCGCAGCGGCCCCCCGGGGCACGCTTTCCCAGCGTTATCCAATACTCTGCTGAGTGGGTCTTGCGGAACAGCAGCAGTGACTCTCCCTGCGTAAGTTCCCCGCCCCAAACAGACGGGGGTCTGAGGGGCTTTCGCTGGGCGCTGGAAGTGGTAGTAACTGTGGCGTTTTCCATAGGGATCCCAATTCGTCGGTGACGTCCGACGTACGTCGAACGTGACCGACTGAAAGGGAACGTCTTGGTTACGTATGTAACCCTCGTTCCCTGAAGGAGGGAACGGAGACGTACGTCCCGTCGCCACAGTTGCTGTACCATCACTGCAGCGGCCGAGTCACTAGTTCGGCTCCTCAGTGAAAAACAAATGTGCGCTGCATCCGCTTCCGCTTTATACCCGCGATGCGGGGCGGAGCGCGAGATGCAAATCTCGCACGCCAATGGCCATTGGCCCGTTCTCTATACACTCGAAGCTAATAGGGGCTCCCAGAAGTGATCCCAATTCGTCGGTGACGTCCGACGTACGTCTCCGTTCCCTCCTTCAGGGAACGAGGGTTACATACGTAACCGAGACGTTTTTGTCTCAGGAGACAAGTGTGAGAAACAGGAGACTCAAGAAAAGTCTCCATTTGATGTTAATGTAACCTCATTTATGTCTCGCAGAAACATTTGAATTGTTAAAGGGTTTTTTTTTCTTCCCTGTGGGTAGCTTTTATGTCATTCATCCACACAATTTTAATCAAGCCCAATACATGCATTGTTTTGTTGCACAATGAACAAAACAATCATAACCTATGTTTACATGCATGCAAAATGGGTTGTACAAGACAAACTTTGCAATGTTAAACGAAGAACAAAAAGGTTATGCAGCAACCATGAAGCACTGGTACACTATAGTATTAAATTTGTTATAAAGAAAGAATTTATCTAGACTAAACATTGTACACTTGTCTAATCCCTTGTTTGGAATAAGCACTGCATATTCAATGCAGGGCATTGAAGATACATTTAAATGAATAACCCTTGATATTCTGAAACGCATAATGTTGTCAGTAGTTCAAAGTTTCAGTATTCACAATATTAGTAAAAATTTTAAATGCAACATGTTTCTCCTAAAATAAAATTTAAGACATCTGGGGTTGGTTGCAAAAACTTCTTAGACTAGTCTTACAAACTTAGTCATGACTTATTTTTTCTCCCAAACCTGGTAATAACTTATTTAAGTCAGTTACATAAAAAGGTAGATCTGTTTAATTTTAATTGAGAAAGGTAAGACTGATTACCCTTTGGTTAACTACTACTTAGTCAAAGTAGTTCTTAAGTTACAGTTCTTAAGTTATGCAACTATGCTAAGTTTATGCAACTGGCACCAGAAGGCAAAGCTGATACCTAAATGAGACCTATAAGAGATAATCAGCCCTTAGTGTCCTGAGCTTAGGGAAAGCTCTGTCAGAGCCATAGCCTTGTGGACAGCACATCAACATTGAGGCACAGCTGCACCTCAGACAGCATGAGTTTGAGTCCCAGCTAAAGGTACTTTCCTGCTCCTGTTCCCTTCTCGCCTCTCCCATTGTTTCCGGTCTCTCATCCTATGGTCCTGTCCATTAAAGGTGAAAAACCCAAATGTCATAAAAAAGAAAACAAAACCCTTTGAAAGAGATTATAGCAAGACAATAAAGAGATCTCCCATGGTTCTCATTTTAGACTCTTTCTCTCAGATATTTCTCATGTCTCAGTCATGTCTACTTTTATTTCTCCTAAGGAATTGGAGGAGAAACATATGAGACACTGTTGATTCTACAATGAGAGATAAATGTGAATCACAACTAAGTCTCATGACCTTAGAAAGAGCAACCTCTGAGCAATAAAATACTCCTATAATGGAGTCTTGAAAGAGATGGCAGCAAGACGATAAAGAGATGTTCTATATTTCTTCCACCACATTCTCAGTTTTAACTCCTTTTCTCTCAAATATTTCTCATGTCTCAGTTGCGTCTACTCTTATTTCTCCTAAGGAATTTTAGGAGAAACATCTGAAACTCTGTTGACACTGAAATGAGAGATATATGAGAATCACAACTAAGTCTCATGAGCTTAGGAAAAGCAACCACTGAGCAATACATTTTTCCTATGGGGCGGAATTGCTTGTATGGGCACTTCTCCTGAATGAGTGCGTGTGCACATCAACCAGAGCGAGAGCAAGAGCGCACCCATCAATGAGCTTCGTTCGGTTACGGTAGCCATCTGCAGCGCTGTCATTTTGTTTTTAGACCACAAAATCAACAATGTCACAAAAGAAGTGTGTTTTTGGTTGTGAGGGAAAGATAACCTTGTTCAGCTTCCCAAATAACCCAGCGTTAAGGAAACAGTGGATGCAGTTTGTCTTTCCGGAGCAGCAATGGAGTTCTGCAAGTGTGTTTGTTTGTTCCCGGTCACGAGTCGAAACCACAGGCGGTGAGTGAAACTGCATCAAATGTCTGTGTTTTGTTGGCAATCGGCGCGTAAATGCATATAATGTCAACAACACGAACGTATAGTGAATCGAAAGTTATCCAGGGATAATGCCATGATGTATTTCCTGTGGGTGTGTGTGTGTGTGCTTGTGTCTCTTTAGCTCCGCCCACTGCACGCCTGCATGAGCTCAGCTGTTTTCAGAAAGAATCGGTACAGCGTATCTGTCTTTTATAAATATGATAAAACTAAAGACTCTTCGGAGATATGAAGGATGCAATACTACTCTCAAGATTAACATGAGACTGGCAGAAACTGTGTTTGTTATGTACCCTTTAACTGATTTGTGTACAGATCTTTTGAAACAGACAATTCCTTTGTTGCTTTGAAGATTTTACCAGTTTACCTGTGACATTGATTAATAATGTAATCATAACTAAATTCACATTTACAGGTCACAATTAAAATTTTCAGTTCTACTTTTTTAGCAAAGGGAGCAAAAGAAATTACAACGTTATAATCATATAATTCAATAAATCATATGTTTTAACCTTATATTGTTTTTCCTTTACATCATTAATGTGTTACATATAGAAATATGCAAGCAAAAACAATGGTTGTCCCCAAAACACTGCTTGCATACAGACAGCTGGCCAACTCACACTCAAGCTTGGTTTATACTCGACGTGTACGCACGAGCGCGAAGGTGCGCGCGGCAAAAATGATGTCATCGCAGAGTGGGCGGTCATGCGCATTGAGAGCGCAAGACCCCATTTCGCTTGGCGGTGTGCACGTCAAATTTTGTAACTTTCCGCGCGGCTCTGCATCCGAAGATGCACGAGTTTGAAGCGAATCTGGCCGAGCATGACGTCTTATCACACCGGCACCCAGTTTGCGCATCTAAATGAGTTGCTTATATTTACAAAATTAGCCTACAATAGCAGAAATAAGCCCCTTTAATGAAAATAAACGTCCATGCTTAATAAAAATGTTCACTAAATGAAAAATGTTTAGAGAAATTAGAAGATGTTTAAGAGATCGTTAATTTGGTTGTATACATGTTCTCCTATCCATATATTTTGTTCTAATGTCACAAGTAATAATCTCAAGGTTTACTGGGTTTTACACGATTCTTTTGTAGTGTGTGGTTTTGGTAAAGTTTACTAAAGTAAACATTGTCACATGTGTACTTCTTCTCACCGCTGTTTCCTGGTGGTTTATAGAACAATTACTCGCCCTCTGTTGTTTCAAAGTATAGTACAACGGCGAGCGCGTCGAGTATAAACACCTCCCCAAACGGACGAGGCGCACGTGCAGTCAGCGGAGCCTCGCGCTGCGGAGCCAGACGAAAGTATAAACAAGGCTTCAACTGGAACCATGTTGGAACCAGCTTAACCAGTGTTTTGCTTGAGAACAGCATGAATATGCTGGTCCACCAGCTAGACCAGCACAATACCAGCATAAACCAGCCCGGACCAGCACTATACCAGCACTAACCAGCATAAACCAGCATAAACCAGCCTGGATTCCATGCTGGTTTATGCTGGATTTTCCTAGCCTGACAAGCCAGACCCACATCAAGATGTTGGGTCTGGGAACACACCATTGGCAGGGCTCAATCCGAGGGGCGGGATAAACGGTCGTCTTTCAAATTCCCTCTGCACGCAATAGGATAGTGCTACAACCAACCAGAGCAACGAAGAAGGTGAAGCGGAGCTAGTTGATAGATTAAACTTTTGTCGTATCTGTATCCTGTTCGCCAGCTTCTTAGTTTTCAAGTAGCACGCGGAACCGTCACAACTCTGCCATCATTATGTTAAGCCCGCCCACCGACTCTATACACGATGTGATTGGCCTGACTAGAGTTTGGTTTTTCAAGCTCGCAAGTCAACGGAGAGTTGCTAGACGACCCTGGCTGCAAATTACATTTGCTGCCGCTAGGGTGCGTCTAGATTTCTAGGCTAGGATTTTCCAACAGGGAAGGCTAACAGGGAATGTATTGTACATTAAAGACGCTAATCACACTGCATTATAAAACTAGATGTCTTTTTCTGTTTAATACAGTCTTAATGTTTCATTAAACTCTGAAAAGTGCTTAATTTTTATAACAATTAAATTGAAGTAATTAAGCATAATGCATTGCTGAAGGGATATGAGGTCAGATCGGGAAACTCTGAATCATCTTCCATTAAGATCAAAGAGAAGACACACTTTGGCCATAGTACCCACAATCCCACCTGCTTCTCCTCCTCCTCTCTGATCAGAAGCTGTTGTTTTGTCACTGAGCCATGGTATCTCAGCATTCCCTAATGAGATTAGATGGCCACTAATGAGTGCTACATTGGGTAAAATCAGCTGTGTTGTGAAGGTCAAAAATTTCACTACAGATTGTGCTGTTGGACTTCAAGAATCATTAACTAATAACAAACAAATGATTTATGAGGGACGCAGAATTTTTGTTGGCCTTTAGGCAGGGTTTCCCTTTCTTCAGCCTATTTTTAATGAGCATGAAAATATGGAAGTGATACTGAGACCTGGTGCAATAACATGCAGTGAGCTGTATTGATTAAGAAACTTGATATTATTTTGGCATATGTTCACACGGCATGCATACAGATGGACTAGTTCAGGTCTGGATTCACCTTGAGTAAGTAAATGTTTAACTATATAAGGCAAACAAGTTACCTATGAGAATAAAGAACTTCTGTTATCCTGTTTTTTTTTTTATGATGGAACATAATATTTGCTTTTCCAGACTGATCCTTCCAGTCCGGCTCAAAAGAAGGTCTGTAGGCACTGTGCATACACTGTCGATGTGAGGTCATACCATTTTTACCATGGGATGGAAATGCAATGAACCATTGACCTATATTGGATTCAAGACAAGAATTCATCTAAGATTTCCCTCTGTTCAAACACTCATGTTTAACCCCACTGACCTTTCATCAAGAGAAATTAATTTTCTTTATTTGTCACAGGGAAAAAGTTGCATTGCTGGTGAAATGTTCACCCGGGCATCAGCATTTTCTTATATTGACATTCATTTTTGATTCTGAAAGAGTGCAAATCCCCTGTTAGCCAGTAACCTCACGGTGCAATTTCAGTGAGATATAATCAACATGCAATTTGCTAAGTGGACAGAACTATCATTTTTGTTAAATGCGCATATTAGCAAGGCAAATATTGCTTGTCACAGTGTTTCAACTGAAAGCGTCCAATACATCTTCCTATCAGAGCTGAAAGATGCTTGTCACAGCTAATGTTTTCTGTCCACAATTGTTGCTTGAGTGAGCCCACAGAGATATTGTGTAAAAGCCAAGACTGTGCGACATCAACTGCCTTTTATATTCAGGCCTTAGCTAAGATTTTGGTCACAGTTGGCAAAGTTGACGAAGCGATCGATCGTGTCATGTTCTGACATACTCATTGACACATGAAATTAAAATGGTTACCATGCAGGCCCAATCAAGCGCTTGCACTAATATTAGCAATGTTTTGCCTGGAAAAGAAAGAAAGAAAATCAAGGTTATTTTGGCAGAACAATTATAAGGGGACACCAAATAATGAGCTTTTCGTAACGACAAGATAGTATCAATGGGTCTCAATCACTAATTGTGTGGATTATTTTGTATTTGTACGCACAGTAGAACTCACGTGTCTGATTCACAACACGTGTGTACGCACATGAATTCGTTCTGATGTTAGTGAATTTGGAGTAGGCCTATTCTAAATGAGCAGCCGTGTGCACACATTCAGTAATTTGCATACAACATGCCCAAACCATCTCCATATAAGGCCGTTCCGCACAACCATTTCTTTAAAGCTTTTCGTCAAACATATGCCGCTCTCTGCAGACACGCTCTCACCAGATCCTCGAGCAATGCCAAGTGTGTCACTCTCAAAACCAGTTCAAACATATGAAGGTAAAAGAGTAACAAAACTCGAGATGCATTAAGTCATGTTAAGCGTTTTCTTTATACCGATTTTCTATGGGAGGAAAATGCTTAACATTGCGTTCATATTCTGGGCTCATCTGCTTTTCAGTGCATTTTGATAATATCATTTATTTCTTTTAGAATCACTGTCTTAATGCATTAAGCCACATTAGCATTTTAGAACGTCCCCGAGGCCAGGTGTGTCGTGACATCATCGCGTACAAAAGAAGTCCCATTTCATTGGCTAGGCGCCAACCAATAAAATGACTCCTTTGCGCCTTTAACAATTACCATACAGTTTGGATTGGCGGTATGGTTCTGTTCTGGGCAAGAACTCCCTGCGCATCCATGCAGCCTAGCATGGATAAGAGCAGGAAGAGCAGCAATAACCCCCCTTAGGGTAAACAGAACAGAACCAACATAATGTATTGCAGATATCATAATGTTGATATTTAAATGTACAAAATAATTTGGGAATTTAGTCTGATTCAAGGGGAATCAGAATACCAAATCCTGACTGGACGAGAGGAGGAGCTGGGGATGGAGGAGGGTAAATGAGCTCTGGAGAAACGCGATAGCTGCTGATAGTACTGAAGGAGCTTATATACACTCACCTAAAGGATTATTAGGAACACCTGTTCAATTTCTCATTAATGCAATTATCTAATCAACCAATCACATGGCAGTTGCTTCAATGCATTTAGGGGTGTGGTCCTGGTCAAGACAATCTCCTGAACTCCAAACTGAATGTCAGAATGGGAAAGAAAGGTGATTTAAGCAATTTTGAGCGTGGCATGGTTGTTGGTGCCAGACGGGCCGGTCTGAGTATTTCACAGTCTGCTCAGTTACTGGGATTTTCACACACAACCATTTCTAGAGTTTACAAAGAATGGTGTGAAAAGGGAAAAACAACCAGTATGCGGCAGTCCTGTGGGCGAAAATGCCTTGTTGATGCTAGAGGTCAGAGGAGAATGGGCCGACTGATTCAAGCTGATAGAAGAGCAACTTTGACTGAAATAACCACTCGTTACAACCGAGGTATGCAGCAAAGCATTTGTGAAGCCACAACACGCACAACCTTGAGGCGGATGGGCTACAACAGCAGAAGACCCCACCGGGTACCACTCATCTCCACTACAAATAGGAAAAAGAGGCTACAATTTGCACGAGCTCACCAAAATTGGACAGTTGAAGACTGGAAAAATGTTGCCTGGTCTGATGAGTCTCGATTTCTGTTGAGACATTCAGATGGTAGAGTCAGAATTTGGCGTAAACAGAATGAGAACATGGATCCATCATGCCTTGTTACCACTGTGCAGGCTGGTGGTGGTGGTGTAATGGTGTGGGGGATGTTTTCTTGGCACACTTTAGGCCCCTTAGTGCCAATTGGGCATTGTTTAAATGCCACGGCCTACCTGAGCATTGTTTCTGACCATGTCCATCCCTTTATGACCACCATGTACCCATCCTCTGATGGCTACTTCCAGCAGGATAATGCACCATGTCACAAAGCTCGAATCATTTCAAATTGGTTTCTTGAACATGACAATGAGTTCAATGTACTAAAATGGCCCCCACAGTCACCAGATCTCAACCCAATAGAGCATCTTTGGGATGTGGTGGAACGGGAGCTTCGTGCCCTGGATGTGCATCCAACAAATCTCCATCAACTGCAAGATGCTATCCTATCAATATGGGCCAACATTTCTAAAGAATGCTTTCAGCACCTTGTTGAATCAATGCCACGTAGAATTAAGGCAGTTCTGAAGGCGAAAGGGGGTCAAACACAGTATTAGTATGGTGTTCCTAATAATCCTTTAGGTGAGTGTATATATGCTGTGATAGACATCGTATTCCTATAGGTAGAAGTGATCAGCTGACAGTCAGCTGATGCGAGCTTGACTAACATGACCTGCCAGAACTGACGCTACGCTTGATTTTGTGACTATTTTCTGTGAGTGCAAATCTCAACCTCATTCAACTTTTTAATTTTATTTTACTTTCAGATTTTTATTTTACAGGTCACATTGGAGCTGTGAGTGTAAATTATAACGTACAAGTACGAATATGTATTGTGCAAGTTTTTAAATTCACATCTACATGCTCTCGAGTTTTACTACTCTTTTACCTTCATACAAACACATTAAACACCTTTTATACAGACCCAGATTACAGACCTCTCATTTGCCAGTTGTATATATGAATAAATCTGCGTTATTCAGAGAAACCTCGAGTCGCAGCTGAAGCTATAAGGGGCCATTCACAGAACAAGTTTTTCCATTCCACTGCACTATTTTTCAATTTTTTTTCAATGTAAACGCACTAGACAGACGTCTTTAACCCAGTGTTAATTTCGTTGAGGAATCATTTTCAAAAACGAGACGATAACTAAATAAAAACCAGTTTTGGATGACAAAAACTATGACGAAAATCTACTGTCATTTTTGTCAACGAATAAAAACGAGACGAAAATGTTAGGGAGGAACGATTAGGGAAGAGATCCAGTCAGTACTGATGTCCTGTGTAATAGATGCGCACAATTGAATTGTAATGTGCTGCTCTAACCGCGGGAAAATGTGGCGCTGTTGCGCATTCTACAGGCTCACGCAACAGCAATTCAGACTGCTTCAATGTGTATTTCGAGCTTGTTTATAATTAAAAGTCACGCATTATATATACGTTTTTGGTTAAACAATAAACTGTATTTAATTTCATTCCCATTTAATTCATAGTCAGGAGGAAAGACTAAGAACAGTATTTGACACATATTATTCAATAAAGTATCAGGGTTATAATAGTTAACTAAAACCATAAAAAATCTTCATTACTTGAAATTAAATAAATGTTAACTGAAATTAAAAAAATAAATAAACAAACTTATTTTAAGCTTTAGCTTAACCTGATATACTAACTAAAACAGAAATACAAAATTATAAAAACTATATAGATGTTTTTAAAAAAAACAAACAAAAAAAGTGAATTGAGCTCTCCTTCGTGTATTTTTGCGCTTGAACGCTCAAAAACACAATGTCAAAATGTCAGTTTTGACATGTATTCAAGTAACAGTCGGTTATGTAATGCTTAAATGCTCAATTAATGCATTACAATTTAACTAAACTCATTAGATTTTAGCTGACTAAATCTACTGTAGATTTAGTCGACTAAAATCTTATTATATTTAGTCGACTAAAACTAGAGGTGACTAAAACTTTCAACTTTTAAAAAAAAACTATTCAAGACCATGCGTTTTATTTCGTTCCACTGACCTGCAAAAACGCGTTCTGTGTGAACCGGCACTAATGCAGCTTTTCATACTCTTTCACTGTATGATGAAATATTTTAGATGAAATTAAATAGTATTATTTATAATTATATCATTAACGTAACATAACATAACATATAACATAACATATAACAGAGAAAGTGATTTTTGTGTACGTGTGGTTTTTTCATTTTTCATTTTTTCATAATTTAGAATACATTTTAGTAGGAAAGTTTTTGGTGAATCATGATTTGTTTGTGAAAATGTTCGTACGCAGATTTCACTCACAAATTTAAACGCATGCTTAGTGAATGAGAATGATTATTAACTTAATGTCTCTCACTTTCTCTCATACAGTCTGAGAATGATCAGAACTTGATCATGTCTAGTCTAGAGGCTTTCAAACTGAATTTTTAGCAAAATCTGAGTTTACCAATATTTTTTACCAATATATTACTGTTTCATTTTGGTTTCTAAAGTCTGGTTGGAAATCATGAGGTAATTATAATTATTTTGTTGTACTGACATCCCTAATTTTAAAGAGTAAGAAATAAATTTTAAAAAAAAAATTTACATTTGTACACCTAAAATTACTCTATAATTGGCAGAAAAATATTATCGTTTTATTTATTTATTTATTTATTTATTATTAGTTTTAATTAACTTATTACTACAAAATAAATACTCCCCAGATAATACTTTTGGAAACCAAATCAAGTAATTGGCATGTCTCAGACAAAGCCATGGCCAAAATCTGAAGAAAATGGAGTTGGTGGTGACTAATGATTCAATTGTTTGAATGCTGCTTTGAGCACATGCATTTTTGAACAGACTCTCTCCTAACTTCTCTATTCAAGCACTGTTCAACTCTCTTTCACACACACATTATCAAGTGTGTGTCCATTTAGCTCCAGGTTCAAAGCATCTCATGAAACAAAATTTGCTTCAAACACGGGACGCTGGCCTTTAAAGATGTGTTTTACAGGGCTGCTAAGACTTACTACTAGCTTTTCCTCTGACTTAGAGAACTTTGACGTATGGGTTGTGCAAGGTTTTGTGAAGCTAATGAAAGTATGGGCTCCTCTATTAACCTCAGAGAGGAAATGGGAGGTAGTTTGATGCATTCAGATTGGCAATAGCCAATATTTCACCACGACAGGCATTACCAATGAATAATTAAGTGTTTAATATAATGTTCGTGAAGAGAGGGAGATAAAGGAGGGTAGCGGGGAAAGGGGAATGATTAAACTATAATTGATTATCCTTAAAACCAATGTACTATTACGGAGTTCTCGATAGTGAAAATGTTTGTGTGTTTGTGTTCAGAAAAAAATGGCTTTTTGATGGCACTGTCAGGGCAGTTGCAGTCATTAGCTTTGAAAACTCTTCTATGATGGAATATAGAGGCCTGGCTTGTTGAGATCATGAAAATTTAAGTGGGAAATTTATACCAGAGGGACCGCCCGCCCTGGCAGTGACTCGTGAATGCCCGGGGACACATGTTTTCACAGGACGCAACGCTGGACTGATGTGGCTGGTGATAAATAGTTAAGAAACTAGAGTTGTTTGCACTCTGACGACTGCGAGAGCACTGCTCAGTGGCATCACATACTTGAAAATGCAGTTTGGAGATACGATAAATTTATATTAAATTACGACTGTGGACTAAATCAGTATAGTGTGAAGTTATGGGTGGTAGTACCACATGAATTATTTATATATTTTTAATAATTCACAGTTTTAAAGAGATTCAATACCTATGTTTACAAAGCTTTGTGTGCTGATTTAAATTGTACAATCTGATCTTCTAAGAAAAAAAGGGAGGAAGCTGATACATTTTCTGGAACATATTATCGGGAACAGATGTCATGTCTCCGGATATTAAAAATGAATGCTAGATGTTAAACATTTCAAGAATGTTAGATTATAATTTTGATTATTTATGACTAACAATCTGCTCTTCAACATATTATGTCACATATGCAGTTTAGTAAAGGATATTTCATTAATTAAGAAAATAAAATGTTGTCTCAAATTAAACATCAGCTTCGGCTTCTGTGATTTCACACACTAAACAAGTCACAGTTACAGCTAAACCAGTCGAAAAATATCGACAGGTTCCCTGCTAGGAATCAGTCCACTGTCTCAGAGAATATACATTCTCACACAGACAGAGGTCAGCTATTTCCATACCTCAAATTACTGACCTATGGCTTCCTGTCCTGCATATATGTCCTTCTTGTTAACCAGCTGACAGATTTTCATGCATATTCATAGATGCATATGGTCTGCCAGAACGAAAGCCGTCTCATCTCCTCAGATTCCGCCGAGTAGCAATGTATGAAGACACATCATTAATGGATGTACTAAAGGAAGCATTGTCTTAATTTTCTTGCTTTTGTGTTTGCATAAATTGCAATGGGTGATTTGAGACTGTATGCTGCAAATTTTTTTTTTTTTTTGTTATTTTACAGTGAAAAAAATATCCAAAATTCAACAAATTAGCTTGAGAAGGCAATTGTGACATCATATGACTTGCTTTTAGAAAATATATCTTGCTTTTAAAATCGTTGCTGGTAACCCTTTATTTTGATGGTCCACTTTAGACATTCTACCAACTATAAGAAACTTTGCAACAACATTTCAACTACCAGTCATTAGAGTATTAGTAGACTGTCTACTTAATATCTGATAACTCTTTATGTTGATGCTCCCCCAACAGACATTCTACTGACTATAAGTAACTTTGCCAATACATGTCAACTTTTTCTACTAACCAAACCCTAACACCTAACCCTAACCTAACAGTCTACTAATACTCTAATGAGAGTTAGTTGATATGTAGTTGCAGAATTACTTATAGTTCTGTCATGAAAACACTTGGAGAGATTTGCATGGTAATGGTAATGGATATGGCAATGTTATTTGGTCTTGGCGGAATAGATCTGCAACTCTGCTGCTGCTGAAGAGCAAGTACAGAGACTTGCTACTGCCAACACATTCACAGACATTGTTGTGATCATGTAAGACATGCTGCTGCACATGTAACATACATAAAAAATAACCCCCCAACAAAGCAGGAGACTTTAGAAAAGTGCAGAGCCTTCCCCCCGAACATTTTCTCCAGATAGTTTACAGGCTTAACACTATGGCCTATGACTATGTGTGCCTGGGCTACCTTGCCGACCGGCTTAGCTCTAGAAACGCGCAATATGTGTTCTTATTAACAAAAGATTTACGTTGCAAGCTGATAGAGATGAGAAACCCAGCAACCTCCTGAGCAAGTTATTATAAGGGGCTTTCGCACCGGAGGAACCTTTTCATAGTTACAACTATTGGCGGAAGTACTCTGATTTTGGCACCACAGAAACTAGGAATGATTTCGGTCCTAGGAACTCCTTTTGGGGAAACTAATTTTTAAAAAAGCCATCTAGACACACAGATTATAGCCTATATATTTACTCCAGAAACTAACTCTACAAACATGGAAAACAGTGATAGATGGACCTCCCAATCTTTACGCTAAGGAGAAAATCCAACGCAACTTTGAGGGGACCAAGCGAAACATGATTATGTATTTCTGCTCAGCTAACGACATTGGACATCAACCACATGGCAAACGCAAATACTTTTCATATACTGTCTATTTTCTTTGTATAACAGTTCTATCTAATATCGTATTAGACAGGACTGTTAAACAGATCGTAAACTAATGAAGATGGAGAATGTGAGCTGTGTGCTCAGGCTCTGGCATTCTCAACGGCGTCAAAATAAAAGTCACAACAACAAGCGCGGCTTATATCACTTCAGAGTTCCTACTGGCAGTGCAAATGCAACCAGGAAAATGGCCCTAGGGGAACTTTTAGTTCTCGGGGAAACAACCTTATGGATAGTTCCTATAACTACCCGGTGCGAAAACTCCTATAATTAAATAATTTTATGTAATTGACAATTTGACATAATCCTTATGCTCTTATTGATGTGAAAAAGCTGTTGACTGCTAAACAGCTAAAATCAACCACACATGTTAGCATAGCTAATGAAAACATTGCCCTTGGAAATAAATGAACGCATTATTAGAGTTATGCAGCTAAACATGGTAACCCTATGAAAGTGGAAGCGCGAATGCTTATTTTTACTTTAACCTTTTCTTATATCCATTGCTTAGACGGCATATCCTCACAGCAATTACTGTACATACAATTGCTTGCTGCTGCATAAACACAATTGCGTAAATGCTGCAGCTTATATGCTTAGAAAATCATGAGAAAGACTGTTAAACATAATGCTAGATTAAATACTGTTATTATTACTGATTTAATAAGCAAACCACGCAATATACACAGAGATATGGAGTAAAAGAGAGTTCACTTATCTTAGATGTTGATTTCAGATGCTTTCTGGAAGCGCTGCAGACTGCTAACAGCAACACTAGCAATATTTGAATGATTGCCACAGCAACCAATCAGCTGTGCTATAGGTAATGATGTGATTGCTACTAAATGAGTTAAGAACCTATCAACCTGCGCCATCTAGAGTTTAATGCCAGAACTAGGTCATTAGTAGAATATCTAAAGTGGACCATCAAAATAAAATGTAATCTTGTTTTTTTCACTAAGAACAACAAGTCTGAATATGTTACACAATTTTAATTTTAATATAAACTGATCTATTTTATGGATATTTTTAGTGAAAAAAAATCCCTTAAACACAGAGAGAAAAAAACCCTGACAGGTAACAGCTGCTGGGCTGAATGGAAAGCACATGCGAGAATGCCATTCTGCTAAGACATGGTACTTTATTTCCTCAGGGCTAATCAGAGGTAGTACATAATCATTCGATAAAGACGGGGCAGGATGCCGCAAACTAATTGCACTGTTGTATTTTTGGAATCCAGGGATGTCTGGAAGTTATGGCGAATATGCTGAGCATAGAAAGATGTGTCTATCCACAAGCCTTAACCCTGTGATGACTGATAACTGATAATGAACAGGCTCTGCATGGACTGCTTGATATGCACGAACGGCCTTAACTCTTTCCTTGCCATTGATAGAATTTTCCGGTAATCCATGTTTTCACTGTTATACAGTAGGGGGCGCTATTATGCATCTTCTGAAAGAGTACAGAATCTCCGGATCAAAACACAGGTGAAGCAGAAACAAGCAATAGAAGCATTGCTTATGCACATGTAAAATAATGCAATCATCAAACATTAAACAGCATATAAATCAAATTACCGAATGAAATGTCGACCCAGGAAGAGGTATAGGACTGTAAAGCTTTGGGTCTTTAGATGGACTAGATTTACTCCATCTATGTTTTGATCATCGTTCTGTTTTATTATAATATTTATATATAATATTTTTCAATGATTTTGCATCCTTTCACAAATATTTTGCATTACATCTAGACACGTCTAGAGTTACGTATGTGACCCGGTTCCCTGAGAAAGGGAACGACACTGTGTCATGGCGTCGACACCATGGCACAGCATCAAAGTTCCACTCCGAACTTTGTGTTCGCTGTCAAAATGTTTGCGTTCCTTCACAAAACTTTTGTGTTAGCCTGCAATACCTTTTACATTCCCCCAAGAAACTTCACGTTCACTCATAACAAACTCAAAAGTTTTGCGAGCAAACAGAAAGTTTCTTGGGGGAACGCAAAACATTTGTGAGAGAATGCAAATGTTTTGCGAGTGAACACAAAGTTCCCTTTCGGGGTGGAATTTTGACGCTGCGCCATCATATTTTTTTCCCTAGTGTTGTGTGATGAAGAGTCAAAGTTATTAAAGTGCCCCTATTATGCTATTTTAAAGGCTCCTAGTTTTGTTTTGGAGGTCTCCTACAACAGGTTTACATGCATCAAAGGTCAAAAAACACTTTAATTTTCTCATAATATACATTGCACATCACCACATTTTTTAATGATTCTCAAACGACTCGCTGTATGAATCAGTCTCTCTAAATCCCTCCTTTCCGCGAGACTACTCTACTCTGATTGGCCAGATGGCCTAGTCTGTTGTGATTGGTCTACCGCGTACAGCGCATGTTTCGGAAGCTAAACGCCCATTACCATAACTGAACTTCAGCTCCGCCCGGAGGCTTCCTAAAGCTCAGTGATTGTACACACTGTAAAGACAGTAACGATGACATCGATTTTACCATATCAATCCGATTGATTGGAAGAATTAGTTATTCAACCCGAACCTCCATCGCAAGGACGACTTGAGCAGGACGTTTCTCAGTAATACACTACTCATTTTGAGGTACATTATGAAATGTTGCAACTGTAATTCTTCACCATCAGCATTAACAAGAATATGTCCATCAACAAACCGATGTGTATATTTCTAATTTATTGCGGTGCACATGCGGGAACTGTATCAATAACAGTGCATATGTTGGTCCAGCACTAACGTGAATGATTGATGTAACATAAACGTTTGTAAAACAAATCTTTCTCCATCCTTTTCTCAAAGTAGTAAGAACGACAGATAATCTGCATTAATAGACACAGTTTTAGGTAATAGTGGTCCACGGCTGCTTAGCAGAAATATTTCAGTAAGAGAGTAATAACGTGAGTTAGCTGGTTAGCCGGAGACATGCACAATATAAAACACAAAACTACGTATTTTGAACACCCGGCAGAAAATATATACATCAATAATTATTCATACTTACAGGTTGTGATTCTGAGAAGCAAGCTGGTCCAAATAAACTGGATACTGACCCATCTTTCAAGAGCAAGCAATGAACTCAGATATTTTAGAAGCAGTCGTCGGTAAAATTACGTTTGAGGGATGATCAAGTTGTTCGTGGGTGGACAATGTAACAGGCGGGCATTATGCAAATCTATTTTCTAGTGACATAGAACCATCACGCAGTAGGATTCGAAATACAAACGACTCGTATAGGCGGTTCAGAGTCGATTCTTTCTTTTGGGAGACAATAACTTTATTTATCGTGCACTTTCGACTTTACAACTTTGCAGAACATTTACATTCACAAACAGCTGTTACACACTGCATGAAAGGGAATATTCGAAAAACCATAATGGGGCACTTTAAATCTTCAATAAACATGCTTTCATTCATACAGGTTATTTTTTGTTTGTATACAAAATATATACAATTGTATACAATACAGCATCTTTCTTACATGTACAATATATAAAAGGTACAAAAAAGTAATGAAACAAGAACCATACAATAACCATCATGGCAGCGGCAGTTTCATGTTATTTACATTTGGTAACATATCGCAGGATTGTGTCCTTCCAATGACTAGTCTTACACAGGACATCAGTGACATTGATATTTATGGCTCTATAACTGATTCTCTCCACCTACCGAGTTACCTGAGACAGGTTCAAAACCTGTTTGACCAAGGTCGCAAACTGTGTCATTCCGGTGCTCAAGGTCCATGAAACCGTCCTAGAGCACATATGTGCTTGTCTGTGGCATCGCCGCCTTCATCTTGTCGCGGTCACATTCAGCATGCACTGTGCCGTGAGCTCCTCTGCCAAACAGGTGTTCCACCCCGGCTAGGCCATCAATCTGCCCACGGCCCATCTCTGTAGGATTCAGGGTTAATTATCATCAAATAAGCCATTAGAAAGAGTGATGAAAGGGAAGGGTAAGGATCCTGGGTTTGATAGGAAACAATGGTGTATAGATAAGTGGAGATAGATATTACTCCATGTTGTCGTGTTAACTGGATCAAGAGCTAATGCGGTTCTCTGGAAGAAAATGATAGGATCTTCTAGCCCTTTCTTAAATGGATCCCATCCATTAAAGGTAATTGCAGTTCAAATAAAAGCACATAACACATTTCCCAGCGCCTTCTTCCAGATCTTGACACAGGGTCTTATCGTTCTCATTCCAAATAATTTCACAATCTGTAACTGGTAAATGCCATTATGATTCTTTAATGTGCTTAATGTATTAATTGGCATTAGCGTTACATTAAGATCGCGTAGTAAATTATTCCGTGGCATTAGATGACACCTGACCTATTGTAAATTTTACACTGTGCTTAGGACTTCATTTATCTATGCAGTATCCCTGTGAATATTTTAAGCACCCAATTAAATACCAACTGACCTGAAGGGCTAAAGCAGCCTGAGAAAATTGAGCTGTGCCGGGTTTGGGTGCTACAGTGGTTGTGTTTAATCATTGTGGTCTTTGGAAGTTGGAAGGAGCTTTTTAGGTGTCCTGGTCTTTCAATACCATCAAAACAATTCTGTCACTTTCATTGGGTTCACTTAAAAATACAGATCACTAAAAAATAAAAAAATCATTTACTCACCCTTATGTCGTTCCAAACATGTTTGACATTCTTTTTCCTGTAGAACACACATACGATGTCAGTGGAGATCAGTGTTGTTTTGAACCCCACTGACTATCATTGTATGGACAAAAACAGTTGAAAAATTCTTCAAAACATCTTCTTTTGTGTTGTGAAGAAGAAATAAAGTCAAACAAGTTTTGAATGACATTTAAGCAGTGTTGGTGGCAACCCCTATTTCTCTCAACATGGGGAGAGGAGAGGTGTCAGTCAGTCAATGGGGGGGGGGGGGGGAGTAGCCTAACTTGCGTTACTTATTTGAAGATGTAACTCAGATATTTTATTGCAAATTTAAAAGTAATGCGTTACTTTACTAGTTACTTGAAAAAAGTAACCTGATTACGTAACTCACATTACATTTAATGGAGTAAGTGCAGAGGCATTGTGTGATGGTTATTGTAGTTCTAGACTAAATGTGAACATGCATTTACTCATCTTGCTTGCTAAAAAACAGATTCAGTATTCCTCAAAATTAAATAAAACAGTGAAATGCAAACTCTGAATATTATGCAAATCTGTAATAACTAAATGTTAAATAACACAAATATACTTTATGTATATCATCTCACTTTATTGATCAATGTCTTTGCTGCTGACCTTCAATGATCCAATTCAACCATACTAACAAGTAAAAATTTGTTATTAAAAAACAAACATGCAAGCCCAGCCCAGGTGAGAAAAAGTAACACAAAAATGATGTAACATTACTTTCCATAAAAAGTAACTAAGTAACGCAATTAGTTACTTTTTTTGTGGAGTAACACAATATCATAACGCGTTACTTTTAAAAAAAAAACTTTCCCCAACACTGGACATGAGGGTGAGTAAATTATGAAAAATTTTCATTTCTGGGGGAAAAATCCCTTTAAAGCAGTGGATTTCAATATAATATCAATATAAGTGAGAAAGAAAGTCATACTGGTTTAAAATAAGTAAATAATGATAAAAAAATCATTTTTTTTTAATGAAAAAAAATTTGGGGGGGGGGGGGGATTTGTCCTTTGAAATGACTAGTAATATAACAAGTTTATTTAAAAATGGGGGGGGGGGGGGGTAAAAACACTTTAACTAAGTTGTATTATTTAAATATATTAATATACATTTTTAATCATTAAATTTTAAGTCATTCTGCACCCACCTTGGAAGTTTGCTGAGGGCCCCTAGTTGGCCAGGCCCCCTGTTTGAGAACCACTCCTTTAAAGGTTCACCTCCACAGTTAATTGGAGTGTTTTATGATAAATTCTACATTAAGTTACAAAGATTTATATAGTTTCAGGCTGATGATGTGATTTAATGTATAGAGCCGCACAATTACCATCTCTCTCCTGTGTTTTCTGACATCCACGGCTTCACTTCACTGTTAAAAGCATGCCATTTTACAAGACAGATTCCTTTGTGCCATTCTCATTAAAGAAATGATATGGCTACTTCCTAAAGAAATGTGCTATTTGTGTAAATCTCAGCTCATAAATACATTCACATAGTCATAATGACGAAAGGCTATAACCTCCTGTCTAGCTTTAAAAATATATCAAAGGGTAACAAGTCGCTGTGAATTATAGGTCACCCTGCATTGTATGAGACACAATAAAAATAAATCAAAGCATTTATGTTTAATCACCACTTGCCGTAATGCAATACCTTCTTCATAGATGCTAATTTTAGCAGTCAAGAAAATGTGTTAGCTATTCACCAAATGTGAGTGTTGTGAAAACAGCATTTGAAATCTTCCAATCGCAATGTTTCAAATCCATGCCAAACGTTATCATTCAGCGGCCGCCTCTCATGGCGAACTCGATTACCTTAAACCTCTAAAGAACACAAGGAGTGATTTAGAGCGAAACATTTTCGCAAATTGTGCAGGACTTCACACGCGCTCGGCCAATGGACTGCCGTTCACCCTCCTTTCAAATCAGGCCCACTTCCAAGTTTCCAGTTATGAAAAATGCCTGGGTAGGAGACTATCATTACAGCAATCATTCCTGTCTGTTGTATCCATTTTGCTTTAAATGTACCTCTAAAGCTCATACAGACATTTCCAAAAGCACTATCATTTCAGTCAGACTGTGATCTCCACTGGCAATCTGCATTTCGTTGAACATGCGTGTGGAGGGAATAGAAACCAGACACCTGTCTCTCCACAGTGGGATATTAAGAAAAAAAAAAGAGAAAGAAAAAAATCCACACTAAATTCTCCGACCAGCCGAGCATATCAAAGCAGTGAGCACTCAGACCTCAGATTGCAATAGGGATATCAATTTAAAAAAGGGGGACAAACCATACCTTGCAGGCTTCAGGGCCTAATAATCATCATGTCACCCATCGCTGTGGTCTGCAACAGTAATCTTACTTTCAGTTGATTGGCTGATGCAATGACAGCTTTTGGATGACTGACATGTGGACAAACACAATATGGCTATATGAAACAGAAAGCTGTCAGCGAGCTGTTTGGCAGGGTAATGTTTTTTGAAATAGATCTGAACCTGAAGGTTCAAGCTAATTTTCAACTAGAAGCCTTGAAAATCACGCAAGCTTAAACTCAAACTTCTGAAGTGGTATAAATAATATCTTGAAAAGGAAAAAGAGAACGTCTTAGTGGTCAACTACTTTCTTTTGAAGTATAGAACAAGCTCTATGTGTTAAATTGGAGACATTTGGAGTTTCTTACCATTAGTCATCTAAAAATCATATAGATGGATCTTGATAAATGGGTAGTTGATGTGAAATGCTCTTAGAAAAAGTTGACATGTCATGTGGTGTGGCATGGTGTACTACATCTGAAATTAATTATTTTGTAATTATGATGCATGACCTTATTTTAATGGAGAGACTACATGGAATATTAATGTATGCAATTAATGTAGTTTTTAAAAATGCATTTGTCACAGCACAACCATGTAGATTGATAATTTCTGTCATCATTGCCTTAAATTTTGTTCTGCTCCTT
Organism: Coreius guichenoti; assembly: GCA_039654105.1. Taxonomy (NCBI): domain Eukaryota; kingdom Metazoa; phylum Chordata; class Actinopteri; order Cypriniformes; family Gobionidae; genus Coreius; species Coreius guichenoti. The sequence goes on along the minus strand of CM077177.1, from coordinate 26,365,488 downwards.
ACATTAAGTTGTCATTGTTTCTATAGTCTGTATAAATAGACATATAAGACTATTTTCATAAGGACGTTTATGGTGCTTTTTCATCATTTTGAAGCTGGACAAGTGCAGTTCTCATTCCCTTTGATTGTATGGAAAAGATTGGCCAGGATATTCTTCAGAATATAAGTGAGAAAGAAAGTCATACTGGTTTAAAATGCTGAGTAAATAATGATAAAAATGTCATTTTTTTGGGTGAATTTTTTCTTTGAAATGACTAGTGAAGACAAAAAGGTTATTGAACTAAAATATGTGAAAATATACTGTATATAACAAGTTTTTTTTGGTAACACTTTAGTATGAGGAACATACATCGATCAGGCATAACATTATGTCCTAATATTGTGTTGGTCCCCCTTTTGCTGCCAAAACAGCCCTGACCCGTCGAGGCATGGACTCCACTAGACCCCTGAAGGTGTGCTGTGGTATCTGGCACCAAGATGTTAGCAGCAGATCCTTTAAGTCCTGTAAGTTGCGAGCTGGGGCCTCCATGAATCAGACTTGTTTGTTCAGCACATCCCACAGATGCTCGATTGGACTGAGATCTGGGGAATTTGGAGACCAAGTCAACACCTCAAACTCATTGTTGTGCTCCTCAAACCATTCCTGAACCATTTTTGCTTTGTAGCAGGGCACATTATCCTGCTGAAAGAGGCCACAGCCACCAGGGAATACCGTTTCCATGAAAGGGTGTACATGGTCTGCAACAATGCTTAGGTAGGTGGTACGTGTCAAAGTAACATCCACATGGATGGCAGGACCCAAGGTTTCCCAGCAGAACATTGCCCAAAGCATTACACTGCCTTCGCCGGCTTGCCTTCTTCCCATAGTGCATCCTAGTGCCATGTGTTCCCCAGGAAAGGAAATGATCGGTGTATATTCACTATTAACTATGACTTTTGCCTCAATAAGCTCCTAATTTACTGCTTATTAATAGTTAGTAAGGTCGTTTTTGTAGCGTTTAAATTTAGGTATTAGGTAGGATTAAGGGATGTAGAATAAGGTCATGCAGAATGAGGCATTAATATGTGATTTGTTAGTACTAATAAACAGCCAATATCCTAGTAATATGTATGCTAATAAGCTAACAGCGAGAATTGAACCTAAAATAAAGTGTTACCGTTTATTTAAAAATATACTCTTTATTTTACTCAAATAAAACGTTTCCCCTTACCAACCATACACTACCACTCCAATTTCAGATTTTTTTATGTTACAGAAAGAAGTCTCTTATGCTCACCAAAGCAGCATTTGTGGCAAAGCTGAATTTTCAGCAGCCATTACTCCAGTAATGTCGAAAACAGTTGCAATTTAATTAATCCTTAATAAATAAAAGTATTTTTCTTTCCATAAAAACTGACCCCAAACTTCTGAACGCTGGTGTGTACATTCATATATATATTTAAAAAAAATCATTAATTGACACAAACGTGGATTCATGGATGAGAGGTTATGTGATTAACTGATAAGGGACTCATTTAAAACAACATTCAAGCTCACAAACCCACATCATACAGTCATTCCATGAATCTGTAGCTTTGTCCATCTGGCTGTTTGTCATTGCCTCTCGATTAGAGAGCGTCTGTGAGCTCCCGTCACCGTGCTCAAGCCTGGGAATTCATAAGGAGTGTTCATAGGATAGCCAAAACATGAAGTCTACAGCCCGACAGCCAGCAAAGTTCATGGACGTGCTGTGAGTTTTGTGTGGCCATGTTCTCCCAAGGAACCACTAAACTAGAGGGAAATATGAGGCATAAGCCCCTCGGATACTCCCGGAGAGAATATAGCTTGTGTGAGATTTTAAGACGACTTCATTTTCAAGGTATTGCTATTATATGGGAACATAATTAACATTTCCCCATCAATTACAGTGGAGTGGAAGCACAGGGATCCAGACGGATATGCTTAAATCTGCCTTGAATTACTCTCCGCTAACTTCCTATTTCAGCTGAATTCTGATGAGCCTGCCTGGTCATTTATTCAACAAGGCTACAGAGCACTTGTTTTCGAGTGCAACCTGGCAATAGCTACATGAAGGGAACCTTTGATCAGGGTCCTTGTTGCTTTTAACAGTCGATGCTTGCAGCATATGTAATATGTCCTTTTAATTTCACTAATCTTAATGGAGTCATAATTAGTTTGTGACAGAAGGACAAGACGATCAAGAAAATAACATATTTTTCTGGCATTTTTTCATTCTGATGTGTGGTAACCTGTTACTAGATTTGAAGTGAAATGTGCAGCCAACCCCCTCTAGTGGCCGCTTGTGCATTATATGTAGCAATTCCCAAATTTAAGCAGTTGTCAATCATTCACTCCTCGGATAGATCAAGGAATTGAGCAAGAATGCCCTCTAGGGATTATTCTATCCATGTCTCACTAAATCTTCGTCTGTTTCTTCTCATCAATGTCCTAAATACATGTCGTGCCATTTGCCAGGGCTAATAAGAGAGCATGTGATTGGCTGAAGGGTCTGGCATGCTGCAATCAAGCAGGAAGTGACTGAAACTACATCTAAAACATCAATTCATGCTTAAAGATGTGATGAATCCCCTCTATAGTTTCAAATTAAATTTCATTCTGTTTCTCATCCATTTTAAAGAATAATGTAGCTGGATACTGATGCTGGTAACGTGTGGGCTGACCCAGCTCCAATTTGATCATTTTATCTGATTGTGAGGAAAACAGTTGGGTGATGAATACCATCTCATTACGATGGGAAAGTGAGAGTTTAATTTCCTGTACATGTTCCATCTTTATTAATGTCAGGAACAGCGGGTTGTCAATTGCATTAGTGCTCTGTTCTTGTGCTAGGCGTTGTGCATGACACAAACAATGTCTTTGCATTGAGCTCTGACACACACACACAAACTAAGCAGCCATGACATATTTCACCATCAGTTAGAAACAATTGGTTCACTTTTACTGCAGACCCCTTTCTTACTATATTTAGATCTTGTCAGTGGAACATCTCCAACTGACCTGAACTGAACCTGGAAATCAGAAAGAAAAAAAATTAATACAAAGTATTAATGAAAGGTAAGACAGAAATGCCAGTGTTTACTTAAAGGGTTACTTAAAATATATTCCAATAAAGATGATTCATACTAAATATTAATACAATATTTAAAATATTATTAATAAATGAAAACGGTATAGTTTTCAATTTTCAATTTCCATTTTCAAAAGTTTGTTTTCAAGCCCCCAAAACGCAGTTATTGTGTAAATGAACAGCCAAAACACATAAAAAGTTTTCTGTTTTTAGATTAAAATGGTGTCATGTAAACAGACCCAAAGTGCAAGTTTTTGAAAACGATACCGTTTATCATCTCCACTTAAACTACGCAAATATCACACTCAACGCGTAGTGTTTTTTTACTAAGTGACATCGCCAACTACTGGCCTGGCATGCACAATACAGCGTTTTTAGTCGTTTTCGCTGATCCGTGTGAACGGGGATCGTTTTGACAACGTTGTCGTCTGTATGCAAAAAAAAAGCAAAGAAAAAAACATTTCCGTTGTTAGTACATCAATGTTGTGTAAACATACCCTTACGTCCAACTATATTATAGTAAAATGTAATTTTTTTTAATGCATTCTCTACATTTCAACGCAAAAATGTGCAGTCAAATGTTAAAGGCACAATATGTACAAACCTGATTCCAAAAAAGTTGGGACACTGTACAAATTGTGAATAAAAACAGAATGCAATGATGTGGAAGTTTCAAATTTCAATATTTTATTCAGAATACAACATAGATGACATTTCAAATGTTTAAACTGAGAAAATGTATCATTTTAAGGGAAAAATAAGTTGAGTTTAAATTTCATGGCATCCACACATCTCAAAAAAGTTGGGACAAGGCCATGTTTACCACTGTGTGGCATCCCCTCTTCTTTTTATAACAGTCTGCAAATGTCTGGGGACTGAGGAGACAAATGTTTTCTATGGGTGAAAGATCTGGACTGCAGGCTGGCCATTTCAGTACCCGGATCCTTCTACGCAGCCATGATGTTGTAATTGATGCAGTATGTAGTCTGGCATTGTCATGTTGGAAAATGCAAGGTCTTCCCTGAAAGAGACGACGTCTGGATGGGAGCATATGTTGTTCTAGAACTTGGATATACCTTTCAGCATTGATGGTGCCTTTCCAGATGTGTAAGCTGCCCATGCCACACGCACTCATGCAACCCCATACCATCAGAGATGCAGGCTTCTGAACTGAGCGCTGATAACAACTTGGGTTGTCCTTGTCCTCTTTAGTCCGGATGACATGGCGTCCCAGTTTTCCAAAAAGAACTTCAAATTTTGATTCGTCTGACCACAGAACAGTTTTCCACTTTGCCACAGTCCATTTTAAATGAGCCTTGGCCCAGAGAAAACACCTGCGCTTCTGGATCATGTTTAGATATGGCTTCTTTTCTGACCTATAGAGTTTTAGCCGGCAACGGCGAATGGCACGGTGGATTGTGTTCACCGACAATGTTTTCTGGAAGTATTCCTGAGCCCATGTTGTGATTTCCATTACAGTAGCATTCCTGTATGTGATGCAGTGCCGTCTAAGGGCCCGAAGATCACGGGCATCCAGTATGGTTTTCCGGCCTTGACCCTTACGCACAGAGATTGTTCCAGATTCTCTGAATCTTTGGATGATATTATGCACTGTAGATGATGATAACTTCAAACTCTTTGCAATTTTTCTCTGAGAAACTCCTTTCTGATATTGCTCCACTATTTTTCGCCGCAGCATTGGGGGAATTGGTGATCCTCTGCCCATCTTGACTTCTGAGAGACACTGCCACTCTGAGAGGCTCTTTTTATACCCAATCATGTTGCCAATTGACCTAATAAATTGCAAATTGGTCCTCCAGCTGTTCCTTATATGTACATTTAACTTTTCCGGCCTCTTATTGCTACCTGTCCCAACTTTTTTGGAATGTGTAGCTCTCATGAAATCCAAAATGAGCCAATATTTGGCATGACATTTCAAAATGTCTCACTTTTAACATTTGATATATCTATATTCTATTGTGAATAAAATATAAGTTTATGAGATTTGTAAATTATTGCATTCCTTTTTTATTCACAATTTGTACAGTGTCCCAACTTTTTTGGAATCGGGTTTGTAAGATTTTTGGATTAAAATATCCAAAAACCACTATAACAATAACAACTATAACAACTTGTGTCTTTACATTATCCCAAATGTTCCTAAGAATGTTTAAATCCAGAGAAATAAGCAATTTTAACCAGGGCACGGGCCGTGTCCGTGCATCACCTATCAATGACGTTATACCCGCGTTACCCTTGATTTATTTTGTAGAAACCATGGAAACACCAAAGGCGCTTTAATATATTATGTGTTTTATTAGACAGATGAGCAAATGTTTGGATACATTTATCGACAGAAAACGAATTATTGTTATATAGCTCAACAGAGTTAGTCTTATCGTTTAAATCTTGTTTTCTTGATTTACCGCAAGTACCATGTTTTACCATGACTAATATTGATCTAGCTTACTGCAGTGTGCAACAAGTGTCTCATGGTTGCCGCCGAGCAAACGCACAGAGAAGCATTATAACAACTTTCAACACACTCAGATGTATCTAATATGATAAAACAGTGATGCGTTACCCCACATACGCATGACCGGAAGAAGCGGAAGCGGTCGTCTGCGGCATAAAAAAAAAGCTGCCCCACCCTGCTTCATACTACAGTAACGTTAATACATTTTTAATACATTAGCTCATCCATGAATATGATTTCTGCCCGAGTCCTGTCGAATTCTTTTCCACCAGCTGTAGAGGTGAAGACAACAACTCCCATGATTCCGCGAAATCAAGGCGTCATCAACTACGCCTTTGTTTTGAATAACCTCTAGCAGCGAAAATTACATATTGTGCCTTTGATATGCTTCAATAGAATATCCAATATACCCTGTTCCAAACCATTCCTGTGAAATACAAATGAAGAAATGTATGTCCTGGTCACTCTTTTTCATGCAATTATAATCAATTGGGAGGCTTTCAAGCTTCAAAAGGGATGCAAATGCACAATGAAAGTATCAAAACTGGTCTTCTGAGGACATTCTTCTTTTCTTTGCCTTTTTTTTTGTGGGAAAACACAACGTTTAAGCCTTAACTGGCAAAAAATCTTAACTGACATTCACTCTATATTTAAATGGCCTACAGTATGTTAAAAAAAACAATGCTACCAGCAAGCAAAATGACAGTTTTTCTTAAAATATCTTTGAAAATCAAACTCAATGAAAGCATCTTTTGCACTGGCCATCACAATGATTCAGTTTGCCAACTGTTTCAAAAGCATGAGCATATTTGACTTATGTTACTCCCCAAGCCTGACTGTCTTACACAGAAATGCTTAAACCTGCAATGCTCCGAGAGTTTTTCTTGTTTTGTTAGACTTAAAGTGTGGCAGTAAGGGACAGGATTGAGTACATAAGAGAGCGAGAGCGTGAATGAGAAAATTAGAGCTGAGAGCTGAGTAGCAGTAGTTGTTCTCCTTCACTGGCTGCCTGCAGCAGCTTGTATCAGGGGCTCAGGGGGCCTGCAGAACTATACCCAGTGTGCCTGATTATTACCATGCTAAATTTATATTGATTGCTGTAGCTTAAGAGCTAAATTCGAGCTATTCCCTAGATGCAGTCACAATATATGGTCTGAAGTGATCTGGTAATCCAACTACAAGACGTGCAATGTGTTTGTCATGCAATAAACTGCGCTACAGTCCCGAACTTTAGTCTCCCTCAAAGAATCGTGCCGGTTGATCAGCATGGGCCGAGGGAGGTAAGTTTTCCTAAGCACTTGAGGTGAAGTTATAACTGCCCTCCTGCAGACACTTTTCGTCACTTCTATGCATATGTGTTTGCCCTTGACATTATCAGCGGATTTATGAGGCCCTGAGGTAGCTAAATAGTGCTGAGATAGTGAAGACTGTGGCCTGCAGTTGTCCGTTGGCTATATTTGCACTCGTAGAGGAAGGAAAAAGCTCTGTAACAGAGCAGGCCCCCGGGGGAAAGCCCCTAATTAAACAGTGATTAAATTAAGGGCCAATGTGAGTGAAATGCACATTGATTGACAGGCAGCTCCTCTTGCATTCACCTTCTCCTGGGTTTAGATGGAGTGTGTGGACTCGCCGATGACTTCTCTGGCTTTGGTCTCTAAAGACGTCCAATTAATCCATTTTAGCATATAAATGTGCATGATTGTGACTCTTTGAAACTGTTTTCAACCTGTTTGGGACTGAAACTCATTAACATATCTGAAAGAAACATTTCCAGGTCATCTTTATGCATGCTTGGGGCGAGTCACACAATCAATGTGTGGAAATCACCTCTAAAATCTCATTTAGCAAAAAACGGTGGCCTTGAAATTGGTTTAGGAGTCAAATAGATGGCCAATATTCTTAGTAAATTCCCCCTTAATTTGTTCACCGATTTAGATATTTCATAAAAAGTGTGAATTCAGAATCAAAAACTATCAAAAGTGAGAAATGTTTGCCCTTAAACGTTTTAAGTGTAATGGTGAGAAGGTCCTCTCCTGGTGTAATACAAATTCAAATAGCTGTTTATTGAGATAACAGTTTTACTGTTGAGATAACTTTGCCTGTTTCTTGCGATGTAACTCCATGAGTGCTTACTCACCAAACGGCACGTCTGCACAGCTCATAAAAGAATCATACCCAGGACTTATACAGAGTTACATTTACACTCGTAAATTAAAAATGGGTCACAGTACACTTGCACACTCATAGTCCTGGGCTCTCAAAGCTTGAGGAACAAATATGATTTGAGAAACCTTCTGGGTTCTGGGGCTGAAAGTGTATACAGTACCAAGGTGTTTATGAATTAACAATAAAACACTAGGGGCCCTATTATACACCCGGCGCAATGCGACACCAGGCACAACGCAATTGTTTTTTGTTAGTTTCAGCCCGACGTAGTTATCATTTTCACGTCCATTTTCAGGTTGTTTAAATAGCAAATGCCCTCGCGCCCATCTGTTTGCCCATGGACGTGCTGGACTGAAAAAGAGGTGTGTGTTCAGGCACATTGTTGGCGCGTTGCTATTTTGAGGCAACTGAAAACTTTGACCAACAAAAACCTAGCGCAGTATTTTTTGTGTTATTTAAAGGGCACGTTAGTAATATACGCCTATAGGTGGGTGCACAACGCGTGTACACTCTGCTTATTACACACACAGGGACACGCAGCAGCACACAAACATTTTTAAATATTAAAAATAAAAGGATTCCTCTCTGGACAAGCGTTCAGTCTTTCCGCTCGCAAATTCCGCCATGTAAATAACGAATACGCCATGGTGCAAGTGCAACTGGCTTTTAAAGGGAATGTGTTACGGACTAGGTACAACCCTTTTGGACCATGCACCTGGCGCTTCAGACCAAGCGCTCAGATCGTTAAAATAGAGCCCTAGATGTTCGTAGAAAGATAATGGTCTTTTTTTTAGCTAACCTCAATTACTTAATTTAAGTTAACATTATAAGTAGTGCTGTCAAATAGATTAATTGGGATTAATTGCAACAAAAGTTGGTGTGTGTGTGTGTGTACACACATATATATATATATTTACAAACTTTTATGTTAGATGCAATTAATCGATTTGACAGCACTAGTTTTAAGTGAACTTACAGTGCATCCGGAAAGTATTCACAGCGCTTCACTTTTTCCACATTTTGTTATGTTACAGCCTTATTCCAAAATGGATTAAATTCATGATTTTTTTCCTCAATTCTACAAACAATACCCCATAATGACAACATGAAAGAAGTTTGTTTAAAATCTTTGCAAATTGATTAAAAATAAAAAACGAAAAAAATCACATGTACATAAGTATTCACAGCCTTTGACATGACACTCAAAATTGAGCTCAGGTGCATCCTGTTTCCACTGATCATCCTTGAGATGTTTCTACAACTTGACTGGAGTCCACCTGTGGTAAATTCAGTTGATTGGACATGATTTGGAAAGGCACACACCTGTCTATCTATATAAGGTCCCACAGTTAACAGTGCATGTCAGAGCACAAACCAAGCCATGAAGTCCAAGGAATTTTCTGTAGACCTCAGAGACAGGATTGTATCGAGGCACAGATCTGGGGAAGGGTACAGAAAAATGTCTGCAGCATTGAAGGTCCCAATGAGCACACTGGCCTCCATCATCTGTAAATGGAAGAAGTTTGGAAGCACCAGGGCTCTTCCCAGAGCTGGCCGCCCGGCCAAACTGAGCAATCGGGGGAGAAGGGCCTTAGTCAGGAAGGTGACCAAGAACCTGATGGTCACTCTGACAGAGCTCCAGCGTTTCTCTGTGGAAAGAGGAGAACCTTCCAGAAGAACAACCGTCTCTGCAGCACTCCACCAATCAGGCCTGTATGGTAGAGTGGCCAGACGGCACATGACAGCCCGCCTGGAGTTTGCCAAAAGGCACCTAAAGGACTCTCGAGCCATGAGAAACAAAATTCTCTGGTCTGATGAAACAAAGATTGAACTCTTTGGCCTGAATGGCAAGCGTCATGTCTGGAGGAAACCAGGCACTGCTCATCACCTGGCTAATACCCTACAGTGAAGCATGGTGGTGGCAGCATCATGCTGTGGGGATGTTTTTCAGCGGCAGGAACTGGGAGACTAGTCAGGATCGAGGGAAAGATGAATGCAGCAATGTACAGAGACATCCTTGATGAAAACCTGCTCCAGAGCGCTCTGTACCTCAGACTGGGGCAAAGGTTCATCTTCCAACAGGACAACGACCCAAAGCACACAGCCAAGATAACAAAGGAGTGGCTACGGGACAACTCTGTGAATGTCCTTGAGTGGCCCAGCCAGAGCCCAGACTTGAACCCGATTGAACATCTCTGGAGAGATCTGAAAATAGTTGTGCACCGACACTTCCCATCCAACCTGATGGAGTTTCAGAGGTACTGCAAAGAAGAATGGGAGAAACTGCCCAAAAATAGGTGTGCCAAGCTTGTAGCATCATACTCAAAAAAGACTTGAGGCTGTAATTGGTGCCAAAGGTGCTTCAACAAAGTATTGAGGAAAGGCTGTGAATACTTATGTACATGTGATTTTTTTCGTTTTTTAATTTCTAATAAATTTGCAAAGATTTCAAACTTCTTTCACATTGTCATTATGGGGTATTGTTTGTAGAATTGAGGAAAAAAATAATGAATTTAATCCATTTTGGAATAAGGCTGTAACATAACAAAATGTGAAAAAAGTGAAGCGCTGTGAATACTTTCCGGATGCACTGTAAATGGAAATATGCCATGACTTTGTCATTATTTGAACAACTACTTGCATTACCATTCAAAAGTTTGTATTTTATAATAATACAATAGATTTTAATATCAAATAAATGCTTTTGAACTGTCTATTCATCAAAGAAATAATAAAAAAAATGATCACAGATTCCACAAAAATATTAAGCAAGCATATGTTTAAAACATTGATAATAATAGCTTTATATATAAATATAATACTCACTTTCTATGCTTGTTGGTTTGAAAAAATCTGATATAACAATCATAACCGAAAAGCTGCATCAAGATGCATTACTTGCTTCTGAAAAGCTGAACTTCAGAATAGTAAAAAGTAAACAAAATACAATCTAGTATACCTAATTTTTGTTGCGTTGTTAACTTGATATAAGAGTCATTTTATATTGCAGACTTACTCCCATTTGCTATGCTGGTGTTAGAGGATAAATGTGCATATCCCAGAAGATTGCTAAGGAAATTAATCTAATATTCCTCAAACTCAGGAAGCGCTCTGAAAACTGAATTGCTGATGTAGTGCGCACTGCAGAGGGGAGCATGAGACAATGCTTTGCGTGTTCTGGCCTAATGGTGAGAGTGATGCCAGGCCTACTGACCTCATCAACCATGACATTTACTACAGCGCCTACTGCTGCGTTCCTCCTTCCTCCCACAGCGCATAGCAAACAAACACAACTAACCTGATATCCATGTACGCATCATGTACAGGACCCAGTTAGTGCCTGAAACTCTGAGAGCAGGCAGTGGGGGAAAAAAAAAAAAAAAAAAAAAAAAAACAGTAGTGCAGACTGCAGTCTAGCTGTGAAGCCGAAAACTAATCTCTAAGGAAGGCTGTCAAGTCTGCGCGCATAACGCTCTAGTGGAATTGAGGCTTAAATGCTTCATAAAGCTTTCATAAATATGCAATCGGTGGGCTAATAGCTGTTGCTAAAACCTGCCTCAGCCCTCATTATCCAGTGGGAGCCCATTGGGAGCCTCTGTGGTGCAAGGTACAGGGGAATATGTTTTGCATTTGCCCCTGCTGAATTCAGCTCCCCTTAACAAATTCCTTTTGATCTGGTACCCGAGTCATTTCAAGAAATTGTGCCAGTTATGGTGAAACACTACAAGACTTGCACTTTTAATATACAAAAATAAGTTCAGTATACAGTTACACAAGGCAATTATAATATAACAGTATTTTATTACGCGGCTGCCTGGAATGCTTAATTCTGGTCGTCGCAACATTCTGCAGTCAAATATTTTTGTATAATGATCGACTGTATAATTGACACAACTGGAAAAAAAGGTGTTTTTTGGGTTCAGATGGTGTAGTTACTAACTAGACCATGCTGCTAACTTAGGCAAACCTTGAGCCATTGTGATATTTTAAAATATATTACAAGCATTGGAAATATACTTATCAAGGCTAAATATGTACTAAGATTATACACAGTATTTTCTCTTTGTGTCTGCTCCTAAAATTGGCTTCTCAACCACTAAAAAGTACAATTTCCTAAGGTTAGAATACACTACACACACAACACAGGCTTATTGAAAAAACGTACCAGTGGCAACATTTCTGCAAAACACAAAATATGTACCAATACATACATATCACTGCCGTTCCAACAGAAATGAACACTAGAGGCAATAAAACAGCAAGCACTTTTAATCCTTTTCATACAAAATTATGATTACAGGGGCAGATTATGGATTAATAAAGACTTATTTTTACGCGGCTCCTTGCACAATATTATATTATGACCTTAAAACACTTTTTACCATAGTGCATAGTGTATTTGTAAACAAATAAATCTTGGGGTTTGCATTACATAACCAGCTCCATATGTTTGGCTTTTCTGACATACTAAGCTTGCTCGGTAGCTCAGCTGATACAGAACTGTAGGCCTACTTGCAATGTGGAGAGCTTGGGTACGAGTCCCGTGAAACATGAGTTACGACAAAAGAGCTCAAAGACTTGTAGAAACAAGCTAAAATGGCATGGCTGCTTCAGCAATTGCGTTTTTAGGGCCATACTTACTAAACGGCAAATTAGCGTGAGAGCGCAATTACGAAAAAAGCGCAGATGGGAGTGTAAAGTTCTGCGCGTGAACTACTGACAACGTGCAAATTAAAGAACACAGACGCAGCCGGATCATTTCCATAATGACCAACGCAATCTACCCGTTAGCGTCTGGTTTAAGACGTGCTTTTTTGGGCGGTAAATAATGGCGCAAATACCAGTAGATTGACGAGCGCAAACCTTTGCGTGATTCATTTAAATTCTCTCTTAATATAAATTTTGTGTCTGAAAAGGAAACGCCTACAAATGCATATGCAATAAAGTCAGCCACAAAAATAACTCTGCCCACACCTTAGTGCTAATTTTTCACTGTGTTTGTGTTTTTTTAACGCAAAAATAGGGTTTGCGCTGGTGCAAGCTGTTAGTAAATCTGGCCCTTAATGTCACATTTGCTTTTGTTAATACTATCGCGTAGGTTTAGGGTTTAGTGTAGTTGTATGTAATTTTAAAATGCGATGAAGCATTAACCTTTTAGCGCCACTCACTGGACATTTCAATTTAGAACTGCGGCAATACATACAAACACCAACATAATAAAACATTGCCAGAATCAGGTTCATCTGTTTCGGATAATACAGAACACACATTTAGCACCACTCGCTGGACATTTCACTTTGTAACGTAATATAATATAATTTTGCAGAAATGTTGCCACAGGTACGTTTTTCTAATGAGTCTGGGTTAACTAAACAACTGAGAATCACACAGACTTTCAAGTTATTTCTAAGACAGCAAACTCATGCAGAAACGCGCCTCAATGCTAGGAGATGCGTGATAAATGAAAACAATACGTGTTCTAAAATGTTTGATTCTCCGACTGGATGGAATAATAATTTGAAGCTTAAAAAGTTGGAGTCTGTGCCCATTATACACAAGTGATTTTTTGTGTGTGAAATCTATAAACTCCAACTGGCCAAAATCTGCAGACTGGCTCTGACTTTTGGTGATTAGCATCAACTCCAGACTAATCGGGGCATAAATCTGTGCAAAAGTCATGTAGTGCATTCCAGCCTATGTAAATATGATGTTTACATTATTTACAAATGGCATGTAAGAAACGAGATTATGAACTACAAACGTAATGCTAAATTAAAAGTTGCAACAGTTCAACTCGCCAGTTCAAATATTGGTCATGTGATGCAAAGCCCCGCCCCTTTTGCAAGCTTACCCAATCATTTAAAAAAGGTGGACCAACTATGATTGAAAGCCAACTGCCCAATGAATAATTACATGCCATTTATTATGCTTTTACAGCATGACATCCGAGCTGGACCAAAAATTATGTGTTTAGAACATGTTGTCCAATAAACATTAATTTTCGCTTTTGCATGTTATGAAAATAAGGGGAAGCTGGGCTTCCAGTACAGTAAAGCAACTGCCATTTTTTTAATAGAAACAATTCAGCATGTCATAGAATTTGTATGATTTATTTGATTTATACAGCCTACTTCTGAATAATTCATTTGATGTAATTTGCAGTTACAGGAAATATTTAGTTCCTAGTAAACTTGAAACAATATTTATATTAATGGTTATGTAGGCTAGTCCTATATTACTAATTTCATTCTAAATAAAATCCTGATGTAAAATCAAGAAAGACATAAAAGTAATAAATCTGACCCTCAATAATAGCTTAATTTTTACTGTAAACTGTGCATGAAATAGTGATACTATTATTGGACATTATAATTTGTTGTGAATGTGTATAAAACAGGGGTAGAAGAATTGCACCTTGGTGCTTGTCTCCTCTGACAGTAGATCAGCCTGCCCTTGGTTCCCAGCGAGTAATGCTCATCAAAATGGTCGTATTCCTCCATAAGTCTCATACACAATGAGAAACGCCGAGGTATAGGTTGAGAGACCATTTCTCTTGACATTCACAATGGCAGGCTCATCAGTCATGCTGTCAGAGGCTAGTTTGGAATTTATAAGGAATAATGATGGGTTGAAAATAGACGAAAGCCTTGCTCGTACTTTTGTATGGAGTGTTGTATGCTTTGCTTGACCCGGTCTGAAACCCTATTTCTTTCCGCCACTGACCCCCTTGGGCTGATTTTTCATTCAGAGTGATTCCAGAGTTTGGTGTCATATTAAAGTTATGGGTTTGTGCATGGCAGTAGGGTCTGGCAGTTGTCGTCCGGCAAAGGTTGAGACATTTCACAGGGTGATTTAGAAAACAGCAAACTGCACACAGACATAAAATATAGCATAACATTGACAAACATGTACATTTTATTTAGAGATAACTGCCAATATCTTTTCTGAGAGTGTGTAGGGTCATTTCAAGCCTCTGTGCCAGTAGTTCTCAATTGGGGGACCTCAAGGTGACATAATGAATTAAAATAAGCTAAAGATCAAAATATTAATTTTAAGATATCATTTTAATTCATCTCCTCAACAACCAGAGTTTCCGCTGTCTTGAAAACTCGGATGTGTGAAGTAGCCTAATTTTAAAAGTGTGATTTCCAGACATGAAAAGGTCATGTAAAAGTCACACATTTTATGATTTTTTTTCAAGCTCTAAAATTGTGAGTAAAATGTACAAATCCTTATCCTTAATCCTTATCCAGTAATTATGAACAGCTGAAAAAGTCATTGGTCCTTCGAATATTGTTGTGGACAATGGGATCATGAGAACTTTGATTAACGTGGAAATTGAAGCTTTGTGCATTGTGGGAGATGGATGGCTGTGACACCAATCCAGCACAAAGGTGACAACTACATCAATTGCATTTTGTTCTATTGCAAGTTTACAAGTGATGAGAAAGAGTCAAGGTTCACTTAAAAGCTAGTTTTTCTTTAAAAGCCATTAAAGATTCTTACTTAATAAGGATGTTTGTGCCACTTTCAATCAAAGCTTTTAACTCAACTTCCCGAACAGTATTACATAAAGAAATTCATTGTTTTCTGTCCGGTCCCCTGTGTTGGGTTGTTGTGGGAAGGAAAAAGGAGACCAAAACTCAAAATGTGTCTTTTAAGACTTAGCTGAAGGGCAAAAATCGTACTCCCCATCCAATTGCCTAGTTTACTAGACTTTATTGCAGAGCTGGAGATTTACTTTCACTGTTTTTTTTTAACGAAATTGTGAACATTCGAGTCAAACTGAGATTGATGGACCAGTGCCATAGACATGATGGAGGACTTGTCATATGTTCCAATAAGAACTCACTGTGCAAATGCCCCTCCAGAATCCCTGCCATTTGCTTCTGCGGTAGTTGTTTTTCTCTCGTTGTTTTCTCCAGAGTTCAGGGACACTACATTGTCTGGCCGCAAACAAACCTTAATGTAGACAGAGCCAAGTCGGCAAATCTCGGTGAGTACACACAGCCAGACCCCCCTCGCCTTTTCAGCTGGAAGTACACAGGAGAGCGAGGCATTTTTCAATGCATTTAGATGAGACCTTTAACAAAGGTCTCTAATGCAGATATCAATGATCCCTGAGAGAGGCTATTGGAGTGAAATTGGCTGACGGGGATGTCACTGCTTGCATGAAAAATGATGGATCCAATTTGTCCGCTTCTCTGCTCCATTCCCGCAGCCTCAGTGCAAGGCTACATGAAGAGTCTTTAGAGAAGGAAGAGAACCAATAACAGGGCCTGTAGAGTTGTCTAACAAGTTAACTACTTGAATTGCCACTTTACCTCCAATTTTTTTTAGGCTGTCAGTGGGACCGTAGCAAAATATGATGAGTCAATGATCGCATCCATGGAAATAATAACAGTCTTTGGTTTCAGCCAGGCGACAGAGGGAGTGTCTCCATCAGCACAAACAAATCATTTCTGATAATTCTGCTAGAAAGAAACTCTCAGTGCCCTAAAACACTATCCCTTGAACTCTTAGAACAGGTCCGGAAGGGGTTCGCCACTGACAGGGGGTTATTTTAATGGAGCGACTCCAGGAAGCCCAGTGATAGAGTGCTCAGCATTGCGCCCTTGAGGGGAAAGGTAAATTTGTGAAGTTAATCACTTAATGAGGCCAATTAAACATGGAGAGCTCAGGTGTAATGAGTGCCACCTCTGAGCCTGCAGCAAATGAGTCTGATTTCTCTCTCTGGGCAAGAGGACGACAGCAGGGTCTTCTCTGTTATTTACCCCACAACCAAGAATGACCCACTTAGGTCATTCAAATAAAGATCCCAAACACCAACGGGTTTTGGGCAAGTATGGGTCTTCAGGCCACAAAATCAGTCATAAAACAGCTACGTGGTTATCATCACTCAAACCCTAATGCTAATGCTCATATCCTAATGCTAGGATAATGCTAAAGTCTAAGCAAAAACAAACCTTTTCGAGTTTCCACAGAAATGTGATCTTCCAGAAAAACACCTAAGCCATATCACTTTGCCTAGATATGTAGAAGGGCTCATATATTTATGCAGCCTATATTTAATGTAAACTTTTTATCTCACAATTCTGACTTTTTTTTTATCGCAATTGCAGGTTTACATCTCACAATTCGGACTTTTTTCTCAGAATTGCATAATATAAACTCGCAATTGCGAGTTATAAAGTCAGAATTGAGAGATATCAACTCACAATTGTGAATTATTGCGTCAGAATTGCATGATATAAAGTCACAATTCTGACTTTATTTCTTGCAATTGCAAGTTTATATCCCGCAATTCTGACTTTATAACTCACAATTGTGAGTTGATATCTCTCAATTCTGACTTTATATCTTGCCATTCTGATATTTTAACTCGCAATTGTGAGTTTATATCTCTCAATTCTGACTTTATAACTCGCAATTGCGAGTTTATATCACGCAATTCTGAGAAAAAGTCAGAATTGCAAGATGTAAACGCAATTGTGAGAGAAAAAAATCAATGTTCAAATTGTCTTTTAAATTGTTTTATTCAATGGTGGAAACAAGCTTCTATAGTTACTTGCCATTTCTTTGTTATTATTTGTGAAATTTACTAGCAATTTCTGAGTGAAAATTAGATAAATACTACGTATTTATATTTTAGGCTATTGATAATGCCTTGCCCTCATTCACCCCATAATGCATTGCAAATAAAGAGGGTTTTTCATCAGACGATAATACACCTCTTCATAATATGGCAGGTGACCATGTATTGTAAGGCTGTGACTAAAATACCTCTTTGATTTACACTTATTCCATTATTAGCCTGTCTTTGAAGTGACCCGAGAGCACTTGCTAACACCTCATTACGCAGGCAGAAATTACACTCTATAGCTGTTGAGGACTTTGATGTTTCCAGACACCCGTGGACCTGGGAGCAAAACACTGTGCTCTCTTACATCAGATACAGTGTTCGTCCCTTGGGGCAGTAGATTCATTAAATGTGATAGGAACAGATAAAAGATAATGTCCTTCCCCTTGTCAAGATTAGGTTGAGACATTGGGTGATGTTGCAGTGTGACTGAGACTATGATTTTACAGACCAAAACATACCCTGAGCAGATTTACATATGCATGAATAAAATACATAGAGCAATTATTGACATCGCTGCTGTCTGATGAGATTTATGAGATTGAGATTTGCTTAAATCTGACGTATCTCAGAAACAGGGCAGTATGCATGGCAGGAAAATGATGGCCTTCATAAAACATTACATTACTGCAATGAAATGGCATTAATCTTTCATAACATGGGTCATCATTATATGCTAAACCCTATCCCTACCCCTACCCATAAGTTATCCCTAAAACCAGAGGGGAATGATAGATGAATAACACTGATGTAGAAACACCAAAACCTGGTTGTAAGCCTAAACTTGACATAAACTGTGAACTTGTCCCTCAAATCCGATTGGTTGATTTGAATGTTGTTCCAGGATCAACAAAGATGTTGATCCAGGAACATGTTGTACTTGGTGAAATCACGTTCACCCATTACTTAAAGACTTCGTAAATTAAATTTAAAAGTCAGCTTTGAATATTCAAAATGACCTCTCCTAGGAAAACTATACTGAAAGTAGTCCTGAGGTTTACACTCCAACACGTTTTTGTTCAGGATTCGCCCTCTGACATTAAGCACGAGAAGCAGCGTGGCCATCCATGCAGCTAAGCAGTAAAGCTCAAACGCAAATGGCACAACACTCTGCTCCAGTGCTGCCTCATCAGTTCTGACACCCTGCTGGAGTGGTAATCTGTGAGCCATATGCATAGCAAAGCATCATGGCCATCTGCCCTGGGAAAACATGCATCCATCTTCCTGCATGAGGGACACAGGTTTGAATACATGTAGGTCCTGAGCATGTTGGGAGGGTGAGAAAGACAAAACAGAAGAGTGAGTGGGAACTAAAGGTGTAGATCAGTCCAAATTTAAATTCTGCCATTATTTAGTCACTCTCATGTCGGTCCAAACCTGTATGATTTTTCAGTCTTCTGTGGAACACAAAATGAGACATTCTGAAGAATCTATGCAGGTCTTTACCATTTACATCAAGAGTTCAAAATGACATATAAGCACCAATAAAAGTGGTCCATTCAACTTGTGCTCTTTATCTCTTCTGAAGGTGTATGCTGGCTTTGTAAGATTTAACCAATCATTAAGTCTAATTTTGTGAATCAGATCACTCAGCTCAAAATAAAGACTTGTTTACTGATCCAGTTAAGTTTAACTCAGTGGCTCGATTCAAATAATGATACTAAGCACCAGTTGCAGGCTATACTAGTGTCTTGATACAAACAGCTTTTCTCAAGTTTTGTAAGTTTAGAACAAATTGAGGGTGAATAAATAATCTCAATGTAAGTGTTTTTATGACTAGTATTTATTTAATGAGGACAATATGAGTTAGAATCCATCTCACAACATTCCCATTCCCCCCATTACCCCATCATTTCTCAAACAGACCAAGAAAAGTAAAATAAATAAAAATGACAGAATAACATTAATTACTAAAATTAAGACCCCTATGGCCAGCTTTGACTCCTCCCACCATATCAGGCACGGTGTTAGCTTAGGCTACTTTTATAATTAAATTAACATTATAATTCATTTGCCCCGCAACAATTTCATGGCGCATCACTGTATCATTACGCTGCGATGATAATAAAAGATGTTAGATTAGCTTACTCCTCATTTAAAAAACAACTTGTTTAACACAAAATACTTCTCTTCTCATTTTTTTTTCACTACGTATGGGCCACAAGAGAGATAATAAGAAAATAAATTAAGTTCTATACTGTTATCAGAACATGTTGAAGTAGATTCAGCTTCAGAATTCAAAAGCTCGGTCGGGTTTTTCTTTCACTTTCTGTAGTGAATAATTAACTGGGGTTTGAAATTTCTTCACCGGCATAACTCTAGTGGAAAGTCTGCACATTGCTTGTGATATCCACTGGCTCGCCTTCATGGTTTAAAATGGAAATATTTCCAATATTGCAACGTAACAATTTTCTTTATCAAACAAAACGATGGACAGCGATTCACATTTCGCTAGCGTGGTTTCTCCCAAGGTTTTTTTTCTTTGTTTCTGTCACCGATGGAGTTTAGGTTCCTTGCCATTGTCGCCTCTGGCTTGCTTAGTTGGGGACAATTAATATTCAGCAATATTATTGATTTGACTGTATTGAGACTATTGGAATGAGAACTGAACTGAGTTGGACAATGGCATCACTGTTTTCTACAGAGCTGCTTTATAGATAAATTGAACTCATTTCATATTTGATGATTTACAGAGTTATTGAATGGAACTGAATCAACACTGAACATACCCTAGCTGAACAATGACTTATTTTCTTTTAAAGGTGCTGTATGTAAGTTTTTGACTGTACTAAAGCATAAAAATACCATAATATGTTTGCAGATATTTAGAAAACATGCTGAGTTCACATACTCGTTTCTCTGAAAAACAATTCTACAGCCAGTTATTCTACTTTTGAAATGTGCTTTCCGTGTCGGAATGTCTGTTTTTGTTTTGGTCTGTGCGATACCGCACGCTGCCAGTTTACCCAATAGTATTTCAACAGCACAGGTTGCCAGCTGGCGGAAAACACAGCGTATTGCTGCCATGGAAGCCAGCGAACAAACTGGGTCAGAGATCGCAGATTCTACCCGACCTAAAAAGCCTCGGCATCCATCTAAAAATGTCTATGAACGGAAGCACATTAAAAAGCGGATAAATCACCTCATCAACTTACAGTGTGTAAGTTGTTCCTGTTGCATGTCCTCAAACTGGCAACCCGCGTGAGCGCCGAGTCTGAGGAGGAGGGCGGGGCAAACGATATTTTAAATTTGGACTGCAGTACCCATTTCATAGTGGTTGAAATGGGTACTGAAGCTGACATTCTTACATACAGCACCTTTAAGAGTTGCTTTACCACAGAACTAAACTCTGTTTGCATCATTATGTTCCTGTTTATCCTTTTAAAGCTGCTTTGCAACCATCTGTATTGTATAAAGTGCTATATAAATAAATGTAACCCTGTTTACATAAAGGTGACTTGACTTGACTATTCATGTTTATATAATATAAATAAATTTAAAGTGTGTTAACAGGTTCCATACCTAATATCTACATTTATACTTGAGAATGATGAAGTAAACCTTACCAGACCAAGCTAAGAATGACATCACCACAGGCCAATCCATTCTCTTTTATTTTTAGAATATTTCCTCAGAGCATCTAATCAGTGCACGAGGCACAGCAACACCAACGTCTCCCTGCCTGGAATCTTATTATACACTAGGGGCTTTTATCCCTTCTTCCAGTTATTAACAAGGAATAAGCGGATGGCAGTCTAGGAAAAAAACAAAAAACAAAGCCATCCTAGTGGTTCTGCATGATGTCAGTGCCAAAGGGGGTTTCAGGGAGACCTGTACGTTTCCAACAGATCCAAGATTCATGGTATTTCAATCAAGAAAGTACTTTTTTAACCAAAGGAACAGGGTGCTTTCAGTTCAGCTGTGATCAATTTGAGGACTTACATAACTCTAAAATGTCTGCATATAGTTTCAAAGACTCTGCTCAAGGTGAACGAACATAAACTGGGGTTTGATACTTTTGGTTAGGCCTTTAATTAACTGAAAGTGAAGCTATAAAGTAGGTTTAAGATGACAGCTACACAATGCTCTGAGACAGGTTGCCTGAACTCCTGCTAATAAGTGGTGAATATATCCCAAAGGTGTGTGATATGATCCTGTAGTATCTGGCAGTCATCATAATAAACCTTTTAGGCAAACTTATGACATGACGACTCTTTTTTTAAATGAACAAAGTTAGAACTTTGCATAACATTAGGTATTTATTATTTCATTAATTACATAATTTTGTAGTCAAATATTAGGGCTACTTTTGATACATTTTGCTGAGATGATAGTTATGATAGATGGTAATTATGACATCTGCTAAAATGCCAAACCTTCATCTTTTGATTTGTCCATCTTGCCATAAAATTAGCTCAATCAGTGGCATGAGTTTGGGATCTGTTGTCTGCAAATGGCAGTATTTGAGAAAACTTGTTTGAAAACTTGTTTTTTTAATACACACTACCGTTTGGGGTCAGTAAGATTTTAGGGTGTTGGAAGTGACTTATGCTCAAAAATCAAGTGTATAGCATCCAAACTAGTTATCAATTATCTTTGACAGTAGTGGTCCTGACTGAAATACAGTAAAGAAAACTGTAATATTGTTAAAACATTATTACAATTTAAAATATCTTTTTTTGTATTTTTATATATTTAAAATGTAATTTATTCCTGTGATGGTAAAGCTGAATTTTTATTATCATTACTCCAGTCTTCACTGTCACATGATCCTTCAGAAATCATTCTAATATGATGATTTGGTGCTCAAGAAACATTTCTTATTATTATATATAATGTTGAAAACAGTTAAGCTAATATTTTTGTGGAAATGATACATTTTTAAGGATTCTTTGATTAATAGAAAGTTCAACAGAACAGCATTTATTTGAAATAGAAATATTTTTTAACAATAGTATTTAATATATAGTCCAATTACTGGATTGCATTTATGCTGCCTCTACAAAGACTGAAAAGTCATAAAAGTGCCCCATTATGGTTTTTCAAATATTCCCTTTCATGCAGTGTGTAACAGCTGTTTGTGAATGTAAACGTTCTGCAAAGTTGTAAAGTTGAAAGTGCATGATAAATAAAGTTATTGTTTCCTAAAAGAAAGAATCGACTCTGAACCGCCTATACAGTTTATATGGACCAACTTGCTCCTCAGAATCACAACCTATAAGTATGATTATTTATTGATATTTTCTACTGGGTGTTCAAAATATGTAGTTTTGTGTTTTATATTGTGCATGTCTCCAGCTAACCAGCTAACTCACGTTATTACTGTCTTACTAAAATACAGTACTACTGCATATCAGCCTGCATATCGCCCACCACTACCTAAAACTGTGTCCATTAACGCAGATTGTCTGTCGTTCTTACTACTTTGAGTAAAGATAAACGATGGAGTAAGATTTGTTTTGCAAACTTTAATGTTGCATCAGTCATTCACGATAGTGTTTGGCTAACATATGCACCGTTATTGATACAGTTCCCGCACGTGCACCGTAATAAATTAGAAATATACACATCGGTTTGTTGATGGACATATTCTTGTTAATGCTGATGGTGAGGAATTATATTTGCAACATCTCATAATGTACCTCAAAATGAGTAGCATCACTGAGAAACGTCCTGCTCAAGTCGTCCTTGTGATGGAGGTTCGGGTTGAATAACTAATTCTTCCAATCAATCGGATTAATATGGTAAAATCGACGTCATCATTACTGTCTTTACAGTGTTTACAATCACTGAGCTTTAGGAAGCCTCCAGACAGAGCTAGGGATGGGCGTATCAATATGAAGTATCGATATATCGATACTGATGTGAGCATCGAAAAGTATCGATACTCAAATAAAAATATCGATACTAAGGTGGTTTTTACCAGTAATTTTGTTTATTTAAAAAGATTATTTAACGCATACAATACAAATAACCTATGTTACCGAATAGTTGTGTAGTATAGAACTAGTTTCCTGCTCATCTGAACCATGATCTGAACACACGCAAATGCTGCAAGACAGAACCAATCAATCACAGAGAGAGCGTTCGCTCACTGCTGACACTGTATTCAAACAGGGCTGTGTTTCCAAAAATATAATAAGAAACCATTGATGCTTTTGAAAACGCAGCCCAGAACCATGCTCATCAGAAGACAGAAAAACATGAGTTATTTCACAATAAACAAATAGAAATTGTAGCTTACATAGTGTAATTACACTCTTTAAATTTAATGTTAAAAGTTGATATTGATCATGTTCTATTCGGTCATTATTTATTTACCGTCATGTTGTTCCAAACCCATACGACTTTATTTATTCCTTAGAACACAAAAAGCAAGTTTTTGAAGAATATCCTTGTAAATATGCCCTTTAAACTGATTATGTTTATAATTTATATCAGAATAAAAAGGTTGCATTGTATGGGTGCAACGTCCTGTCACTGGCAGTCCGTTGTAAAAAATGAATCATCATATTTTTTACTAGTTATTTCAATGGTTACCACTACAAGTAAACACATTTTAACCATGTGTAAACAAAAATATGATCTAATAAGTTGAATGTTAAAATGCCTTTCAAATATAATGTTAAGTGGGTATCTTTACCCATTTTACTCTTAGTAATTTTAATAATTTAATATAAATCATACACTATCAAAATAAAAAGGTTGCATTTTATGAGTGCAACGTCCTCTCACTGGCAGTCCCTTGTGAAAATGAACCATGGTTTATTTTTTACTAGTTCAACTAGTATTTTCATGGTTACCACTACAAGTAAACATATTTTAACCATGTGTAAACAAAAATATGATCTAACAAGTTGCAATTAAGGCGTATTGAATGTTAAAATGCCTTTCAAATATAATGTTAAGTGGGTATCTTTACCCATTTTACTCTTAGTATTTTAATAATTTAATAAATTTAATCATTTAAAAGTTCAGTTTAGAAGTATCGTATCCGCTCAAGAAGTATCGAGTCAAACCGCTCAAGCCATTGTCAACTGCCAAGTCACCGTGGTCAAAACTGTTGAAATAAAACGCTTTCATTGCGTGGAAACGTCACCGTTATTTTATATAAAATAAAATACTGAAGTTTTGGGGTCATACAATACCTGAGCAGTTGAAGTAAAACCCCGCTTATTCAAGGATGCACATTTATTGCATGGATGCAGCAAACACATAATGTAAGTGTCTAAAATGCATACGCACAGTTCTGATTAATGATAAATGAAATTTAACTTAATGTTGTTTAACTGAATGTACGAAGGAAACT
The DNA here is from genome assembly GCA_039654105.1 of Coreius guichenoti. Classification (NCBI taxonomy): domain Eukaryota; kingdom Metazoa; phylum Chordata; class Actinopteri; order Cypriniformes; family Gobionidae; genus Coreius; species Coreius guichenoti. Next base: position 26,340,809 of record CM077177.1, on the reverse strand, counting down.
GCTGAAATAACTACAACATTAACAACACTGAAATAAGAGCGCGTGGTTTATCTATCTATCAGATGCACATAGACACGGCGCGCTTTCTTTCAGAATCATCATAAGGAAAATGTTCCGTATAAAGAGAACAAAGAGGGCTGTTCTTTCTATTCCGTGTAGAAAAGTTAGTTTAGGATTAGTTGGAAAAGTGCATGATATTCTAGTCTCTCCATGGAAGCACTGCATGTTTAATGTACCTGGAACACTTTAATAAGGTTGTGTAGCCATTAACACTATAATACACAATAGTTAGCATGAACTAACAATACTTTTAAAGCCTTTTTAAATTTTGGCTTATGTAAATTTCTACAAATGCCAATTTTTTTTATTTTAGGCTATTCAAATAAAGTGTGTAATAATAATAAAGTAATAACATGAACTAACATTAACAATGGACAAAAGGTTTTTTTTTGCTCATTCTCTGACCCCTGAAGGCCACTGTGTAATTCACACCCTGACTAAGACACACTGGGGGAAGCATTTTAATAATCCTATGAATGCATATAAAAAAATGCAGAATCGAATCGAATTAATCGAATCGGATCAAATTTTAATGTGAATCGTCTCGAATCGAATCGTTCAGAATTTGCAAAAATCGTTCTTGAATCGAATCGAAAACCTATGAATCGTGAATCGAATCGATTCGCTGCCTACCCAAAGATTCACAGCCCTAATGTAAACCTGTCGTATGACCCTCCAAAACAAAATTAGGAGCCTTTAAAATAGCATAATAGGGACAATTTAAAGGAATTTGGCAATAAAATGACGTTCCTTTTGTACAAGTATTTTTTACTTAAAAATAATCATTAATCAAACCATTAAGGAATTTGAATCATTAAAGAGAAATCTGAATCTGAACCAGAACTGAATTATTAAATTTCTTTCTTTATGACGCCCATCTCTAATTCACACACACTTCAGCTTGTAATAGTAATATTATCTGAGATCATCATGGTCTTAGTGGAGCTGATGTTATTAAAAGCTGAACTAAAATGTACTAAAAGCAATAACATGAAGCAAAAGCAATTTTTCATGTCTAAAAAACCCAACTATTTTTTTTAATTAGGCACATCAAGTTAAATTAAATATGTCTGTGTGCATCATGATATCATACTCAATATCCATTGATCTAAGAGCAGATGGCATGTGACATTCCAGACTATGTGACAAAAAATAAGGTATGTTGTCCTTGCAATGCCAATGCAGAGCTTGTATGATGTCATAGGCCACTCTGACAATGATGTGTCAGGACGTTTTATCAATCACAGTGTAAGTTATCCATACACCCATTTCACAAATGAACAAAGCAAATTAAACCTCAGCTTCTGGCCCATTAACACAGGGGTGAACCCAAGGATTAAGGAAGGATGTGTGTCCCCGCACTTCATCAAAGTGTTTTTAATAAGAGCATTCCGTTGAAGGCCAAGCATTGTCCTTCTAAAAGTGCCACATTTACATACTGCACAATTACGAAGCCTAAAGGCAGCCTGAGATATTATTTTGCATTGCCCACTGTTGCGATGACGTTAAACAATGATATAAACCATGACCTGCAGGTCAGTCATTAGTCCCTGTTCTATACTTGCCTGATGCTTTGCAAGCTGCATGTTTAATTTGTTGATTCATGGCATTGTGGTCCATTCAAGGGATTAAAACCTCAAGTAAGAACCCTCTTATCAAAATACTGGTTTCAAAATACTGGTTTCATATAACCTCTCAACCTTCAAAAAAAGTGAATGCGATTAAAAACTAATTGCGTAAAATAATTTATCAAAAGTGTCACAATGGTTCCCACTCAAGACCTTTCTTCTTAACTATTAATTCTTGTAATTAACTTACTATGAGTGTGAGGGCTCATGCAATACTCATAGTGATGCATAATTATTGTCAAGATAAAGACATTTTTATTTCTTTAGGGTCTTGGTGGATAAAAGAGCCTTTTTTGCCACAACTGCAGGGGATCTTAGTGACCTCCCATATTAATTCTATCAAGCATAAGACATATGAACATTGGTAAAGTATTCAACACAACAGGCAGTCCCACTACTAAAGTGCAGAGAATGCATCAAAGGCTTACCTTAAAAAAATACATAGATGAACCACTGAGCCTGTCAACAAATAGGGCCCCAGAATGAGGCTATAGAACGCAATGCATTGTGCAATAAATTATATATTATGTTCATGCCAGTATTGGAAGATTTCTGAAGGTCTCGATTTTGCCAGAAGCAAATATGGAACCCCAGCTACAATGGACTCACACTCGCAAAAGAAGTTTGGCTTTCATCTCGAGATATGCTTCAAAGCTTCGAACAGAGCAAACTGGCAATCAAACTAATGTGTAACCAGGCAGTTGTGCACTTCACAAAGCCCATCATCAGAACAGCAGCTGGGATCACACAGAGACAGCATCGTCTCCTCATATCAAGCATACAAGGTCTTCGAAACATGTTATTTTTTTCCATGTTGAAAGCTATGGGGAGATGCTTTGAGAATCTTTAATGTCTTGCATGTGGCATGTGAAAGAACATCCTCTTATTTACAGATTCATCCAAGTCTTCATGAATATATAGAAATAAAACTGAAAGCTTCAGTGTTATTCCCGCTTCTTGTTCAACTATTTCGTCTTGGATTTCTAATTTGTAAGGACCAAGTGGCAACCTCCCCCAGTTTCTCTTGAAGCCAATACGGAAGTGACTTAAACTGCAATTCATCGACTGGCCGCTAGAGACAGGCTCCAAAAGGGAGCAGAGTCTCATTGAGCCCCATGTTAAAATGCCCAACTTTACAGCAGAAAAAAACATGTTTACAGCCTGGTATACGGCTAATTTTGTCCTTCATGACAACTGTGATGACAACTTTTTTTTTAAATATATATATTTTTTTTTTTATTAATTTAAATATAATTTATAAATTTTAATTAAATATATATATATATTTTTTTTTTATAAAAAAAAAAAAATTAAATAAATAAATAAAAGTAATTTTTTGGCAAATGTAAAGGACCTTTCACACCAAAAGTGAAATGAATAAGCCTCAAGCTGAAGGAAATGCAAATTTACGCCTGTAGAGGGCACAGCTCAAATGAACCTTTCAGCTGTGCATTCTGAATTGCAGAAGAATAGGACGCAGGAGACGAAAGTTCAACACTCTTACTTCATAAATAAAAACAAAAAATGAAACACAAATGTGACGCTTATCTCAAGTAATTTTGCTTATTCATATGGTTGAACTGGATCATTAAAGGTCAGCATCAAAGATATTGGTTAATAAAATGAGATTAAACACAAAGTATATTTGTGTTTTTAAACATTTAATTATTAGGTTTGCGTAATATACTGATTTTTCACTTCACTGTTTTATAAGTTTTGAGGAATACTGAATCTGTTTTTGTGCAAGTAAGATGAGTGAATGCATGCTCACATTTAGTCTGGAATTACAATAACAATCATGTTTACACAGCGCACACAACACCTCTGCACCTTACTTCTGATTTCTCTCCACATGGGGACAGGAGAGCTGTCAGTCAATAAATGGGAAACCAAGTAACTTGCATTACTTATTTAAACAAGTAACACAGATATTTTCTTGTAAATTTAAAAGTAGTGTGTTATTTTATTAGTTACTTTAAAAAGTAATCTGATTATGTAGCTCACGCTATTTGTAATGCATTACCCCCAACGCTGGTAGGGACAGCACTTAACTGTTTATCAAAATAAGTCATAAATACAATAAACATAACTTCTAAATGTTCAACGACTTTTGACTCAGTACATACCTGTTATTTAAAGTCCATTAGGTCCACAGTTCAAGGTCACTTTTTTCTTCTCTGCACAAATACAAAAATGTGAAATATAAGTTAAATAAAACATTTTTAATTCTAGGTTCTAATATATATAAAAATATATTCAGCTGATCATATGAGCTCGACATGGCGATCCGCTCCATAGACTGATATGACAATGATATGAGTGTGCGTTATTCTTTTATTAAAAACATAAAAACTTTTTTTTAAATGAAAAAAGAAAAATTACTGGGTTAAATCGCTCAAAATCAATTTGGCTTAATTGTCTGATACGACATGGAAAGTGACACCATAACATATGATACACCTACAGTAGGGAGAACAAGTATTTGATACACTGCCGATTTTGCAGGTTTGCCCACTTACAAAGCATGTAGAAGTCTGTAATTTTTATCATAGGTACTCTTCAACTGTGAGTGACGGAATCTAAAACAAAAATCCAGAAAATCACATTGTATGATGTGATTGTCCTTCCCTCTTACTGAGGGAAGGAGGTTGTTGGCCAAGATCTCGCGATACATGGCCCCATCCATCCTCCCCTCAATACGGTGCAGTCGTCCTGTCCACTTTGCAGAAAAGCATCCCCAAAGAATGATGTTTCCACCTCCATGCTTCACGGTTGGGATGGTGTTCTTGGGGTTGTATTCATCCTTCTTCTTCCTCCAAACACGGCGAGTGGAGTTTAGACCAAAAAACCGGCGTAGTGTGTTACTAATGGTTTTCTTTGAGACTGTGGTCCCAGCTCTCTTCAGGTCATTGACCAGGTCCTGCCGTGTAGTTCTGAGCTGATCCCTCACCTTCCTCATGATCATTGATGCCCCACGAGGTGAGATCTTGCATGGTGCCCCAGACCGAGGGAGATTGACCGTCATCTTGAATTTCTTCCATTTTCTAATAATTGCGCCAACAGTTGTTGCCTTCTCACCAAGCTGCTTGCCTATTGTCCTGTAGCCCATCCCAGCCTTGTGCAGGTCTACAATTTTATCCCTGATGTCCTTACACAGCTCTCTGGTCTTGGCCATTGTGGAGAGGTTGGAGTCTGTTTGATTGAGTGTGTGGACAGGTGTCTTTTATACAGGTAACAAGTTCAAACAGGTGCAGTTAATACAGATAATGAGTGGAGAACAGGAGGGCTTCTTAAAGAATAACTAACAGGTCTGTGAGAGCCGGAATTCTTACTGGTTGGTAGGTGATCAAATACTTATGTCATGCAATAAAATGCAAATGAATTATTTAAAAATCATACAATGTGATTTTTGTTTTAGATTCTGTCTCTCACAGTTGAAGTGTACCTATGATAAAAATTACAGACTTCTACATGCTTTGTAAGTGGGCAAACCTGCAAAATCGGCAGTGTATCAAATACTTGTTCTCCCCACTGCACACATTACATGACTGCCTGCATATTACATGACTGGTGTTCATTATTCCTGTTACATGAAATAAGATACAAAATAGTGTGGTACACATTGCAGATCATGTAATACTACACTAAATGAGCACTAGGCCCCAGCCCCAATCAAAATCCAAAGAAAACATGGTTGTACTTTTACATCTGTGAAGAGTTTCCTGTTTCCAATGGTCACTGGAAGGCTGCCATCCATTTTGAGTTCTGGTATGGATTAGACATTTTGATATTAAACAGGCAGGTTTCAGAAGTCTTTCTCTTGAGTAGAACAGTAGATTTTATTTTAGCTTAGGGGGGAAACTATTCTAAAAGCTTCTTAAGTCTTTGTAAATATAATTCTAAAAACATTATTTATTTATATGTTAAAAAGATGTTTTTTTGTGTGTTTTTTTTAGCCCCAAACCTCATTCAAAATCATTATATGGAAAAGACTGGCCAGAATATTCACGTAAAAATTTAACTTTAGTGTACATAATAATGATAATAATAGAATAAATGTTTGAAACAACATGAGAATGAGTACATTTTTATGTTTGGGTAACTATTCCTATAAAAAGACTACAGTATATACTACAGAGATACTAGAAATCACAGCTGTGAAATGTCAGGCGGGCACAAACAAAATATCTCGGCTCTATAGTGTCATTCAGATGTTTATGCTACCATAGCTTGTGCAGAACTTGCCATGAAAACATCTAAATGACTTTATATCTCCAAGTTATTGCGTGAGCGATAAAGCTATTAAGAGAATGGAGAACAAATGGCAGTTAAAGGCTAAATTTACATAGAGCAAAGGAAACATGCTGAGATGGTGTTTGGTGTCCATCATATGCTAGATAATAGTGTTGTTATATCCACCCAGGAGGCCATGCCCGCATTTGTTAAGCTCATGGCTTCAGCCTATAGATTTCTTGCATGGACAAGGAACTGGCCAAGTCTGATGGCTCCTCAGCTCCCGTGGCCTTATGGGATTGTAAGCTTCTACACTTGCATCCCAGCGTATGCAGTATGTCATCTTAGTATCATTGAAAACAGCTACTTGCTGTATTTGAGATACTGCTTGTCATATTCACAGGTAGTGTTACTGTACAGTGTAAAGGCAGCTATAGATTATTAAATATATTCAAGGCAGACAAGATCAATCAAAATTCAGTATGCAAATAGTTGTAAAAATTAAAAACCAACCACAATTCATTGTGCAAACCAGTTATTTTAGTATCAATGAGGTACTATTATACATTTTTATTAATAGTTTGATATTTAATTTAACATTTATTTTATTTCAAATAGAAAAAATGTTCTAATGTTTTAAGTTTTAGTTAACTGTCAAAGTTTGGTATATTCTTAATGTTCAATATTCAATTAATATCAATGTGATTAGTTACAATGTCAATGGGAGATTTTCAAACTTTAAATCTTAAATCTTCTTAAAAAAGTATAAAATATACAATAAAAATGAAAGTATAATATAATAAAACAAAAATTACAACTTTTATGTGTAAATACTGAATGAAGGAACATGGTGCATCAGTGAAAATGTGCTTTTAATAGCAATACATCCAACATGAAAAATGTATCTCATATGGTAGCTGGATGGTGTCTAAAATATTATTTAGTGATCAAGACCTTGGTGATGTATGAGTAATGTTAGTTAGTACTGTGCAGTATATTTGTGGTCTCTTTATAAGTGTATCATGTACACTTGCATCCAAGGAATTTTGGCTGTGGTTTAACCAGGAATTTCGGAACTTACCCTTTAAAAACTTAGACATATGCGATCGTATTCCACACTTCTTTGAGGACATCTCCTCCCCCTTGGTATCCTGAAAACATAAATCAGAATCTCATCCTTTGATCTAATTACATTTCAATGCAGTACGATCCTCATTTAGTGAAGCTGTCAAGTTACGCCTTAAAATGATATATTAAAGTCAAGCTAATGCGGCTTTTGAAGTGAAAGGAAAGAAATATGGCTTTTACTCATGCACTACCACATGAGTACTATATGAATGATAATCAGCTCATTTAGGATGTTTAACTAAGTTTTTGTGTGTTTCTATTTGGATTGCATTTTATGAACGCATTAAATGAGGACGTTAAATGCTTGTAACTAAAATTAAGTGTTTAGATCATTTTCACAACTATTGAAAGTCACTTTATGTATTTAGTTAACATGTTAAAGGGATAGTTCACCCGTAAATGTAAACTCTGACATTATTTACTCAACCTCATTTTGTTCCAACCCTATATGACCTTCTTTGTTAAACACAAAAGGTGAAGTTGACAAATGTTCCGCTGAATTTTTTTTTTAATCAAAATGCATGGGGACCAGTATTATCAAGCTATATAAATGGTAAAACAACAAAGTACAAGTAAAAAGTAGACTATAGCTTATGTGAGAAAAAATAAATAAATTGAGGCCACTATCCACAAAAAATGTAGCTTGAAGGCCCCGATATACTTCAAGCAAAATCGAAGAACAAACTGCTGTGACATCATTTTGAACAAAATCAGTCCAAAACAAAGTTTGTTTTCGAAACAGCTTGCCAGCTCCGGCTGGTAAACACAGCTACCATTGGTCCGTGGTGATTATGTAATACGTAGGTGTGCGCTGAGGCTCTGCCTTCTTTCACGTGGAAATCTTTTCCGGTTCATTTCTCCTGTTCAGTCTGTTGAGGTCAGACGTCCGCGAGTGAAAATATGAACACACTGGAGAACTGCTTTATAGTAAAAAATGAAGTTGTGACACTGACACTGTTTTTCATGTTTAATCCGGTAAAGCTGCTTGATTTTAAGCAATCTATTGTATAAAGTGCTATATAAATAAACCTGATGTGATTTTACTAGAATGCCGAATTGCAGTTCTCGTGCAAACATATCATTGCTATGATCAGATGGTTTTCTTATGCTTTATAAAAAAAAAAAGCTTACTGTTTTCTCAATTTTGTTGTGTGTTTATTGTGTTATTAAGAGGAAAGCGCACAGCACATATTTACTATTCATCTAAACACCGCTCTCAGCAGTGTGGGCGGCGTCAGATGTTCACGAACAGTATATTGCTGCTCACGTATTTCCAACTTTGTTTTACCCCTAAGCAAAGAACGAAAAAGAACTTCGTCTTGAGTGTATCGGGGCCGTAACAGCTATGGTCACCATTCACTTTCATTGTATGGAAAAGAGCAGCTTGAACATTCTTCTAAACATCTCCTTTTGTGTTCTATGCCAGAAAGAAACTAACAGAGGTTTCAAAAGACATGAGGGTACATAAATAGGAAAATAATCATGAGAAACTTGTGCATTAGTGTGGTATTTTTGTAACAGGGATAGAGCGGCAGCGTTTTCTTAAAGACCCCCTGTGGTGAGTTTTTAATGTTGTTTATATGTCTATGTGGTGTTTTTAATATGCTTTAAGACTAACCATGTGCAAATTCATAACAAATATGTATATGATGTATATTATGATGTTATGATGAACTACAGTGGGGAGAACAAGTATTTGATACACTGCCGATTTTGCAGGTTTGCCCACTTTCAAAGCATGTAGAGGTCTGTAATTTTTATCATAGGTACACTTCAACTGTGAGAGACGGAATCTAAAAATCCAGAAAATCACATTGTATGATTTTTAAATAATTCATTTGCATTTTATTGCATGACATAAGTATTTGATCACCTACCAACCAGTAAGAATTCCGGCTCTCACAGACCTGTTAGTTTTTCTTTAAGAAGCCCTCCTGTTCTCCACTCATTACCTGTATTAACTGCACCTGTTTGAACTTGTTACCTGTATAAAAGACACCTGTCCACACACTCAATCAAACAGACTCCAACCTCTCCACAATGGCCAAGACCAGAGAGCTGTGTAAGGACATCAGGGATAAAATTGTAGACCTGCACAAGGCTGGGATGGGCTACAGGACAATAGGCAAGCAGCTTGGTGAGAAGGCAACAACTGTTGGCGCAATTATTAGAAAATGGAAGAAGTTCAAGATGACGGTCAATCTCCCTCGGTCTGGGGCACCATGCAAGATCTCACCTCGAGGGGAATCAATGATCATGAGGAAGGTGAGGGATCAGCCCAGAACTACACGGCAGGACCTGGTCAATGACCTGAAGAGAGCTGGGACCACAGTCTCAAAGAAAACCATTAGTAACACACTACGCCGTCATAGATTAAAATCCTGCAGCGCACGCAAGGTCCCCCTGCTCAAGCCAGCGCATGTCCAGGCCCGTCTGAAGTTTGCCAATGACCATCTGGATGATCCAGAGGAGGAATGGGAGAAGGTCATGTGGTCTGATGAGACAAAAATAGAGCTTTTTGGTCTAAACTCCACTCGCCGTGTTTGGAGGAAGAAGAAGGATGAGTACAACCCCAAGAACACCATCCCAACCGTGAAGCATGGAGGTGGAAACATCATTCTTTGTGGATGCTTTTCTGCAAAGGGGACAGGACGACTACACCGTATTGAGGGGAGGATGGATGGGGCCATGTATCGCGAGATCTTGGCCAACAACCTCCTTCCCTCAGTAAGAGCACTGACAATGGGTCGTGGCTGGGTCTTCCAGCATGACAACGACCCGAAACACACAGCCAGGGCAACTAAGGAGTGGCTCCGTAAGAAGCATCTCAAGGTCCTGGAGTGGCCTAGCCAGAACCCAATAGAAAATCTTTGGAGGGAGCTGAAAGTCCGTATTGCCCAGCGACAGCCCCTAAACCTGAAGGATCTGGAGAAGGTCTGTATGGAGGAGTGGGCCAAAATCCCTGCTGCAGTGTGTGCAAACCTGGTCAAGAACTACAGGAAACGTATGATCTCTGTAATTGCAAACAAATGTTTCTGTACCAAATATTAAGTTCTGCTTTTCTGATATATCAAATACTTATGTCATGCAATAAAACGCAAATGAATTACTTAAAAATCATACAATGTGATTTTCTGGATTTTTGTTTTAGATTCCGTCTCTCACAGTTGAAGAGTACCTATGATAAAAATTACAGACCTCTACATGCTTTGTAAGTGGGCAAACCTGCAAAATCAGCAGTGTATCAAATACTTGTTCTCCCCACTATATATGCCTTTCTCCACTTATGTTCTAAGTTGTTCAAAGCGTTTCTAAGGATGCTGATTTGCAGCTGTCTGATGGCGAACGAGAACGTCTCGGTTACGTATGTAACCCTCGTTCCCTGAGGAGGGAACGGAGACGTAACGTCAGTGACTGACGAATGGGGGTTTCGCTTAGAAGCCTATCATCTTCGAGATCTAAAAAACGCCCAATGGCAGCGCCAATGCCATGGGCATGCGGAATTTGCATAGCGTAACTCCGCCCCACAGCGTGGGTATATAAGGAAGTACGCTGGCAACATCGCATTATGTTTACCTGCTGAGGAGCCAAGACTGAACTCCCGGCTGTTCCAGCGGTACAGCGGAAGTGGCAGAGGGACGTTACGTCTCCGTTCCCTCCTCAGGGAACGAGGGTTACATACGTAACCGAGACGTTCCCTTTCGTTCAGTCACTCCGAGTAACGTCAGTGACTGACGAATGGGGGTCCCAATATAATCACGCCACTCGGCTGTCATCCAGTGCCCTGCGTAAGCGTGAGCTCCCTGTCGTAAGCTAGTACGGACGAAGGACTCCCACTTAACACAGGAATACCAAGGTACACTGGGAAGCATATTCCAGGTGGAAGTATGCGCTAAATGCCTACCCGTAGGGAGGACTTAAGAACACATATGACCCGCTCAGGGCTACATATGGGAAACTCTGGGGTAACCAGCCGAAGGTGGAAGAATTTTACCCCCAGGGGTGGCAAGGGGCTTGCCAAGGGAAAGACACCTGCTCAGGGAGACTTACAGTGGGAATACACATGTGGGGGTCGCCCAACGGGGGAACCATGCACACGGTGGCACCTAGCCAACACGAGGGCCTGAGCGAGTGGGCAGACGTACTGGTGTCGGCATCAACAGTGCTGGAGGAACTCAGGGCTTCAGGGAAACTACCTGAGGAAAATATCGCACGTATCCAGTCCGTGGAGTGGAATGGCGAGCAAGCGAAGACACCTGAGCCTAGTCCATTACCGGCCACTAGTAGAGGCGAGTACAAGAGAGGACACTGGCTCCACTCGGAGATTATAGAATCTGGCGAATGTGTTGGGTGTCGCCCAGCCTGCAGCTCTGCAATGTCTGTCAGCGAGGCGCCATGCGCTAGAGCCCAAGAGGAGGCCACACTCCGGGTGGAGTGAGCCCTGACCCCAAGGGGGCATGGGCGCCCCTGCGTTTGGTAAGCCAAAACAATGGCGTCCACTATCCAGTGAGACAACCTTTGCTTGGAGAGAGCCTTTCCCTTCAGCTTCCCACCATAACAGACAAAGAGCTGGTCTGAGGTCCTGAAACACTGCGTTCTGTCTACGTAAGCACGGAGGGCGCGTACTGGACAGAGCAGTGCCAAGGCTGGGTCTGCCTCCTCCAAAGGCAGCGCTTGCAGGTTCACCACCTGGTCCCTGAAGGGAGTGGTGGGAACCTTGGGCACATATCCAGGCCGGGGTCTCAGGATCACGTGAGAGTTGGCCGGCCCGAATTCCAGGCATGCTTCGTCAACCGAAAATGCCTGCAGGTCCCCTACCCTCTTGATGGAGGCCAAGGCGGTCAGGAGCGCTGTCTTCATAGACAGGAACTTAAGCTCGACTGACCGCAATGGCTCAAAGGGAGCCCTCTGCAGAGCGCTTAGGACTACTGCGAGGTCCCAAGAGGGTACGAGGGGAGAGCGAGGAGGATTCAGTCTCCTCGCTCCCCTCAGGAACCTGATGACCAGGTCGTGCTGACTTACCTTTTTCGTCTCCACAAGGTCGTGGTAGGCAGAAATAGCGGCCACATAAACCTTGAGGGTGGAAGGAGACAGCCTTCGTTCCAACCCTTCCTGGAGGAATGAGAGCACGGACCCGATCGGGCATTTCCAGGGGTCTTCTTGGCGAGAAGAACACCAGGTGACGAAGAGGTTCCACTTCAACGCATAGGCGTGTCGAGTAGACAAGGCCCTAGCGGAAGTGATGGTAGCCACCACCTGAGGTGGTAGGGTACTCAAACCTGCCGCGTCCCATCCAGGAGCCACACGTGGAGGTTCCAAAGATCGGGACGCGGGTGCCAAAGGGTGCCCCGTCTCTGAGAAAGGAGGTCCTTCCTCAGAGGAATCGACCAGGGAGGGGCTGTCGCAAGGAGTACGAGTTCGGAGAACCAGGTCCGGCCGGGCCAATACGGGGCGACCAAAATGACCTGCTCCTTGTCCTCCCTGATCTTGCACAGAAGCTGTGCAAGAAGGCTCACTGGGGGAAACGCATACTTGCGGAGGCCCCGCGGCCAGCTGTGCGCCAGAGCGTCCGTGCCGAGGGGGCCCTCGGTCAGGGAATAAAACAGGCGGCAATGGGAAGAGTCGTGGGAGGCAAACAGATCTACCTGTGCGTCGCCGAACTGTTCCCAAATCAGCTGAACCGTCTGGGGATGGAGTCTCCATTCTCCAGGAAGTGGCTGAAGCCGTGAGAGCTCGTCGGCTGCACGGTTCAGGACTCCCGGGATATGGATGGCACGAAGGGACCTCAGGTGCTTCTGACTCCATAAGACGAGATGGCGGGCGAGTTGAGACATGCGGCGGGAACGCAGACCACCCTGGTGGTTGATGTACGCTACTGTGGCCGTGTTGTCTGACCGGACTAGCACGTGTTGACCCTTGAGCAGCGCTCGGAAGCGGTGCAGGGCGAACCGTACTGCCAGCAACTCGAGGCAATTGACATGCAGGAGGCGCTGGGGTCCTGTCCAGGAGCCCGCGGCAGCATGTCCATTGCACATGGCACCCCAGCCCGTGGTGGAGGCATCTGTTGACACAACAATATGCCTGGAAACTCGTTCTAAGGACACACCGGCCCGTAGAAAACTGAGGTTCGACCACGGGGTGAGGGTCTGCAGGCAGGCCCGAGTCACTGGGACCCGGAGCGTGCCCGACTGCCATGCCCATCTCGGGACTCGATCGCGAAGCCAGTGCTGAAGCGGTCTCATATGAAGCAAACCGAGCGGCGTTACCGCGGCTGCAGATGCCATATGCCCCAGGAGCCTCTGAAATAACTTCAGTGGAACCGCACTCTTGCTCTCGATTTGACGAAGGCAAGTCAGCAGTGACTGCGCGCGCTCGCTCGTAAGCTGCGCACACATGGCGACCGAGTCGATTTCCATACCGAGAAAAGAGATCCTCTGCACTGGGCAGAGTTTGCTCTTCTCCCAGTTGACCCGAAGGCCCAGACGGGCTAGGTGCTGGAGCACCAGGTCTCTGTGTTCGCACACCTGCTCTCGAGAGTGGCTGAGGATCAGCCAGTCGTCGAGGTAGTTCAGGATGCGAACCCCGTGTTGCCTGAGTGGCACAAGGGCTGCCTCGACAATCTTCGTGAAGACGCGAGGGGACAGAGCTAGCCCGAATGGGAGGACCGCGTACTGGTATGCCCGCCCCTCGAAAGCAAACCGTAGGAACGGTCTGTGTCGAGGAAGAATGGAGACATGGAAGTAGGCGTCCTTCAGGTCGATCGCTGCAAACCAATCTGCTGGACGAACGCATTCGAAAAGGCGTTTCGCTGTCAACATCCTGAACGGAAGCCTGTGAAGGGATCGGTTCAGGACGCGCAGGTCCAGGATCGGTCGTAACCCACCGGTTTTCTTGGGTACAATGAAGTAAGGGCTGTAGAAGCCGGACTCCATTTCGGCTGGAGGGACAGGCTCGATCGCACCCTTCGCCAGCAAGGTAGCAACCTCCGCACGCATGAGGGGGGCATTGGGCCCCACTATGGTGAATCGGACTCCCCGGAAACGAGGAGGAGCCTGAGCGAACTGAATCGCATAGCCGAGCCTGATGGTCTTCGCGACCCAGCGGGACAGTCCAGGGAGCTGAAGCCAGGCTCCCAGAAACTGCACCAGCGGGGTCATGCGAACCATAGACGTACCCCGGGTGGGGCAGCGAGGCGGTGTGACCGGCCCAGACGTGGGAGGCGTAGCGTCCCGGTGTGGGGGCACGGTCATCAGCCGCGTCCTGACAGAGGAGACCAGGGAAGGACGCGCGTTCCACTGGGGTCTGCTCTGAGAGGAGACTGGCGTCAGAGAGGGACGAGAGTGGCGTGGCCCGGGGGCGGCGCACACTGCCATCGGTCTCTGGTCGCTCAGGGATGGGTAAGTCAGTTCTTTCTTTAACCATAAAAGGGTGCTGCTGACCCGGGGGCCAGCAGCGGAACAAAGGATTCTCCCCCGGCCCTCCACCGGGGGAAGGAGTGGTCCTGCTACCATCTCCTGGAAAGAACTGCCCATCCCTGAGCTGTCCGCGTCAGGAGCGCCGCTTAGCCTGGCGCTTGGCGGGCTGCGGGGCTGGAGCGGACTGGGGCGCCTTCCTACGGCGTCCTCCACGGCGCGGCCCAGGTGAAGGCTGCTGCTTGGGTGGCGCGGGAGGGGCGGGAGCCGCGGGAGGGCGCCCTCGGCGGCGAGCAGACTGAGGCAACTGTGCCGGCGGCTGGGTGGAAGCAGCAGCTGGCCGCCGGGGCAGTACGTGCTTGATGGCCTCAGTCTGCTTCTGGGCGGCTGAGAACTGTTGGGCGAAGTTCTCAACCGCGCCGCCGAATAGCCCATCCTGGGATATGGGAGCGTCGAGGAGACGAGTCCGCTCGGCGTCCCGCATATCAGCCAGGTTGAGCCATAGGTGTCTCTCCTGGACCACTGCTGTGGACATCACCTGGCCCAGGGAGCGTGCGGTCACCTTCGTCGCCCGGAGGGCGAGGTCGGTGGCGGCACGCAGCTCATTTCTGAGCCCTGGGTCAGCTCTACCCTCGTGCATGTCCTTGAGCATCCGGGCCTGGTAGGCCTGAAGGATGGCCATGGCATGCAAAGAGGCGGCAGCCTGCCCCGCAGCTCTGTAGGATTTCGCCACCAAGGTTGATGTGAAACTACAGGCTTTGGAGGGGTGCTTAGGGTCGCCACGCCACGTTGAAGCACTCTGCGGACACAGTTGCATCACAACAGAGCGTTCAACCGGGGGAACCCCAGTGTACCCTTTGGCCGCGGCCCCATCGAGGGCAGAGAAGGTGGAGGAGGCCGCCGATCGGTCACGGGAAGACAACGGGGACTTCCAGGACCGCGTGACCTCCTCATGCACCTCCGGGAAAAAAGGTATTGGGGGCGTGGTCTGACGGGTGTCAGAACGCGGCGCCCCCAAAAACCAATCGTCCAACCGCGAGCGTTCAGGACGGGGTGGAGGGTTCCACTCCAACCCGAGACTCGCGGCTGCCCGGGAAAGCATGGCTGTCAACTCCGGGTCCGACTCGGACAATGCTGGCACACCGGAAGGCGGCAGCACAGCCGAATCATCATCCTCGGAGGACTCCAGCCCACCTTGTGATGCGGCGATCGACATTCGCTCGTCCTCTGCGGCGCCAAACGACACACTCGGAACAGCAGGAGCCGGCTCCGGTGTCTCAGTCTGAGCGCACGGCGGGAACGGTGCGCTAGAGGGGGGTGTGGTCCGAGGCATGAGCGTCGGGGCTTTGTTCCACACCGTCACCCTCAGGTCACCCTGGCCACCAGCCAAAGTGCTGCCTCGCGTAGAGACCGCAGATTGGGGTGTGGCAGAGGGGACTCTCACTCTATTACGGAGCTCATTGAGTCTCGACCGCAGCACCGAGATGGGCATGTCCCCGCAGTGGGAACATGTCTCATCCACAAACGCTGCCTGAGCATGCTGAAAGCCCAAGCACATCAGGCAGTGATTGTGCCCATCAGAGGGCGGCAGACATCGACCGCACCCAGAAGCACACTGGCGAGACATCTTGAAAAAGACGTGCCAAGTGTGAGCTCTTTTAAGAGAGGAAGCTTCGCAGTGATGCCGAAGCGCCCAGGGACCGAATACCGGCTGAATGCAGACCACTGCACAGATCAGCAGGCAGGCAGTAAACGATCGCTGGAACACGCCGTCACACCAACACCAACTGGAAAGCTGTTCGTCTCGAAGAAGCTGACGATACTCAGAAGGCTTGAGGAGTGAAGAGATACTCTTGGCTCCGAAGCAGAAACATAATGCGATGTTGCCAGCGTACTTCCTTATATACCCACGCTGTGGGGCGGAGTTACGCTATGCAAATTCCGCATGCCCATGGCATTGGCGCTGCCATTGGGCGTTTTTTAGATCTCGAAGATGATAGGCTTCTAAGCGAAACCCCCATTCGTCAGTCACTGACGTTACTCGGAGTGACTGAACGAAAGGGAACATGGTTTGCGTATCATTAGCAACACATTATTAGCTGTTTGATAATGCAGCCAAGCAAAAGGCTAATCATATTAATTACCATTATGTATCCGACTTTGAAGAGAGCGATACATAAAAGGCATTACCATTCTGATACATTGACTTGTATATGATCTTGTATAATTTTCTTCCACTTCTTCTGACACAGTTTCTGGTTCAAACATATATGGCTGAATTAAACCAGTATTTCCACTTGCCATTGTGCAGCGTTTACTACAGTAAAGTACTCGGTAGTGGATCTCTCCGCTGGTGTGAGTGAGTGGAGGTGGGGATAATTTGCATATTCATGGATCCACATATACTAAATGAAGCAAGGGTGTAGAGTTACATTTAAGCTATTTTAAGGCATGAATATTATTTTTCACAGGAAAAAATGTTTGCAAATATGTCATTTTGGTGATCAAAGATGAGTTTTAAGGGGTAAAATGATTGACTACAGGGGGACTTTAAGTGGTCCAACGGCTCATTGGACAAAACCTGTGCATCTTCATTTGATTAATGACTATCCTTTGTCTAATAAACAGTAATTGAATGGTCTACTGCAGAGGCCCTGGAAGCCTGGGAGAGCTTCTCGCAGCCCATTCTATCGTCTGGGGGTTGATTATGGTTGACCTTGTGTGAAGCGCACTTTGAAACAGTGAGTCTAGGCTGGGAAACTGTAGCCAAAGAGCAAAGCAGAAGATAAATGAACAGATATTGTATTGACACGGCAAAAGGAGATCAATAACGTGATCAATATCTATTTGATTTTTATCACAAAACTCTGTGGAGGAGGAAGACGATTGATCAAACGTGCCAGGACACATCGGCATATCTAACAATATTAATTAAGAAAAACTGCTTAGGTGACTGATTGCTAAATCAGTCAATATTGTTAAAATCAAAACAAACGATTGCTGCATTCAGATGTGTAGCCTGATTCTTTCTCAGGATGGATTTACTGTACGCTCTGTACTACAGTAGTTGTCTTAACATGCTAAATGAGTCTTTCAGCGTAGTTATGATGATAAAAGTTAATAAAAGTTATAATAATTTGTTTTTAATATTATGTTGTAAATTATTATGATTGAATCGAGACAGTGTACTTTATTGTTTTTTGTTTCTAAACAAACATTTGATGAAATTTGATTCTAAATAGCATTTGAAAGCACAAATATACAGTGAAATCCAGAGCATTTCACATAAATTACAAATAAGTTTAAATTGAAGTACTAAAATTATAATAAAAATAAAGCTAAATAGAGCTAAATATATAATAATATTTAAAAAAAACTAATAAAAATGAGCTACTAAAACTAAAATGAAAACTGACAATAAAAGCTCATTCAAAATATTAATAAATATTATAATATATAAATAATAATACAATAATAACACTGTTCACATCCATAGACCTGTTTTTATGTTAATTATAATTAAGTACAAACCCGATTCCAAAAAAGTTGGGACACTGTACAAATTGTGAATAAAAACAGAATGCAATGATGTGGAAGTTTCAGATTTCAATATTTTATTCAGAATACAACATAGATGACATTTCAAATGTTTAAACTGAGAAAATGTATCATTTTAAGGGAAAAATAAGTTGATTTTAAATTTCATGGCATCAACACATCTCAAAAAAGTTGGGACAAGGCCATGTTTACCACTGTGTGGCATCCCCTCTTCTTTTTATAACAGTCTGCAAACGTCTGGGGACTGAGGAGACAAGTTGCTCAAGTTTAGGAATAGGAATGTTGTCCCATTCTTGTCTAATACAGGCTTCTAGTTGCTCAACTGTCTTAGGTCTTCTTTGTCGCATCTTCCTCTTTATGATGCGCCAAATGTTTTCTATGGGTGAAAGATCTGGACTGCAGGCTGGCCATTTCAGTACCCGGATCCTTCTTCTACGCACCCATGATGTTGTAATTGATGCAGTATGTGGTCTGGCATTGTCATGTTGGAAAATGCAAGGTCTTCCCTGAAAGAGACGACGTCTGGATGGGAGCATATGTTGTTCTAGAACTTGGATATACCTTTCAGCATTGATGGTGCCTTTCCAGATGTGTAAGCTGCCCATGCCACACGCACTCATGCAACCCCATACCATCAGAGATGCAGGCTTCTGAACTGAGCGCTGATAACAACTTGGGTTGTCCTTGTCCTCTTTAGTCCGGATGACATGGTGTCCCAGTTTTCCAAAAAGAACTTCAAATTTTGATTCGTCTGACCACAGAACAGTTTTCCACTTTGCCACAGTCCATTTTAAATGAGCCTTGGCCCAGAGAAAACACCTGCACTTCTGGATCATGTTTAGATATGGCTTCTTTTTTGACCTATAGAGTTTTAGCCGGCAACGGCGAATGGCACGGTGGATTGTGTTCACGACAATGTTTTCTGGAAGTATTCCTGAGCCCATGTTGTGATTTCCATTACAGTAGCATTCCTGTATGTGATGCAGTGCCGTCTAAGGGTCCGAAGATCACGGGCATCCAGTATGGTTTTCCGGCCTTGACCCTTACGCACAGAGATTGTTCCAGATTCTCTGAATCTTTGGATGATATTATGCACTGTAGATGATGATAACTTCAAACTCTTTGCAATTTTTCTCTGAGAAACTCCTTTCTGATATTGCTCCACTATTTTTCGCCGCAGCATTGGGGGAATTAGTGATCCTCTGCCCATCTTGACTTCTGAGAGACACTGCCACTCTGAGAGGCTCTTTTTATACCCAATCATGTTGCCAATTGACCTAATAAGTTGCAAATTGGTCATCCAGCTGTTCCTTATATGTACATTTAACTTTTCCGGCCTCTTATTGCTACCTGTCCCAACTTTTTTGGAATGTGTAGCTCTCATGAAATCCAAAATGAGCCAATATTTGGCATGACATTTCAAAATGTCTCACTTTCAACATTTGATATGTTATCTATATTCTATTGTGAATAAAAAATAAGTTTATGAGATTTGTAAATTATTGCATTCCTTTTTTATTCACAATTTGTACAGTGTCCCAACTTTTTTGGAATCGGGTTTGTATATAATTAATAATAATAATATAATTATTATTATATAGTTTAATTATTTTTAGTTATTATATTATAATTATTAATAGTTTTTTTTTTCTTTTTTTTAAATAGCAACCATATGTAAAATGAAATTAGACAGATTAAACATACTTCAGAAGATTTATTTGTAAGTGAACTGTACATAAATACCAAAAACATTGCATTTGCTCAGATTTACTGTAAACAATCTTGATTATTGAACTTATTGTTAAACAATCTTGATTGTTGACTGATGAAACAGTCTTCATGACAGCTTAGCTTTTCTTTTATCTATGGGCTGGGGTTCAGCGTGTGTTAATGCAAATCAAAAATGGCATCATTTCCGTTAAAAAGGCTGTTCTGATTAAAACACTCATTTAATTGAATCTGTTCATCAATAAAAAAAGCGCAACTCTAGTAACAGTAGCAGGAGGAGGAGATATAATTCAAAGGCGTGTCAATGATGAGGTAATATTTATTTTGATGCATGACTCATATAGTGAATGAAATGTTTTAAGAAGCTTTCAAATATATCATGCTTTTAAGAACTCTTCTTATTTTACATGCTTTTAAACATCAGATGGATATGAGCACTTTTTCACCAAAGCAGCACTTTTACATTATGATTGCTTACTTAGCTCAGGTTCCAGCAAAACAAGATACTTGTTATGCTTTGTTCTCATGTGAACACAATGCAGCTGCCATTGTAAAATATATCAACTCGGTGACAGCGGATTAAAACCGTTAAGTCGATATATGAAATGCACAGCAGCCTCATAATAACTCATTATCACAAAATATCTACGCCATAATATACACATTACTGTCAGATTTTTATGAAATAGATCTCTTCGAGGGTCATAATCAAGCGTTATGATGCGGATAATAAACACGGCTGGACAGGAAAAGAAGAGCGTGTCGCAGCAATGTGTGCAATGGGAATACAAGCCTTCAGCGTGAGAATATTTATTGGACATTGTTGAGTGCTGGGGAACATGGTTAATGGTTAACATTACGCAGTCCTTCTGAGCAAGAGCAAGATTAGCACTTACATGTCTTTAATGCCGATACTGCGAACGGTCATAAAAAGGACCCCTCATCTGCTCTTGTAAATCAAATCATGTTTTGAGCGGTGATGATGGTTCTGCCAATTAGCTGAGGGCCAGACTGGTGAGAATTACTACTCACTAATACACATGGTCCATTCCTGAGATCTATAGCCTTCCTCGATTTGGCAATCTCCATACAGGACTAAATGTGATAAGAAATGAATTATACTATTGATGAGGTCCTTAACAAGGTAATAACCGTGCTCCCCAGTCAATAATTATTTCGATAAGAATATCTTTATTATGAAAATGCAGACTACAGCAGAAAGTCACAGCACCAAAACAATACCCAGTGGTGTAATTGCCTTTGTCTGAAATGATAGTTTTCATTAAATGGAATGCTGCATGTTATTGATTGTTTAAATAAGGCTCGATATCTTCCTGTTTCAAAGCACTATGAAATTGCATGGCATTGTAATATTCCAAAGCATTGTTGTGTCTGTTCATCAATGTTATGAGATTCGCACTATAACGAGTCAAGGACTATTGGCCACAATAACTGCTGTATCTAAATGGACTAATTTTATGGGGTTAGATCACAGACAAAAAAAAATGCAAATCGCTGCCTCTCTCCTCTTGACCACATCTACTGTGTGAACAAAACGGAGAGTGGAATATGACAGTGTTCCATTCAGTTATTCCTACCAAAGCCATAACCCAGCTAACAGGGAACAGTCTCAGAACATTATTGGCTAATGTTCTGGTAAGATTCAAGTTATGATGAACAAACATTCTTCCAGTCATGTTAACAGAACATTCGTTCAAACTAGCTAGTCTTTAATAATGTTCTCAAAATGTCAGCACAAAAAAAAAATTTGATTGATACATCGTCCATTTTTTCTGAAACGTTTTAGTTGGATGTTCGTCTAACGTTTTTAAAATATTACTGTTCAGAGAATGTTCAGAGAACATTCAAAATCTACATTCTCATAATGTTTGCAAAATGTTTAACCCTCTGGGGTCGACGAACGTGCTGGCGCATTTTGGTGGTTTTTCTCCACATAGCAGAAAAATATATTTAAAATACTTAAATTTTTACATCATTCGAAACTGTAAAGGGTCTTTTATTTGTGTACACTTCTCAATAACAACAAAACGTTGTGCACGTGTCATTCCACTCGTGTCCGGTGTAGATACAGTATTAGAACATACTTTTGTTAGCTGGGAAAGGCCTTGTATGGCAGCATTTAATAATAATAATTTGTTACATTTATATAGCGTTTTTCTCTGCACTCAAAGCACTTTACATATGGAAGGGGGGAATCTCCTCAACCACCACCTATGTGCAGCATCCACCTGCGCAGCCATACTGCGTCAGAACGCCCACCACACACCAGCTTATTGGTGGTGAGGAGACATTTCTGTTAGCTTTGAAGGTGTTTGACAGTCAACAAAGAAGTCTCAAAACAACGAAATTGTGGAAGATAAATAATACTGACGGTTATTTATAGACCTGTCTCCATAAACAGAATAGTTTTAGCATCTTGATATCTAGGAACTTCCACTCATTAATGCCTTTTCTTGCTTAAAAGTGATTGTTTGACCTAATCTCAAAGGACAAATTGGAGAAATGTTATGTTTTGGATCTTCAGTTACATTACATACTCATTCCATGAGTCATGAGCTCCATACCTTTGGTTCTGGTTGATCTAATGACTCATCCCAACACTCTCCATGGCTGTTGATTTGGAGGTCTCCTTCTGACTCCTTCATACTTGAGGTATGTTCTGAGATCTGTTGATGGGCATTGTGTTTAGGTTTACTAAATTACCTTCTAAGAGAATGGTCAAAGCACTGTAAAGAAGACTAAAGTAAGAATGGGCTGATCTGACATTCAGATCCTATGCTGAGAAGGCATTACTAGGGTGCAAACTAAATTCTCCTTTACCTTATTGGTTCTTGAAGGGTATGACCTTGGTGTAGCAGTTGAATTTGGATGGGTTGGAACGTTTTTGGCAGGGCTGTCACCACCACTTTCTGGCTGGGGGTCTTTGTAAGGGTTTTGTTCCTCCTCAACTTCTTTTACTTCCATCTGTGGAAGAAGAAAGTATTCAGCTTTACTATTGCTGCATCCTGGTTTTGGTATTCAATAAGTATATTGTATATTAGTTGTCATCTTCACCTGTTTTATGGGAAGATCCACCTTCATATTTTCATCTTCCAGGACTTCAGATGCTACTACTGCCTCCTTCCTTTTGTTGGTCGCTCTGAAGACACTTTTTTCTGGAGAGGGCGATAAATCCTGATTACATGCTGATCATATGTTGGATGCATCCATCAGTATAAACAACTCTCTTTATTTTTAAATGCATGCAAATATCTTATTTAGAGAAGCTGATGGCTGCGTCAACTGAAACATTTCATCAAAGGCAACCATTCAGGATTTTACTGTAACGTATAAGATAAAAAGACCGGAGGTCATTTGACTGGACCATATGCACTGTAAAAAATAATTTTTTGAAGTTGTAAATATAACAAAGATTATTAGAGTACATTTTACAAGATACTATATCAGTCTTTCTACTTAATTTCATGTTTAATTCACTGTGTTAACAGTGAATCTGAAAAACAACATATACTTATACCCGCCCATAGACCCTCCGCTTGAAGAAATCAGGGCAAAAGTGGTTGAAAGTGGACAAAAGAGATGGATTAAAATACCAGGTGTAAACAGGTATGTCTCTCCCTCGTCTACTTGTAATCCGATCGAGACACTGTTTCCACAACTGAGTTTCACTGTTCACAGTGCACATAACAAAATGACATTGTAAATGGCCAGGCTCTATTAGGACTAACTACTAATCAATTAATGTTTGTTACAAAACGATCAATATCTTCTCTCAAAAAGCAGAAGATTAACACAGACAAAGAAAAAAAACCTGTCTATAGATGGACTGTCTTGTTTCGGCAGACAAGACATGAGGGTTAAAGTGATAAACACTCTTCAGCATTACCCAAAACACTTCGCATCAAATCAAGCCTGTCCGAGCTCAGCACTTCACAAAGCATTTAATGGGCTTTCTTGATCCTGAGATGCAAACTGAATTGGTTGGTGCCTTTGACATTCAAAGGTAAGACAATCTTGGCTAATGATAGGCTGACAGCAGATGCACTTCTCCTCCAGTAGGTGATGGGAATGGCACTCGTAGTCATGGCATGTTTGATTACCCCTCTGCAGCGATTGATGTAGTTAAAAGGAGGTTTCTTGTTTTATTTTTTTCGTTTCTCCCATTAGGAATGGCATTATGTGGATCTTCTGCCCCATGGGACATGATCAAGTGTCCAGAGTAGGTATGAGCCTTCATCGAGGGGCTTTTATAAGCATGGCTGCAGACATACCGTCCGAGGCTAATGCGAGATCTGCATGAGTGAGGGAAACTCAACTCCATCACAAGGACTGCTGGCTCGGCTCTTATGAGTAAAGTGATGGCAGCTCCGGAGCACCAGCAATTACTCACTGAATGACCTCATGGCATGTAAAAGACACAATGCACTTGCTCAGTCAAAGTCTTGTTCATTTTACCCAGTTTACAAAAATGTCATGCTCATACACATGCGCCCCCTAAATAGTTCTCACTTTAGATTAGGTCACAGAAAATGGGAAAATGTCATTAATTAAGTGCTTTAAACCTACCTTTATTAGACATTAATTGCATTAGTATTGTGTTCCTTAAAAAAAATTATATAGGCCTGTGTGTGTGTGTTTAAAGGGTTAGTTTACCCAAAAATGAAAATTCTGTCATTATTTACACACCCTCATGTCTTTCCAAACCTCATGTCTTTCCAAAACCAAAGACTTTCGTTCATCTTCGAAACACAAATGAAGAAATTTTTAATAAATTCTAAGCGATTTCTGTCCCTCCACTGACAGCTTCGCAACTACTGACACTCAACGCTTCAATGTGAATAAAAGCCTAAATCTGTTCATCATATAAAGCAATTGTGTCTCTTCAGAAAATTTGGAATAAACCACTCAATTCATATGGATTAGTTCTACGATCTCTTCATGAACTTTTTAAAGCATCAAAGTGGTAGTTGCGTAGCTGTCAACTGAGAGTACAGTACTGGCTCAGATTTTATTAAAAATGTCTTCATTTGTGTTCCGAAGATGAGCGAAAGACTTATGGGTTGGGAACAACACAAGGGTGAGTAAATGATGACAGAATTTTCATTTTTGGGTGAACTAACCATTTAATGTATTTGTAAACATTTTAAGGAACACTGAATATGAATGCAATTAATGTCTAATAAGGGTTGGTTTAAAGCACTTAATTAATGACATTTTCCCATTTTTCTAATCTAAAGTGAGAACTATTTACTCTTAATAACCAATTAACAATTCCTTTACTACGAGCTAATTAAACAATAATAATTGTGTAAATTACAGTGACAATGAATGAAGAACTCACTATTTGTATATAGTCTATTAATATAGTAACAATGTAGAGACTACGATATAAACTATGAATTAACTTAAAACTAATAGTTTGTTAATGATTTGTAAGTGCATTATTACTGTATACTTATAAAGTGTCACCAAATGTAATTTATTCCTGTGATGGCAAAGCTGCATTTTCAGCATCATTACTCCAGTCTTCAGTGTCACATGATCCTTCAGAAATCATTCTAATGTGATGATTTGGTGCTCAAGAAACATTTCCATTTGTAACATTACAAACTGTCTCTTTTGATCAATTTCATGCATATTTGCTAAAATCTTAATGACCCCAAACTTTTAACATATTGTATAATTTATTATGCAAGGCTGATAGAACACACTATCACTAAACAAATAAAGGTTGCGAAAAAAATACTACGATATCAGTCTTTAGTATATGCAACATAGTGAGAGAGACTTGGTGAATGAAAGCAAAAGAACAGAAACCAACATAGAGAAAAAATCAGAGAGAATAAGAGAGAGATTTTTCATGAATAACTTATGAACATTTTGATTACCTATCAGAAAAAAATGGAAACATTTTGTTTTCCCTGGCATAGCTAACAAGGCACTTGCATACATTTTAAACAAAATGGCCTGATTGAATTTATCTATGATTTAAAGCCCTTCGCAGCATTTGAATCCATGCTGAGCTTTAATATTCCTCTCACAGGACGACATTCTATCCAAGAATGAGAGCGTATTTCCCTAATGTAGGTGGGCTTTAGAGAACAGCCTGTCAATTCAAAGCAATTTGTGGCGCACACACGCCTGCGCTCGCTGTATTGCGCTGTACACATGCAAGAGTACAAGACCCCTCTTTTTTGCCACTCTCTCTCACTCCCGTAATCATAAATGCATCACAATCACACAGCAGAGATGGTATAAGAGAAAGACGAAGCGAAGGGAGGAGAAAATAAGACTTCTACAAAAACAACAGCCACAGTGCCTATCAGCAATTATGTAAAACGCCTGTATCTGGCGAAGGAAGAGCAGGGAAATGGAACTCCAGGGAGACAGAAGGAAAATCGTATCACGACTTGCCACACTCACCCGGCGTAGCGAAGAGATCTGGGATTTTCGTGCCCTGCTCAGGCTGTTTGGCGTAAAAAACGGAGCCGGTGACGTCCACTCCTGATTTTGCGAACTAAGGGGTAGAGAAAGCAATCTTCAAATAAAGACCATACATGGCTTTGATTCGATCTGATGCTTAAAGTGTGTCTACAATCTGCTGATAACAAGAAACAACTGTGTTTCGAGCACAGCTCGTTCTTCCTCTTTTACTCTCTTTTTCACATTTTCCATTGACCTCAATTTTTCATGAGATGATATGCTTTGTAGCTCCCCAGCGACCGGCACGGTATTGAATTCATCTGGTTCCAATACATCCCATGCACAACCTATCAATCACCAGAGAGCACAGCAAACTAATCATTTATTGATGAAACAGGGCAGCCATGAATTTCTAACTGCAATAGTCTTATTTATCAAGCCAGATCAAACAATGAGGATCCAAACAAGCTTTAAAAAAGAGACTTGTGGGGGAATAACTTATTCTTCAGCAGACAGCAGACAGTTATTGATGATGAAAAAAGAAGACTGGGGCACTGGAGACACAGAGAGAGACAGAACAGTGGGAAGAGGAGTTTAGAGTGATGCTTTGACAGCAGGATGCATGTCTGAATTAATACTCCCACAAAAGGTAATTTTCTTCCAGCAGGCAGTGCATACCGGATCTACCATTGGGAGCAAGGTGAGCCATTTCTGGCACAGTGAGGGAAAGAGAAGGCTTAATACATTTTTCTCCAGCTCTTGCCACTGTTAGTTGGCTCCATAGAGAGGCAGCTTGGGGGTACTTCACTGATCTCCGTCTTCCAGTGGTACACACTTCGAGCAATGGTGTTTCCAAGCCCACTAACATGGGGCCTGGGGAATAGCTGAATATTTGTTCTATTCACTTGCTTTTTTAAAGCAAACTCTGCCTGACATCCTTTTGAATTTGAACAGCTGTTGGTGGGCAAAGGAGAAATAAAACAACAGCACTGCCAAAAGTTCTGCTTACTTATTTAGTAAGTCAGAATTCATTCAGAATTCAAGTTCATCAATGAAACTTTCAGGATGAATGTGCGTAATTCACAATCTGAAAACTTTGAAATAATGCTGTAAACTCATAAAATCAAGAGGCTGTTGTAAAAAAAAAAAAGATATAAAGTGAGTTTTTGAAGAGTTCAAGGTCAATTTAACGCCAGCTTCAGACAGCCTCCCAACGGACTCACACTCAGCCCGTTCACTGACCGTCTGATTCATTTTTTCTGATTCACAATCTGAAAACTTTGAACTAATGTTGTAAACTCATAAACTCAAGAGGCTGCTGTGAGAAATAAGATATAAAAAACTATATTACTGAGAGCAAGTGAGTTTTTGAAGAGTTCAAGGTCAATTTTCATTTAATCCCAGCTTCAGACAGCCTCCCAACGGACTCATACTCAGCCCGTTCACTGATCGTCTGATTCATGTTTTCTGATTCACAATCTGAAAACTTGGAAATAATGCTGTAAACTCATGAACTCAAGAGGTTGTTGTCAAAAATAAGATACAAAACTATATTACTGAGAGCAAGTGAGTTTTTGAAGTGTTCAAAGTCAATTTTCATTTAATCCCAGCTTCAGACAGCCTCCCAACGGACTCACACTCAGTCCGTTTACTGATTGTCTGATTCATGTTGCACAAAACTGCCACCACCATTTAAAAACTGGCAGTTCACCTCAAAAGGTTCATAAGTCCGCCTGGAAGCAAAGACATGTTTAGAAGGTACTGGGTTAATACAATGAGTGCTTTTGCAGAATAAATTACTGGATTTACCTGGATGTGATGCCAGGTTTATGCCATCCAATCTTTGGAAAATATACTCAAGAGTTTTGTTTAAATTACTCAGTAGAAGGTAAACCAGATAGGCCTACTCAAAAGCAGAACTCTATATTGTGAGTTTTGTCTGTATTTATTATTATTGGACACAAGTTTCAAAGTCCAAATACATATTTGGTACCAGCGCAATGTGACGGCAGGCGCGACGCAAATGATTTTTGCTAGCTTCAGCCCGACGCAGCTATCATTTTCACGTCCAGCGCCACGTTGTTTAAAGGGGGGGTATAATGCTATTTCATGCATTCTGAGTTTTTTACACTGTTAAAGACTTGGATTCCTATGGATTGATGGACTTGGATTTGATGGAGTATTTGATGGAGTATTTCTGTGCCAAAAATACTCCTTCCGGTTTCTCACAAGTTTCGAAAAGTTTTTTTCGAGTATGGGCCTATGTGATGTCAACAAGGGCGGAATTTCCTTGTACGGGCACTTCTCCCGGAAAGGCGCGAGCGCACACGTCGACCAGAGCGAGAGAGCAAAAGCACGCCCATCAACGTGCTTTGCTCGGCTTTAGGGAAGTCGTCGGCTGCGCTGCACAGGTCACAGGACTTCACAAAATCAACAATGTCACCAAAGAAGTGTGTTTTTGGTTGTCAGGGCAAGACAACCCTGTTCAGCTTCCCAAAGAACCCAGCGTTAAGGAGACAGTGGATGGAGTTTGTTTTTCTGGAGTAGCAACGGAGTTGCGCAAGTGTTTTTGTTTGTTCCCTGCATTTCGGCGATGATTGTTTTATAAACAAGGCCCAGTTGAACTCCGGATTTGCAGATCGTCTAATGCTGAAAGATGGAGTGGTCCCAACGATAAAGGATAAAGGTCATGCGTTGGAACCGCAGGCGGTAAGTAAAACTGCTTCAAATGTCTGTGTGTTGTTGGCTATCGGTGCGTAAGTGCACATCAAGTAAACAACATGAACGTATAGTTAATTGTTTAGCTGACCACTATAGATGTCTGTTTGTTTATTGTAAAACCACTCCAAACAACAATACACAAAGAGTGGGAAAATATGTTGAACTAAATGAATTATTTCATATTAAACCTAGGGGCTGTTCACACAAAGCGCGCTTCTTCATTCAAATGCGCTACTATTCCATTGGTTTTCTATGTAAACACACACTAGCATGACTGAATCTGATTGCAATCGTTTATTTAGGACAACGTTTTTTTCCACGTTTTCTAAGGATGTCACAGCTTTCAGACGATCTCAACGCAATAGCTGCGCGTGCTCGTGACTCTTTAGCTCCGCCCACACGATATGCCTCCAGCCGCTCGGTTTTATTCGGAAAGACTTGGTACAGCGTATCTGTCTTTTATAAATATGATAAAACTAAAGACTTTCGGAGATATGAAGGATGCAATACTACTCTATAGGTACTCAAGACTGACATGAGATTGACAGAAACTGTGTGTGATACCCCCCCTTTAAATAGCAAATGCACTCGCGCCCATCTGTTCGCCCATGGGCGTGCTGATCTGAAAACGAGGTGTGTTCAGGCGCATTGTTGGCGCGTTGCTATTTTGAGGCAACTGAAAATGACTGCGGCATTGACCAACAAAAACCTGGTCTAAAATCAATATTTTTTGTGTTATTTAAAGGGCGCGTTAGTAATATGCGCCTATAAGCGGGTGCACAACGTGCATACACTCTGCTTATTACACACACAGGGATGCGCAGCAGCACACAAACATTTTTAAATATTAAAAATAAAAGGATTCCTCTCTGGATAAGTGTTCAGTCTTTCCGCTCGCAAATTCCGCCATGTAAATAGCAAATCCACCATGGTGCAAGCGCAACTGGTTTTTAAAGGGAATATAATTGGTTTATTGCATGTTACGCCCAAAACACACCCATGACTCATTAAGAGACTAGGTACAACCCTTTTGGACCATGTGCCTGGCGCCGACCGTTTTTTCCGTTGTTAAACTAGCAAAAGTGGAATCGGACACGCCCTAAGTGCACATGTGCCATGCGTTTTTATCTATTATTGTGCTATCTATGATATCGGTGTCAGATAAACCCACCTCTAAAAGGCATGAAAAAACAAAATAAACTGTGGTTGGTCACTTTACATGTTGGTCTGATAGACTCTTCCCATCAAGTGTGCGATTCTTGACCAGACTTTGCTGCCTTCACGTGCCATCTAAAAATGTCTCAATTTCCACTTCTGAAGTCGTAATTACGAGTTTGTCACATTCAGGTGCTTTGTTGTTGGAAAGAATACGAATCATGGAGGCAGGGCTGTAGCTAGCGTATCCGGTGCTGGTTGTTGCGTCCAGCGAATTGTCATCACCTTTCACTGCGCTAGATAGTCATTTTGCAGACAATTCTTGAATTTCGGTCAAATAAATGGGTTTTGCATACAATAGATTCAATGCACCAAATGGATATTTGTATACGTAAAAATATATGACTGTAACGCCAAGAAATCAATGTAGATGTTTGTGGGAAAAACAAATAAACCTTAACAGTCACTACAGCAATAGTTCTCTCCAGCATGTTTAAAGTTTATGGCCCGCCCTTACCCGAAAACTTGGTAATCAAAATTATCTCAGAGTTTCCCAGTCATAAATACGACTTGAGAGGCCGTTCATGTCCAATTTCCAGCTAGGAAACTTGCATTTATGATAATTGTAATGCACATGACAGCAGCATAAGCTGCAATGTGGACCAGACTTTATGCTCACAGACAAAAGTCTGGCTAAAGCGGTTTGCACACTGTACGATTTATAATAGTCCTTTACGACTGTTGCTTGTCAGACTGTCGGCGAACATGTCAAATTAGCAATCAAAGACTCCAGATTTTGGCCTAGGATCAGAGGAATCTTTTAGGATTCTCAACATTTGTCGTGGCCAAAATCGTACAGTGTGAACCTGGGTTAAGTGAGACTAGTTTTCAATCAACAAAAGCGTTCAGAGGTAGAAAGTCTCAGTTCAGTTTGTAAGGTTAAAAGTATAAAAAGCCTATACTGTACATTTGATAGGCCAAATAAGACTCATCTAAGGCCAATTTTAATCATTTTAAACAGGACGACACCAAAACCAGGTGTAAACGGGGTTCAAAAGGTTTTGAGACATCTGCATGTTAGTATTAGGTATTAAATGCAACAAGTCTCAGTTGACCACTTGTAATGGGATCTGCTGATAAGGATCTTGATACCAGGCTTCCACAAGGCCTAAGAACAGGTTGTAATGTCCTACTAACTGAAGCCTGGAAGTACAGCAAAAGCTGGGGGATGGTAGCTTCAAACCAGAGCGATGTGATAATGACTCTGAAGCCAGGCGTCGAAGACCCCCCGATGTTTCAGCGAAACACACCCCCTGCCTGCGCAGGACAGGCCTGACAGAGAGCAGCTGGATGGGTCTCTACCAATCCCCTAGAGAAACCAATGTTTCTTCAAAACAGGAAGCCTCCGCAGGGACGGCAGCAGGTCTGACATGAGCAAGTCATCGGAGATACGAGAAGACAGCCCTGCAGTGGCACAGAAAGGGTCTGGGACAGCTTTACTGCCTCTGCATGTCACAGTCACAGATATGTGGCCCCTAGTACAAGGGGGTGTGATCATCTTTGTCGCTGTTGCACTTTTCCACCCATGTCAACTTTGCTGACACCTAGCTCAACATCTGTTAGGCCAGTAGGAGAATAAACACCAAATGCTGTGCTACTGCTTTCATCTGCCGGTGCAGAACCTACTCTGTCACATGAAAAAAAAAAAACCTACTGAGATTTCTAATAATACACAGTCCCCTCCATGCAGTTTACATGACAATAAAATATAGACTTAAATATACTGTATCGATTGCTTAAAGAAGATGAGACAGATTCTTCCGTAATTCAATTTCATTATCAACATTTTGATAATGAAATTGAATTCCGGAAGAATATATTGGAATGACATCATTGGATAATGTAAGCAGCCACAAGGATAAAAGAACGGTGTTTTGGAAGAGGTGGTTGATGGAGACCAAAGCTGAGTCTTTGTCTCCCTCATGTGGTAAATACAAGATCTATAGAAAGGATCCTATGAAGAGGAAATATCATGCTTTGTATTGCATTAAAAGAAAGCACGCAGAACTTGCTATGTAATTATGGAATTTATTTTTCTTTTTTTTTTACAAAGATCTTTTTATAACCTTTACATGATTTTTAGCATAAAATATTAAAGCTTTTAAAAAATTAATAATTTTTAATTTAATATTTATATAATTAATATACACTACCTTTCAATGTTTTAATTTTTCTTATGTTCACAAAAGCTGCATTTATTTTATTGATTACAATTTATAATGATAATTTGAATCATTATTGGAACCATACGATTTTTTTCAGGATTTTTTCATGAATAGAAAGTTCGAAGTGTTTACTGTCATTTTTGATCAATTTAATGCATTCTTGCTGAATATTTTTTTTTAATTGAAAGGTAAATAATTTATAATATAAATAAATATAATTAAATATTATAACATCAATTTAATTAAAATATTTTAATATATATATATATATATATATATATATATATATATATATATATATATATATCTTTACAAAACATAATTAAAATGTTTTGTAAAGAAATTCAAACGCATAATATAAAATACAATTAAATTCAAACATGCAAACATAAGCCTTTAGATTTAAATCCCCCCCAAGATTTCTAAATGTTCTTAAGCTCATGAGAAACAAATGAAATCAAATGCATCAAATGATTTATCTGGTAGTGCTTTGAATTACTATTACATTCTCTGAAGGGAAAACTAATATGTATTAAAGTGTTTGTTTTCCTCTCAACAAATACAGATTACAGGTAAATGTAAACAGATTATGGAACTACACCATGTAATTTAATGACACTTTGATGAGACTTTGATTGCTATTCCATCTTCATTGTATCAAAGATAATTGGCCACTTTCTTCAAATTATTTCCTCCACTCAATGAAGTTGATGAAGCATGAGAAATCAATTAGACATGGAGCAACCACAAGTTCTTTCCATTGTAACATCAACAGGCAAACAGTTTGCTGTCATTTCTCTTATTTACAATAACCACGCTTCAAACTTTACTTTGGAGAGCTCCAGGTCCCAGTCCACTAAGTGTGTATTTTTTCTCCATCACTTATTTGCCAGGTCTAGCTCTTATTGTAGTCTGGACCATCCCAAAGCATCAAGTCAACATGCACACTATCACAAAACAATTTATCCTCATTCTGTGGGTACAGGGGAGGGTTTCAGAGCCTTCCCCCGGTGAGGGAGTTCGGCTCTCACTTGATCAAGTAACACAAACTCTGAGCGTTGGGACAGTTTGAAAAAGGAGAGGTGAGAAGAACTCAATACCTCCTACAGACAGTGATTGATGAGGGGAATGTACCCGCTCCCAGCTCGCACGGCCACAGATCAGCCTGATTGGAGACATTGAGATCCTGTGACGGTAACATTTTTCTCAAGTATCTGATCTTCAGAACTAATGAACAGTAGTCAATTTATTTCTGGTCTAAATTGAAATTTTCTCACTAACTGGGTTCGGTCAGAGGGGAAAGAGATGGGTGATGATCAAGATTGGTGTCTTGTAAACTAGTTCAGGACATTAGCTCTGTTCTATATTTAATCTCCATATTACTGTTCAAGAGAGCAAATAATACTAAAGTGGCACTTTACACTGCCAAAACACGCTCGTTTGCCTGTGTTCATCCCTGCCTTCTGAAGAATTAGCCTATTAGCCACTGACATGCAAAATCAATACCAGCATTTTTATTAGATATTTACATAATATAACATCACACCCATGCCATAATATGCATATTTTATCTATGAAATAGTTTGATAATATTTTCTCATTATCCTTACCAAAGTTCTGTCTTGTTTTCCTTTTTTTAGCGCTGGAAGAATGCCATTGTTGATCCTAAAAAAGGGGGAAATGGTCACTTAAAGAAATCTGAAAAAAATCTGTTATCACATACTTATCTTCTGGTTGTTCCAAGCCTGTTTCCTTTCTTTCTTCCATGGAAAAAAATAAATAAATAAGAAATATTTTGAAACCAGAAATCAGTTTTATTATGTCAGTTCTGGCATTTGTATTAATTCTATGATTCAATGGTATAATTTAAACTATGCATTTTTAATGTTAATTTAATCTGCCATTTACTAATATATTAATTTTACTTTATTCCTAGATTTATTGTCTTTTTTATATAATATAACCTACCATTCAAGTTTGGGGTCAGTAAGATTTTTTTTTTTTTTAGGAAATAAATTATTTTATTCAGCAAAAGTATCACAGTTTTCACCAACAAAAAAAAATGAAGCAGCACAACTGTTTTCAACATTAATAATAATAAGAAATGTTTCATGATTATGTGAAGGATCATGTGACACTGAAGACTGGAGTAATGGCTGCCTAAAATTCAGTTTTGTATAATAAATTGCATTTAAAAAAAAAAAAAAAAAAATTGTAATAAAATTTCACAATATTAATGTTTTTGCTGTATTTTTGATCATATAAATGCAGCCTTAATTGGTGAGCAGGTCACTTCTTTCAAAAACATTACACAATCTTAAGAGCACCAAACTCAAACAGTAGTGTCATTTGTTCACATTTCTGCATATAATCAATCATACGGCTTCATAAATTGACTACTTTTCCATAGTCCCTCTCCTTTTGTACTCCATGGAAGAAAGAAAGTAAAACGGTTATGAACGGCAAAAGGTGAGCAAATGATGGCAAATTTTACTATAAGAAAGTGCAATAAAAGGGCATTATACACTCACCTAAAGGATTATTAGGAACACCTGTTCAATTTCTCATTAACGCAATTATTTAATCAACCAATCACATGGCAGTTGCTTCAATGCATTTAGGGGTGTGGTCCTGGTCAAGACAATCTCCTGAACTCCAAACTGAATGTCAGAATGGGAAAGAAAGGTGATTTAAGCAATTTTGAGCGTGGCATGGTTGTTGGTGCCAGACGGGCCGGTCTGAGTATTTCACAATCTGCTCAGTTACTGGGATTTTCACGCACAACCATTTCTAGAGTTTACAAAGAATGGTGTGAAAAGGGAAAAACATCCAGTATGCGGCAGTCCTGTGGGCGAAAATGCCTTGTTGATGCTAGAGGTCAGAGGAGAATGGGCCGACTGATTCATGCTGATAGAAGAGCAACTTTGACTGAAATAACCACTCGTTACAACCGAGGTATGCAGCAAAGCATTTGTGAAGCCACAACACGCACAACCTTGAGGCGGATGGGCTACAACAGCAGAAGACCCGACCGGGTACCACTCATCTCCACTACAAATAGGAAAAAGAGGCTACAATTTGCACGAGCTCACCAAAATTGGACAGTTGAAGACTGGAAAAATGTTGCCTGGTCTGATGAGTCTCGATTTCTGTTGAGACATTCAGATGGTAGAGTCAGAATTTGGCGTAAACAGAATGAGAACATGGATCCATCATGCCTTGTTACCACTGTGCAGGCTGGTGGTGGTGGTGTAATGGTGTGGGGGATGTTTTCTTGGCACACTTTAGGCCCCTTAGTGCCAATTGGGCATCGTTTAAATGCCACGGCCTACCTGAGCATTGTTTCTGACCATGTCCATCCCTTTATGACCACCATGTACCCATCCTCTGATGGCTACTTCCAGCAGGATAATGCACCATGTCACAAAGCTCGAATCATTTCAAATTGGTTTCTTGAACATGACAATGAGTTCACTGTACTAAAATGGCCCCCACAGTCACCAGATCTCAACCCAATAGAGCATCTTTGGGATGTGGTGGAACGGGAGCTTCGTGCCCTGGATGTGCATCCCACAAATCTCCATCAACTGCAAGATGCTATCCTATCAATATGGGCCAACATTTCTAAAGAATGCTTTCAGCACCTTGTTGAATCAATGCCACGTAGAATTAAGGCAGTTCTGAAGGCGAAAGGGGGTCAAACACAGTATTAGTATGGTGTTCCTAATAATCCTTTAGCTGAGTGTACATCTGTCATTGCAATTATCTTGTCTCATAATCGTCCTTACACATCAGTGATGCTGCTTGGAACCAGATGATAAGGCAAAGGCTGGAACCTCTCTGCCCCAACAGCAACATAACAGTGGTTGTTCTGCAGCTCATATGCTCCACGTAAAGGCTTCCCATTCAGCATACACAATCTAAAAAGGATTGAAACCACTCAACATTGTCTTTCATTTTACACGTTAATTTCATGAATGCAGCACAAACCTGTGCACAGCTCCAGTGCGAAGGTGAACTTTCTCGGTCACCATGGCCAATACGTTTTCCCAGCTAGCAAGCGTGTGTTTTGGAATCAGCACCCGTGCTGGAGGAACCAAGATATGTCCATTGGTAAAAACACTATAAAATATAATCAAATTTGGCACTTAGGAACTCAATCCACACATTTGTGCTTCCAAAAATGATCCTTTGATAATTAACAACATGCAAGAAAATTAGACATAAATAATTAAATAAAGCAGATAACATTGGTCTGATTTTATACCATTAGACAGTATTATAGACCGTTTTAAAGAATTAGACTTTGCCATAGCCTGAGGGTTTGCCATTGAAGACTTCCAATAGGGACACATTAAAAGCAGGGCTCACTTGATGGTGCACGACTCATTACTGATTTTCTTCCATCGAGCTGGGACAATTATTCTGCTGTGAACTACAGGTTGGATCTGCAGTGGAGACAAATGAACAGGACCCCGCTGAGCATCACTGACAATAACTGTTCCACTACTCATTTAGGGCACTTACACATCTGGTTTTCTTCAATCAGCCGTCTTAAATGCTATGTTGGTTGTTGTATAGACGGAAACAAGGAGCTAAAAGGGCGACAGACAGTGACATATAGTGCCATAACCTCAACCAAAGTCAGTCTAAGTGGGTATTTTTATGATTATTGCTCTATTATGGTCCACTGCATTTTGGTCTCTGAGGAAGGTTGTAAAAACTATTAGCTTAATAAGTCACTTCAAATAGTCCAAACTTTGAATAGTACCAAGCCTGCGTCTTCTTGGACCCTATAGACCTTATGCGCCAGAGAAACAAGCGCACAGCCATCTTTAGAATTTTGCTTTGAACTTTCGTTTTTGCGGTAGCTCTGTATATTTCTATGGCATCGTTGTCAAATAATAATTAGCTGCTGAAGTAGATTTACTTATTGTAGAGTTAACGAAAGTTATCATGAGCATTGTCATGTTTAAAGCAGATGTCTTAACAAATGTCAGTAGACCGAGAAGATTTTAAAAAGAGCAGTTCATTCATAAATCCGTAAGGAATCGCTGTGGAAATACAAACCGGAAATTAAAAGAGAACGAGCGCAGCGCTGAAAAGGGGCGGGGCTACATAAGATCTATACAAAACAGCTGAGATTGACTTAACAGTTTTTATGCTTGGGGTCACAGAGACTCCAATGCTGAACATGTAAAAATGATCCATTTGGATTTTTCCATCGATTTGGATTATACAGTTTTACCATAAACAAACTAATAAACTCAATGTCATGCATATTTGTCAGTAATACAGTATATAAATGAAACAGGTCAGATTTCTGCACTCAAAAACATGGCATAGTTTATTATTAACTACTTGCATCCATCTGATTTTATTTAAATAATCATATTTTAAAATGGATTATTCAAATTGCTTAGAATCAGTATAAATCTTTGGAGTCTTTTAGTGGCTGTTTATGCATTTTGGCCGTTCATTTACATTTTTGGGGGCCTGAAAACAAACTTTTGAAAACGGGTTTCAATGTGCAAGTCTTAAAAAACGTTACAGTTATCAGCTACAAAAACTCAAATTTGTGAAAAAGGTGACGGCTTGCGTCATTATTATTTATTAGGAATTTATTAAATAACCAAACCTTAACAACATAAGGGCAGATCACTTGAGCGTAGCTGATGACGCTGTGAAGTGACGCTCGAGTGATCATGAATATTCCAATATACAAATAAGCTTTCCTTTGATTCCTCGGTTCTCATTTTCTTTCCTTACAGCCTTCCCTCGCATCCTATGGGGGGGTGGAGCTGAAACGCAGGAAAAGGAAACGAGGATGCACAAATTAGAAATGAGAAGCACCCACAGTCTATATGCGTGTATAGTGTTTCTTTACAATGTGACAGTGCCAACTACTGGCCTGGCAGCAGAATACGGCGTTTTAGTCGTTTTTCGCGGATCCGTGTGAACGGGGATCGTTTTGACAATGTTCTTGTCTGTACGTGAAAAACGCAATGATAAAACCTTTCCAGCTTTAGTACATCGATTTTGCATAAACGTACCCTTAGATAACAAATATTTTGGTATTGTGATGCTTATATTACACTACTGTTCATTATAGTATACCTTCCTGCAGAGATTTGCTTCAACTTCAATAAAAAACACCTGAACCAGGGTTTGTATGAAAATTACAAGTGGTGTGTGCAAAGGAGTGGAACTGAAATCTGCAGGAAAATAGAACTCAAAAGCAGGGCTGAGCACTAAATTGTGGCATTGGTAATTATCCAACAGATAGTTCTAAATTGTTAAACAGATGTAACCACTTGTATTTTTGCAGCTTTGTTTTGTTTCATATACTATTTTAATACATAATATAATCACTGCATTTAGTATAGGAGTATAGGATTGAAAATAACTATTTGTTTCATTACTTCCAAAAACATGTGAGGGACATTTAATGACCAAATAAAGATGGAAAGCACTTTATCCTGCATTGGGTTCTTGTGCGTAAAGATAGCTTGTGGAAAAGGGAACGAAGCATTTTGGAATATGACATTACTGTATACATTAGAAAATGAAAAGAAATCAGAGGGGAGAGCTTAACACAAAGCAATTGCAAAGAACATGTAGTGAATGCTGACTAAATAATTTTCTAAAATAATTTTATGAGTATTTTATGAGTAATGTCTGCCCCAGACATTGGCTCCCTGATAGTTTGAAATGGAGTGAAACAGCTGACTCAAATGGAGATATCAATACACGTTCACTTTATGGTTTTCAGCAACAAGAGGAATGAAATCAGTCATCTGCTACAGTCTGGAGAAACTTTGCAGTGATATTCTATCGGAGAGATGTATCAGAGTCAATAATGATGTAGGATGTGGAACAAATGATCATACTGCAAACATGTCATGATTTGACTCAGATATTTGCTTCCCCTTTACCGTTCTGATATATGTACTCAAACAAACTCACTGAAAATGAAAAATGATTTAGATTATATATCAAATATAGTGTGATAGCATGATAAAATGTTTTGAATACTGTGGTTCCAAGACTCTTACCGGTTCACTTTTCTTTTTTGGTGGTTTCTGTGTTATGTGATGATAGCTATCAAAAAATAAAGGAGATAGAAAGTATAGTTAACATAATAAAAAAATCCAATATTGTTCATGTTAATATACATATAATAAATATTTTAAAAGTATAATATTTTCATGGCTTTGAAATGTAAATTTCATAACAAAGTAAGTAATATATTATGGCAGTATATAGTACACTGTATTATAGGCCAGGTCACAATTAACACAAATTAAGCAAGGAATGACATCTGCTAGAAAAAAATGTTCCTCTGTTTTCATTTTCAGTTATTAATTTTCAGTTATTAAAATAAGCATTATATTTCCAGGTTTAAGGCTGTTGTAAAATTTACGTTTGTCGATATGAGGACGCTCTGAATCTTTTCCCTGTACAATCAAGGAACTGCCAGCATTCTGTGGACATTTTGTCCCCATAATGTAGGGCTTACCAGGACCACACACACACACACACACACACACCTTGATACAAGGTTTCATTGTAAGCTGTGCTGTGTACTCGATACATGAAATAAACCCAAAGATGCCCAAACTATGGCCTGCGGACCAAAGTTGGTCTGTCATGACTTTTGATTTGGCCCACCATATGACTAAGATAAAAAAATAAAAAAATAAACATATTGGCCTATATATACACCAATCAGGCATAGCATTATGACCACCTTCCTAATATTGTGTTGGTCCCCCTTTTGCTGCCAAAACAGCCCTGACCCATCGAGGCATGGACTCCACTAGACCCCTGAAGGTGTGCTGTGGTATCTGGCACCAAAATGTTAGCAGCAGATCCTTTAAGTGCTGTAAGTTGCGAGGTGGGGCCTCCATGGATCGGACTTGTTTGTTCTGCACATCCCACAGATGCTTGATCGGATTGAGCCCAAAGTATCACACTGCCTCCGCCGGCTTGCCTTCTTCCCATAGTGCATCCTGGTACCATGTGTTCCCCAGGTAAGCGACGCACACACACCCAGCCATCCGCGTGATGTAAAAGAAAACGTGATTCATCAGACCAGGCCACCTTCTTTCATTGCTCCGTGGTCCAGTTCTGATGCTCACGTGCCCACTGTTGGCGCTTTCGGCAGTGGACAAGGGTCAGCATGGGCACCCTGACTGGTCTGCGGCTATGCAGCCCCATACGTAACAAACTGCGATGCACTGTGTACACCTTTCTATCAGAACCAGCATTAACTTCTTGAGCAATTTGAGCTACAGCAGCTCGTCTGTTTGATCGGACCACACGGGCCAGCCTTCGCTCCCCAACGTGCATCAATTAGCCTTGGCCGCCCATGACCCTGTTGCCGGTTCACCACTTTTCCTTCCTTAGACCACTTTTGATAGATACTGACCACTGCAGACCGGGAACACCCCACAAGAGCTGCAGTTTTGGAGATGCTCTGACCCAGCCGTCTAGCCATCACAATTTGGTCCTTGTCAAACCCGCTCAAATCCTTACGCTTGCCCATTTTTCCTGCTTCTAACAAATCAACTTTGAGGACAAAATGTTCACTTGCTTCCTAATATATCCCACCCACTAACAGGTGCCATGATGAAGAGATAATCAGTGTTATTCGCTTCACCGGTCATAATGTTATGCCTGATCGGTGTATATATGTGTGTGTGGTCCTGATAAACCCTACATTATGGAGACACAAAATGCCCCCACAAAGACGGCAATATCCGAAATCCTTGTCCTTGTGGGGACATTTTTTTGGTCCCCATGAGGAAAACGGCTTTAAATCAGATTAAATAATGTTTTTTTTTTTTTTTTTTAAATGTAAAAATACAGAACGTTTTCTGTGATGGTGGGGTTAGGGGATAGAATATACAGTACAGTATAACAATTATTTTGTCTATGGAAAGTCCCCATAAAACGAAAAAAATGGAAAGTCCCCAAAAAAAGAAAACACATTCAACTGTGTGTGTCATTCAACTCAAAACCACAGCAGTTTAATTACTCTATAATAGTTTACTTACTTTATTCTATAATACTTTCACCATTACCATATGAATAAACGAACTTACTCCAGCTTTTTCAGTCTCTCTGCTCCGGCTGCCACATATATCTCTCCGTGCACCAGCTGTTCCAGATCCACCACCCTGTGACCCTTGTTAGGGGTGTAAATGTTTCGCACTGCCCCAAATGGAGCTGTGATGCCTCGAGTGACAGTGTTCAGAAAGCTGTCAAAAGTGAATGATTGGCGTTGACTGATGACAAACCTTCGGCCGGGGTAAAAAGCATCTCCGTTCCGGAACACAGTAACCGTTTTGGTTGGCGAAAGCTGTGAATGAAACCCGCGACGAGACATTATGAACCAAACCAATCTTGCTGTAACCCACGGGGTGGTGCTGAAAAGACCAAAAGGCAATAAGGCATAGAAATAAAACACAATTTTAGTAACCACATCCGAAAGTTGTTGAGAGTTGTCTGAAACGTTGTTTTCCGTGTGCTTGGGGCAGCCAGGGCAGCGTTGTTTTGACGAGATTGTGAAAATGCCAAAACGTGGCAAGTAAAGACCTACCCTCAATTCCAGTTCAAACTCAATATATTATGGAATCGCCATAACTGTTTATTTTTACTCTGTTGGCAAGTTTTTAAAAAAAAAAAAAAAAAAAAAAATGTTTTTCTAGTTTTAGTCTGTGCTCTGCCTCTGAGGTAACTGGAGATTTAACGGCGCCGGCGGTCAGGCATCCAATTAACCTAACTTAGACAACCACCAAACAATAAGATTAAATTTTAATCCACGTATTACTTACACATGTCTAGTAGACACTGTAAACTACTGTAGGACCTCTTTTCAAAAATATCAGTTTCAGATATAGGTGTCAACCAGATTCTGTCCTGTTTTGTTAGGTTAATAACCTATTTTAATTAATTTAATTTAATTTGTTGTGTTATTTTACGAATTAAGCAAAGGCACGAACACTAGTGATATTCTCAATAAAGAATGCTTCAAAAAATCATGTTATATAACTAGCCTACTATTATTTTTCTGCTATTTTTTTCACAAGAACATTATAAAATGTAACCTCAGGGACAATAAGCGGGAAAAAACCTGCTAGGCCTACTTTTTATAGTTTTTTTTTTAGGGAATCAGGATTATTTGAATGTCCTCTTCATCCTCTGAACTTTGACCTTTTAAGTAGCCTAGTTCACCTTTTGAAAATGCTAGTAGTTAGCAAAATGATCATACCATAGTGGTTGCAATGACATGAAATAAATGGACAAATGGTTCTGTTATATTATTATTTTATATTTTATAAAATTACATTTTTTACACACATTAGACCTTGAACCAGTAACAAAAAAAAGTCAATAAAAGTAAATAAATAAATAAAACCGTAAAAAGTGGTAAACCAGATGAAAGAGACAAAATTTTATAGACATCTGGCAAATTGAAGTTAATAATAATAATAATAATAATAATAATAATTAAAGTTAAACCATTATATATTATTTAATAAAATGTTAGGTTAGAATTGTGTCTTTTGTATAGGGTTTCTTTTTATTTAAATATTTTCAATGACTGGA
Organism: Coreius guichenoti; assembly: GCA_039654105.1. Taxonomy (NCBI): domain Eukaryota; kingdom Metazoa; phylum Chordata; class Actinopteri; order Cypriniformes; family Gobionidae; genus Coreius; species Coreius guichenoti. The sequence continues at coordinate 26,297,903 of CM077177.1, read as the reverse complement.
ATGTCAAAGGAAATGTTTGTTAACATATTGTAAAGGGATAGTTCAAATTCTGTCATCATTTACTCACCCTCAAGTTGTTCCAAACCTGTATGAATTTATTTCTTCTGGGTACCCCATATGGTTACCCATATTCTTCAAAATATCTTCTTTTGTGTTCAGCAGAAGAAAGAAATTCATACAGGTTTGGAACAACTTGAGTGTGAGTAAATGATGACAGCATTTTCATTTTTGGGTGAACTATCCCTTTAAGAATGACCCCAATTTGTCACTGGTCAAGCTTATTTAAAGCTGATTAGCAGATTTATGGTCACAATAGTTTGATAGGTTCCTTGTGCCATTGTCTGTTTGGTCTGACAGTGTAGAATAACAGATCAATTTACACAAGCCTAATTATGTTTGAAAAGTTCCTTCTAAAGACCTGTTATGAAATTCCAGCACCCTCCATCTTTAAAGATACATGGAGGGGGAGGGGGAATGGTAGCCTATCCACTTTGCTACAAATTAATCTGATTTCCTGCATTCTGTTATATTTTCATGCATAGTTAATTCCAGGACAGCTTGACCTTGTCATCAGCAGCACGTACAGTAAGTGCAGAACAGCAATGACAGTGTGTGTAGAGCCAGACATGACCACTAGAGAGCGCCAGATTACAACTCTTTAAAACTAACTGCACGGCGTAAAGATAAAGAAGAAACATTGAGTGGGCTAATGAAAGTTTATTAGTGCCTCAGAAAAACACACACACACACACACACAAATTATGATATATTATCATAAGTAAAGTCGTATGGGGAAGTTGACAAGAAGCATGGACATAAACTTTATCATTACTGTATGTGTATATTCTTCCATTAATAAAAAATAGTATTAAATTCAACCTAAACTACTATGGGATGAGACAAAAGGAATTCTTTAGTTTCAACAATTTCAGGGGAAGTTTAATACCACTTTAACAAGAAGCAAATGATATTAAAGATATAAATCAGCTTATGATGGGTAGTTTGTGATGGTGATATTTTGATGATATTCAATATCATATTATTGATCTTATTTATATATATATATATATATATATATATATATTTTTTTTTTTTTTTTTCCCTTATGTGACCTTGTCACTGCCCCAGTCTGTCAATAATGTATTAAATAACTGGGATAATGTACTACTGGTAAACTGGGACAGCTATTTAAATCATTTTACTGAAGGGAATAAATTGTGTTTGACCATTATAAAAAATACAAATTCCTAACCTAGCTATTTCTAATATGCTGACCTATTCAGTATATTATTAATAAACCATGTAATTCAATTACCAATGCTAGGGAAGAAAGACCGGCTAAAAGGAAAAGCAGTAAGAAAGAGGTGTGATATATGGAATCTAAAATTGTAAATATAATAAGATAAAGAAAGTCTTGTTCCTCCATTTAATTGATTACATTTGTGCACTTTAGTAAAGTACATGTCCCACTGTCACAATAAAGTTATCCCAGTCTGCAATAACACCTGGAAAATTGTTAGTCTACATGTGTTTATTGATCTGTATAATGTATGTGACAAATACATTTTAAAAGTACAAATATTCCATATAGTTTTTAAAAGGTGTGTGCAGTAATTGTTCACCATTTTGAGGTCAATAAGATTTTTTATTTATTTTTATTTTTGAAAGAAATTAATACTTTTATTCAACAAGGACATTCAATTGATCAGTAAAGACATTTACAATGTTATAAAAGATATCTATTTCAAATAAATGCTGTTCTATTAAACTTTCTATTCATCAGTTATATTCATTCAACTGTTTTCAACATTGATAATAATAATAAATGTTTCTTGGACACCAAATCAGCATATTAGAATGATTTCTGAAGGATCATGTGACACTGAAGACTGGCGTAATAATGCTGAAAACTCAGCTTTGCCATCACAGGAAAAAAAAAATATATATATTTTTTTGTAATAATATTTCTGTTTTTACTGTATTTTTTTATCAAATAAATGCAGCCTTGGTGAGCATAAGAGGCCTCTTTCAAAAACACTCAAAATTCTTACCCAACCCCAAACTATGATTATAATCACATTAACTAAAAGTAACACTTTATTTTAAAATTCTCCTAACTATAAGTAACTTTGTAACTACATGTCAACCAACTCTCATTAGAGTATTAGTAGACTGTCTGCCAGGGCTTGACATTAACTTTTTTGCTCACCAGCCACTATGGCTAGTGTTTTTCCAAAGTTACTAGCCACTCAGCATTTTCACTGGCCACAATTTTGACATCGATACCATGGGGGAAAACTGCCATATAGATATTTTTAATATTATCCCATAATTTGGCAGCAGGTATATTAGGCTACTGTCACTTTAAGACCTGACACATGGATCCATTATACTGTTACACATACGTTTTCTTTCTCAACTGTTTACGTTCACTTAAAACATAACTGACTGTGTTTATGTGAATGCTCGCCAAGACCGGCATTTTGACATTATTTTGTGTGTATTTGACTGTTTAAGCGCATTAGCGCATTATTACTGAGAAGTGGCTTCATGTGCGCGCACTTTGAGTGTGAGCACAAAATCTGCGAGAATGAGTAAAATTATGCGCAATAGGCACAATGACCCATCGAAATTCAAACCCTGTAACACCAACAATATTCGGACGAAGCAAATGAAACGAGTAAGCCGGGTTTGTGTGTCAACTTGCTGTCGGAGAAATAAGAGAACAAGAAAGCGCAGCTGGTATTCTGCGGGAAATGAATAGGCGTTTCAGATATTTCAGTGTCGATATCGAAAAATATATATATATTATAATCTATATTTTTAACAACACTACTGTACATTGCACTTAGTTTATTATTTCAGATGTCTTTTTTTAAAACACTACAATTGAAAAATGTATAGGCTATATCATATGTGACCCTGGACCACAAAACCAGTCATAAGGCTCAATTTTTTGAAATTGAGATTTATACATCATCTGAAAGCCGTCTCTTTGGCCGAGATACAACTATTTGAAAATCTGGAATCTGAGGGTGCAAAAAATCTAAATATTGAGAAAATCGCATTTAAAGTTGTCCAAATGAAGTCCTTAGCAATGCATATTACTACTAATAATACATTTGATATATTTACGGTAGGGAATTTACTAAATATCTTCATGGAACATGATCTTTACTTAATATCCTAATGATTTTTGGCATAAAAGAAAATAGTATGACTTGTTTTGTGGTCCGGGGTCACATATATAAAATTCAACCTGCCAAAGTGGCTAGTAGGAGTGACTGCATTATATGCCACTACTGAAATACACTGCATTTGGCGGGTTGGCGGGTGTTAATGTCAAGCCCTGCTGTCTGCATAATTTCTGCTAACACTTCTGCTAACATATTTTGATGGTCCGCCAACACATCTTATTGACTATCAACTACATGGCAACTTATTCTGCTAACCCGAACCCTAACACCTAAATTGAACCTACTGTAACAGTCTACTAATACTCTAATGAGAGTTAGTTGACATGTAGCTGCAAAGTTACGTATAGTTAGTAGAATGTTTAAAGTGGACCATTAAAATAAAGTGTTACCTGGATGTTGTTTTAAACAGTTTTACATAAAATACCGCATGTCGCACTGCTGTGACTGCTCAAAAGATGAGAAAAGGTAGAAATGCTGTACCTTTTCCAATGAAATTTCAGCCTTCTTTGAAACTAGAGTATTTTAAACACTTCTAATTGACTTTCTGCCCTATAGATGCTCAGTGAAGTCATACTGTGTCCTTGTCAAACTCACACACAAAGTACATGGTGAGGTGACAAGCTACATCAATCCACTCGCCTGAAGACACCATCTCGACGCAGTCCTCATCATCGTAAGCGTTGTTTGGCTCGCCCTCCCTCCACTTGCTGAAAGTGGTCATGGGTGAACGCTCCACATACACAAAGTGGCCTTCTCGCTCCAGGTCGTTAATGCCGATATACACTCTACTGAGGCCAGCTTCAGTGACGTAGCCAGCGATGGCTCTGTTAGCCGCCGCATCCTTGGGCATGGCCAGGTGTCCACCTCGCCCCTGACAAAACACCTCCGCATCCCTGTAGCGTTTTTCCTCCTTCACCAGCAGATAGACCTTGCTGTCTGTCTCTTTGATGCCAGCGACAGCTGCGGGGGAGGGCAGTGCTGAAAAATGAGGATCTGAATTTCTATAATCACACCGCAGCAGCCAGCGTTCACACAAGTGCATTCTGACAGTCAAACAAAAGAGCTTCTGGCTAATGGCTAAATACTTTTGTCTAAGTGTATTCACCCTGCACATCACAACGAACAACTGTATGAATCAACTTGACAACTTCACATTATAAGAATTTCATTAACGTTGGTAGAGAGAGCAAGCGGTTCATTCTTTCTTTTGGACATACCATTTTTAATGAACTTCAGCTCACTGGTTAATTGCGCCACTTGAATATCTATTTCACCAATCATTTTCCGTAAGGGTGCACACTCACAGGGGACGCCTGGGGAGACAAATTAAATATGAGACCATTCACACAAGCACTCCATGCATTAAACTGATTCCTATTGAGTTCAAACCAATTATAAACTGAGATGAACTTAATTCAATATTAGCAAAGGTTACCTGGCTCTCCATTTGGGCCCTTAGGTCCTGGATCTCCCATATCACCTTTTAAACCTAAAAAAAGTACCATTATTAAGCAGTTACACAAATCAAGCCTGATTACTTTCAGAATTGCAGTTTTTTAACAAGCTTGCCTTTGAGTCCAGAGGGACCCATCTTCCCATAACGTCCAGGACTACCTTTTTGGCCTTTGACTCCGGGGAGACCTGAAAAATAACTTATAAACTTAATATGTACAAAAATAATACGCATGGATGGGAACCAAAGAATATAGTAATTACCCGAATGGAGCTTGATTCCCTTGTTTATCAGTATATTGAATCATTAAAGGCATTTATAAACACAAGTCATGACTGGTCAATACTGGCTCACATGAGCTCAACTATCTAAAAGAAAGATAAGGGAAGGGCTCCTTAAAGTGTACCCATTTGGCAGCTCCCTTTTTGGTTACTTAGTTTGAAAATTTTGCAATTTATTTTAACATCAAACATTCCTTACAGGTTCATAAAGAACATGTTTCATCATGTAAGTGGGTAGTAATTAAAAAGCATGTGATTGAATTCGATTAACCTCTCAAAACAGTTTAGTATTACCTGGCTCTCCAGATGGCCCCACTTTCCCAGGTCTCCCAGGTGCTCCTTTCTCTCCTTTCTCTCCTGCTTCACCTACATGACAACAGGAACATTTTGAACAAAGTCATAGACTTGCACAGACAAACCTGTTCAGAATAGCATATATTGTACTATTGTTGCAGTAGTATCCTGTGCACAGCATGCACATTTTCTGTATCCACTGAATACCGTCATACTAAATATATACAAATATACTGTATCCACAAGTTTAATGCACACAATTTGAGCTTCCATATCCAGTGTGATGAATAGAATGCCAAGAGTTAAGACATTTTCATACAAAATTCAAATTACAAATAGTAAAACGATAGTAGGCCTATATATCCTAGCTTTCAAAAGTTTTATTTTTTTTTAAGAAAATGTATTCAGCAAGGATGCATTGAATGGAAAAAGTGGCAGTAAAACCATGTATAATGTTACAATAAATTATTTCAAATAAATGCTGTTCTTTTGAACTTTCTATTTATCAAAAAACCTGAGAAACTGTTTCCACAAATATATTAAGCATCAAAACTGTCAACATCAATAATAATAAGAAATGTTTCAGCAAATCAGCATACCAGAATGATTTCTGAAGGATCATGTGACACTGAAGACTGGAGTAATGATGCTGAAAATTCAGCTTTGCCATCAAAGGAATAAATTGCATTTTTAAAAAATATGTTCAAACAGATTTTTAAATTGCAATAATATTTTACATATTACTGTGTTTACTGTATATTTGATCAAATAAATGTGTTACATTTGATCAAATCAGTTAGTGTCATTAGTGTAGATGAGCTAATGTCGTGTAATTTACTTGTAGTACCTTTGAGGCCAGGGACGAGGATCTGGACTGAGCATGGTTCTTCTGGCATGTGCTGACTATAAACTGACCTTGTTAGTGTCACACTTAACATAGTGACCAACATGCAAGCCACAAGCTTCTCTCCACCCATACTGGAAACACAATAGAACAATAATTTTCATATACACTCAAATACTAACACAAATTTCAATGCCATGTCGACTGGAAAATGTAGTAGCAGCTGTTATTAGATTTACAAAGACTCATAAAATGGAACAAGTGGGACTCAATAACAGACGATGCCTCCACAGTCAATTAATCTTGTGACATACAAGCACAAACAAGCTACTATAGTCATACCAACAACAGCATTTGCAAAGCAAGTACACAAAAGAGCACAAAAGTTTGTCTTTTTCCCAAACTATCTCAACAGCCACCTACATTTCAAAGTCGATACTAGAGAGCAAACAGTCACACTGTGACGTCTCCTGTAACTACCAACTTTAAAGGTAACATCTGAGTTGTCTCGTTGTTGTCTGTACCATCTGCAGGACACCATATTGCTTATGAAATGGACTTACCTTATGTTGAATTTCAATGCCCACTATATAATACGCAGCAGTCCCAGCCAGTAAATGGATCCAAGTGAGTTAATGGAGGTTTTCTCACTGGTGGTCTCTCCGAAATATTTCATCTCACACACCCTGCAAGAAACAGGCCTGAGAGTGAGCAAGTACATGTAAACACAAAGATAAGAGCGGCTCTGCAACACTCCTCTCTGATAATTCCATGGGAAAACATCAGGGTCAGTGACAGAACGACTCTTAACACATTCCTCACAAATTAAGCATCAAAAGCATTCCCAACATTCACATAACATTTTAGTTAAGATAGCGTTGAGGGAAAGAAATGAAATATATTATTTATAGGTATATATTTTTAGATGCCAAAGCAAATAATAATTTTATCTTCACATAATGTACTGTAATATAAATGAGCAGAAAACATGGAATTTAAAAAAAAAAGAAGCTTGTTTAATTTGAGGTCACCCAGGATAAGAAAAGCTTGGGAACAGAAATGCTGCAGTTTGTGCAGTGGTGCACAGGGTGGCAGTAAATATTTGCCGGAATTTCATCTGGAAAAATCCAGAAAAATGAATGGACTCGGTTCTTGTGCTGCAGATGTTGTTGTTGACATTATTTGGTTGAATTAAAAAAATTCAAGCTGCTTTGCTAAAAAAAAAAAAAAAGTGGCAAAGCCATTATCTATTATTATATTATATTATATTATATTATATTACAAACCGATCAGGCATAACATTATGACCTAATGTTGGCGTGCCCACTGTTGGCGCTTTCGGTGGTGGACAGGGGTCAGCATGGGCACCCTGACTGGTCTGCGGCTATGCAGCCCCAAACGCAACAAACTGAGATGCACTGTGTATTCTGACACCTTTCTATCAGAACCAGCATTAACTTCTTGAGCAATTTGAGCTACAGTAGCTCGTCTGTTTGATCAGACCACACAGGCCAGCTTTCGCTCCCCACGTGCATCAATGAGCCTTGGCCACCCATGATCCTGTCGCCGGTTCACCACTGTTCCTTCCTTGAACCACTTTTGATAGATACTGACCACTGCAGACTGGGAACACGCCACTAGAGCTGCAGTTTTGGAGATGCTCTGACCCAGTCGTCTAGCCATCACAATTTGGCCCTTGTCAAACTCGCTCAAATCCTTACGCTTGCCCATTTTTTCTTGCTTCTAACACATCAACTTTGAGGACAAAATGTTCATTTGCTGCCTAATATATCCCACCCACTAACAGCTGCTGTGATGAAGAGATAATCAGTGTTATTCACTTCACCTGTCAGTGGTCATAATGTTATGCCTGATCGGTGTACAATACAATACAATACAATACACTGCCAGGCCAAAAAAAGTCGCTGTTTGGATTTAAATTGGCAAATGCTTAAGAGTCAATGATTGGATCATTATTGCAGTGATGTTTATGTTTCTAGAATGTTATATGTTTGGCAACAGTTCTTCTGACCCTAACTGATGGATTGTGTAGCTTTTCATTTCTTAAACAACCATGTAGTAAGACAAATCATGGCCATATTCCAGGATGACAATATCAAGATTTATCAGGCTCAGATAGTGAAAGAATGGTTGGGAGGGAGCATGAAGGATCATTTTCACACATGAATTGGCACCTCTGAGTCCAGACTTTAAATTCACTGAAAAACTTTGGGATGTGCTGGAGGAGACTTTACAGAGTGCTTGACTCTTGCATTGTCAATACATGATCTTGACCAAAAAATTTGTGCACCTCTTGATGAAAATAAATGTTGTGATGTTATTTCCATCACAACATCAAGAGGTGCATCAACCTTTGTCTTCCTACATTGTTGTTTAAGAAATGAAAAGCTACACACTCCATCAATTAGGGTTAGAAGAATTGTTGCCAAACATATAACATGCTAGAAACATAAAAATCACTGCAATAATGATCCAGTCACTCTTAAGTATTTACCTTTTTTTAACTTTTTTTTGGCCGGGTAGTGTATTATATTATATTATATTATATTATATTATATTATATTATATTATATTATATTATATTATATTATATTATATTATATTATTTTATATTATATTATAACTTCTAATGTTTTCATTTCTTTTTGTTGTAATTATTTAGCTTTTAACTACTATTACTTACTATTTTTCAAATTGTAATTAATTCTGTTTTGTAGTTAAGTTGTTCTGAAATTAACAATGTTTATTTTCTTGGTTGCACTAGAAACAACATAATTCATTTTCTAGCTGCACTGTACTTACAAATGAGTCACACGCCAGTAACTGACAATGAGGATCAGATATACATGCGCTGCTATTTATATTCACAGTACTAATAAACAAACTTAATAAAACCATTAAGATGTCATTCATCTCCAGAGCTCTATTATGCTCTTGTGTGTTGCTAAGGAATATCCTTCCCTTGGTAACAAAAACTAACATGATAACGTGATAAGGGGAAAAAACATTGATCCCTTGAAATTGTGCAGCAGCACAATTCTCACTCTGACACATAGCACTACAGTGACACTGCATACTGAGGAAACTGATCTTATTCCTGTGATATCAAAGCTGAATTTTCAGCATCATTACTCCAGTCTTCAGTGTCACATGATCCTTTAGAAATCAGTCTAATATGATGATTTGCTGCTCAAAAAAACATTTATTATTATTATCAACAGTTGTGCTGCTTAACATTTTTGTGAAAACCATGATAAATTTTATATAAAATATATATTAAATAAATCTCGTATTTTTTTCCACCACCATGTCCCTTTATGGGCTCCGTAGTGTTTATTTATCATGACAAAACACCAAATAATAATAATAACAATAAATAAATATTATTTTTATTATCAGCTGAACTTTGAGATTATTTAAATCCAATTTTGAAACAATAGTTTTAATCATCATCACCATCATCATTACTGACATTAGCACATACTGTATGTAAATAAATAAATAAATGTACAGTATCTCTGTTACTATATCTCTGTTACTATCTAAAGGCTGACAATAGATTTAAATTCTCCCCTAAATGCGGAAAAAATGGTTATCCTTTTTTATTTTCTTTCAATGATAGCTTAACCCCCTCTGTTTTGACTGACATTGCCTTGTCTCTGAACCGGAGAGGACGAGGATAAAGTCTGAATTTATAGTGTGCTGTTGGATGTTTTGCTGTTGCATTCTGCTCCACTAAGGCTAAAAGCCCTCTGTGGATCAGAGCCCGGAGAGGACACCCTTGACCACCGGAGCGTGACAGCCATAGAGTTCTGTCTGACTTAAGGGCACCTTCAAAAAGATGGCACTTTGTGCTGTGTCAGGATCAGGAGGTTGGCAGGCGGCTCGGCCGTTGGACGTAACACCCATTCAGCCATCTCAGCTCATTAAAGGCACTTATTTTCTTGAAAGATGAGTGAATAAATCACACGGGTCAAGGGTGCCAACTTGTTCTTGTTAATCAAGGGATGGTTGAAATAAATCATGCAACCTACAAACTCAATAACCTGCATGGATGTAATGCTTTTAGTAGTGCTTTTTGTTCACCTTTTCTATATGCACTTTCTATATGCGCTATACACTTTTCATAAGCATGAATGATATGATGTAAGAAAAATGATACTCATATCTAGGGTTTTAATAATGTTTAAATTTCTTGGCTCATCTACATGTTTCTCTTTCCTACACCTCCACATTCCGCAGGTCTCTTCATCACAATATGCCTTGTGTTCACAGTTATGTGTGCTATGAAAACTATTTCAAGCACAAGAGGGAAACAAAAGCCATTATGAAAGACAGTGAGCAATAAGACAATAACTCTTATAGTTATTAATTCATGAGATCATATTGTACCAGATGTTTACATAAGGGTAGTTAATTCATAATGTGTCCATGTGTCAAGATTTTAGGTTAAAATATTTAGATACTATAAATAGATTTATATTGTAATGAATTATAAATTACAACAGTGAGTGTCAGTCCTGGCTTCTGAATTGGTCAATACAGAATTCCAGAATTGAAAATGAAGTTCCAGCTAAGATATGACACACCTGTCCACCATATCAATGGACAATTTATTTATATCAATATCAATATTATATCAATTAAATCAATATATATATATTTTGCTGTCAGTAATAAACTAATTAATCGCACATTTCTTCTGTAATTAATAGTGATTAAAAACATTGGAGTATTTTATATTTTTATATTGTATAATTTCACAGTTACTCTCCAAACTGATGTAGAAGCATCTTAAAAGACAGTATATTTTAAATATGTGTTGTAATGGCATCTTTTTATGAATGAATGCCAGTATCACTGATACTAATACTGCTACTGATGTCTCTATGAAAATGATTTTTTAAAACATTAATGATAGACATTTAACATTACAGTACAATTGAAAGCTATATCAATTTCAACATTTATTAGGCTTTAAAAAAATAACAACTTTTAATTGAAGTGAACTTAAAACAATCTCCACATAAACCCATTATAATAAATGTCATACAAACCCGATTCCAAAAAAGTTGGGACACTGTACAAATTGTGAATAAAAACAGAATGCAGTGATGTGGAAGTTTCAAATTTCAATATTTTATTCAGAATACAACATAGATGACATATCAAATGTTTAAACTGAGAAAATGTATCATTTTAAGGGAAAAATAAGTTGATTTTAAATTTCATGGCATCAACACATCTCAAAAAAGTTGGGACAAGGCCATGTTTACCACTGTGTGGCATCCCCTCTTCTTTTTTATAACAGTCTGCAAACGTCTGGGGACTGAGGAGACAAGTTGCTCAAGTTTAGGAATAGGAATGTTGTCCCATTCTTGTCTAATACAGGCTTCTAGTTGCTCAACTGTCTTAGGTCTTCTTTGTCGCATCTTCCTCTTTATGATGCGCCAAATGTTTTCTATGGGTGAAAGATCTGGACTGCAGGCTGGCCATTTCAGTACCCGGATCCTTCTTCTACGCAGCCATGATGTTGTAATTGATGCAGTATGTGGTCTGGCATTGTCATGTTGGAAAATGCAAGGTCTTCCCTGAAAGAGACGACGTCTGGATGGAGCATATGTTGTTCTAGAACTTGGATATACCTTTCAGCATTGATGGTGCCTTTCCAGATGTGTAAGCTGCCCATGCCACACGCACTCATGCAACCCCATACCATCAGAGATGCAGGCTTCTGAACTGAGCGCTGATAACAACTTGGGTTGTCCTTGTCCTCTTTAGTCCGGATGACATGGCGTCCCAGTTTTCCAAAAAGAACTTCAAATTTTGATTCATCTGACCACAGAACAGTTTTCCACTTTGCCACAGTCCATTTTAAATGAGCCTTGGCCCAGAGAAAACGCCTGCGCTTCTGGATCATGTTTAGATATGGCTTCTTTTTTGACCTATAGAGTTTTATCCGGCAATGGCGAATGGCACGGTGGATTGTGTTCACCGACAATGTTTTCTGGAAGTATTCCTGAGCCCATGTTGTGATTTCCATTACAGTAGCATTCCTGTATGTGATGCAGTGCCGTCTAAGGGCCCGAAGATCACGGGTATCCAGTATGGTTTTCCGGCCTTGACCCTTACGCACAGAGATTGTTCCAGATTCTCTGAATCTTTGGATGATATTATGCACTGTAGATGATGATAACTTCAAACTCTTTGCAATTTTTCTCTGAGAAACTCCTTTCTGATATTGCTCCACTATTTTTCGCCGCAGCATTGGGGGAATTGGTGATCCTCTGCCCATCTTGACTTCTGAGAGACACTGCCACTCTGAGAGGCTCTTTTTATACCCAATCATGTTGCCAATTGACCTAATAAGTTGCAAATTGGTCCTCCAGCTGTTCCTTATATGTACATTTAACTTTTCCGGCCTCTTATTGCTACCTGTCCCAACTTTTTTGGAATGTGTAGCTCTCATGAAATCCAAAATGAGCCAATATTTGGCATGACATTTCAAAATGTCTCACTTTCAACATTTGATATGTTATCTATATTCTATTGTGAATAAAATATAAGTTTATGAGATTTGTAAATTATTGCATTCCTTTTTTACAGTGTCCCAACTTTTTTGGAATCGGGTTTGTATTTACCAGGTAGGAAATACACAGAAATTGAAAAGTTATCAAACACTTTTCTTAACTGCATAAATTATCAATTAAATATAGATTAATTCTCATTAAAGCTACAATTTTCTCTGTTACTTTTGTTCTTTGATTAACAATAATGACTATCACATGCAGCAGGTTTATTAGGCTGCTGTCACTTTAAGATCTGCCACTGCCGAACATGACGCGGATCTGACGCGCTGTCACGCGTATCTCATTTATTTAAAACGTTATTTAACTAATTTAAGACTGCTCTTTTGAGAATACTCGACAAAACGGGCATTTTAGCATAAAACGCGGGTCTTTCTGTGCGTCTCGTGTGTCATATACAGGACATTCACAGACAGAGCGTTCTCTTTTGTCTTGTCTTGCTTAAATGGTTTAAAAGCATTGGCATGAATAAGAGCGTGATCATATAATGTAACGCTAGCCAAAGGATGACAGAAAAACGGATGCTATATATATATATATATATATATATACACACACACACACTCAAATAGGATTTACTATAGGCTATGTCTCTGTGTGTGGTTCAGGTAAACCCTACGTTGTGGAGACAAAATGTCCCCACAAAGATGGCAAATTCCTTATAAGCTTATAAATCATACTAAGTGGTGTTTTTTTAAAATGCATAAAGTTTTCTGTTGGTTTAGGGGTAGCGTTAGGGTTAGGGGAAAGAATATACAGTTTGTACAGAATAAAAATCAATATGTCTATAGAAAGTCCCCAAAAAACATGACAACCCAACATCTGTGTTTGTGTGTGTGTGTGTGTGTTGTATATATGTCTCATCGACTACTTATAAATGTTTTTTTTTCTCTTTTATTCTTTTTATTATTTTGATATATTGATGTGCAATGGCACGTGAAACACTATATGACGTGTAAGTGTTTGTGATCACTGTGGTGTGTATGTGTGCACAGAAAGCGATGTAACTGGTCTGGATATAAAACATGATTACTCACTGACTGCATTTTCATATTACTCTGACACGCTGGAAAAATCATCAGAATATCAATGAAGTCGGCATCCTGCAACCTCACACCAGCCACAATGCGTGCCACGAGCCATTACATGCTCACACAGAACAGCCATTTATTTGAAGGAAAGGACAGGACTCTTTCATCTAAAAGTGTTACCTCAGAGACATGAAAACGGCATGCAGTGAATTTTGATGCCTTGAGGAATTTCTCATCAGCCCGAGTTTATTTCTCTTCGACATGATAATGGTGCTTTATTGTTGCATTGTAAACATTTCATAGAGACCTTAGCGCTTATCTTGCATCTGATGACTCGACACAAAATTACTTTGCAGTGTAGACACAATACCTAAACCTGGAGCCAGGATATTAGCTGCTGGTGAGCCGGTGACAGATCTGGGGGCCATGCGTTTGATATATCATTTCAGCAAAAACCTTCAGGTGAAGCTGTGCCTTAATGAGTCATCAAATAAATAAAGAATAGAGAAAGAACAAGGGAGAGGGAAAGAAAAAAAGAGGGCAAACAGCAGGCACCCTGAACATATGGAACTGACTTTCATTCTGGGTTCAATATAAGTTATGCTCAATCAGCAGCATTTGTGGCATAATGGTAACACAAGGTCACAGTGCAGCACTTACAATGGAAGTAAATGGGGCCAATTTCTAGATAATTTAAAAACAGAAATGTAAAGGCATATCATTTTATAAAAGCACTTACATTAATTCATCTGTGAAAACGTGTGTATTATTTGAGCTGTAAAGCTGTTCTTGTTATTTTTTTATAGTCATTTTAGTGTTTTAGGCATTACGTTGTCATGGCAAGTCATAAAATTGGATATAAATACACAGAAAAGGTTAGCAATATGGTAACTCATATTGTTTATGTCTTGTAGAAAAACAACAGAAGCCCTAAAAGGTCATGGGAGGAAAAATTATATTTCAATGCTTTTACGTTCCCCCAAGAAACTTTTCGCTTGCTCGCTAAACTTTTGTGTTCCCCTGAGAAACTTTGCATTCACTCGCAAATCTTTTGCGATGGGAATAATATGAGGTGGTCAAAAAAGTACATGCGATCAAACGCAATCACCGTTGAAACATACCAGGAAAACAGACCTTTTGGAACCTTAAGTGCCATCGAGTTGAATAAACATAATTAAAATATCAAAATGGGAGTACAGTGTAAATACAAACTCCCTTGTACTCTCTTTTCACCTGGAAAGGGTTTAACTAGATCATCATCTGGCATCCAATCGAGTGCTATCCGAACCCCAAACCCTATCATTGGCTCTTACATCTGTAATCTCCCCTTCAGAGGTAACAATTTTACCAAGAGGATTGGATACAAGTGGCTGACCCAGTATCGGCTGTCCTCCGTGTCTTTCCTTCACTCACGTGTCAAAGCAGCGACCAGCGCTCTATAAACATGAATCTTTCCAGCACTGTGCATCACCTCTCCGACTGCGAGAGATCATTTCTCTCACAGAGCGGCACATATTGCAGATTATGGTTGCCAGGTTACTTCGCACCAACATTCTAAATGTGGGCACATGCTTGAAACCCAGAAATAGAGAAAAATATATCAGATGCAGTCTAGTTAGAGATCACTCCTTTGACGGAGAAAACATATCGTAATGGATCGGCAGGGAGGGGACAGTGATGCAGAACTCTTCGCAGTTATATAGGTCAACACCCTGAGGATGGCTTTTACAAGGAATATATACAGTATTACAAGGGTCATTCGAAAGTACATTGCTTTAAGAAACTTCGGCTTATGAAATAATGTGGTGCTACTAAAGAAATTTTCAAGCGTATGAATGCGAAAATTGAAACAATTGACTTTTTTGCCAAAGGACATTGTGCTTCATGGGGCTTTAATATTTTCCAGTGCAATTTGCAGACCGAAGCCAGATAATATGGCTTCTCTGGCCCTTCTTTTGCGAGCTCTCAGTGGAAAGAGGCAGAGACGGAGGGGGGTGGACACTGGAATCTGTTCAATGGCTTGTGGGAGCTTGGGATTTCTCTCCTTAGCTTGAGGCTGGTTGGGTGGTGGTGGAATATTATCAGCTCCAGAAGGCTGGCAACGCTCTCAGCTCGGTGTAGGCATCAAATCTACAATCTAACAGATCTAGGACTGACTCATAAAACACATCGTATGGTGGATAATGTGGGCAGCGCCAATGGCACACAAACTGCCGCTCATATCCAACACAGTAAAACAATTCAATATCTACAGTAAGTGTGTAGTTTTTCACAAAACAGCTTTATCAGATTTGTGGAGAATCTGTCGTAGCCAAAGGCCGGCGGAAGAAGAGCGCTCCCGTTCCTCGATGGGTTAACTAATTCATCCAAATTGAATTCCACTCTCTGAACAATGTTAAAGCCAGGAACAGATCAGAATTCCATCTGATCGGTTAACGGTAATTCATTTAAGTCTCTCCCGTCCCGTGGAGCTTTACTCAGTCTGTGGAGAGCATTCTCCTGCTAATGCATCCATCTGAGAGTGCTTTGACATGATGGATCAGACGTGTGCTGATAGCTTATTTTCCAAGCACAGAGCTAAACAAAATGCTGTATGTACTGTACAGATGTACTGTATGCACATCTAAATTAAAATTCAGCTTTGCTCTTTTTCCAGTGAAAATGATATAATTTAAATGCTCAGTAAAAAAAGACAATTCACAGAAAAACTTTTCTAACAAAATGCAACTTGCAAAGAGATTAGGTTTTACTTTGAACTGGATGGTGATAAATTTTTATGTGTAGAAATATATATATATATATATATATATAGATATATATAGATATAGATATAGATATATATATATATATACACCGATCAGGCATAACATGACAGCGAACACTGTAGTGAATAATTTCTATCATCTCTTCATCGCGGCACCTGATAGTGGGTGGGATATATTAGGCAGCAAGTGAACATTTTGTCCTCAAAGTTGATGTGTTAGAAGCAGGAAAAATGGGCAAGCGTAAGGATTTGAGCGAGTTTGACAAGGGCCAAATTGTGATGGCTAGACGACTGGGTCAGAGCAGCTCCAAAACTGCAGCTCTTGTGGGGTGTTCCCGGTCTGCAGTGGTCAGTATCTATCAAAAGTGGTCCAACGAATAAACAGTGGTGAACCGGCGACAGAGTCATGGGTGGCCAAGGCTCATTGATGCACGTGGAGTGAACGCTGGCCCATATGGTCCGATCAAACAGACGAGCTACTGTAGCTCAAATTGCTCAAAAAGTTAATGCTGGTTCTGATAGAAAGGTATACACTCAGAATACACAGTGCATCGCAGTTTTTTTGCGTATGGGGCTGCATATTCGCAGACCAGTCAGGGTGCCCATGCTGAAAGCACCAACAGTGGGCACGTGAGCATCAGAACTGGACCACGGACCAATGGAAGAAGGTGGCCTGGTCTGATGAATCACATTTTCTTTTACATCACGTGGATGGCTGGGTGTGTGTGCGTCGCTTACCTGGGGAACACATGGCGCCAGGATGCACAATGGGAAAAAGGCAAGCCGGCGGAGACAGTGTTCTGCTGGGAAACCTTGGGTCCTGCCATCCATGTGGATGTTACTTTGACACGTACCACCTACCTAAACATTGTTGCAGACCATGTACACCTTTTCATGGAAACGGTATTCCCTGGTGGCTGTGGCCTCTTTCAGCAGTATAACTGGCCCTGCCACAAAGCAAAAACGGTTCAGGAATGGTTTGAGGAGCAAAACGAGTTTGAGGTGTTGACTTGGCCTCCAAATTCCCCAGATCTCAATCCAATCGAGCATCTGTGGGATGTGCAGAACAAACAGCGTAACTTACAGCACTTAAAGGATCTGCTGCTAACATCTTGGTGCCAGATACCACAGCACACCTTCAGGGGTTTAGTGGAGTCCATGCCTCGACGGGTCAGGGCTGTTTTGGCAGCAAAAGGGGGACCAACACAATATTAGTCATAATGTTATGCCTAATCGGTGTAATAGATATATATATATGTGTGTGTGTGTGTTTTGCTGGCAAAATAAGTCTAAATGCACACAGGCTAATTACGAGCTACAAGCAAAGTAAATGAAAAATGTAAATTTTGGTCGAATTTGAGGTTTTCACAAAAACTGGTTCATTAAGCCCTCGTCCAAATAGCAATTAAACATCTAAAAGTATCTTTATTTGTAAGTTTTCTGAGAGGAGTACCTTTCCCTTGTCCATGAAAAATGCTGTTTTTCTCTGCTCGCTTCTCGACGACTGCTGCTTCCCCTCAGCACAAGTTTGGTATTGTAAGGTCCATCCGTTTGCCCAAAAACGGAATCTAACGGCTTGGTTGAAGGATTCTGCATGTAAGCCTTTTCAGCATTTCTGTTGAATTTACTTATTTTATTAACATCTAATTTTAAATCTGACTCCATGAATAAAGTGATCTGACTACAATTTTATGTGACTTCGTTCAATTTGTTACATGTGTAATTTAACAGCTGATGATTCATTGTGATTTAATTTGGATCGTTGATTTTTCTTAGTATCTCTTATTTTCAAATATTCGTTCATCAAGGGACCCGATATCGCACAGAAACAGACGCGTTGCGATTCGCGAGTTCACGAACACAAACTGGCCAGTTCTGGTATTAGTCAGAGGATTGCAGAGTGAATATTTTACCTTGAAGTGGTCGCACCTGCTTATTCAACAAAAAGTGTAATTTGATTAATAGACACGAGAGCTGTACAGTAATAGTCAGAAATCGGATTATCCCGCATGCTGTGCTCCATGCTTCAGTCATGGGGTCCTCGGTTTGATCTATTCTGGCAAAAGATTTGCGGAAATAAAGGACTCCACATTGATCCATACTAGAATAATGATTTCAGAATAATACAAGATAAATCAAGATTAACATTTATTTTGGCCAGACAGAACTTACATAAAAATAATTAAACACGAATCCATGGTACACAACTTTCAGCATAAAAATATAAAATACAATTACAAAGTAATATGAAAATAGTTTCAAAGAGTCATTATATCTGGCACTGTACATACAGTGTGCGTAAGTGCCTTTCGGACACTGACACAGCACTGCATGGGGGCTCTGGCTACAGAATGTTCCCAAATGGCAGCTCTGCTACCCTTTCTTAAATACCCAGACCAGAACAAAAGGGTTGTAAATATCTGCAACACAAACACCTGGTTTCAGGGGAGAGGATCAGATATCTTCTGAGACTACTCAAAAGGAGAACAGAATTCTCATAAGTTTCAATCTTTCTCATCCTACCAGTGACAGCAGTGAAGTTGAGACCATTTTACCAATCACACTGAGACCTTTAAAAAGATACCACACATATAAAGGGTAAAAACAATAGATTAACAAGATACATCATCTGTGGTATATATGCATTCTGTGACTTGAATCAGAGGGAAGGGAGTCGGTGAGGGAGAGGGGGAGAAGGTTTGGGCAGGCCGATGTCCTACACTCTTTCTGTGAGATCTTCTCTCCAGATTAGTGAGTTTTATTGTTCTATTGCAGGGGGTTGGATCTTCAGCTTTTGTCTTAGCAGTAAAACCGATCCTTACAATATCGTTGTGAAGCGCAGCATTCCAACTTTGTGAATATTTATAGCGAATTCTCGATGGCATGAGTCTGAACCAAGGACATGTGAAACTCATGCTGATGTAAACAACATGATCTTACTCGCGCTGACTGACAGATCCGAAGCGTGCGCACAAAGACGCCTCAGACAGTGCGCAATCCCGATATACACATATACACAGTATTTCAAAATATCTGTCTTGGCGATTATTCACGCAAACATTATCTGTTATGTCTAAAGTGAACAGTTGGGGAAAAACATCTGATGTGTAACATTATATTAAATCTGTGCGGTACAGGTCTTAATATATAGACTGTCTGTCTCATTAATGTTAATCAAAAAATTATGGTATCATGGAAAAAGGGTGAATATATATATTTTCCTATAGATATGGGTTTTGACTTGGTGTGTGCCAAATTTTATGTCATTACCAGGAATTTTAAGGTATGGTTGCTAAGTGATTTTGTTTTGGAACCTTCAGAAAACTTTAACTCGATTTTTCTCAAAATTTACTTTGCTGACTCTATCGACTTCAAACAGGTTTAGCTCAGTCATTTTTTGTCTGTCAAATCTGCTCATTGCGACTCATTTTCCCAGCATAGGTCACCCACATATATATATATATATACATACATACTGTATATATATATATACACTCACCTAAAGGATTATTAGGAACACCATACTAATACTGTGTTTGACCCCCTTTCGCCTTCAGAACTGCCTTAATTCTACGTGGCATTGATTCAACAAGGTGCTGAAAGCATTCTTTAGAAATGTTGGCCCATATTGATAGGATAGCATCTTGCAGTTGATGGAGATTTGTGGGATGCACATCCAGGGCACGAAGCTCCCGTTCCACCACATCCCAAAGATGCTCTATTGGGTTGAGATCTGGTGACTGTGGGGGCCATTTTAGTACAGTGAACTCATTGTCATGTTCAAGAAACCAGTTTGAAATGATTCGAGCTTTGTGACATGGTGCATTATCCTGCTGGAAGTAGCCATCAGAGGATGGGTACATGGTGGTCATAAAGGGATGGACATGGTCAGAAACAATGCTCAGGTAGGCCGTGGCATTTAAACGATGCCCAATTGGCACTAAGGGGCCTAAAGTGTGCCAAGAAAACATCCCCCACACCATTACACCACCACCACCAGCCTGCACAGTGGTAACAAGGCATGATGGATCCATGTTCTCATTCTGTTTATGCCAAATTCTGACTCTACCATCTGAATGTCTCAACAGAAATCGAGACTCATCAGACCAGGCAACATTTTTCCAGTCTTCAACTGTCCAATTTTGGTGAGCTCGTGCAAATTGTAGCCTCTTTTTCCTATTTGTAGTGGAGATGAGTGGTACCCGGTGGGGTCTTCTGCTGTTGTAGCCCATCCGCCTCAAGGTTGTGCGTGTTGTGGCTTCACAAATGCTTTGCTGCATACCTCGGTTGTAACGAGTGGTTATTTCAGTCAAAGTTGCTCTTCTATCAGCTTGAATCAGTCGGCCCATTCTCCTCTGACCTCTAGCATCAACAAGGCATTTTCGCCCACAGGACTGCCGCATACTGGATGTTTTTCCCTTTTCACACCATTCTTTGTAAACTCTAGAAATGGTTGTGCGTGAAAATCCCAGTAACTGAGCAGATTGTGAAATACTCAGACCGGCCCGTCTGGCACCAACAACCATGCCACGCTCAAAATTCCTTAAATCACCTTTCTTTCCCATTCTGACATTCAGTTTGGAGTTCAGGAGATTGTCTTGACCAGGACCACACCCCTAAATGCATTGAAGCAACTGCCATGTGATTGGTTGATTAGATAATTGCATTAATGAGAAATTGAACAGGTGTTCCTAATAATCCTTTAGGTGAGTGTATATATATATATATATATATATATATAGTTTCACAGCACACAGTTTCCTTGAAGCATAAGTTAAAAACTATAAAGAACACAGTAATTCATCAGATATGAATACTCTTTCTCTCCAAACCACAAGATATGTTCAGCATCTGATCCACACTATTAAAGAGTTGTTAAAAAAACAAACTGTCACAACTAGCTGTTCAGCAGTCTACATACTGTAGTTGGCAAACATGCTTATTTCTCAGTACTCACATTCTGTCATATGGATTTTGTCGTGTTGTTTATAAGCATCACTTGTATACTTCTGGAAAACAAACTGCTTTGAAAACAGAGGTCACCCAGAGGCTTTGTAGAACTGTCATGAAGATTGGATAAAGGAATATTATACGCAAAAATTTTAATTCTGTCATTATTTCTTCACCCTCAGGTTGTTCCATGTCATTATTTTTTTAGTGAACACAAAAAGAACACTTTTACATATATCTCTTTCCCATACAACAGGGTTTCTCAGACTGGGGTTTGTGAGAGTTTGTTTTATTAAATCATAAAAATAAAAAATTACAATAAATTAAACATTTATTACAAAACACTTTACAATAAGGTTTCCTTAGTTAACATTAGTTATGAATAATGTAAGCTGAACTAAGAATGAACAATACTTCTACAGCATTTATTAATCTTAGGTAATGTTAATTTGTACATTTACTAATGCTTATTAAACGCTTATTAAAATCAAAAGTATTTGTTAACTTTGTGAGCTAACAAACAATAATTAGCTGTATTTCTATTAACTAACAACGTTTAATAAATAAACGATTATTAAATATAACGATTAATAAATATTCTGTAACAAATGTATTGCTCATTTTTAGTTCATGTTAATACATTAACTACTGTTAACAAATGAGACCTCATTGTAAAGTGATTGTAAAATAAGCTAAATAAAACACTAAAAAGATTTAATATTTTGTTTACATGCATGTCATGTGAGCCATGAACATCAGAGCTGTGAACATGCAAATGCATTGTTAAATTATTGAAATATTAACTTAAAATCTCAGGATGCACTTCGAGTAAATATATTAGGACAAAGGTGTTCGGCTGAATTCCTGCCATACAAATGACAGTAAGTGTCTGTTAAGTACCAAAAATAACATTAATAACACAATAAAAACAACATGATAGTATCATAACAGCAGCTCATATAACTCATGCACTATATTCCAAATCCTCTGAAGAAAACAATAGTATTGTGTGATGAGAATATAGCTACATTTAAAACTGTACTTTAGTTAACAGCTCATTTGAGGGGAAGATTATCAATGAAAAATGTTGCATTAACTATTGTTTTTACTTAACAGACATGAGTTGTTATTGTACAAATATTACCCACGTTTACATTCTTCAAAATATTTATTTAATTAATTTTTTTGCTCCTTAGATGAAAGAAATTCATAAAACAACACAAAAAAATACAAGTTTCATTTTTGGGTGAATTATTAATTTAACAAAGGCAAAGTAAATTTACTTTTTTAAACACTTTTTCACACACATTTCTTAAAGGCATCTATTATGCCCCTTTTTACAAGATGTAATATAAGTCTCAGGTGTCCCCAGAATGTCTGTGAAGTTTTAGATCAAAATACCCCACAGATCATTTATTATACCATGTTGTAAATGCCCATTTTTGAGCTAAAGAAAAAACATGCTGTTTTCATGCATTTTTGTTTTCGTCTCTTTAAATGCAAATGAGCTGCTGCTCCCCAACACCCTATCCAGAAGAGGGCGGAGCCTACAGCTTGTGCTTCGGATACTCTGCCAAAAACTAACAAAAGATCTTTTTGGTTTTGATTATCATCTCTATCGCGGTCACGCTCATGTGACATTGCAGTTCTTCATCATTATGAAAGTTATTATTTGCATGCGTTTTAAAGCCATATCAGTTTAAACTTCTGATGGTTTTCTGAAGCACGCGCACAGAAAGCTGGCTGTCAGACGGCGCGTCCCGTGAGTATTAAACTAAGTTCTCTTTCACGTCTTATTGCGCTTAAAATGTCAAATACACACAAGGTTATGTCAAAAACACAAAGTTCACAGAAACAAGTCTGTGAACGTAAACAACAAGAAAAGAAATTTCATATGTATATTAGATCTGAGTATTAAAGTGAAAGCAGCATAATATACAGTACCTACTGCTGTTAATATGAATCAAACAACAAATGATTCATGACTGAATAACTAGTAGCTTTAATAAGAATACATTTCTTACTTGAATACTGCTGTTAAATGCTCTGACGAGGAGATAAACATAGAGGATTGTGTACAGTTCACTCAGGGGAGGAGCTAATCTAATAGGGCGGATTCCATGCCAGTCGTGGGCGGGGCCTGTTCCAATCTGACATCACATTTGAGCACATTCTGAAGTTTCAGATTTATGGGGAAATGGATGGTTGTGTTCACACATTGCGGACACATAATTATGTTCAAAGACAATATAAAAGTGAATTTTGCATTATAGGTCCCCTTTAAGGGAATAAATCAATATAGAGACACATCCTGCCTTGGGTCGATATCTCTACATTGCATACAGTAGACAGACGAACTGGTGTGAAGTCCATGCGTGTGAAAAAAAAAACCTTGCATGAGTGCAATGTTGTTAGTCCTGTCTGAGGAAACAGCCTGAAGGTGGAAATGGCAAGAGGAGGATGAGGAGGTGAGGAAGGAGACACTGCATTATCTAATGGCATCATTCTTACAACACTATGGTGGAATAATGTGAGCTCCAAGCACAGGATGTCTTGAATAGTTTATAGTGGATCCCAATTGTGGCATCCTTCTCTTTCCTGCCACTGCAGAGAGTCTAGGTTATAGAGCTTTAGTTATAGAGCAGAGTGCTAGAGATATCATAGAGAAAACATCCCTAGCACTCTGCTGCACACACTTAAAGACATAGAGTACCATGTTATCTGTCCATTCTATTTAGCTGGACTTCCAGCAACCTTGCATTTTAGTGTTTCCCTCTCTATACACTGAGAAAAATGCTCTGAAAACAGTCAACCGTGCATCACATACCTTTGCCCTCAACAGATTCATTGTGAAACACCTGCAGAACACAATATGACACCTTGCAAATGTGTTGAGAAAAGCAGATTCGCTTTTCCTCGTGGTAAGACTTCCATTAAGTCTAAATGACAAGAAGAATGTGATGAAAGTGCTGTGTCAGATGGCTGTATGCGCTTTATGGTCTTTGAGGTGTAGGAATGATCTCTTGAATTTTGATCAACATCATGCATTTAAATGCAAATAATGGCCCTCTTTGCTAAAGATGACTTTGGGATGGTTTCCCTAATGCAGACAAGATATAATGTGTGTTTGGAAAACTTTCATGGCTGTTTTCCCAGGTGCAAATTAGCCAATGTCCTAGGCTAAGTTTCACTGACAACAGTGATTCTTCATTCATGGTTTTTAGTCCAGGACCAGTGCTTAATCTGTGTCTGGGAAACTGGCCCACATTGTCTAGTCACATAATACCTTATTGGCATCTTTAGAAAGAAATAGAAGTCAATAAATACTAGTGTTCAGATGCCGTTGTTTCACTTCTTTAAGCCAAGATTTTAAGAGCATCATTATATTACAGTTAAAATGCATCAATCAAGACATATCGATCAGGCTTAATTGTCTGCGTTGACAGTGAACTAAACAGAGGCTATTTTCATAATTCATCAGAGCCCATTAATGTCCAAAGAATTACAACTACCTGATGATTTATGAAGCTCTCAGCTCAAGTCATTTATGGTGTAAACTAGCCCACTGATGGGAGACCAGTGTAATTGGGCCTCCAAAACACATTTCTGCTGCTGTTGGACAAAGACAGACTCTCCTTCTATGTACTTTCAAGCTAGGGACTTTCAAACTGGTGTCCAGGGATATATTATTACTGTTGTTGTTGTAGTTGATGAATAGGGTCGGGAATAGAAAATCGATTCCAATTTTGGAATTGGATACTTGTTATAAAATGAAAATTTCAATTCCACTTATCGATTCCTGTGTGCGCATTTTAATGTGATTTCTAACCATTCAAATACAAGAAGATGCAAAAAAAGAACTCAATTCGGACTCAGTTTGTTTTCTGTGCTGCACACATCCAAAGCACATGCTCAAAAAGCCGCCTCTCATATAGCGTGCGAATACTGAATTGAGTTTTCTTTCGCATCTTCTTGCACTTGAACGGACAAATACACACAAAATCATGTCAATATATCCTCACAAACACAGTCAATTATGTCTTGTGTGAACGTAAATAGTTGACAAAGAAAACGCATGTGTAACAGTATATTGGATCAGTGCATTCACTCTTAAAGTGACAGCAGCCTAATATACCTGCTGTCATGGTATTCAGCTACAACAATGTTTTGCAAAAATACACAGAATAAATATGTTTGATATCTAATTTCTTTTTTTTTTTTTTTTTTTTTACCATATTGGAATCGAAACTGGGAATAGATATAAG
This sequence comes from Coreius guichenoti, assembly GCA_039654105.1. Lineage (NCBI taxonomy): Eukaryota > Metazoa > Chordata > Actinopteri > Cypriniformes > Gobionidae > Coreius > Coreius guichenoti. Next base: position 26,272,216 of record CM077177.1, on the reverse strand, counting down.
AATCGGAATCGATAAGCAGAATTGGAATTGGAGTCAAAAAGTTCAAACGATACTCAACCCTATTGTTAATACCCAAAAATTGTTAATACCCAACCGTAAGTTAATAAACTATTATTATTTTGACACAACATTGATCAAAAGTCACAGTAAATACTTTTACATTGTTACAAAAAATCTAATTTCTATTCATCAAAGAATCCAGAAAACAATGTATCATGGTTTCCACAAAAATGTTACTCAGCAGAAGCGTTTTTAAACTGTAAAAGTAATTACAAATGTTACTTGAGCACCAAATCAGCATATTAGAATGATTTCTGAAGGATCGTGTGACACAAGACTGGAGAAATGATGCTGAAAATTCAGCTTTGCAGTCACAGGAATAATTTACATTTTAAAGTACATTTGAATAGAAAAAACTTATTTTAAATTGTAATAATATTATTGTTTTTACACTATTTTTGATTAAAAACAATGAAGCCTTAGTGTGCATAAGAGATTTCTTTCAAAAACATTAAAAAAAATCTTACAGACCCCAAGCTGTCCCTTGTATATTTGGGTGTCCTTGGCCTAAAAAGGTATTTAAAAAAAAAAAAACTTTTCTGGGCAATATAATGTAAATCTTGTGGCATGAAAACAGGCAGATTGTAACTACAACAAAATTTAAAGTTACATCATGTGTACTGATGCAACGTCTAGACAAGTACAAATCAATAGGATATATACGTTTTACTGCAGAATACTTGATATTTGACTACAGAGGACAATGGACTGAAGGTGCTTCCATAGTGTCAAATGGCGTAATGTCTTACTGTACTTCCTGTTGTATGTTGTGGCAGGAGAAAATAACAAAGGCCTAAATTAGATAGGAAGGAAAGAAAATCATTGACATGCAAGAGTTTATTTTTGCTGAAAATGATTGCGGAGGATCAGATGTTGGAGGGCATGTCAACAAATTGATTTTCAACTTGGACCATGTATTTCTGTGACCTTGGGAAAACTATTTCTGTTTTCCACTCTCAAGACTCATACGTGTATGCATTTTATAAATCTTCAAAGGTGTTCTCATGATTGAACACCACACAGAAATTTCAATCCTTCAAGCCTATTACGTCTGCAAACAAATTATAAGAACTGTTGTGGATGAGGGGAGTGTGAAAGTGTTAAGTCAAATGGATGTTTGTGAAAAACACATATTTACACACAGAATCTGAAACTTTTTTTTATTCAATTTTGTCCGTAAGACTGTCAAGGGAAGAACACAAAAGAATTGTTTAAATTTACAGTGTGGCTTGCAGCTGGAATCAAGGACAATAAACTGATAATGCTCCAGCTCCGAACCTAGCCTTCAACCCATTCCAACTGTCCCATAAATACATACGTAATCACCTGAGTTTTAACTATGGTATATAATACTTGACCTTCAAGAGTAGTCCATGGGACAGAATGCTGATTATCATATTTCATATTCTATGTTACGTATGAACATGAGAAGATGCAATCATGTTAACCAGAGGTATGGAATGAGCAGCGGAAATGTTTATCACGACTACAGCAAGGCAACATACTGTATCAAACATCAGCCGAAGCCTAGCATCAGTTATAGAGCCGTTTCTTTTAAAAGAGTGCAGCTTTTAGCTGTGAATAGTGCTTTAGGATTCGTATAAAACATCCACCATCTTCAAAAAATCCCACTGAATTACCATCTCAGTGTTCAACATTTAAAGCCATTGTAAAAAAGATAAAATGATCTTCCGATGGGGAAGTGCATAACAGAGTGACTGTAAAGGCAAATCCTTGGAAACGGGAACAAACTCTTTTTGTGGAACCATAAAGCTTTCAAATTACAGATGGTACTTTCTATAAGAAACGGAATACGTGACCTAATGTGATAACTTGAGAAAATCATGTTGAATTTTATAATTTTATATGTAGACCACCTATATATATATATATATTAGGGCTGTTGATTTAACGCGTTAATTAGATTAATTAGTTACGGTAAAAAATAACGCATTAAAATTATTAACACATTTAACGCACTTGCCCCACCACAGACCTACTTAGGTCATCTTACATTACAGTTGATTGATGAAGAATATGATGCAGGGCAACAACTCACTGTGTGATGAAGCCTATAGAATGAAGTTAGAATGTCATTAAAATTCAAGATATGAGGCAAAAATGCCCGTTTGAGTTTTAGTCTCAGGGCGTTTTTACACTGGGTACTTTTGTTGTGGCCCGCGTCAGAGTGTGATTGTCCCCGCCGGTGCTATGCGCGAATACACTGCAGGCTCACTCTCGCTCGTATCCAAGGTAAATCATCAACACTATCATCCTTAACATGTGTTTTATTGAACTAAATACATCGTCATCTGATAAAACGCATGCGAAGGTTACTTTTCTCGCACCCGAGTCCGTGTTGCTTTCACATTCACGTGAATCGCGGCACAGTTCGAGCGCAACCGAACTCAGACCACCTCCTTCAGGCAGTCTCGAATTCGGCACCACTGAGCTCAGCTCACCTGGGTCTGCATGACAGCTTTCACATTAACAATTTTTCATGTGAACAGTGCCCCGTTTCGAACTAAACTGCCAGTGTGAAAACGCCCTCACATTTACATCATGAGTAGGCTAACGAGTGCAATATCACACGAGTTCTGTTTTTCTGTCCAGAACAGAGTGCAAATGTGATACTGATCTTATACCAGTTTAATAAAATAAATAAGTTAATATTGTGTTGTTTTAGACGACATTGTGTTGTTTTTAGTCTGTTTTGCTCAGTTTTGCCAACGAAAATATAAAGACAAAGCAGAACTGTTCGTCTCCGACTCCGAGCAATAGGCCTACACGTTTCATTTCTGAATCCGCATTTTGAACGAATTGGGTGAACCAATGAATGATTCAATGGACCATAAAGAAAACCATTTACTTCACTCCTAAATGAATCAGCCGTTTGAACGAATTGAATGAATGAATGACTCAATGACTTACTCCATTAGACATTTACCGCCACCTACTGGCGGTTTTAGTTTCTTATTTAGAGTGTAATTTCATCAAACATAATTTCATATTTCCAAATAATAAAAACAAACATTAAAAGGTATAGTTCACCAAAAAAATATTTCTTTCTGAAGCTACTTTTTGTAATGTCTATTTGATTTTTTTACACAATAATGACTTCAAAAGATTTTTTGGGAGTCATTTCTCAGCCAAATTTGATGTGCGATTAATTAGATTAATTAATCGCCACGTCATGTAATTAATTAGATTAAAAATTTTAATTGCTTGACAGCCCTAATATATAATATATATATATACACATACACATACATGTGACCTAACGTGATAACTTGAGAAAATCATGTTGAACTTTATAATTTTATATATATATATAAATCCGGAAAGTATTCACAGCGCTTCACTTTTTCCACATTTTGTTATGTGGAAAAATTGATTAAATTAATTCTTTTCCTCAAAGTTCTACAAACAATACCCCATAATGACAACGTGAAAGAAGTTTGTTTAAAATCTTTGCAAATTTATTTTTTTTTAAAAAAAAGAAAAAAAAAAAAAAAAAAAAAATCACCCATTCTTCTTTGCAGGACCTCTCATGCTCTATCAGGTTGGATGGGGAGCATCGTTGCACAGCCATTTTCAGATCTCTCCAGAGATGTTCAATCAGGTTCAAGTCTGGGCTCTGGCTGGGCCACTCAAGGACATTCACAGAGTTGTCCTGTAGCCACTCCTTTGTTATCTAGGCTGTGTGCTTAGGGTCATTGTCCTGTTGGAAGATAAACCTTCACCCCAGTCTGAGGTCCAGAACTCTCTGGAGCAGGTTTTCATCAAGGATGTCTCTGTACATTGCTGCATTCATCTTTCCCTCGTTTCTGACTAGTTTCCCAGTTCCTGCCGCTGAAAAACATCCCCACAGCATGATGCTGCCACCACCATGCTTCACCGTAGGGATGGTATTAACCAGGTGATGAGCAGTGCCTGGTTTCCTCCAGACATGATGCTTGCCATTCAGGCCAAAGAGTTCAATCACTGTTTTACCAGACCAGAGAATTTTGTTTCTCATGGTCTGAGAGTCCTTCAGGTGCCTTTTGGCAAACTCCAGACGGGCTGTCATGTGCCTTTTACTGAGGAGTGGCTTCCGTCTGGCCACTCTACCATACAGGCCTGATTGGTGAAGTGCTGCAGAGATGGTTGTTCTTCTGGAAGGTTCTCCTCTCTCCACAGACAAACGCTGGAGCTCTCAGGTTCTTGGTCACCTTCCTGACTAAGGCCCTTCTCCCCCGATTGCTCATTTTGGCCGGGCGGCCAGCTCTAGGAAAAGTCCTGGTGGTTCCAAACTTCTTCTATTTACGGGTGATGGAGGCCACTGCGCTCATTGGGACCTTCAATGCTGCAGAAATTGTTCTGTACCGTTCCCCAGATCTGTCCAGATACAATCGTGTCTCGGAGATCTACAGACAGTTCCTTGGACTTCATGGCTTGGTTTGTGCTCTGACATGCACTGTTAACTGTGGGACCTTAAATATACAGGTGTGTGACTTTCCAAATCATGTCCAATCAACTGAATTTACCACAGGTGGACTCCAATCAAGTTGTAGAAACATCTCAAGGATGATCAGTGGAAACATAATGCACCTGAGCTCAATTTTGAGTGTCATGGCAAATGCTGTGAAAACTTATGTACATGTGATTTTTTTTTGTTTTTTATTTTGAATAAATTTGCAAATATTTTAAACAAAATTCTTTCACGTCGTCATTATGGAGTATTGTTTGTAGAATTTTGAGGAAAATAATTATAATAATTATAAATATATATATAATATAATTATAATAATCCATTTTGGAATAAGGCTGTAACATAACAAAATGTGGAAAAAGTGAAGCGCTGTGAATACTTTCCGGATGCACTGTGTATATGTATATATATATATATATATATATATATATACACACCGATCAGGCATAACATTATGACCACTGACAGGTGGTCAATAACACGGATTATCTCTTCATCACAGCACCTGTTAGTGGGTGGGATATATTAGGCAGCATGTGAACATTTTGTCCACAAAGTTGATGTGTTAGAAGCAGGAAAAATGGGCAAGCATAAGGTTTTGAGCGAGTTCGACAAGGGCCAAATTGTGATGGCTAGACGACTGGGTCAGAGCATCTCCAAAACTGCAGCTCTTGTGGGGTGTTCCCGGTCTGCAGTGGTCATCATATTTTCCTTTACATCACGTGGATGGCCGGGTGCGCGTGCGTCGCTTACCTGGGGAACACATGGCACCAGGATGCACTATGGAAAAAAGGCAAGCCGGCAGAGGCAGTGTGATGCTTTGGCCAATGTTCTGCTGGGAAACCTTGGGTCCTGCTATCCATGTGGGTGTTACTTTGACACGTACCACCTACCTAAGCATTGTTGTGCACTTGAAACTTGTTTCCAAAAGTTTGCTTTTTTTTGTGTTATGTGCCTATGAATTTAATGTCTTAAACTGCTGACCCTGTTACCTGGGCTAATAAATAATGTTTTCACTACAGTTTGGACATTTATATCCGCTACAGAGCTGATAGTTACGGCCCGTTCAAATGAACGCTGGACGAATCATTTGCTGGGCCGTAAAATAAGCGACTTTCAAAATTCCCTATAAATGAATTAATAATTCCCTTTGAGCTAAATTGACCTGTTTCCCTTACATATCTTACATTAGTTTTTAGTATATTGTTTTTAGTTTATTTAGACAAAATAGTGTATAAATAGTAAATAATTTTAATATTAGCCATTTAGATTTTTGGCCATAACATGAAAATATGTAGACAAAGTGAAAAGAGAAACAAACTAAATATGTGCTCACCAAACTATCTGTGACTTAGCAGCAAAACACTGAATGCTCAAAAACACATTTGAAAATGCAGTTCTATTAAGGAGATAGTTCACCATCACTTACTGAGTGTTGAACACAAAATAAAATATTTGAATGACTGTTGGTAGCCAGACAGTTGACTTTAGCCATTGACTTCCATAGTAGGAAAGTCAATGGCTACCGTCAACTATTTGATAACCAACATTCTTCAAAATATCTTCTTTTGTGTTCAACAGAAGAAAGAAACTCATACAGGTTTGGAACAACTTGATGGTGAGTAAGTGATGACAAAATGTTCATTTTTGGGTGAACAATCCCTTTAATAGAACTGCATATCAAATGTGTTTTTGAGCATTCAGTGTTTTGCTGTTTGCAAAACACTCCTATTTTCCTATTTTCTATTTTCACTTTGTCTACATGTAGATGTTATATAACCAGACTACTTTTGCTTCAGTTTTATAATATACTTAACTTACGCCCACCTATAGGCACACATTCCAATATGGAGTGTTCAAATCACTCGAGCTGCGACAAATGTGACTTTCCTGAGGATAATTGGCTGCATTAGGTTTTGTACTAGGGAAACCAAAATGATTTTTTTGATGAACCACCACTGTGCTCAACAGGGCATTGTGGAAAGCAATGAAAAGAACATAAGGAGCTATATATGTATATAAAAGAGAATCATAATTGTGTCTGAAAGTCTTTTCATGTGGGAATAAAGTGTGTGTCATGTGATTAAAACACAAAACGAGGGGAAATTATTACAACACAATAGCGTCAGTGGGGATGAAGGAGAAATTGTATTGACAAAAGCGCTCAGTACTTTATAATTCACTCCAGTACACTCCTGCTTACTAAGTGATTACATAATGAAGGTCACATAATTGTTTCGGTTCACTTCTACGGTAAAGATCACTTTTGATGACAGACAGTTGTCACATTTTAGATGCTTCGCAAGATGAGAGACTGGTTTGATAGTTTATATTTATGGCTTACTCGGCTGATTTTATTATCAGTAAATATCAGAGCACTCAAACACATTTACTATAGTTTAAGGAAAATTGATTAGCACTTCACCTCACGCTTCCTCTGTCAGAGCTATTTTAATCAAGAGGTGCGTAGGTATATATACAGTGACTACTTGAAAATCAATAAACTTGTCCAGGAATGTCTTTAATTTCCTGGACAAGTTTATTGATTTTCATGTAACTTACAACCTTAACCCTAATATTTTAGGGAGGGGAAAAAAAGAAAGAAAATAATAAATTCTGAAGCATTTACTCACCCTCATGTGGTTTCAAACCCATTTGCTGTGAAAGATGAAAGGAGATTTTTTTGAAGAATCTTCACACTGCACTTTTCCATACAAGCCTTCATAGGGAGACATTAGTCAAGCTCTAAAAAGACACAAGAAAGAACTGTAAATGCATCATAAAAGTGGTGGAATGTGCGTGGCATGTCATATTCAACGTCTTCTGAAGCCATATGATTTGTTTTAACGATTCCAGTTCCTTTTAAAGTTGGCATGAAACGGAATTTGCAATAGTCTTTTCTTCCCTATTGTGACATATATCAGAGTGGAACTGCTTATTGAACAAATAAAAGTGCGGGCGGGACTTGAATTTGTCCACTGGGAATTGATTGGATCATTGCGGTTTGCTATTGCTGTGATGTCATGTGAGCGACAGGTTGTCTTGCCCTCATGCCAGTAAACATATCATCAGAGAAGAGATGTTGCTGCAAGAGGTTATTTTAATTAAAGATTATGAGGTCACATGAATAAATAAAAATGTACAAATCATTTATAATAAAAACTGCAATATTCCATAAAAAAGAAGAATTGTCCATTTTAATTTCATGGTGACTTTAACAGTTCCATTAGTGATTCTTTTGATAGGCCTACTTGTTAGAAATAAATATTTGGGGGGGAAAATAATTAAAATTCCCTTGACAAATGATGGTACTGTATAATGTCAATGATAAATAAATATAAAACAATTCTTGCAAAAGGTTTAAATGTGTGATTCACTTTTCATAGTCTTTATAGAGATAGCATAAAAGCTCTGAATAAGTGCATCTCTACACATTGTCACATGAACAACTAGTCTGTAATTACACTGATTTATATATCACATTTAATTAGTTAGTAGTTTAATTCACACACACACACACACAAACAAAAAGTTATTCGCTCAGGAATCGGACTGTATGATTCACTAAAAATGCATTTATGTTATCTTGGACCTTATGTTGTAAAGACCTACCAAAAAGACCTATGTTGTAAAGACCTATAAAAATAAAATAAAATAAAATAAAATAAAATAAGAACAACAACAAAAACAGTATAAGGGTTTGGAAGGTGAATTCATTTTTTAGATGAATTAAAAGGGTGATAAAGGTATGGAGGCACTAAGACCCAGAAGACAGCATCCTCGCTCAAACTAGAAGATCATGGTTATCAAAGATGCAACTTTTGCATCAGAGCCCTATAAAAAGCAAGAACCCTGCGACCGCCTATCAGTGAAACCTAAGAAAAACTGCCGCTGCTTGCAGACAAACTATCAACCTTTTAAAGATGCCTCGTGTGTGGACGTGAAGCAAGAGGAGCATTGAAGAGGGATGCAGGGATGTTCTTACACAACTTCTGGGAAGCATTGTGCAGCTTTGCAACTGTTGTATTCGAAGCTGATTTTTATTTTTGTTAGAGACCGAAGTTTGAGAATTAAAGGAACAAAAATATATATTTGATTGTCACAGAACAAAACATCAACGAGCGTTTGTCTGCGCCTGATGATAGAGCTGACAGAAATCATGAAGCGAAGAAAATATTGCTTTATTTTCAAAATATGAAAACATATGTCTTCTGGGATGGAGCGCATCGGTCATTTCAAGCCAACACCTGCCCAATTCGAGGTTTTAAACAGCTCGACCGGCACCAATCTGACTTTAACACCGAAAACGGACGAAAAACAAGAAAGTTTCGCTTTCCAAGTCACCTTGGCATCAGTTCTCGGTCTCATCACTCTTGCAACAATATTAAGCAATGCGTTTGTCATCGCCACCATTTCCCAATCCAGAAAGCTCCAGACACCGGCGAACTTCTTGATCGCGTCCCTGGCCGTCACGGACCTTCTGGTGTCGGTGCTCGTTATGCCTATTTGCGTGATGTATACGGTCACTCACGAGTGGACGCTCGGGCAGGTTATCTGTGACATCTGGCTGTCCTCAGATATAACCTGTTGCACCGCGTCCATACTTCACCTCTGCGTAATCGCCTTGGATCGATACTGGGCTATAACGGACGCGGTCGAGTACGCCAAGAAACGCACCCAAGCGCGCGCCGCGGGGATGGTGGCGACCGCCTGGATCATCGCCATCTCCATCTCCCTGCCGCCTTTCTTCTGGCGACAGGTGAAGGCAGGGGAGCTGACCACCTGCTCGGTCAACACGGACCACATCTTCTACACCATCTACTCCACTTTCGGAGCTTTCTACATCCCTACGCTGTTGCTCATCGCCCTGTACGGGCGGATTTACGTGGAGGCGAGAAAGCGCATTTTGAAGCAGTCCCCCAAAAAAGCGGGGAAAAGACTCACTTCGGCACACCTCAGCACTAATTCACCCGCTTCGGTGGCTTCGACTTCTTCTTTGCATTGTGGAAGACATGACCTTTGCTCGGACACCGGGTCTCTGGGCAGTGACAATCAAATTAGAGTAACAGTGTCCGATTCACTTCTGGAGAAAAAGAGAATATCGGCTGCGCGCGAGAGGAAAGCCACCAAAACCCTGGGCGTTATTTTAGGAGCCTATATTGTGTGCTGGTTGCCGTTTTTCATTTACACACTGCTGGTTCCCCTCTGTCCATCCTGCTTTTCCGCAGAACTCTTTGACTTTTTCACATGGCTTGGCTACGTCAACTCGCTGATCAATCCAATAATATACACCATGTCGAATGATGACTTTAAAAAAGCTTTTCACAAACTCATAAGCTTTAGATGTTGCAGACGATAGGCTAGTACAATAAATAAGTAGTAGCCTATAAGGGATAATGGTCAGTCAGTCGGTCATTAACGGCACTGTTGAATGCTTGCTTCTGATAGGTTGCTGCTATACGTTTTAAGCTGTTGATTGTTGCTCTGTACTTGCAGGGCTATGTAGCAGTTCCATGTCATTAGTCCCATATCACTTCGCCACATTATTATTACCTTTTCCCCCCATACAGCATAGAATAGTAAAAGAAGCAGACAACAACTACCCGAGCAAGCATATAAATGACAGACAACGGGATATTTTTTTTCTAAACTAATTAATCTAATTGCTTCCATGTTTGTAATTATGCTGTTTCCTATTAACACGGCCGAGAGCCGCCGCAGACGCGAGTAATCACATTCGCGCTCCCTCCCTCTCGCTGTCACGCGCACAACCTTGCTTACACCAATTACTGCTTAGAAACAGCCCAAGCCAGTTTTTGAATTAATAACAATAGCTTTGGCTGTTTCTAAACAAGAAAAAAATGTGTTTTACGGATGAAAACCTGAAAAAAATGTATTGAGGTAAAAACCTTTAAAAAAAAAAAAAAAAAAAAAAAACAATGTAACATGGTAGTCATGGTATAAGCAAAATAACTGACTCCAGATCTTTGAATTATTGGATATTCATGATGTGCCATATTATAATCCTGAGTCCTAATAATGACCGCCTGACTGGACATTATATCACACGGCTACTTAAACAAATGAATAATTAAATGGATATTAAATAATTACTGAGTTGATATATTATTTGTTTACTTGTAAAGATGGCAGAGAGACAAAACACAAGCACAGTTATATAGAAAACAAGAATCAGAATCAAGAATCCCAGAGACGGTATCAAATCCCAGTAATTGGATTTCGTAATAATGCTTTGACAGCTTGTGGTCAACCAGTCGCTAATTAATAATGCAACATTGTGTAGAAAAGCTTCGTTGTCTTTATTATTTATCAAATGTGCAATTAAATTGCTCTTATGTGGTCACTGCCTATTGCTGCTGACTGGTCCTAAACTTAATAAATAAGATGGGTAAACCATTTTCTCACATCCAGTACCTCTTTCTTCATGTCTTAAGGTTGATTAAACAGTACGCATATGTGTTAGTATGTTTGAATAATGAAAACAGGCCTATTAATGATTAATTCTTATCTATTCTTGGTATTGCTTCCCTTGTCCAAGCTCCCAAAAATGTGGGTGTTTTGGTCCTTGGTTTCATCTCAGAATGCTCATTGAGTGGAAACAGAGTAAGCAGTGGGAATTTATACTGAGGTCAAGTATTTACTGTACAAACAGAAGCAGAGTTCAAGTGCATTAGACAGAGTTAAACTGACCAAGCTGAGGTTCCTAAGATTTAGACGTGAATTAAAACCTATTTGATTCACCTTCTGCTCATAAGTCATATCTGTCACTTGGCAGTATGAGAGATCACAGAGTAACTGAGAATGACAAGTCTACCGCAGGAGGTGAGTAATACGTCAAAGACGCACCAGAATAGGGCTGAGGGGGAGATATCGACCCATCAAGCCCATATGGAGGTGACAGGGAAGGATCACTGCAAAGTCGCAGCATTTCACGAAAAGGCACGTTTGATATTTTCCACAATTCTGCTTTTTCAATTCTGCCTGTGCTTCCTTCAACCCTGCTATCCTATGTGTAGTCATGGTGGATATTGATTTAGTTATCATGCTTCAAATCCTCCTACAGGAGCCAGTGAAATTTGGGCCATACTTAAGCAGGGGCCCAATGGACTAGAAACTGACATGGATATTAGCATGTTTTTTTGGACTTCCAGAGCGCAGACCATTTTAATGCCTACGAATTTGATGTGAAGTGAGTTTTAAAGACCTAATTTTATAATATTACAGCTTAAGTGCTTAACACCATGCAAACACCTGCAATAAGTGTAAGCTGCCCTGTCAGAATCATTTAACAGTGAATCACAAATGAGCTCTCAGAAAGCAATGGTGGTGGGAAAGCAAAAAACATGATGGCATAAATGTTTTTTTTTTTTTTTTTTTAAACATATTGGTCTTTTTTGAGTGTGCTGATTAATATGTCTTTTATCATGAGTAGTATTAGTACAAAATGATTTGGACAGGCTTGGAGGAGATGTTAATTATTTGTTTGCTGGTTTAATTAATTTGAATTTAATCCCTTGTCTTTGCCATTTATCTTTTCTTCTGAGGCCATTAAAAGTAGTAGGTTTAATACTATGCAAAATCAACCTTGCATTTCTGTCTTAAATCGTTGTTGTTAATTAATGTTTTGTTCTTTGTTTTTTTAAATATAATTAAAATTGAAATATTTGGTTATAGCATATGACTCATCTGAAATAAAGTTTATTGAAGTTTTTTTTCCCCCCTCCTTATCCTCAATGTCCTCCAGGGATGGAACATTAATCACGAGCAAACAGAGAAGCACTCATTTGCAGGCATATGATGACCACTTGCCTTTGATAACATATGACCTTGATATAATCAACATACAAATCATTCTGGAATATATTAGACACATGGCCTGCATATGTACAGTATGTCTGAGCATGCCTTGCTAATTACCAGAAACAGTCATTAATCATTGAACTTATGTTTTTAGCTTTGCTAGACATCGACCTTCATCATATTCATATCTCTTTAAAAGTTTATGGGGGATATTCTTCCATGTCTGCTATTAAACACCAACTGTTCCTTCACAATTTAAACACGTAAAGCTGCTTTGCAATTGCACTTCACCTTAATTGTGCTAAATGGAGCATATGTATACATGTAATGATGTTAACATGTATTATATACCATAGCTTAACATTCAAATTAGTCTAACTGTGCATACATATTACCAGTGTTATGTAATGCTGAGCAACCCATAATCAGATTACTCACCCTCATGTCGTTCCAAACCTGTATGATATTCCAACCCAATCTCATGTGAAAACATAATTATTTTATGAAGTGGCGAATTTTGGATTCATACAGAAATGTGGATTTTCAGAAAGAAAGAAAAACGTAAGCGTAAAGGCCCACCTCTAAACCTAACCGTCAGTGGAGCATAAACAGATCACACAAAAACATGCGAATCAGCCATGACAGTGTGTTAAGGCCCGTTCACAACAAGGACGATAACTATAAAGATAACGATAAAGATATAGTTATAAAAATCGTTCTCAATATTAAAGAATGGCAGAGTTCACACCATAGCTATAACTATAACGATATAGAGAAACGATATTGTTGGAATCATTATTATTATTTTTTTTAATATGCAACAATAACAAACACAAAAAGAATATAAAACAGTAATGAACAATAATAGACAATAATGAGGGTTACATAACAAAAAACAAAACCACAAAGAATATTAAACTAGCTTAAATCTTTTATACCATAGTCGTACATGCAGTAGAGTTTTTAGAGTTTCTCAAGGAGTTTAGATACATATCAAACTCTTTCTTAAAAATAAAAAAAAGTTTACAATGAAAATTTACATTTGTGAATATAAAATTTAGCAAGAAAAAGTAGTAAGTTAAGTACAAATTTGCAATGAGAAGGATCTGATTTCAGAGAGTCACAAAAAAACACAATGTTTTGGCTTATACAGAAGTTTGTAGATAGATACCTTTTAACAAAGTTTGAAAAGTCAACCCAGAATACTTTGCAATACACACAGTCCCAAAACAAATGATTAATTGTCTCTTCAAATTGATGACAAAAGGAGCACATGGGGGAAATACTATTATTAAATTTAGCAAGTTTATAATTAACTGGGTAGCAACTGTGAATAATTTTATTAGAGACTTCAACGACTTTATTCGTTGGAATCATTTTCAGAACGATTTTATCCAGCTGATGACCGATAAAAACACGGACAGCCAATCAGAATCCATCCAGCTGTAACGAGCTCGAGGATTTAAAGCGGCAAACAAGCACACGCTTAGAATAAACAGAACGATATGGTTCACTGGTGTGGACTAAGTGTGCCACACGAGTCCTGAAAATTGAACCCAAAGTGTTGCTACTGACTCGAGAGCAAAGATGTCAGCCCCATATCTGAACACTGGCGGCTTCACTTACGTCAAGGGAAGACAGTGAAGGCACGTTGTCCATCTTTTTTACAGTCTATGGTGTGGACGCTAATATACACTCACCTAAAGGATTATTAGGAACACCTGTTCAATTTCTCATTAATGCAATTATCTAATCAACCAATCACATGGCAGTTGCTTCAATGCATTTAGGGGTGTGGTCCTGGTCAAGACAATCTCCTGAACTCCAAACTGAATGTCAGAATGGGAAAGAAAGGTGATTTAAGCAATTTTGAGCGTGGCATGGTTGTTGGTGCCAGACGGGCCGGTCTGAGTATTTCACAATCTGCTCAGTTACTGGGATTTTCACGCACAACCATTTCTAGAGTTTACAAAGAATGGTGTGAAAAGGGAAAAACATCCAGTATGCGGCAGTCCTGTGGGCGAAAATGCCTTGTTGATGCTAGAGGTCAGAGGAGAATGGGCCGACTGATTCAAGCTGATAGAAGAGCAACTTTGACTGAAATAACCACTCGTTACAACCGAGGTATGCAGCAAAGCATTTGTGAAGCCACAACACGCACAACCTTGAGGCGGATGGGCTACAACAGCAGAAGACCCCACCGGGTACCACTCATCTCCACTACAAATAGGAAAAAGAGGCTACAATTTGCACGAGCTCACCAAAATTGGACAGTTGAAGACTGGAAAAATGTTGCCTGGTCTGATGAGTCTCGATTTCTGTTGAGACATTCAGATGGTAGAGTCAGAATTTGGCGTAAACAGAATGAGAACATGGATCCATCATGCCTTGTTACCACTGTGCAGGCTGGTGGTGGTGGTGTAATGGTGTGGGGGATGTTTTCTTGGCACACTTTAGGCCCCTTAGTGCCAATTGGGCATCGTTTAAATGCCACGGCCTACCTGAGCATTGTTTCTGACCTATGTCCATCCCTTTATGACCACCATGTACCCATCCTCTGATGGCTACTTCCAGCAGGATAATGCACCATGTCACAAAGCTCGAATCATTTCAAATTGGTTTCTTGAACATGACAATGAGTTCACTGTACTAAAATGGCCCCCACAGTCACCAGATCTCAACCCAATAGAGCATCTTTGGGATGTGGTGGAACGGGAGCTTCGTGCCCTGGATGTGCATCCCACAAATCTCCATCAACTGCAAGATGCTATCCTATCAATATGGGCCAACATTTCTAAAGAATGCTTTCAGCACCTTGTTGAATCAATGCCACGTAGAATTAAGGCAGTTCTAAAGGCGAAAGGGGGTCAAACACAGTATTAGTATGGTGTTCCTAATAATCCTTTAGGTGAGTGTAGTTATCTTTATAGTTATCGTTCTTGGTGTGAACGGGCCTTTAAACTTTCTTTCTATCATTGAACACTAAGTAAGAAGTTTTGCAGAATGTCCTGGCTGCTCTTTTCTATACAATTATAGTGAATGTGGAACATTAACTTTCAAAAATAACAAAAGAAGGACAGTAAAAGGTGTCAGAAAACTCATGCGCTACATTCTAAGTCAACCGAAGTGGTGAACGTGATTTCACAAGTGAACAACATTACAATTAACCAATCAGATTTGAGGGACAAGTTCACAGTTTATGTCAAGTTTAGGCTTATAATCAGGGTTAGGTGATTCTACATCAGTGTTATTCACCTATCATTTCCCTCTGATTTTAGGGATAACTTATGGGTAGGCTATGTTTTCGGACAAGAATGGAAAATCACAGTAAACTCATCTGAACACTCATCTGAAGCCCTGCAATAGCTTTGTGTGAAGAACGTAGCACCACTCACTAGACATTTAACTTTGAAAGTGTTGTGAAACATGTAAGAGGCAACATAATATAATTTCGCAAAAATGTCGCCACATCAAGTTTTCTCCAATGAGCCATACCTAAATTGCTCTTTCACATTCACTTACATTCATAAATGGCATCAAGACACCAGTAACAAATGATGCCAAAGCTTACATTTAGGTTGGTTCCTCACACAGAGCTACCATATAGCTTGAAAAGATTATATTTTTTAAGAGTTATTACACTGACGAGAGTAAATGACAAATTGGGTGAACTATCCCTTTAAGAACATGTGTCACTCTCCATACAGTGATTCCAGAAAGTATTCACAGCGCTTCACTTTTTCCACATTTTATGTTACAGCCTTATTCCAAAATGGATAAAATTCATAATTTTTTCCCTCAATACTACAAACAATACCCCATAATGACAACGTGAAAGTAGTTTGTTTGAAATCTTTGCAAATTTATTAAAAATAAAAAACGAAAAAAATCACATGTACATAAGTATTCACAGCCTTTGCCATGACACTCAAAATTGAGCTCAGGTGCATCCTGTTTCCATTGATCATCCTTGAGATGTTCCTACAACTTGATTGGAGTCCACCTGTGGTAAATTCAGTTGATTGGACATGATTTGGAAAGGCACACGCCTGTCTATATAAGGTCCCACAGTTAACAGTGCATGTGAGAGCACAAACCAAGCCATGAAGTCCAAGGAATTGTCTGTAGACCTCCGAGACAGGATTGTATCGAAGCACAGATCTGGGGAATGGTACAGAAACTGCGGCATTTCTGCGGCATTGAAGGTCCCAATGAGCACAGTGGCCTCCATCATCTGTAAATGGAAGAAGTTTGGAACCACCAGGACTCTTCCTAGAGCTAGCCGCCCAGCCAAACTGAGCGATCGGGGGAGAAGGGCCTTAGTCAGGGAGGTGACCAAGAACCCGATGGTCACTCTGACAGAGCTCCAGCGATTCTCTGTGGAGAGAGGAGAACCTTCCAGAAGAACAACCATCTCTGCAGCACTCCACCAATCAGGCCTGTATGGTAGAGTGGCCAGACGGCACATGACCGCCTGCCTGGAGTTTGCCAAAAGGCACCTAAAGGACTCTCAGACCATGAGAAAAAATTCTCTGGTCTGATGAAACAAAGATTGAACTCTTTGGCCTGAATGGCAAGCATCATGTCTGGAGGAAACCAGGCACTGCTCATCGCCTGGCCAATACCATCCCTACAATGAAGCACGGTGGTGGCAGCATCATGCTGTGGGGATGTTTTTCAGCGGCAGGAACTGGGAGACTAGTCAGGATCGAGGGAAAGATGAATGCAGCAATGTACAGAGACATCCTTCATGAAAACCTGCTCTAGAGCGCTCTGGACCTCAGACTGGGGCGAAGGTTCATCTTCCAACAAGACAACGACCCTAAGCACACAGCCAAGATAACAAAGGAGTGGCTACGGGACAACTCTGTGAATGTCCTTTAGTGGCCCAGACTTGAACTCGAATGAAAATCTCTGGAGAGATCTGAAAATGGCTGTGCTCCGACGCTCCCCATCCAACTTGACGGAGCTTGAGAGGTCCTGCAAAGAAGAATGGGAGACACTGCCCAAAAATAGGTGTGCCAAGCTTGTAGCATCATACTCAAAAAGACCTGAGGCTGTCATTGGTGCCAAAGGTGCTTCAACAAAGTATTGAGCAAAGGCTGTGAATACTTATGTACATGTGATTTTTTTTTCGTTTTTTATTTTTTAATAAATTTGCAAAGATTTCAAACAAATTTCTTTCATGTTGTCATTTTGGGGTATTGTTTGTAGAATCGAGGGAAAAAAAATATGAATTTAATCCATTTTGGAATAAGGCTGTAACATAACAAAATGTGGAAAAAGTGAAGCGCTGTGAATACTTTCGGGATGCACTGTATCTCATACTATCTGCTCAACCACAGCTACAGATCATGTCTGTACGTCAATCAAGCGTCATGCCTTTTCCGGTCTTTACTAAATATCTATTTTTCCCTGGGCATATCTGCATATACAGAGTCAACATGTATGGTGCCTAAAGTGACACATCCAGATATAGTTCACAAACCTAATGCTGGATAGGTTGTACCGTTCAAACATCTGAACTGTCACTCAGGGAAGGTTCTATCCCTCTTTCCTGCATGCCTTGGTCTAGTTGTGCCTTCAACCCTGCGAAAAGAAAAATGCACCAGCACATTATTGTCTGAGCTGTTCCATTGCAAATGACAAAATACTGAGCTTCACAGCTCATTGTCTGCTCAGTGAAGTAATATCAATGCCTAAAAGCCTACAATTTTTTCTTTTCTTTAAATGCCATTCCTTGAGATTGACAGATACCTAGGTTTACTTGTTGGAGTGGCTCATTATCAGCATAATACTTCATGGCTTTATATCTTTGCTGCGCCTCTGCATTATTCACCTCAGTATTACTAATTAAGTATGAAAATATATTCACTATGTTCGAAAACAAGACTTTATGTCAGGAAACATTTAGGCATTTGTCTTACGAATGCTATCCAGATAATGAGTTTACCACAGACCATTAATCCATTATATTTCTACATGGTAGACAGTAACAGACAGTAATCATCAGTTCAGTAAATGTCAAGACAAAAAGTCATTAATTTTGATCCAAACACTCACTCAGATTCAGAGGAAACACACCTCTCTGACAGAGGTCTTCATTTTGACGTCTGACATTCATGCGCTTTAGGGAGGAAGTCCACGCCGTAACGTCAGCATCTTTGAAGCGACGCGTCTTGAATGTCACGTTATTCCAGCGCCTTTAATGACAATTCCACTTTTAAGCATTCAGTATAGCATCCGTCTTATCTTTCTCAAGGATATTTTGACATTTAAAATGGCACTATCTTGTCTCAAAGGAGCAGAGACTTTACAAATAATGCGTTATATAATCTGCAAGAGTCTGGCCTGCTGTCTCACTGTTCTGAGAGATTTTAAAGTCGTTTCAGTACTGTTAGCGAATTAGCGCTTTCTTATGCAATGTCACATCATTATTCACATCATTCACATAATTCATTAACAATTGAAGACACAATACAGTAAAAGCACAGAGGAGATCAAATCTGCTGGGGGAAATGCTCACACAGAAAGTCAACATGATGGATAAATTAATATCTGCTCTTCATTTACAAACATTTACATATCAAATATAGAGGTCATCCTTATAATCACATGATAATCCCTTCACATCGGCGGCGGTGTCAGCGATTCTGATTGTGCCTGTGCGTCACTGCATAGCAAAGAGACACGACTTTCAACGTGGTTAGCATAACTGAGTGGATCAAATGTGAAATTGTTGTAGTCAGAGCCGACGATAGACGACATTTAGATTAGATGTTGACTGTTTCTTTAAGTGGTTGATATATTATTACATTTGGACCCCATATGGCTTGCTAAAAAATTGAAGAATTTTGCAAATAATGACATCAAACATCAAGATCTGACAAATGGGATGACGTTTAATGGCATATGTTGAGTGTCATCAAAGTAGATGGGGTCTATTTTGCAACACAACCATCTTTTTTGCTATAATTTATTATGCTATTATTTATTTGCTTTTATTTATTTGCTATTATTAAAAAAGGAGGATTGTTTTGTTCAGGCAGGGTCATTTGTTACATAAACCTATGAAATACAAATGTCTACACTTGCATTGTATGGTAGGAAAAATGTCCCCTAACGCATCTCAGTAATTCTAAGAGCTTTTTCGAATCCTGTCCATGGGCAGATTGTGTTTTCTTCTATCAGGACAAATGACGGTGGCATTCATGGATAAAACCACATATAATTTCTCTCAGATTTGAAGCATGCTCATTTATGGTAAGCTGTTTTTTGATGTATCTTAGTAAGGATGCCGTATCAGGGGAAATATGTTCCTCCATTCGCCCATTTCAGTGCTGACATGCTGCAACACAACACAACCAGCAAACCAGCACTGAGCACTGCTATTCTGAGAGGACTGACTCGTATGCAGGGGTGTGAAGTACTTTAATTGCACTTAATTTCTATACTTTTACATTATGGCATTCAGAAACTCTTATGCAGAGCGCTTTGCAAAAGTGCTTTAGCATTGCATATGAGACCACTGTGATTAACAGATGACAAGCAAGCAATCTGGAACACTATAAGCTAGATAAGAAGTGCTTCCTGGACAAATAAGCAAGCACTATTAGAACAATAGGCCCTGTGTGTATTATATGAAGGGAATTTATATTTTACCCAAGTGGGGGGAAAAAATATATTTTCTTACCCTTTACAATTTCATATAGACATTAAAAGAAGAAAGTAAATATTATGCATATATACACAGAGTATATGGGCATCAGGATGTAATCTATCCTCGTTTAAAAAAAAAAAATATACAGATAATTGTTATTTTAAAATGATTACACACTACCATTCAAAAGTTTGGGTTTAGTAATTTTTTACTGAACCCAATACTTTTATTCAGCAAGGACGCATTAAATTGACAACAAAAGATTTATATGTCAAATAAATGCTGCTCTTTTTGACCTTTCTATTCAGCAAAGAGTCCTGAAAAAAAAGTTTTCCACAAAAATATTAAGCAGCACAAATATTTGATAATAATAAAAAATTCTTAAGCACCAAATCAGAATGAATGTTTTCTGAAGGATCATGTGACACTGAAGACTGGAGTAATGATGCTGAAAATTCAGGAATGTGTTAATAAAATATAAAAACACACATAAGTGCCGTCAAATCGATTAATCGCCTAACATAAAAGTTTGTGTTTATATTATGTGTGTTACAGTACTGGTGTAACTCAAAACTCACGAAGGCGAAGGAGAACTTAGAACAGGAACTTTAATGACAAAACTCACAGGGAACACTCAGAAACACCGATATACCTGAACGACGACAGACAAACACTGAGGGAAAACTGAGGACTAAATACACAGAGGCAAACGAGGTAATTAACAGGACACAGGTGATGGAAATGACTAATCAGACAGACTGGGGAAAAACTAGGTCACAGGAACAAAACTACAAGCACTGAACCACAGACATGTAACAATGTGTGTATATATATATATATATATATACATACAGTACATATGTGTGTGTACATACACTCACCTAAAGGATTATTAGGAACACCTGTTCAATTTCTCATTAATGCAATTATCTAATCAACCAATCACATGGCAGTTGCTTCAATGCATTTAGGGGTGTGGTCCTGGTCAAGACAATCTCCTGAACTCCAAACTGAATGTCAGAATGGGAAAGAAAGGTGATTTAAGGAATTTTGAGCGTGGCATGGTTGTTGGTGCCAGACGGGCCGGTCTGAGTATTTCACAATCTGCTCAGTTACTGGGATTTTCACGCACAACCATTTCTAGAGTTTACAAAGAATGGTGTGAAAAGGGAAAAACATCCAGTATGCGGCAGTCCTGTGGGCGAAAATGCCTTGTTGATGCTAGAGGTCAGAGGAGAATGGGCCGACTGATTCAAGCTGATAGAAGAGCAACTTTGACTGAAATAACCACTCGTTACAACCGAGGTATGCAGCAAAGCATTTGTGAAGCCACAACACGCACAACCTTGAGGCGGATGGGCTACAACAGCAGAAGACCCCACCGGGTACCACTCATCTCCACTACAAATAGGAAAAAGAGGCTACAATTTGCACGAGCTCACCAAAATTGGACAGTTGAAGACTGGAAAAATGTTGCCTGGTCTGATGAGTCTCGATTTCTGTTGAGACATTCAGATGGTAGAGTCAGAATTTGGCATAAACAGAATGAGAACATGGATCCATCATGCCTTGTTACCACTGTGCAGGCTGGTGGTGGTGGTGTAATGGTGTGGGGGATGTTTTCTTGGCACACTTTAGGCCCCTTAGTGCCAATTGGGCATCGTTTAAATGCCACGGCCTACCTGAGCATTGTTTCTGACCATGTCCATCCCTTTATGACCACCATGTACCCATCCTCTGATGGCTACTTCCAGCAGGATAATGCACCATGTCACAAAGTTCGAATCATTTCAAACTGGTTTCTTGAACATGACAATGAGTTCACTGTACTAAAATGGCCCCCACAGTCACCAGATCTCAACCCAATAGAGCATCTTTGGGATGTGGTGGAACGGGAGCTTCGTGCCCTGGATGTGCATCCCACAAATCTCCATCAACTGCAAGATGCTATCCTATCAATATGGGCCAACATTTCTAAAGAATGCTTTCAGCACCTTGTTGAATCAATGCCACGTAGAATTAAGGCAGTTCTGAAGGCGAAAGGGGGTCAAACACAGTATTAGTATGGTGTTCCTAATAATCCTTTAGCTGAGTGTATATACACACACACACAGACATATATATATGTGTGTGTGTGTCACACATATATTATATAAACACACTTTTATGTTAGATGAGATTAATCGCGATTAATTGATTTGAGAGCACTAAAATACACATATATATAATATATATATATATATATGAAAAAATTATTATATATGTATACTGTATATACACACACACTGTAAATTCAACTGTAACTTATACAGCTGTAACTAACACAATTGTAAACACAGTAAATGATTAATCTATAAAGTACTATATTAAACAGTCAAACTATACTATAAAGCAGATTCTGCTACATTTGTTCACCAGTTTCAGGTAGGCAGGTGTGCCCTTGAGCCGTCAATGACAAAACTGTGATTGAATAGGTTTCTTTTAGTGCATCAAAGTTACTTTAATGTGAAAATCTCTACTGTTTCTTTATTTCATCAGTCAGTTTCGAACTCTAAGAAAAAAATATTTGAATGAGAAAACTGTTTTTAACAGTTAAAAGACTTTAAATTTCCCATTTACTTTTTGAAAAATTATGTCAGTTCAGCCTAACTTTCTGTTTATAATAAAGAAAACCGCAATGGTTAAGCAACCGGAAAGATGGCATTAAAATAAATTCAGTATGATTGGCCTCGGTAACCGCTTCACTGTCATTATGTCACACCAATATGTGTAAACGTTATTTGGTCAATGACTTGCATTAGTTCTGAAAATGCTTTCATTTCAACATGACATCAAATCTTCAAAGACGCTGAATTCGGTCTGCTAGGAGCGAGAGTCAGATTTGAAATTCTTCTCTCCATAGCACAGAGTCATTACTCTGAAGTCTGCTGAAGTTTCCTGGGGGCAGCACATCTCAGCTCTTCATAGCACATATAGATTTAGAGTGGCTTCACCGGGCACAGTCATAAATATACTGCTGGAAAAAGCATTTCGCAAGGCTTGTTTGAAAACAGGGGATTCCTGTGATTTCAGTGCCTCCGTTTTGAGTCATGCCGATGTCAGCCTATGGTCACTGTAACAGCATCTATTATGCTTCTCATTTTCAGAACAGATGGCCATATTCAGGGCAATCTCCACTGTTTACAATTCACCTTGCATGTACTCTAGACAGCCGGCCATTTATCTAAGTAATCAGAGTTGCTGTTTACTAATGGCTCGAGTGAAAGTGCGCTTCAATGACTTCTTTCCTCAGCTATGACACAGGATTGAACACAGTATATTACAAATGTCCTGTGTTCACTGTATGATTATATGCTTATATAGCTGCTTATATGATATACTGTATATGTGTTTACATAATGGAGATATACAAAAAGCAAGAATCGTATCCTAAAGGGTTTGATTTTCTGTTTTTCACACACACACACTCATGTTGGTGCACCTGTCATTATGAGGACATTCCATAAGCATAATGTTTTTATACTGTACAAACTGTATATTCTATCCCACTACATTAATCCTACCCATCACAGAAAACTTCCTTCATTTTTACATTTTAATAAAACATTGTTTAGTATGTATTTTAAGCCATTTAATTACGAGGATTCAGGAAATGTCCTCATAAACCACGTTTACGTTGTAATACCAGTGTAATACCCTTGTCATTATACAAATTTGTGTCCTCATAAATCATATAAACAAGCACACAAACACACACACACACACACACACAAAATGTGTAATTTAATTAAAGTTTGCCCCCTGGTGGTTTCAAAGCAGGCCCGGTTTATAAAACCAGACCTTATACAAATCTCACAATCTTGTGTTCTGTGTGGTCTTTTCATTGCACGTATGAAATATTGAGCTCAATAACATGATTGATTTTCCTCGTCTCGCCCACTTTTGCTGTCAAGAAGGGCTCAATCAATCACAGAGTATCTGGGTGAATGCACATTGCAAAATAAGTAGGTTGAGTTTGAAAACTTAGTCATGACATGAGCTCAATCGCCAGGCAAAGCAATACCCAAGATCGCCCATAGGAGAGGCCTGGAGCTGCAAAAGCTCAATGTATGACAGAATCAGCCCGGTGCTGCTTATAAGAATTGGCCACATCTGTCAGAGAAGGTGTCCATCACACAATATAACACAATTATAATATAATCATTTTCCTAAAATGAGTCCGGAGGAGCTTTTCTCATTTGGTACTGCTTTCTTTTTAGAGTAAACCACAGCTGGAGATCATAATTATCATAGTAATGCACACATTACCTTAAATCCTAAGATGAATATCTTCAACATGCAGTTACCAAATAATAATAATAATAAATAAAAATAATAAAAAAAAAAAAAAAAAAAGTTGTGTTAAATATATAAGGGAGACTGGGGTGAGGTTTGGAGTCTAATAAAAAAATTAATAATAATAATAATAAAATAAAATAAAACCCTACCATTATAGTTTTCATTCATATTTTGAATTAGTTTTTATATTTACTGTTTTCATTTCATTTTAAAGTTGTGTGTTTTTTACATTTTTAATATTTTTTTAATATGTCTATGTAGTTTTTATTAACTTTTATTTCAGTTTTAGCTTCAGTTATTTTAGTACATAAACTAAATGAAAATGAGAAATGTTGCCTTGGTAACTAGCTACAATAAAATATGTTTATGTTTAATATGTTTTATTTTATTTCAGTTGAAATTTATTTTAAAGTGTATTTTATTTTATTTCGCACTCAGTTTATTATATTTTTATGATTTTAGTTTTAGTTTCAGTTAACTAAAATAACCCTGCATAATATAAGTGAGATTGGGGCAAGGGTTAGAACAAAACAACCTTTGAAATTTTCAGGATTTTTTTTTTCCGGGGGGCGTGTTGTAAGATCAACATGTGATCAAATGTATCATTTTTTTCCTGGGCTATAACTAGCCAAGCCTACAGTAAAAAGGTATGTACCTATACATATCTATATAAAGGTATGCATCATGAATCATCTCATCTAAGGGATTTAGGTAGAACAACTTTCAAAGATCTCACATGCAAAGATGAACGGATCATATGTATGTCACGCAGCATGGGGCGAAATAATGAGAGCTGTATCCTGGAATTATGACATTGTCAATTCAGTCAGTCACTGTCATCCATCAATATAAAGCTCTGTCAGAGGACACGCGGAGGAGAGTGTTCTGTCGCAGGAGAGATGTGCTGACTCCAGGCAGCTGCCCAGACAGTCACTCACTCCAGGTTAATTGAAGTTCACCCTTTTGATTGGTCAGTGATGGAACTCATTAGCATAGGTGAGAAGGCCAGCCTGCTATGCATTTGAGCTCATTTTTACCGCTCTTAATAGAATCAGGCTCCCGAAGACAATTAAACGTAGAAAGGTCGGTCGAACTGATTTTCCTGATTTTCAGTGCAGGTCTGCTTGCATTACCGCACGAGTATTGCTGGTATATCCCTGGATTTTTCCTGCCATCAAGATAGATGAATTAACTCCACTCCGCATATTTAACTCCACTCATTTAGCTGAGCTTCTTAGTCGGAATAGGATTTTCCTCTGATTCTGATTTAAAAGCAGAAAATGAGAGCAGCTGGTAGGGGCGTCATGATTGTTCAGTGGAGTCCAAATATCTAATCACAGACCATTCTGAAAAGCTGGGCTCTCATTTGAAAATTAAATGAATTTCAACAGCTAATTTAAACCAGGAAATAAATGGAAAATTTTAGGAGAGATATTTTAAAGAAATATTTAAGCTTCTGCACTATTCATAGGTAGTAGTTTGTGACATTGCTTGATTCTTCTTACTTTCATTGAAGCTCGATATGCTCTTTAGATGATTTTCAAATCATTTTGGAGAACTTTGTCATCAGGTTTAACACTTTAACTTGTGGAGTTCATATGCTGGAGTTCATGCTGTCATTAAAGCAAAAGAGAGATGTGACAAAGACATTCTGAAATTCATGTTAATTAATCAGTTCTTATTGTTATGCTGGATATATAATTTGTAATGAAAATCAGAAATTAGAAAAAAAAATAATAATAAGTGGTTTCAGTATTTTGGACCACACTGTATATATACACATATGAATGACCTCTAATGAAGAACTGCAACCATTTCTACATTTGGGGGGGAAGGCAAAAAATAATGTTGGCACATGAATTATAGTCTAAAATAATGGAAACAAATTAACATTAAGGATCACAAAAATGTACCATGGTAACCAGTTTCAACTGCAGTGCCATCGTTACTTAATGTTACTAAAATAAAACTATGGTAACTTAAGGCCAGATTTACTAACAGCTTGCGCCAGAGCAATATTATTGCACATAACTGAACATAGATCCCCAGAAAAACAAACATTATTTTAGCAAAAAAGTTATTTACAGTAATAACAATAACTGGTGTAGCTAAATTGGTTTACCATAGTATATTTTTATACATAACATTTTCTGGTACCTAAACTTTACAAATAGGCTACAACAGATTAAAAACTATCCTGTTTGTGGTTTTGTTTGTTGCTATTTTTTATCTAATACATGTATACATATTATTATTATTATTAATAGTCCAGGTTATTTAGGACAATCATGATCATCACTATTTCTTTTTAGAATAGTATGTTCTTATATACAGTGGGGAGAACAAGTATTTGATACACTGCCGATTTTGCAGGTTTTCCTACTTACAAAGCATGTAGAGGTCTGTAATTTTTATCATAGGTACACTTCAACTGTGAGAGACGGAATCTAAAACAAAAATCCAGAAAATCACATTGTATGATTTTTAAATAATTAATTTGCATTTTATTGCATGACATAAGTATTTGATCACCTACCAACCAGTAAGAATTCCGGCTCTCACAGACCTGTTAGTTTTTCTTTAAGAAGCCCTCCTGTTCTCCACTCATTACTTGTATTAACTGCACCTGTTTAAACTCGTTACCTGTATAAAAGACACCTGTCCACACACTCAATCAAACAGACTCCAACCTCTCCACAATGGCCAAGACCAGAGAGGACATTAGGGATAAAATTGTAGATTGTAAATTGTAAATTTTGGTCTAAACTCCACTCGCCGTGTTTAGAGGAAGAAGAAGGATGAGTACAACCCCAAGAACACCATCCCAACCGTGAAGCATGGAGGTGGAAACATCATTCTTTGGGGATGCTTTTCTGCAAAGGGGACAGGACGACTGCACCGTATTGAGGGGAGGATGGATGGGGCCATGTATCGCGAGATCTTGGCCAACAACCTCCTTCCCTCAGTAAGAGCATTGAAGATGAGTCGTGGCTGGGTCTTCCAGCATGACAACGACCCGAAACACAGAGCCAGGGCAACTAAGGAGTGGCTCCGGAAGCATCTCAAGGTCCTGGAGTGGCCTAGCCAGTCTCCAGACCTGAACCCAATAGAAAATCTATGGAGGGAGCTGAAAGTCCGTATTGCCCAGCGACAGCCCCGAAACCTGAAGGATCTGGAGAAGGTCTGTATGGAGGAGTGGGCCAAAATCCCTTCTGCAGTGTGTGCAAACCTGGTCAAGAACTACAGGAAACGTATGATCTCTGTAATTGCAAACAAAGGTTTCTGTACCAAATATTAAGTTCTGCTTTTCTGATGTATCAAATACTTATGTCACGCAATAAAATGCAAATTAATTACTTAAAAATCATACAATGTGATTTTCTGGATTTTTGTTTTAGATTACGTCACTCACAGTTGAAGAGTACCTATGATAAAAAATTACAGACTTCTACATGCTTTGTAAGTGGGCAAACCTACAAAATCGGCAGTGTATCAAATACTTGTTCTCCCCACTGTAAATGTAAAGCCACACTTCAAGATGCAGTACAGAAGAGAGTTTTTTTCACCCCAGGCCACAAGCCAAATGAGCAGCTTTATTCAGAGCCCTAACTAGGTAAAAAATTAATTAAAATTCTCATTTCCAGAGGGGTTTCTGCTGGTTACAAATGGCCACCAGCCTGTTCTCATTATCTCTTGAAAGTTGTAAGTTCAACTTGCACGGTCCAGCGCCGTGGAAGGTCTTGAATGGATTTTGAGCTGCGGAGCCTTATTTATGGCTGTAAAAATTTAATAAGTGTGTAATCCTCTTCCCAGCTCAAGCAGTAGGCCTGGGGACTAACATGCACCACAAGGGTACGACAACACGCTCAGTATACAGATCTGGCCCCATGATCAGAGAAAGGGCCGAGCCTGCTGTCTCAAAACAGGGGGAGTAGAATACTGCGTTTCAGTTTGGCAGCCACAAAAGCTGGCAGAGGGCTGAGAAACTTGTGTCGAGTGGGCCAGACTGAGAGAGACGGGTGTCAGGCGGACTGGAAAGAGAGCAAGTACGCCAGTCGAGTGGCTTGTGACCGAAGCACGGAAGCTGGCAGATGCTGGCCCAGAAGGCTACTAACAGGAAGAGGATAGTCCACCACGTGGGCCCACAGGGATTAGGAGTCAGGGAGAGGTAAACAGATTAGTCCAGAAAAAGAGGCAGTGCTTTTAACCTCATCACTCCCCTCACACCCCGAAGAGCATCTTCCACCCACTTGCACACTTGAGACCAAATTGTACCCAAGAACCTGTAGCATCTGTCAGGAATACCACCCAACCTACAGTAGTGCCCACACACAGCCCTGTCCATGGAAGCCTGGACACATAGTCGATGGAAATTAACTCTTTCGCCCTCGGATGTCAGATAAGTCAATACGTCTTTTCCTTCCAAATGAGCAACTTTACATCCAAAAGGACATAATCTACTGCAAAATGCCATTGAAAACAGGATTATTCCTCATTCTGTTCTTGTTTACCCTCCAAGCCACCAGAATCAAAGGTAAGCCAGTGTTTGAACGCTGTTCGCATGCTCATTGCTTGTTTTATCTAAACAGTTAAGCAAAAACAGGACTTTTGGTAACGTACAATGCCTCAGAGCTGCTTTAGCCTAAGCGATTCCTTACACAATAGCATCTTTCCGCCCTCAGTGATTGAATGAGCTTTTAAATATTTTAGGAGCCGATTTGTGAGGACATAAAAGAAACACAAAGATTTTTCTTATGCAAAACAAAGCCTCATGATAAATCATTTGATAACATTTTTGTGGCAAGCACGCCATTAGTGCTTTCTTTTCGGTACAATATGCTCGAAATGCGTGTTTCACTAACATTTCATGCGAGTTCTGAATGCCTCCAGTCTGGCTACAGTGTTCAGAATCTCCATTCATTAGAAGAGGGAAACAAAAGGCATTCTGTTTGTGGCCGTGTGGAACGCTAATCTTTTCTGGCTTGTAGCTTTGCTGTGGGGCCTCACTCATCGCTTCAGAAGTACAGCTCAATTAGCATCGCCGCCCCTCATGTCTGCACATGTGCTCGGCGGGCTCATAGACAGCAGCGGGACACATGATCAAATCAGTCACCCTGATTTATCTTTGAGAAATTGCAACACTGGCTCTACATCTGCTTATTTGCTAATTAACAGATGTGGTCAGATGTTCACTGACCCTGAAGCACATTGTTGAGACCCTTGTATCTCGGAGTGATCAGCTCACTGTCTTCCACTGCAAACATCTCTAAATAGGGCCACATGTGGCACTAGAACAGGGCGTCTTTTGTGTCAGATCAAAATAATTAGAAAAAAGGTCCAATCTGATCTGACACCGAAAAATTTCAGAAAAAATTTTAATTGCAGTTTCCAGTTGAAATGAACACGTGTGGCAGTAAAACACCAACCTTTATTCCTTTTGAGGTAGATTATCCATTATTATTACAAGGCACTGTGGAATACTTGGTTCCATCCAGCAGTATGTTATTCCCCGATAACCGGTAAAAACTGATAACACAGGCTCATTCGGGTAACTGTCACTTAAGTCAGCGCTTTACGCTTGCTAGGAACGATTTTTCCTCGAGGACGTTTTATGTTTGGTGAGCTAATAAAATATTAAAGGCACAATACGTAATTTTCGCAGCTAGAGGTTGCTTATTCAAAACAAAGGCGTAGCTTGATGACCTTCATTTTGCAGAATCATGGGAGTTGTTGGGAATCCGACGGGACTCGAGCAGAAATAATATTCATGGATGAGCTAATGTATTAAAGATCTATTAATGTTACTGTAGTATGAAGCAGGGTGGGGCTGAAGGCCGTTGGAGAGGAACGAGGCCGCTAGAGCGATTGCTAATGAGAGACAAGCGCGACACACAGCTCAAGAGCAGTGGAGCTTTTATTATGCCGCAGACGACCGCTTCCGCTTTTTCCGGTCATGCGTATGTGGGGTAACGCAGCGCTGTTTTATCATATTAGATACATTTGAGTGTGTGTTGAAAGTTATGTTATAATGCTTCTCTGTGTGTTCGCTCTGCGGCTACTATGAGACACTTGTTGCACACTGCAGTAAGCTATCGATATTAGGCATGGTAAAACATGGTACTCGTGGAAAATCTTTTTTTAAAGAAAATACAGGGTTTCTCAAAGTGTGGGGCGCGCCCCACTGGTGGGGAATAGAGACATGACAAGTGGGGCGTGACAATCGGGAGGAAATTTGGTAATTTTTGTGCCCATCTCGATTAACCTTTTGAGTGGTCCCACATATGGGATTTTTATTTCTGTGCCCCTGAGAGTACGGTACCACATATGGGATTTAGAATGTTCCGTGATGTGACATGACTGCCAGATTCAAACTGTGTTTTCGCGCTTTGGCTGGCGCTGAGTCAGAGGCGGACGCGCTCAGCGCTTGTCTTGACATATATCATGCAGTGTTTTCAACCACATAATGTTTATTTTAGGTTTCAAACATTTTAAATACACATAAGTACTAGTAAAACAGTACATCTAGAGCTTGTAAAATACACACTGGTGTCTATGAAAGCAGCAATAACAATCCATTCAAATATAATTTACCGACGTGTTTTATTCATATCAGATACACATAGTGTAAGTAACTATAAAGTTTACTCTATTCTTCTCCCAGCTCACCGGCCACTTACTTACATGTATTTCGGGAGAAACTGATTAATTTACGTGCTGTAAATCCGACTGACAGGACTCTCTGAACTGCGGTGCAAACAAACATGGCGGCGCCCATCTCACGTTATAGATCAAAATCAAGATCATTTATAAAGGTTTGTAAACGGCGAAACACACTCACATACGCGTATTTGAGAATCGGAATATCAGTTAGTTGATGACATGGTAAGCAAGTTTGTCAATATTTTGAATAAGGAAAAAGTTAATAAAAGCGATACATCTGTCATACAGCGCTATTTTGGCTGCGGTGAGTCACATGACAAGCATAACGCGTCGCCATGGAAACAATAAGGGGAAACATTCTAAAATAACGGTCGCCTTAAAAAAACTCACTCTGGGGGGTCAGCTAGAATATTTTAAATGTGATGTTAATAAAATAAATTTTAACAGCTAAATTTAAAGCCTTTTTTATTACCATTTTGTTGGGGCAATTGGGGACAGGTGTGGCTTGGAACCCTTCCTTACCTCCAAAGTGGGGAATGGCAGAAAAAGTTTGAGAAACACTGGTCTAATAAAACACATTTTTGGTATTTCCATGGAAATCGAGGATAACGCTGGTATTGTCACAACCACGTTCTGTTTAGTCTAGTCTTCTTGGACATTCTGTTTGTTATCATCTGTCACATGTCTTCCTTTGTTCTCTTTTCCCGCCATCATCAGTCACCATGGACACTGATCATCATCAGCTGTTCGTCATTTGAGTTAGTTTCACCTGCTGTTCGTCATCTGGGTTAATTCATCTGTGTATTTAGTTCATGCTTTTCTTCTATTCATTGTCTGGTATTGTCTGTGCAACAGAGCACGCTGTTATGCATCCTGCCTTCTTCGTGTTAAATAAACGTAGTATTTACTTTTACCTGATCCTCATCTTAATCTTCTTCCTCATCCTCAGACCGAGTGTAACAGAATACCAGACCTAAAAAAGAACAAGAATGGATCTTGGATCCATCAACGTTGCCCCGATGAGGGGCAACCAACTTTTGAAGGGAGTGACAGTGTTTGTGTTTCAGCGTGGCAGAGACCTAGAATGCTACGTGGAGGAGTTCCTCGACCTGCGACGATGTCTGTCTTATGGAGGGATTCCGGTGTGGCCTGGACGAGGCCCTCCGCTTCATCATGCCCCCCGGCGATCCCGGCTGGACACTGAAGGGATACATCAACTTCGCGCTGTGGACATGGGGAGCCACGGTCACAGTGAGTGAAGCGGAGGGTGACAACACCCTCGTTCAGCCACACCCCACAGACGTCTCGCAGGCCAACCCAGAGCACAGCCCACCAACACCCTGCACCACGGAGAGGACAACGCCTGAGCACTTCCGCCAGCGCGGACACGGAGCCTGTGATGACAGTGCCCACCGCAGCCCCGGAGCCGAAAATCCCAAGTGAGTCTGACCAGGGGTGTGAGCTGGCAACAGGCGTCCCGGAGGGAATTCTGGTGGAACTTGACACTGGGGAGGACTGGCTCATTGACTGGGACACTGAAATACTGCCTCCCACCCTCACCCACCCTGATTTATGTGAACTGTCTCCTGTGATCCCTCTTCCTTCTGTGCTATTTGAAACTGCCAGTCCTCCAGCCCTGTTTCAGCCGTCTTCGTGTTGTCCTTTTCCCTTCCCCTGTGTCTCCCGACAGCGTGGTCAAGCCTCAGGTTCAACACTCGTCAGCCTCACCCAGTCGAGGGGATCCATGGGCTCTGTCTCCGGCCTCGGATCCTCTCGCGTCACCTCGGCCCTGGGACCTGTTGGCTATACCGTGGCTCCTCCCACCCTCGGAACCACCAGAATGCTTCACCGCGTTCCCTCATCCCTCCGGCTCCCCCTTGGTCTGTCGTCACCTCACTTCCGCTTCGGACCTACGATCCTCCCACTGCACTCCAGATCTCCACCCCTAGGGCTGCAGTGGGATCCTCCTTCCCCTCGGACTCGCCAGGGTCTTCAGTCACACCGGTTCTGCCTCGGACCTCGGCAGTTCTGGTGTCCCCTCGGGGGCTCGTCACTATGGCTCCGCCCAGGTCTCCAGTGCCAGCGGCGCCGCTCGGGACCATCGGATCTCCGTCTTTGCCTGAGGATCCCCCAACATCGGTCTCGTCTTCGTCGGTCGTCGGCCACGCCCACTCCATGGCTCCTCCCTTCGTCGACGCCACCGTGGGCTGTCGTCAATTCTGTGCTCTGGGTCCGTTCCATCTGGCCACTCCTCCCGTCAGTGCTTCCAAGGACACTCCCTCCAGTTCCTCCATGGAAACTCTGCCCGCCTGCCAGTTTGTCTGCCAATCAACCTGTCCGTCTGCCTGCATGCCTGTTTCTGCCAGCCCTCTGCCTGCTCCTCCTCTCCAGCCCTTCTCCATCTCCTCGCCCACCTCCAAAACCTCCACCCGCCCTCCCTCATCTGTTCTTGTTCCTTTTATGGCGCGAGGACGCGCCTACTCGGAGGGGGCGTTATGTCACAACCACGTTCTGTTTAGTCTAGTCTTCTTGGACATTCTGTTTGTTATCATCTGTCACATGTCTGTCTTTGTTCTCTTTTCCCACCATCATCAGTCACCATGGACACTGATCATCATCAGCTGTTCGTCATTTGAGTTAGTTTCACCTGCTGTTCGTCATCTGGGCTAATTCATCTGTGTATTTAGTTCATGCTCTTCTTCTGTTTATTGTCTGGTATTGTCTGTGCAACAGAGTACGCTGTTACGCACCCTGCCGCCTTCGTGTTAAACGTAGTATTTACTTTTACCTCATCTTAATCTTCTTCCTCATCCTCGGACAGAGTGTAACAAGTATGATGTCATTGACAGGCGATGCACGGACACAGTCCGTGTCCTGGTTAAAATTGCTTTGGATTCAAACATTTGGGATAATGTCAAGTCAAAAAAATATATAACACTGTTCTAGTGGTTTTTGGATATTTTAATATTGGATATTTCTAGTGGCTTTACAAATATATATATATTTTTTTTTAGTTATTTAATTGTTATCCGGGAATCGTGGACTCGCTCTCTATTGTTTCATACAAACGCAGCTGCTGCAATTTTGCGACATTGTTTTGTACAATGTAATAAATTATAAGATAAACAGGTACAATTTTAAAACAGTTTAATCACAAATCAATATCTCCTAACCCCATAATTATATACACTATATTGGCAAAAGTTTTGGGACGCCTGTCTTTACATGCACATGACCTTTAATGACATCCTATTCTAAATCCGTAGGGTTTAATATGGAGTTAACCCATCCTTTGCAGCTATAACAGCTTCCATTCCACAAGGTTTAGGAGTGTGTTTACGGGAATTTTTGACCATTCTTCTAGAAGCGCATTTGTGAGGTCAGGCCTTGATGTTGGACGAGAAGGCCTGGCTCGCAATCTCCGCTCTAATTCATTCCAAAGGGGTTCTATCGGGTTGAGGTCAGGACAGGAGCATGAAATTGTCCAAAACGACTTGGTTTGCTGAAGCATTAAGAGTTCCTTTCACTGGAACTAAAGAAGCCAAGCCCATCCCCTGAAAAACAACCCCACACCATAATCCTCCCTCCACCAAACTTTACACTTGGCACAATGCAGTCAGGTAAGTACCGTTCTCCTGGCAACTGCCAAACCCAGACTTGTCCATCGGATTGCCAGACAGAGAAGCGTGATTCGTCACTCCAGAGAACACGTCTCCACTGCTCTAGAGTCCAATGGCGGCGTGCTTTACACCACTGCATCCGACGCTTTGCATTGCACTTGGTGATGTAAGGCTTGGATGCAGCTGCTCGGCCATGGAAACCCATTCCATGAACATCTCTACGCACTGTTCTTGAACTAATCTGAAGGCCACATGAAGTTTGGAGGCCTGTAGCTATTGACTCTGCAGAAAGTTGGCGACTTCTGCACACTGTGCGCCTCAGCATGCGCTGACCCCGCTCTGTGATTTTACGTGGCCTACCACTTCATGGCTGTGATGCTGTTGTTCCCAATTGCTTCCAATTTGTTGTAATATCACTAACAGTTGACCGCAGTCTGCATGCCTAGGTGCTTGATTTTATACACCTTTGGCCATGGAAGTGATTGGAACACCTGAATTCAATTATTTGTAGGGGTGTCCCAATACATTTGGCAATATAGTGGTGAAATACCATGTAATAAGTATGACTGTAGCATATCCTTTAAATGTCTGTCTAGTTTGAACTTGCTAGCAACTGCTCTTTCCGCGGAAGCTTTGTGTTTAAGGAGTTTATAAAATATTTCGACTCAAGATCAATATTTCATGTCTAATTATTTACACGGCAAGTAGCCGTGTAATGAGCGGAATAATGTACATTATCCCTTACATAAAGACTTATTTTTGCACAGTTCCTTGCACAAAACTATGTTATTATGACCTCAAAACACTTTTACCAGCTTCATACGTATGGTTTTCTGACATAGTAAATTTGCTCGGTAGCTCACCTAGTACAGCTTTGCACTTGCGATACTAGGATATGAGTCCCGTGAAACATTAGTCATGATAAACAAGCTCTTAAGACTAATAGATCCAAAATTAAAATGGCATGGTTGCTTCAGCAAATGTATTTTTATCTCACGTTTGCTTTTGTTAACACTATCAGTTAGGTTTACAATAAAGTTTAGTGTAGATAATACATTATTTTCAAACACAATAGCGTGCTCAACTTTTACTTCATTTCCAAACTGCAGTGATACATACAACAACCAATATCATAAAATGTTACCAGAAAAATTAATCTGTTTCAGATCAAACTGAAAGCACAATTCCCACACTGAAAACACATTCCACTCACTGAACATTTCATTTTAAAAGTGTTGCAAAACAGAAAGAAGCAACATAATAATTTTGCAGAAATGTCACCACAGGCACGTTTTTCCAAAGAGCCTGAGCAGAGATTGCTACAGTTACTGAATACAATTTTCTTTTGTTGGTATCCAAATTTGTTTAGCCCAGGCTATTTTATGCTAGTTACGTGCTGGTTTAGTGGTTATGCAATTCACCAGCAGATAAGCCTGGTCAGCAAATGACATTAACATCCAAAACGCAGTATACAGGTAGCGTATACTTAGCTATGCTATGCTATGCAATGCAGAGAAATCTGCTCATGTACACAATCATGTACTAGGAAATCCTGTCTTAGTGTGGTACAAGAAGACTGATCGCACGCTTTAAAAGATTCTGTAAAGCAAGAATACTCATTTGGCTTTAAAAGTTATAAGCAGAATGTTAAAAACAGAGGTATGTATTTAGCTTCCACTATACTTATATCACTAACGCTATTATTACTTGTCTACTAACTAAACTTATGCTAATCTGCGAGTGGCAAACAGAGGTCCAGTGAAGTCTGAGGGACCCCCTTGCTGAGCCGGGCTTAATGTTTTAAGAAGCTCTCTGAAGTTTATCAGCTGGTCACACAATACTCCATTTTGAAAACATTTAGCCAATTTCAATGGAGGTCCTGTATCCTATACTTTTTGCATAACTTCATGATATGACATTGCTTTGATATGAAATAGAGATGGTTATGAACTAATACGATCTCTCAGTTTCTCAAGAGGTGCTGAAGTGGCTCAGATCATACTTCGAAGGGACAAACAATTTGTCTGTTTTTGAATGGATCGGTGAATCTAGCATCTAAAAGGAAATTATAAAGATTATGCCATAGCCGCTGACGAGACAAGCTATTAAACTAGCCAAAACTGTATTTTAATACGAGCTATTAACTGTATAATTGTTCGATGCTTCATTACTGAAAGTAAGTAATTAATTGCATCATTGTCATTTTGCAGTGCATATGTTCACTGTGACAATGATATGAACTGAAGTTAATGTAAGGAGCTTTGCTGTCGTTCTAACATCCTAAACTTCACTGTTCTGTAAATACCAGTAAAACTCCAGGTGCAAGGTGGCCAGTGACCGCAGGTGCTGGTTAACTCTAACAGCTATCTCTGGCCACAACTGATTAGGTAACAGGTCAGAAGGTGGGTCACCTTGAGTATAAATACTCTTTGGTGTCAGCATGGGTCTTCAACCTGAGGGTCTTTGACAAGTAAGAACTTTCAATGAATCATCACTGTAAAAATTTGATCATTTAAAGGGGCAGTTCACCCAAAAATGAAAATTCTATTATCATTTACTGACCTTAATGTTGTTCCAAAAATGCTTGACTTCTGTGGAAAACAAAAGGAGATATTTTGAACAATGTCTTTTGTCCATACAATGAAAGTCAAAAAGGTCCAACACTGTTTTAGACCCCACTGATTTTCATTATCAACAAAAACAGTTGAACTATCCTGTTGCTGTAGTAAACTCTTAAATAGAAATGACTAATTATTGAATTATATTAAAAGAATGGAAAACAGTGCTGATATATATATACATACACATATACCAATAATTTTTTTAATTTAAATAATTTTGAAGACTTTCTTTCAGCTTTGAATTTATGTGAAAATTCTGTGATTCCAATCAAACGCAATTAGATTAATACAAATAGAGAGTAGACCTTTGCAACTCTTATCTAGTGAATGCGCTTAACATCTGCCTGGATGGCGTTATAACCGACTGCTTGACTTAGGCTTAATCTAATTAAATGTTCATTCAGCATAGACTTAAAGGGTTTCAAATGGTCTCTGTACGAGTGTAATTACATGAAGTGTAATTATATGATCCATCGGCTTACTATCCTCAGGTAAAGTCAATCCTGCTCTTCTGAAACAATGAACACATGCTGTTGTTGTGACATTTGCAGAACTCACTGCTGACGACTTGATTCTCAGGATCAGAAATGTGAAGAACAGGCACTTCCTGGAGACTCCATTGCCAATCAAACAGTTGACAGATGGCGGAGATTCACTTTCTCTAGACGGGCATCGAGCGAAGAGATCGGCGCTGTTTAGTACGGGGGTGAAAGTCTGTCCTCAGGAGAGCATGGCGGAGGTCATCACCAGCCATAAAGCCTACTACAAACTAAGAGGTAGGACAACATCTACCCTAAACACCACAGGGGACGGAGCCTTGAGCATCAGTGCCAAATTTGGCTACAACACCTCAGATCCTCATAAATCATAATTAACTTCCCAATCATTTGCAGCCTTCTGGGAGATGAAGGATCAAGCCAAGCCAGAAAAAAGTGGCGCTGAGCCAAGAAGTAGTGTACCTACTTTTTTTAGACTTGCCTCTTCTTTTAACATTTTAGTGTAGATTTTTCTGTGTTAATACAGTAAAATGAGGCAAGGGAAGGAAATTAAATATAAAAAAATAACTTGAAATTATTGTTTTCAATATCTAATTCTTAACTTTATACACTACAGTTCAAAAGATTGGGGTCAGAAAGATTTTTTTGAATGAAGCATTAAATGGATCAAAAGTGACATTTGTAATGTCACAAAAGATTTCTATTTCAAATAAATGCTGTTCTTTTGAACTTTCTATTAATCAAAAATCTAACATAGTTTCTATGAAAATATTAAGTGGCATAACTATTTTCAACATTGATGATAATAAAATCTGCACCAAATCCGCATATTAGAATGATTTCTGAAGGATCATGTGATGCTGAAGACTGAAGTAATGATGCTGAAAATGTGGCTGTCATCAAATAATAATATTTCACAATGTGACTTTTACTATATAATGTTGTGAGCAAAGGATAAGTATGTTCAAATGAGCTTGAGCATAAAATATAAGCAAGAGAGGCTAATGTTCAAAAACATCTAACCAAATCTGACCAAGCTCAAACTTTTGAATGGTAGCGAATATGAAACTGTAGTTACATTATAACTGTTAGCTTATCTATAAACAAACTGAAAAACACTTAAAAATCCAGTAATCATTTACTAACAATCATGTCATTTCAAACCTGTATGAATTCTGTGAAACACAACACGAGAATTTATGAATAATGTGCTAGTTGTTTTTGCCATGCAATTACAAAAAAAGTCGCTGCCTTAAATTTTAAGTACAATCAACTTGGATGTTTAAGTCATTTCAACTTAAATTACATTAAAAAAGGAGTTGAATCTTCTATAACAAAATTGCTTAACTTATTTTGATGAGTTGAAGAAATGTAAAAACATATGTTGTCATAACTTATTGATCATATAATTGTTTACAGTGCAAAGGCTTTCTTAAGGATGCAAATGCGGCATAAAAGTATCATACAATTAGTCAATGAAGTCAAATGGGTTTGGAACGAAATGACAGTCCTAATGTTGTCAGGTTGATTTAGTCATATTAAATAATATTTTTGGCTTGAATAAAACCAATTAATTAAGATAAAACCACATGAAACACTATTTTTGGTTACCTGACAAAACATTTTGAGCAGATAGCATGATATTAAATTACTGGTACAAACAAACTAAAGGCGAGGCATGTTTAGCTATCAGATGCAGTTAAGAGATACTCTTAATTAAATGTCCATAATAACTGTGCTGGCAAAATGAGATAATGGCAGAAAATGACTGCATACTAAATACTATTAAGTATGTTACACCTCTGTCAGCGATGCATATAATTAATTTTATGTGTCCTAGCATATTTTTATCAGGTCTTTTCTGTTAGTCCTCTCAGTCGTCTCAACACAATTCTCTAATGGCCTTCTCTAAATAATTCCCATGATATTTAACAGTTTGTCAAGAAGCTGTGTGGGAGGCCTTCCGGATCTTTCTTGACAGAGTTCCTGACACCATGGAGTACCAGCAGTGGGTGTATGCCTGTCAGAGAGACTCGCTTTGCATGGAGGATCTGGCCGGAAATTTTAGTAGCACACAGGAGCATCTTGACATGGTAGCCAGTGTGAGTAGCTTCTTGTGTCTGATGGCCAATTCAGTCCAACCGTCTTGCCAATACAGCCCAAATGTGCCAATATCATTAAACTGAAAAATGGTTCTTACTTTTTGTAAATTCTCAAAGTGGTTTATACAATTTACAGAAAGTGGATGCTCAAGATGAACAGGAGAGGTAAGAATCCCGAAGATGATCTTGAATTCAAGGGCTTCTTGGTTTCAGTATTCATGGTATGGTGATTTACTTGTCTTCTTTTTGGGCTCAAACCCTTCAGAATATCTAGAATGAGGTCACCTGACTAGTGGGAGAAATATAGAAATATCAGCCTGTCCTTAAAAAAACTAAGTTTGTTCATATTTGGTGGCCTAGCTAAACACTGCTCTCTGACCTGATCCACTTTAATAAGAGGGATCTGTGCCCAGACATATTACACTTGGGTGTTAGAGCCGCAAAAACATACCCGGGCTTATATGCAGTCAACCCTTTTATCGGGGACAATGAATTTTATTGCATTTATCATTCTCAGATTGATTCATCCCTTCTCAACATGTTTTCAATTATTTTTAGGGCTCTCACACCTGCACCAGATGAGAAGTGTAAGTCCTCACCATCCGAATGAGAAAGAAATACTGGTTGATCTTATAAAAACGTGACTGATTGATGGCTTTTTATGCTTCAGGTTCAAAGAGTCCTGCTGAGCTTTTCATCATGGAATCCGACAGCGTATGGCTACTAACTCGTGCTTTTTAGAATATGCACTTAACATACTAATGAAGTTAGAAACAAACAAATCGACTATTCTCTGATCTGATAGGAAACTGGGGCACCAGATGTTGTCCCTCAGAGGCTGGAGGAGCACATTGTGGAGTTCAGTGTGACTATAGTAGACCCCGTCTACAGCTCACTACTGAGGGATCCAGACAGCCCTCAATTTGAAAACCTCACTCGCAGTCTTCACGAGCAGGTTAGCATATGATGTTTTATTTGGATTTTCTGATGTTTAGAGCTACAAACAGGACCTACTGTACTATTATGAGAACACAATCTAAAAATCTCAAACAAATCTCAGCTATGTC
Organism: Coreius guichenoti; assembly: GCA_039654105.1. NCBI lineage: Eukaryota > Metazoa > Chordata > Actinopteri > Cypriniformes > Gobionidae > Coreius > Coreius guichenoti. The sequence goes on along the minus strand of CM077177.1, from coordinate 26,231,299 downwards.
ATAGTAATTACACAGGAAACAGGAGCACAAAGATTTAAAATAATTTTAAAAAGATCTATACATCTCACTAGAGCCTGAATGATGTTGGTGAACTCAAAAGCAGGTGAAATATGGAAACAGGAACATTGGCAATAAGCAGAAACACAGCTATGAAACCTAATAAATACATTTTAAAGGGGTGAATTAAGAAATCAACTTTCCCTTGAGCTTTTGATATGTAAAAGGTCATCGTAATATAAGAATATCCTGTAAGTTTCAGAGCTGAAAACTTCCTTGTTAGTCAAAGAAAAGCTTTTATTGACAGCTGGCTCAGCAAATGATCGATCTGCGAATTTGCTTCCCTGTGACGTCAGAGAGCAGCGAAGCGCTGCCTCAACCGAAGAAAAAGAACAGCTTATTCTGTAGCCCCGCCCACCGACTTGCGCATGACATGTAACATAAATAACACAGGCCTACGTGGTGCTAAACAGGATCGAACTTCCAAGCAATAAACATGCCGTTGAAGATTACAAAATAGCGTGAAGTGCCTGTTTGTGGAAGAACACAGTCGCTGCATAAGCTTCCTTCAGATTCCAATATTAGGAATGAGAGATCCTTGCTGCCCTGTTCAATAAGACCATTGCTGAGAACAGGGCACCGCAGGCCTGGACGACCAGCACCACGTTACCAATTTGGAAAGGCAAGGGTGACGTCTCTGAATGTAAAAACTACCGCCCAATCCGACTCCTGGGCCACGCTATGAAGATCTTTGAACGCGTCCTGGACAGCCGCTTACGCGGCATTATTAACATCAGCCCCAACCAATGCTGCTTCATCAAGGGAAGCGTAACCACGGACGCTATCCACGCTGCCCGTTTGCTGATGGAAAAGCACTGGGAAAAGAACAAGCCCGTCCACATGGCCTTCCTGGACCTAGAGAAGGCTTTCGATCGTGTACCCCATGAACTCATCTGGGCCTCCCTCCGATCCCACTCGAGGCCTATATCAACTGGGTCCAAATACTCTACCAAAACTGTACGAGTGTTGTCCACTGCCCTGCCGGGATTTCAGCACCGTTTGCCATCAACGTCGGAGTACACCAAGGATCGGCCCTTTCGCCACTGCTCTTCATCACCTGCATGGACGTGACGACTGCAGATCTGCAGGCACCACACCCCTGGACACTACTTTACGCGGACGATATACTCCTCGCTGACAGTGAGCGGCAAAACCTCCAAGACCACACACAATGGTGGAAAGACCGCCTGGACCAGAATGGCCTACAGCTTAATATCGACAAGACGGAGTACATGGAAAGTCCCCAGACCAGGGATACCATCAGTATCGACGGCATAGATCTGAAGAAGGCTACCCAATTCAGATACCTCGGCTCCACCCTCTCGGCCGATGGCGATAGCCTTCCAGAAGTCAGGTCCAGAGTCAACGCTGCCTGGTTGAAATGGCGCCAAGTCACCAGCGTCCTCTACGATAAACGCATGCCCAAACACCTTAAGGCAAAATAACACATAAAAGACAGTCGTCCGTCCAGTCGCCCTATATGGAGCAGAGTGTTGGCCTGCGATCAACAGGCATGAACAGGCCCTTCATGTAATGGAGATGTGGATGCTCAGGTGGACGCTAGGGCTAACCCGATGGGACCGAGTAATGAATGAGGATGTCAGAAAGACCAGGGGAGTAGCACCGAGAGAAGAAATTGTAGAATAAAGTCTTTTTCTTTTTTTTTCTCGCACAAAAAGTATTCTCGTCGCTTCATAACATTAAGGTTGAACCACTGTAGTCACATGGACTATTTTAACGACGTCTTTACTACCTTTCTGGGCCTTGAAAGTAGTAATAACATTGCTGTCTATAGGGGGGTCAGAAAGCTCTCGGAATTCATTAAAAATATCTTAATTTGTGTTCCGAATATGAACGAAGGTCTTACGGGTTTGAAACAACATGAGGGTGAGTAATTAATGACAGAATTTTCATTTTTGGGTGAACTAACCCTTTAAAATGTATATTTTAATTTTGCCAGGACATAATAAGGTTTCTTTAAAAGATAGGCCTATACATTTATGTTTATGCTTATTTTAACTTAATATATAGTTTAATCTATATGAAGTACTGAGTTATGGTCAAGGAACAGCTAGTTTCATGGGTAGTGAGTGATAACTGCAATTACATAATTTTGAGGAAAATAAACAGAAATTAAATAGTGCATTTGTGTTAAGAACATTCTAGAAACCATCTCAAAGTGTAAATTTTTTTTTGCCATTTTAAAAACAAATACATAATAAATCACAGTGGTCTATATCTCAAACAACATAGACAAGGCAAAGACAAACTACTGTAATAGGTTTGAAAGTAGTTTACCATAAAAGATCAATAAACAGGAAAGCCAAACAAGACTTGGGTAACTTCAGAAGTCGGCATGAGATTCGTTAAAATAAGACTAGAGCCATGGCACATGATTTTACAGCATGGCAGCATGTCTGACAATCCATAATCTGAGGTGATGTAACCTACCGTACATACATAGATTACTGAATTATGTAGTTATTGAAATAAAAAAGAGATATTGCAAATATGCCTAAAATTATTTTCATTTACACTTCTGCAGATGCTGCATGTGTTCGACAAACTTCCTGGGTTTAAAGAGATTCGAGTGCTGGGATTTCGGTAGGTTGATGTTGGAACTGTGGGATTCACTGATATATTGCAGTCCATTGAACTTGAAAATTGTATTTTTGGATGGGTAATTCTCTCACAGGGGCAACTTGGGGTAAGTATTTGAAGAAATACTTGAAAAATTGTGTTCAGAACAACTGAGTTTCAATTACTGTACCATTATGTTGTATTGTACTGTAGACTGTGTAGTATCTTATGAAAACTGTCATCATAATTAACCCTCATGTTCTGTTGAGATTGACTTTAGATTTCCAGAAACCACAAACGCTGTGCATTTGAAAATGGTTATAATAATTTCAAAATTAACCTATTATCTAACTTCTCATTTTTTAATACAATATAAATCCAATTAGATGGCACGTCTCTACAATGTGTACAATCAGTTCTCATAAGATTTGAAAAAGCCCCTCAACCTTAGTGTATATGTCAGTGATAAATATGATTTTTGAGCTATTAAAAGGGCCTTGGGGTCCTTTAAAAAGAACATGAGTGCTAAGATGAATAACAAACCTCTTACAATTCCCTTCATAACATCGGTCAGAGCTGAAGGTGTTGCAGCGAGCTATGCTGTAGTGTTTGAGACTGATGGGACACAAGCCATAGGTGACACAGACTCCACTGATGAATATGGCATAGAGGGAGTCCTAAAGGGCATGGTGGTCAAGGCGCTAAGTGAGGACGCATCACTTCCTGTCGACGTGCTTTCCCTAACTTTCGAACCAGGTACACAAAATCAATACAATCAATATAGGGGCCTTAGACAGACTGCAAATATTTAACCTTACTTGAATCGCCCTGTACAGATTCTTCAACAGCAGACAAGCAGGAAAACACAAGATCCAGTACTGAAATCAGTAAAGAATCAAGATTTTTACCTGGGGAAATGAGTACACAGTCCACAAAAGCCAACTCTGAGGAAACTATAGTGCCTTCTGGGAGTGTGGGCAACTTTTTTGGAGATCTAGGCCCTGATAGGATTCAAACTGTTTCGGGTGAGGGGACAGAAAGGAGTGTTATACATAAAGTACCTGATATATCGTCCCATGTTCCCACACTACCAGTAGCCACAGAGGTAATCAGCAGCTCCCAACTTGAGGGTTCTAAGACGCCAAGTCTAATCACTGAAGACACTTTAGCAACCAAAGGTACATTTTTCTAATTTGTAGTGAGTAGGGCACAAGAGCGCCTGCTTCTGAACTAAGACCCTTAAGTTAGGCAGCCTAAGAATAAGAGAATTAATTGTAATTTTACATTAGACGCACTTTCAAAGACACTCTCTAAAACCAGTTCTTTGTTTTTAAGGTTTGCCAAGGACCACTACAGTGGATTACCTATCAAAGTTGTCTGAAGTCCAAGAGGATGTAGGAAATGAAATTGTTGCCACACCTGCACCACTGGACTTGGAATCTTTTGAAGTAGCAAAAGCATCTACTTCAGCTCAACCTGAAATGGATTTTGATATGACACCAGAGGCCACTCCTGCAGAGGCAACATCAATCTTGACATCCCTAACCCCTACTGAGCAAGCTCAAGATGCTGTATTTCAAGAAGATTACACAATTGGCCCCTCCAAACCTATAGAGACCTCTACCGAAGGTCTTCCTTCATACCCTGCCGGTTCAGTTGATAGCCTAGAGTTGCCCACTTCAATTGACCTTAGTGACCACATAGATTCTCCATCTGTCAGTGCCATCGTAGACGCACTCCATCGAAAGGTGCCTCCTGTTGGACCTACCACTCCAGATCCAATTCTCCCTACAGCAATTCCCTCTGAGCTAACGCCCACAGAAGACCTAATTTCACACCTGACCCCGGACAATTTCCTGGAGGAACAGGGACAGACTTTTTGGACAGTTTCACCTCCCCCACGTGAAGGTAGTGCAGATAATGGCAGAGACACAAAAGAAGATTTAGAACAGTCTGATGAGGAGGACAAGACTCTGGACTTTGGGAGTGGATTCCCCTCAGAGATCGACGAGAATCCACAATCCTCGGGTCATCCTCTAGGTTACGTTACCACTCCTTCGATGATGGCTTCTAACCAGGCCAAAGAGTTAGTGGTGTTTTTTAGTTTACGCGTGACTAATATGATGTTTTCTGAGGATCTTTTCAACAAGAGTTCCCCCGAGTACAAATCACTGGAGAACACGTTTCTTGAACTGGTAGGTAAACACACTTTTGTCTTTGACTTTTTCTTGCTGCATGCCTTTTTATCCTCACTTTGTTGTTAGCTTTATTTTTTTTGTACCACAGTGCATGCTGGGAAAACTGAATAGATAAAGTGTGTCATTTGTCTGCAGGGATTTGACAGATGGCATCTGAGAACAGTGTTGTTCAAAATGTAATATACATTTTTCTATAAAGCCTTTGTATAAGAGTTTTGGGTGACTGACAGAAAAAGTGAATTACATTTATGTACATTTTGTGCAAGGATACTTATTTTGTCATTTCAAATGTTTTTCCTCTGAACTTTGTTTACCTTACTTTTCAATTTAGACAGAAAAGCACAGAATGAAATTCTGTATGGCAATTTCAAAACATAATTATGCAATCTCACACAAGCAAGAGTGGTGTAGTACTGAATATCAGCATAGAATTAAACCATGGGCATAGGCCTGCAGGTAATCACAATCGTGCCGATATACCGATAGATGATTGTGAGTGTGATATTGCTTTCATTCAACGTTCACTAACTTCAGACAAAATAGTTTCCAGTTGTTCCAAAACAAACCAAAGCATCAAGCTTTGCATGTCACCAAGCAACATAGACTTGAACAGCATATGAGTGGAGCAATTTTTCCTCCCTGTTCAAAATTATGTGTAATCACTCCGCTCCAGCTCCACTCCCTTTTTTCCATTTTCTATACTGGAGAGAAAACCTGCCCAGAACAATCCTACAGCAAGAGAAAACACAAATGCTTCAACTTTTCAAAAAACCCACTACCCGCCCAATGAAAAACACTCCACTTCCACTCTGCACCACTCATATATACTCACATACAATGTGGACAAGAGTGTTACAAACATGGAACTTTCAGAACAGCTCTTGGCCAATCTTACTGCAGTGTTGTTGTTTTTATTCAGATTATGTCTTATAATATCCTGTTTTTTCAACTAGAGACAATTCTCTGAACCAAGTGACTCGCCCAACCTTGAGGCCTCTAGTCAAGTGACTGAGAGAGTACAGAAGACATTAGCCTCAATACCGGTACATCTATATCCAAGCTTGAAAAAGCATAATCAATCACTTTTTGGCACTAAATTCTGCACCTTCGTCTAATAACTTCCCACATCTGATCTTACTGATCAAAATAACTGTCTTTAATAACTGCTGATTAATGAGCTCTCTAACCAGCATTAACCAAAGCTAAATGCTTACTCTGTCTGCCCAACCTGCAACATATTTTTGGTACTTGTTGTTTAATTCTTGATATTGTGAGTGTTGCCTTATTGTTGTGTGCATATTTTCATTTCTAAGGATCTCAGTGCACACTGAGATTTGTATGTGCATAGAATATGTGCATATAAGCATTATAGCAGTATATGCTCATATCAAATGCTAAAACTGTATATCTGTGAATAAAGTTGTTTTTTCTTATTTGTGTAAAACACAGAGGAAATAATTTCACAATCCTGTTGAATTAAACAACCAAAAACAGAGCATGCCAAAAAAAAATCCCTCAGGGACTTGCTGTCTAGTTTTGTTTCTCTGAACTGCTTTTAGTTGGTTAGGCAGCCTAATGATTTAGAATTGTTCTTCGGTGAGACGTGTCCTTGAATGTAATCAGTCTTCAAATGTTATTTATTAGAGTGTTACATCAATGACTAAGCACTTTTTGTTGATTTTGAAATTAACAGCTCAATGAATTATTTGTAATAAAAGCAATACACAGAGATACAATAGCTGCTTTTTTGGCCTGTTTGTGAATGGTTCTGGGTGAATGCAATCTCTTTTAAGATACTATTTAAAATATTTTTTTAATATTCAATCTAGAATGGTCCAGACTGGTTTTCATGTGTGTTAAGGACTACAATAATGCCTATTCCTAAATGTTGTAGTGTGCGGTTTTATTATCTTTATACAACACAACTCTAAAGGGGTCTACTGTACAATTTACAACATCTATATGTTCTGTTCCATTTTTTTTTTTAAATTTGTGTGAATCCTAAGATACAGAACTCCATTATCAATAATAAGCGGTTTCCCAAACTAGTATTGTGTTGTAGTTTGTCATGACTAACGCCAGTACTTTGAGATCTTTTGGATTATCACATGAGCTACTAAAAATCTGCTCAGGAGCTACTCTGGTAAGTATCTAGGTAAAATGGCCGTAAAATTAGTTTATTGATTCATAAATGGGCTTTCAAAGGATAATTTGATAATCGCTAGATATTTATGTTCTTGCAAATTCTTCAAAAAAAAAGAACATTGATTTTTCACCATACACATCAATATTGCCCGTTTATAATTCAACGGTTTTGTAGCTTTTGAAGAGACAGCTGTAATATTTTAGTCCTATACTAGGTTTGCATTGATTTCAGCTTCTCAACCTTGTAGGATGCTCATTTACTCCTGTCTCTACTGGTTTGTGTAGCAACCATCTCGACTGGACATGAAGAACAAAAATCATTTTCATTTAAATTTTAATATTTAAAAAAAACATTCATATCAAGTATTAAATATATTTAACAAATTATAATAAAAAATATGGAACAGAACAGCACTGAAAGAGATCCCTATACAACCAGTAGATACAAGTGTAGGCACCATGCTAGAGAGAGTGTCAGAATCAGTATTCAAGAATAGCGATACACTACAATGCTGCTGCTGCTGCTGCCTGTGATAATTTATTCATTTATTAACCTATTTGGAAATGAGCGCTACTGTATACTATATTAGTTGATTCCTTCTGTCCTGTGATGGCAATCAAAGGTCACGACACTGGCATCAGCCAGACAGTAACATTGATTGAGGCTGAGCTCTGAGTCAAAGCCTGCCCTGTGGGGAAGAATAACACCTGCTCTGCCCTGGCACTTAGCCAAGAGGTGAGAGGTTGATCATGACTGGCAGATCAGGTCTACCTTCTAATACAGATTACCTCCTGTTATACAGGCATGCACTTAGTTAATACAACATCATCCCTGGCCTTTAGTCCTTTTGTGCTCCTACTTGTATTTGTATTTATTTTAAAATAGCATTAAATATTATTAAGTTAAACAAAAAAGGCCAACATTTTTAATATTTAAATTTAAATTATTAATTATATTTTGAAGTGGAGACATTTTTATTTTAATTCAAAATTGTGAGGTTAGAAATTTAAAAAGGCTTTTTGACCTTTAGAATTGTTAATTCTTCATTATCTATTAATTATTAAGTGATTACAGATTTTTTTTTTGCATTTTAATTTATCACATTAAACAAAAATACCAAGGTTAAAATGGTGAATTACTGAATAATGTTTGAGGGATTTTCAAAACGCTAATAATCTCTGTGACTCTTGTGCGAATATATCATATACTCAAGTCTTCCATCTTTTGTGTGACTGGTGCAATCAAACTCTTGAAATCTTGAGCCGAGACGAATGACTGAGCTGCTACGCCCTATTTCTCCTGAACAACCGTCTTTATCTCTAACTGGCCCTCCTCGTGCGGAGTGAAATGAGCATTGAGAAGATTTTGCATATTGTAATAGGATGAGAAACAGACACAAGCCAAAATCGTTCAGTTTCAAAGAATTGAGGAGAATTGCTTTAGAATTGACAATCCCAAAAGTTTTGCATCTGAGCTGCATTACGTTCATGCACAATTAACCAGTCTGCACTAGTCAGCACTGATAAAAGAGAAGTCGCAACTCACTCAATTTCACTTTTATCTCCACTTTCCCGCAGCTCCTGCCATATCTACAGTCCAACCTGACTGGATTTAAGGAGCTGGAGATTCTGAACTTTAAGAATGGCAGTGTGGTGGTAAACAGCAAGATGAAATTAAACAAACCGGTACCATACAATGTTACAGAGACGGTGCAGTGTGTGCTTGAGGACTTCTGCAATGCGGCGTCTAAGAGACTGGAGATGGAAATTGACTCCCAGTCAGTGGATGTGGAAGCAGGTAAGGACGGTGTTGAAAAGAAAAAACAGGTAGTTCCTCTAAAGCAGAGGTGTACAATCCTGCTCCTGTCGGGCCACTGTCATGCAGAGTTCAGCTCCAACCCCAGTTAAACACACCTGAACCAGCTAATCAAGGCCTTACTATGCATACTAGAAACTTCCAGGCAGGTGTGTTGAGGCAAGTTAGAGCTAAACTCTACAGGACAGTGGCCCTCCAGGACCAAGTTTGGACACCCTTGCTCTAAAGGGATAGTTCGCCCAAAAATTGAAATTGTCATGTACTCACCCTCATGTCGTTCCAAACCTCTATGACTTTCTTTCTACTTTTTTTGGTCACTTTAGATTAGGGTCCAATTCTCACTATTAACTAACTATTAACTACGACTTTTGCCTCAAACTCATTACTGCTTATTAATAGTTAGTAAGGTAGTTGTTAAGTTTAGGTATTGGTAGGATTAGGCAAAGTACACTGAACAAAATTATAAACGCAACACTTTTGTTTTTGCCCCCATTTTTCATGAGCTGAACTCAAAGATCACAGGTGTGCCTCAGGCTGGCCACAATAAAAGACCACTCTAAAATGTGCAGTTTTACTGTATTGGGGGGGTACAAAAACCAGTCAGTATCTGGTGTGACCACCATTTGCCTCACGCAGTAGAACGCATCTCCTTCACATAGAGTTGATCAGGTTGTTGATTGTGGCCTGTGGAATGTTGGTCCACTCCTCTTCAATGGCTGTGTGAAGTTGCTGGATATTGGCAGGAACTGGAACACGCTGTCGTATACGCCGATCCAGAGCATCCCAAACATGCTCAATGGGTGACATGGGGCCGTGCATTATCATGCTGCAACATGAGGTGATGGTCGTGGATAAATTGCACAACAATGGGCCTCAGGATCTCGTCACGGTATCTCTGTGCATTCAAAATGCCATCAATAAAATGCACCTGTGTTCGTTGTCCATAACATACGCCTGCCCATACCATAATCCCACCGCCACCATGGGCCACTCGATCCACAACGCTGACATCAGCAAACCGCTCACCCACACGACGCCATACACGTTGTCTGCCATCTGCCCTGTACAGTGAAAACCGGGATTCATCCGTAAAGAGAACACCTCTCCAAAGTGCCAGACGCCATCGAATGTGAGCATTTGCCCACTCAAGTCGGTTACGATGACAAACTGCAGTCAGGTCGAGACCCCGATGAGGACGACGAGCATGCAGATGAGCTTCCCTGAGACAGTTTGTGCAGACATTCTTTGGTTATGCAAACCATTGTTGCAGCAGCTGTCCGGATGGCTGGTCTCAGACGATCTTGGAGGTGAAGATGCTGGATGTGGAGGTCCTGGGCTGGTGTGGTTACACGTGGTCTGCGGTTGTGAGGCCGGTTGGATGTACTGCCAAATTCTCTGAAATGCCTTTGGAGACAGCTTATGGTAGAGAAATGAACATTCAATTCACGGGCAACAGCTCTGGTGGACATTCCTGCAGTCAGCATGCCAATTGCACGCTCCCTCAAAACTTGCGACATCTGTGGCATTGTGCTGTGTGATAAAACTGCACATTTTAGAGTGGCCTTTTATTGTGGCCAGCCTAAGGCACACCTGTGCAATAATCATGCTGTCTAAACAGTATCTTGATATGCCACACCTGGGAGGTGGATGGATTAGCTCGGCAAAGTAGAAGTGCTCACTAACACAGATTTAGACATATTTGTGAACAATATTTGAGAGAAATAGGCCTTTTGTGTACATAGAAAAAGTCTTAGATCTTTGAGTTCAGCTCATGAAAAATGGAGGCAAAAACGAAAGTGTTATAATTTTGTTCAGTGTAGAATATGTTTATGCAAAATAAGGCATTAAAATGTGCTTTATAAGAACTAATAAACAGCCAATATGCTAGTAATTAACAGTTCAAAGGGGGTGCTAAGAAAAAAAATGAAGGGCATCAATAACTAAACCCTGCATTTATTGCATTGCGCTTATTTAATTTTCCATTTTAACTTAAATTATACATTTACAAGGTCACATTGTAAAGTGTGCACAGTTATTAAGCATGGTAGCAATTTCGCTGCCCTTGAGCAAGGCACCTAACCCCCAATCGCCGCAGCAAATGGCTTCCCATTGCTCCGGGTGTGTGTGTCCATGGTTTGTAGTGTGTGTGTTCTTCACTAATCGCTGCTCCTAATGTGTGTGCACTAACTTGGATGGGTTAAATGCAGAGGACAAATTCCGAGTATGGGTTGCCACACTTGGCCTTCATGTCACTTTGACTTTAAAGAGTGAATCTTCCAAAAAATAAGGGTGCTGTGCTGGTGCTAAGCACATTTCTGGTGGGGGTATAGCCCCAGCAAGCCCCAACCTAGTGTCATCACTGCAGGTTTAGAAGGACATGAGGGTGAGTAAATGATGACAGATTTTCATTTTTGGGTAAACTATCCCTTTAAGAAAGTTTTGTTTGCACTGACTGCGATTTGCTGTGAAAAAATGGCCAGAAGTCATTACATTTAAATGAGACTTGCCAATTTCACCAGACCACATGTCAATTATTAGAAACAATTGATTTCTTGTCATCTTATTTTTATTCAACAACACATTGTAATGAGATTTTCGAATATTATTGGGATCTACAAATTCCAGCAATGATATTAAGGCATCCAAAATTAGGAAGACCTTCCAGCAATAAAAATGTTGTCAGTGTGAATGGGGCAGACAGTAAACAAAAGCACTGACATTAATGTAAAGGGATAACCACACCTCTATTAAGTCTTTAAGCGTCTTTGTCTGTCTGGCTACAAGTATTTAAATCCAATTAGTTCTCATTGTCCAATCCAGCTGATCCATGTAAGTTTATGGCGTGTAACGAGTTCTCCCGCTGCATGGTGAACACGTTAACCACAGAGCCTGAGTGTCTGTGCGATCCAGGCTACAGCACAGTGGACAGTCAGCCCTGTACAAGCATCTGTGACCTACAGCCTGAATACTGCCTGAATGGCGGCCAGTGTGAAATTATACCAGGACATGGAGCGACCTGCAGGTACGTTACCATGACTTCTGATAGAGAAAGCTTAGAAAACTTGCACACTAGAGTTTACGTATAGCAAATTTCAATGGAGATTACAAGGATGTAGGGAAAAACCAAAACCACTTGAGCATAAAAAAGTTCTTCACCTGCACTGCCAGAAAAAAAAGTGTAAAACTTATAGGGGTAAAACAGCTTGTCACTGAGGAAGTATCTTTAAATGTACAAATTTGTACCTTATTTACCCTTAAAGAGTGCTTATTATTACCTTAGAGCTTATTAGTAATATGTATCCTTAAGGTACTACTATGAAAAATGTGGTAAATATGTGGTAAATAAAGTTGTTTTTCTGTGAGTGTCGTGACTATTCTGAGCTGAGATGTAAAAGAACATTCCATGCTTTTTTCTATGACATACTGAAATATTTGAGAAACAAGTGCGCAGACATCTTTAGAATTTCCATTTTTGCTGTAGCTCTGTATATTTCTATGGCATCGCTGCCAAAGAGTAATTAACTGCTGGATTTACTTATTGTTATTGTTATACAGTAAACGAAAGTTATCATGAGCATTTTAACGTTTGAAGCGGATGTCATAACTAATGTAAGTAGACCGGGAAGATTTTAAAACGAGTGATTAATTCATAAATTCGTAAGATCTTACCTTCATGCTGTGGAAATACAAGAAAGAACAACAAGTGCAGCGCCAAAAAGGGGCAGGGCTACATAAGGTCTATATATTGGTTTGACTAGTGTTTTGCACATTTTTTATTCTCTGAAATGTTTAAGTTCCTGGTCCCCTTGTCCTCTTCACTTCTATGACATTTAGTTATTCATTTGTTTATTTATTTTTTTTATAATTTGTATTTCCAAGTTAATAATTAGTGCAAAGTCTAACAAACGAGTGTAAAAAGCTAAACAAAACTATTAATTATTAATATATTTTTTTCTAAAAATTTATTTATTTGTCATTGGTGTTACCACTGTTGAAATTATGCATTAAAGTGCCCCTATTATGCTATTTTAAAGGTTGCTAATTTCCTAGTCTCCAACAGGTTTACATGCATCCAAGGTCAAAAAACACTTTATTATTTTTCCATAATATACATTGCACATCACCTTAAGATTCAGAAAACGGTTCGTTCAAAGATTCAGTGTCTCTAAACCCCTCATTTCTGCGAGCCTACTCTGCTCTGATTGGTCAGACGACCCATTCAGCTGTGATTGGTCTACTGCTTACAACGTTTGTCAGAAATGAAGCACCATTACTATATCTGAATTTCAGCTCCAGAGACTTCCTTTGCACTTGTAAACACAGCGAAGTCTGTGTACAGAGACCTCAGCTACAATCACAGTGTTTGAGGGCGGGTCAAAATAGACGTTGTTCGCGGGCAGCCAATGAAGATCATAGGCTGCCATTATGCATATTTGTTACATTATTATGTAGGTATGTAACAGGAAGTGAGACAGGAATTGCTGATGACTTGTTTTGGAAGTTCAGAATTGATTCTTTCTTTTAGAAGACAATAACTCTATTTGTTTTGCACTTTGATCTTCAAAACTTTGCAGAGCTTTTACATTTATTACACACTGCATGAAAGGTAATATTCAAAAACGCATAATAGGGGTACTTTAAAAAAAAAAAAGAGAGACACTGGAAATCAACTGCCAAACCTTGACCCCTTGTTATGTGACTGAGGAAATAAGCAAATAGTAAAAAAAGCCTTTCTAGAGAGACGAGTCATATATGGATAGGAATCTGTAAGATTCCACACTTCTCTAACATGTTTTCTCTCATGCACTTCTAGATGTCCTGTAGGTAAATACTGGCACTACCACGGAGAACACTGCAACGAACTGGTGTCTGTGCCCATTGACCCTCTCCTTTTCGTAGCCTGCCTGGTGGGAAGCCTCTCAGTGGTTTGTGCTGTGATAGGCATCTTGATTTTCATTAACAAGAAATGTATACGGACCAGAAAGAGCATGAGACTTGTGTAAGAAGGGTTTTCTTTTTCCATTTAGACATTTGATTGTTATTTTCAGATTTGGATTTGCAGTACTGACCCACTTTAAACATGTTGGTGTTAAGACCTGATTTCTTTGCATTATAGGCGTTCACAATCTGCATTCCCCTTTGGTAATACTATGAGAGTAAATCCAGTTTTTGAGAATGATGATGGGGTCTTAACACATGTGTCGAGCATCCTCTGTCCCATGAGCTCTGACTCAGCCTCCTTACAACACTCAGGCCAAGGCACATTTCGATCACTTGAAAGTATACAACTTAGTATTGAGGTAAAGTTTACAACCAAGATGGTATTCTTAATAATCAGTTTAAATTGATGCCATGACCGCCACTAACATCCATAATCAACCCATCATTAACTCATATATATGTCCTTCGTTTGAGATTTTGTGGAGAGAATGGACTAACTTTTCCTGTTATGAATAACTTTGCAGACAATAACAGTCACATGTAGGCTTTGTTCAGAGTCAAAAAATCTGACTCTGATCTGACAGATTTTTTAGGCATATCTGACTCAAATCGATTTAGTTTTTTGGTGTCAGAAAAGCAAAAAAAAAAAAAAAATCTGATCCATACAAATCTGATCCAAACACATCCATATGTGAATTGAATAAACAGATTTATTCTAAAACTGATTGGTTTCAGATCATAGTTCTAGAAGGTCGATTGTATAATGCCTAGAAAATGCTAGCTTTTAACATTTCTATTCCTCTCAACAGCTGAAATATCATCATAACCTAAGGTTTGGGGATGATAAGAATTTTTAATGTTTTTGAAAGAAGTTTCTTATGCTCACCAAGGCTGCATTTATTTGATCAGAAATAGGGTAAAAACAGTAATAATGTAAAATATTAATACAATTTAAAATAACCTTTTTCTATTTTAATATATTTAAAAAACTGTATTCCTGTGATGACAAAGCTGAATTTTCAGCAACAATGCTCCAGTCTTCAGTGTCACATGATCCTTCAGAAATCATCTAATATGCTGATTTGCAGCTCATGCAACATTTTTTTATTATTATCAATTATCAATGTTGGAATCAGTTGTGCTGCTAAATATTTTTGTGGAAAACGTGATACATTTCTTATCAGGAATATTTGATGAAAGTTCAAAAGATCAACATTTATTTGAATTAGAAATCTTTTGTAACATTATAAATGTCTTTACTGTCACATTTGATCAATTTAATGCATCCTTGCATCTTACTGACCCCAAACTTTTGAACATTAGTGTATACAACAATCAGGCATAACATTATGACAGGTGAAGTGAATAGCACTGATTATCTCTTCATCATGGCACCTGTTAGTGGGTGGGATATATTAGGCAGCAAGTGAACATTTTGTCCTCAAAGTTGATGTGTTAGAAGCAGGAAAAATGGGCAAGCGTAAGGATTTGAGCGAGTTTGACAAGGGCCAAACTGTGATGGCTAGACGACTGGGTCAGAGCATCTCCAAAACTGCAGCTCTTGTGGGGTGTTCCCGGTCTGCAGTGGTCAGCATCTATCAAAAGTGGTCCAAGGAAGGAAAAGTGGTGAACCGGCGACAAGGTCATGGATGGGCGGCCACGGCTCATTGATGCACATGGGGAGCACAGGCTGGCCCGTGTGGTCCAATCAAACAGACGAGTTACTGTAGCTCAAATTGTTCAAGAAGTTAATGCTGGTTCTGATAGAAAGGTGTCAGAATACCAACAGTGCGCCAACAGTGGGCACATGAGCATCAGAACTGGACCACGGAGCAATGAAAGAAGGTGGCCTGGTCTGACAAATCACGTTTTCTTTTACATCACATGGATGGCCGGGTGCGTGTGTGTCGCTTACCTGGGGAACGGCAAAATTCAAAATTCTGCTGGGAAACCTTGGGTCCTGCCATCCATGTGGATGTTACTTTGACACGTACCACCTACCTAAGCATTGTTGCAGACCATGTACACTCTTTCATGGAAACGGTATTCCCTGGTGGCTGTGGCCTCTTTCAGCAGGATAATGTGCCCTGCCACAAAGCAAAAATGGTTCAGGAATGGTTTGAGGAGCACAACAACGAGTTTGAGGTGTTGACTTGGCCTCCAAATTGCCCAGATCTCAATCCAATCAAGCATCTGTGGGATGTGCTGAACAAACAAGTCCGATCCATGGAGGCCCCACCTCGCAACTTACAGGACTTAAAGGATCTGCTGCTAACATCTTGGTGCCAGATACCACAGCACACCTTCAGGGGTCTAATGGAGTCCATACCTCGACGGGTCAGGGCTGTTTTGGCAGCAAAAGGGGGACCAACGCAATATTAGGATGCCTGATCAGTGTATATTTAATTTTTATTAAAAATTGAGTAAGCAACCTAATTTGTGGGGGAAAAAAATTTGTTTTAATTAAAACTATATCAATATAAACCAGATAAAGTGTGGGGAAAAAGGCTCCGGAGGGATTATAGTGATACTGTAATAATATATAGTAATATACTGTAGATTATATATAACTATTATCTCTTTTGCCCCAGCAGTCTGTCGGACCACTTTGCACATCCTTCACAGCAAATTCATTCAGGGATTCTTATTAGTTACATAATGGCAATATGTGCAATATTTGTTGCAGAATATGCACAATATTAAAAGTAAATAAATAAATATTAGATCAAATTACCTGAAATCAGGCTTTAGACACTGCACTCAATCACCTTATAGAACAGGAAAACCATGCACTGCAAAAAGACAGTGACAATAGGCTATATTTATGTAAAGGGAAGGATTGTACAAAAGCCATTAACTTCAGCAAAAAAATATGTTGCTTTTGTTAAATTAGCTGTTTTTGAGGGTTTCTTTCTTGGTCTAGAAGAAACTAAAGACTAAAGAGAGCACATCAGCAAAATCCATGCATCAGTATCCTCACCAGTTAACACACTACGTATTCATAATAAAATAGATTCAAAACAGCAAAGTATTTCTTTCTATAAACAAGTTACAGACAATGTATTCAAACAAAAAAAAAATCCACTATTATTCTGAGCCTGTCAAAGACGCAATGATTTTCCTAAGAGGATCCTATAAATTATGGACAGCATGCATGGGTTTTGCATCTCATTTAGACTAGTGCATCTGTAGTTGTCTAAACTAATGATATTATGAATAATAATCTTTTTTTTTTTTCCAGCAACAGATGTTTTGCTCTCCAAAATATTGACAGTCTGGATATAGTGCCAAAAATGTACCTTGCTTCTTTGCTTAACAAGACTTTGTCTCCACGGTTCAAGATTGATGGTGGCCTGTCATTCCTTTCCCAGATCCCCAGACAACTCTACACCAGAAGATCAGAAAAGTTAACATCAGAAATGGTTGACTTTCATCAGTGTATACCACCTAATGAGGTAAGCTGGTGTGAAAACAACCAATTTGACAGTAAATAATCACGACAGCTTAATTTATCATGTCAAGATGATAAATCTTTCCCATCAAAATGTCAACTATCATATAGAATAGGAAATAATTGTAAAAAACTAGATGTTTCTGGAATATTGCGTCCTTCCCATCGCCGGCGTTCAGTTACAGTTACATTTTTCAGTAACACTTTATTTTGATGGTCCCTTTTGAACATTCTGTTGACTATAAGTAACTTTGCAAATACATGTCAACTAACTCATTAGAGTATTAGTAGACTGTCTGCTTAATATCTGCTAACTCTTTTTTGTGATAGTCCCCGAACAGACATTCTACTGACCATAGGTAACTTTGCAAGTACGTCAACTTATTCTAACCCTACCAGTCTACTAATACTCTACTCACACTCTGAGAGTTAGTAGACATGTATGTGCAATGTTACTTAGAGTCAACAGAATGTGTTAAAGGGACCATCAAAATAAAGTGAAACCCATTTTTCTCTTACAATCTCGGAATTTGGTCTAGTTGTCTTAAATATTTGGCATTGTTTATAGGCATGAAGGATGAGAGTTGATGTAAGATTTTTATTCATTCAAGTGTGACTCAATATAATACATTGATTATTCCTGAAAGTAATCCTCTCGTTTATAGTCCTCAAGTGGAATTGTTAAATTAGCAATGCAAACTATGAAGGATTTGTAAACAACAGAATATTAAACAAGGCATGAGCTTGACAACTAAAATATTAAGGCAATTGCTGTGTTTTTTTGTTTTTTTTTAGTTTTTTTTTTAGTTTGTTTGTTTGTTTTTTAATTAATGAGCGGACTCTAGGACTAGGTCACCTGAGTAATGTATTTCCGTTGGAATAATTACTTTCATTGTGGATTCTGACAGTGGTATGTTTGATAAGCTCACAAATCTTTACTACATTAAGTACAAAAATAACAAATAGCCTACTCGTTTAAATTATGAACTGATATAGATTGTATTTCATACTGATATTTACCTTTAGCGAGTAAAACCATATTCATAATCGACACCATTTCTGACGCTCACATTTCGCTCGTTGTCCGCTGAACTCGCAATGCACTGTGGGAGCAGATATGTTCGAGCGAAAAAAACGAAAGAAATCATGGTTGTTGTTGTTTTAATCGTACCTTGTACCACAAAATAATGGCAAGAAAACACGCATTTCTACTGAAATGTGTTCCTGGGCTGCACACTAAAACAAACAGCAACAAATGCAATGTTGATTTAGCAAGAAATGACTCTTAAAGGGGTAGTTCACCCTAAAATGTCATTTACTCACCCTGGTGTTCTAATGTAGTATGCCATTATTTCTTCTATGGACCACAAAAGGAGAATTTTTAAAAATGTCCCTAATGGCAGTGACCAGCATTAAGCCTTTAAAAAAAGACGCTATCTGATCCTTCAGACTGTAAATTAAACCAAACGAATCCAAAAAGCCAGACTTCTTGTCTGGAGCATGTTTGTGACGCCCAGTGTTGTCTAGGTAGGCAGTTTGCTAGGCTTGTGGAGTTATTTAGAATTTACATAAACATTTAATTGAATGAATGAATGAAACTTTTAAATATAGATGGATAAAATGGACATAGGCCTAGTACACACAAAATGAAGTTTGTTATCATTTGCTCACCCTCAAGTTGTTCCAGACCTGTATGATTTTTTTCTTCTTCTGTTGAGCACAAAATAAGATATTTTAGTTGATGGTAGCCATTGACTTCCATAGTTAAAAAAAAATGCTATGGAAGTCAGTAGTCTGGTTACCGACATTCTTTAAAATAACTTCTTTTTTGTGTTCAACAGAAGAAAGAAACTCATACAGGTTTGGCACAACATGAGGGTGAGTAAATGATGATTTTCATTTTTGTGGGTGGTGTGGAAGGCGTGTTGCACAGGAAGGTGTGTTGCATTGCGAATTTACATAACACAACTACAGATGATTTTGTGCATGTTGTGTTTTTCCTAGTTTCTTGACCATGTTGTTTTTCCTCATGTTGTATTACAGACGTGGCGGATGTCCAGCAGGTCCTCTCGCTGTGTTTTGAGGAGTCCTGATAGTGAAGGCTTTGAAGTGACTGTTTTATGATGCCCAGACACTTTTTTTTAAGCTACGCATGGCACCGAAGCTCTTCAGCGCTATTCAAGCAACTCAACTTTGCTGGTTTCTTGTAAACATTTGGTGAGTTTATGATACAACCGCTCTACTCAAGAATCAGCCATATTCTTGGACAACTGAAGGATTACCTCAAGGAATGAGGACTTATGATTAGATCACTCTTGAAGTTATTTTTAATTGTACCTGCAAAAAATTTTAATTGTATATGAGACATGAAATGTGTTGGATGCTTTGAACCCTTGTCAAAGGTTTGTTTTCTCCCTCACAATGAGGTATTTATTTACAAACCGATACTTTGGGTTGTATCTTAAATAGAAAATAGATTTTAGTCATCTCTTCTAGTCTAACCTCAGTGTCCCATACAAAGAAATTGAATGTAAAGTGTTTCTGTAACTCTTGATGGTATCACCTGGGGGGTGAAAAAAAGACAAAAATACAGGTATGTGGGGATGATATATTTGTTTTTACAATAAACAGAAAAAGTATTGTAGTATAGTATATTTCAGATGTAAAATAAATAATTACAGTCATTTCTATTTAAATTCTAATGTGCACTGATGAATCATTCATGTTGACTTCAAATGATAACGGTCAGGGTCCCTCAGTAAAGCCGTCTACTCTTTATAACCATTATAAATGCAAAGATAAACATAACATTTTATATGGAATGTGTTTTATTTTGGTCTAGTTAAAGTGATTATAGCAACAGTGCCCAGTCAAAAATAAGAAAATCAGAGTATATTTAACCCAGACACATCAAAGATAAACTGACAGACAAGAAACAAATAATTAACAATTATAGATCGATAGTTTGAGATGACACTATTTCAGTTGGAAAGGGCTCAATGATGAAAACATTAGCATATGAATAAATAAAGTCCGGATAACGACAGCGAATTGATCAAATGCAGCAATTTGGTCTGTGCCAAGTTTTCAAAATGATTAGAATGTTATTGCAGTTCCCATTACAGTTATTATGACCAAATGAGATAAAAAGGGGGCCAGAGAAGCGCATAACGAGACACTCCATAGTGCAAGCTCATTTAAACTAAACATTTCCTTGAGTTGGTACGTACATAAATGTAAAAATGAGAGAAATCTACCACACACGCCGACAGAATTCACAGCAAATCATTAACAAAAGTGCCATCATCACTTCACCGAACAGAAATGAATATGCTCTTTAGCAGATCAACATGATTTAAGTACAAAATTGCTGACCAAAACCATGCACGACAGCAGTGACTATCCTTTTTATGAACTGACGCCGCTTTTAAATACATCTATAAAATTCATTATCAAATATATGTAAAGGCAATTTCAGATGGTGCATGTCTTTGAATCAACACTGCCGTTATTACCACATTTACAAAGGAGAGACAAAATATTACAACCTAATGTATTCCAGTGCATGTTCCTCATTAGCCTTTACCACCATCATCTGATTAGATCAAGGATACATTGACTGGTTATTCAATGTATTAAAATATTAAATGTTGCTCCACAATAATGACCATTTAAGTTCTATAATAGGATTTTATTTTAAAAGGTGAAGTGTGTAATTTCTGCGGCACTAGATAACAGAACTGTGGAAAATGCCTAAACACCTACTATTTGTCGAACAAACAGATAGTCTCACCCCTAAACCCACAACATTGGTTGAGCCGATGTTGCTCGAGCTGAACATGGAGCAATGTTATAACGCCATTTTTAGGGGAATATCGGATCATCGTTATCTTTTTTAACACGCAACGAATGACACACATCTCCGTTACTGATGAACTGTCTATCGCTACACACTGAAATGTGTCCTTTTATAAAGATTACACCTAGTGTATTTTAGATTTATGAGCAGGTCTACATGAGTGTGACATTTTAATAACATCCCTATCAAATGAGATATGAATTAGGTCAGAAAATCTTAAGGCATCTCTGAGCAACAGGTTCAAGAAAGGCTCAGATTTGTATGAAAACTGGTTTCTAAGTTCACAGCAAAATGAAGAACAAACTACAAACAAAAAGTAAATTAGACAGTAATTGCTTTCACTAGAGTTGTACAGCCCTTTGTTTTAGCTACACCCCATTAACATCTACATCTACACGTGCATAGATAATGTGAACCAGGAGGAGAAACAGCCGATGTTCACTTGAGAAGGTTCTGGAGCATGGCGGTCGCGTAGGTGGGTCGGGCCTGCTTGCTTTCGATGGCGTTCTTAAGGTATTGGATTCCGCCGCAGCGCTCCCATATCTCCTCAAACTGGCGGGGGAGGATCTCCGCTCCACGTTTTCGCGTGAGCCCAGTCTCCTCCAGACTCAGCTCACACATCTCCATGTCGTCCTTACCTGGATACAGCAAAAGATAAAAGGCATCACGCTATGCTTAGATGCACACCACACATCTGCAGATAAAAAGTCCCATTTTCCAGTAACGGTTTCAGCTATTTTGTCTTTCAATTCCTGCTTCTATTCTGAAGAATTCACTGTTCACAGTAGGGGGAAATTATTGTTTTATCTTATCAAAACATTAGGTAGTACTGAAGAAGGCCTTTGGTACCTGCTACTAAGAGGATTGGCTGCTTGTCTGGATGAAGCTCCATCTGCCTGGCGATCCAGGGCCCATCAAAGTGAGCGTACCACCAGCCTTTTTTCTTGTTCTGGGGGTCTTTGTACTGATCTGCAGGCCTTATGAAGGGAATGCGGAAGTAACGTTGCTGTCGGTTCATTGCGATCTCTTGCTGCCGGGCTGGGACGGGTGGAGCAGGGTTCTGCTGGGCTGAAGAGATGTAACAGAAAATATTACAATATTTACAGTATTAAAGGATTAGTTCACCCAAAAATAAAAATTCTGTCATTAATTACTCATCCTCGCGTCATTCCAAACACGTGACGTAAGACCATTCATCTTCGGAACACAAATTGAGATATTTATTTTAATGAAAATAAATAGACAGCAACGTTATTACCACTTTCAAGGCCCAGAAAGGGAGTAATGACATCGTTAAAATAGTCCATGTGACTACAGTGGTTCAACCTTAAATGTTATGCAGCGACAAGAATACTTTTTGTGCACAAAAAAAACAACAACTTTTGAACAATTTCTTCTCCTCCATGTCAGTCTCCTACACTGTTGACGTTGTAAACAGTGCAGCAGGTTCTATGTCAGAACGCCAGCTTAGTATTGGCCACTGATTGGCCTGCTCCTGCGTCAGCATCACATGCATGCTTCGTTGTGCCCAATTAGTGAGCCGGCGTTCTGACGTAGAACCCGGAAGCGCTGCACTGTGATTGAACAGCGCAGGAGACTTACATGGAAGAGAAGAAATTGTTGAAAAGTCCTTATTTTTGTTTTGCGCACAAAAAGTATTCTCGTTGCTTCATAACATTAAGGCTGAACCACTGTTGTCACATGGACTATTTTAACGATGTCTGTACTACCTTTCTGGGCCTTGAAAGTGGTAATAATGTTACAGTCTATGTGGGGTCAGAAAGCTCTCAGATTTCATCAAAAATATCTTAATTTCTGTTCCGAAGATGAACGAAGGTCTTACGGGTTTGGAACGACATGAGGGTGAGGAATTAATGACAGAATTTTCATTTTTGGGTGAACTAACCCTTTAAAAATATTTTAACTCTTTCTAAACAAATTCTGATAGCGGTGCTTGTCCATTCCAAACTTGCTGCCATGATTCTAGAGTGTTGGGGTTGGTTGCACTTGCAATACAGTGGCTAAGGTGTTCTGATTAATTTTTAGCATGTTGTTCTGAAAGGTCCAACTAGAGACTGTTTTTAGTCCTGCTCCCGCAAGATTCTGTCCCACTCCCACCCGCTCCAGCAAAAAAAAAATATTTTGTCCTACCCACAACTTCCCACTCCTGTTGCAAAAGCCTAGTAGAGATCTACATGGACCTTCAGTCTCACTCTGGTCCCATTAGTCTATTTTTTCCAATTCCCTCACACACAATAATTCAGTCATCATTTGTCACAAAAGGAAGGTGCTTTCCTTTCTGCCGTGTACAATAAAAAAAACACTGATAATATCCAAGCCTGAACCTGTAAACCATTTATTTTTGTTGCTAAATAGACTAATAACATGAATAACATTTAAGTAACTTTCATTTTATTTTTAGATATTAATATTTTGCGGGACTCCCTTTGAGTCATTTCTTTCTCCCACTTACCGTGCACACATCAATATCTTCCCTTCCACACCCAGAAATTCAGAACTTGTCTCACGCCACATTCTGTTGCAACTCAAAATCTCACTCCCAAGGCACTATTTCTACTTGTCCACTGCAATGGTTTTTTGGTTCTTGTACCAGAGCTTGGTCGGGGTGATCTAAGAGCCTGTCACGAACTGGACTGACTTGAGAACTGAATGGTAACATAAGTTACATGGCTTTGGTTGATCCTGAAAGAACCTGAAATTCTGCCATCTCTCCTCATAGATTCTTTTCCATTGCAAGCTCTCCATAGGAGACCATGTTGCATATGATATTCCCAGTCTCTATATTAAACTATATAAGTCCTTCCTTGATGGGACTTTTTTCACATCCTTCCTCAATGTGACGCACACTTTGTGGTATCATTCATGTACTTAGCACACATGGTACGGTATGAGTTACACACCAAAGAAGGGTTTGTTCAAATCAAATCTTCACATCAAACAATCCATTTATACTTTATGCTCAAAATACATATCAAAGTACGTCATAAACGGAAGTAGGCATTTTAAATCCATCACCCCTAAGGATCAAACAGATTCAGAGGTTGGCATAATGTCAAGAAAGTTCTCAGGGAGGTTCTCTGCACTTTAATATTGACTTTGCAAAGCGAGAAGCCTGATTTCATCTCTTGGAGTGAGGCAGCATAAGCCCCATGCACCTGATACAAACACTCCACTGTTTGAAGGTAAGACACATCTGAGGATTTCACAAAAAGAGAGCTGGAGAGAGTTTGAAGTGAACCTGCAAGTCACGCAACTCTAAATCCTCTGTTTGTTCTGCACGAGCAAACACTTCCAGCACTAAAGTCTTCCAGCAACCAAACACAGTGACATGCCTTTCAAGCAGGGAAATAAGCGAGAAGTTTGATTTCCTTGAAACGGCAGTGGGTGCCTTTATATGTGCTTCTAGCAGTCTGCATTATGTGCATCACAATCAAATCAAATCAAATCAAATCACCTTTATTTAAATAGCGCTTTTTACAATGCCAATTGTTTCAAAGCAGCTTCACAGTGGTAACAGGAAAATAATGCAACAGAATTTGATTCGGCTGTACAGCCGCTCTGGTGAAAACGGTGATGTCATCCAGCTCATTTCAATTATCATATAGTGTCAATGCGGGCAGATCAGTAATATAGTTGAAATTTAAGTGTCCCCAACTGAGCAGGCGACGGTGGCAAGGAACCAAAACTCCTTCAGGGCCAGAATGGAGAAAAAAACCTTGGGAGAAACCAGGCTCAGTCGGGGTGCCAGTTCTCCTCTGGCCGACGAACAAATAGTGTATGATTATGATTCTGGCAACATTACAGGTCAGAAGTCTTATTAGATCAATAGATATTCGTAGGATTATTCGAAAGATTGATTGATAGCGATAGATTGATTGATTCGAAAGATAGTGTCAATCCTAACGCTAATCACAAAATGTGCTGCAAGGAACTTGAAAAGAACAACAAACAAAAGTGCACCATCAACCTTGAGAAACAGCTGCAATGCACACACACACACACACTCACATAAGAAAGAAGTTCAGAGGAGTATCATTCCAGAATAAATATTATGTTGAATCACATTTTGCCATTACAAATGAAATCATCAGCTACACACAACTGCACAGAGCAATTTGTATTCTGTTGTTCCACCACCGTGCAGACCGTTCTCTTGGGGAAACGGATCATATCTTACCATAGTCAGTGACTGATTTGGGAGCCCTCATCTCTGTGTCTGTATTTTGTTTCTTGTTCTTTGATTTCCAGGCATGGTACACCTTCAGACGACGATGAAATTCTTCTCGACACGCCGCCAGCAACTCTATATCTACAAGGGCGAGAGATAATATAGTCAGTGCTGCAGATTACACAATGGCCTTCGTAGGGGGCAGAGTAGGGGGATGGGTGTGTGCACATTCAATATATATATATATATATATATATATATATATATATATATATATGAATTATATATAATTCGCACCCTGGTCACGCATAACATCACATGACCCTACATTTTATGTGGTCAGGCTCATGCTGAACATGAACTTGGAAAAACTGCTCCAAAGTTTGTCTACATTCCATTAAAAATATTTTGTCATACATTGTACAGTACATTCAAATAATAAATATTATTTTATATTTTGGTATGTCAAACCCCCAAAATGTCAGGTGGCACAGCCGTCCAAAACAAATGAAGAGATTAAGAAAACTATTTAAAATGGTGTTTTAAAAATAAGAAATTCAAAATAAATTACCATGGCATATTTTTATGTTTGAAACTTTTCCTATAAACAAATTTTATAAATATCAGTAGTTTTAAAGCTGTTGAGATAATTGAAAAACTGCAAATATGCATCTTTTATTATAAAGTAGAAAGGTAATAACAGTAAGCAAGATAATGCAGCATTCAGAGGACCCCAATTCAACTTTATGTCTGAGTAAAAATGTTTGTATATCTCTTTCAAATACTGCTAAAAATAGCTACTTTCATGTATGGGTAAGTTGGTACACTTTCCATGTCAGGTGGTACAACCAATATAAAACTAGGAAAATTCTATTTTATCAAACCTTTTTTTATTGTATTTAAAAATTATATGTATGAACTAAAAAAGCTAATACAGTCATCCAAGTAAAAGCCTCAGTGTAAAATTAGTTGCAAAGTCAGGTGGTGCAACCAGGAAGTCAGGTGGTGCAACTGCAATGAACGTCCGTCCCTATTTGAATTAGAACTTCATTTAAGAAAAATAAATAATAAATTATGGGGTAAGGGAAGGGTCAACAGTGCAATTATAGATGTCATTACAGAAATTAATTACAGATGTAACATGCAGGTATTTTTAAATATAAGTACAATGTAAAAACATGTATGTACACAAGTGCATTGTATCAAATAATTAATTTAAATGTTAGTACATAGTAGTTAAAACACTAAATATAAAGTGGGACTGAAAACTCAGCACGACACAGGGAGCACATGAAAAAAGATCCGGCTGCAAGAGAAGCGTATCTTGCAAAAAGAAAAGAGAAGTGAAATATTTGGTTGTACCACCTGACATTTTTTGGGTGGCAAAGTTACAACATTTTTTTTTTTTTTGTTCTATGAAACGGAGCATTCTGCCAAGCATCTAATTTTGTGTTCCATAGAAGAAAGAAAACCACATGGGTTTAGAATGACACGAGGGTGAATGAATTATGACATAATTTTCATTTTAGAGTAAACTATTTCTTTGACAGACCAGAAAGTAAAAAAGGGTGTGAAGTCTGTTTGTTTTATGGGTAATCTACCATAAAAAAATAAATAAATAAAGAGATCTCCAAATAAAAAGATAGCATATATAGTTAATTAATCCTTAAATAAATAAATTATGGTTTGAGAGCAAGCTGCAAAATCAGTCAGTCTGAAAAAGCTGTACTGTTGCCATCTCTAATCATCATGCTAGTTCCTTATCTTCAAAATATCACATGCTAGTTCCCCCCCATCTTCTAAAATAATGCATCTTAGTCCCCCATCTCCAAAATGACATACTTTTTGACATAAACAGCTTCAAGCAAGCAGGAAGTTCTGAGATCAGATCGAGGAGGCTGATTACTCTTACCACAGGAGGTGTTGATGGAGTCTCGCAGATCAGCGTACTTCCACTTGCTCAGGTCGTACTTCTTCACTCCAGCTGCCACCTTGTTGGCCTGCACCTGCGCACCCCTAAGATTGCCCAGAGGAAGAACAATTTTGAGTTTTTCTTAGCTTCATATTTTCTCCATAGGCAAAGGTTCTAATCTATCTCCTAAGCTCCTGTTACCAGCTGCTAAACGTTCCCTAGGCTACAGTACAATCAGATGATTAATTGGCTTTCTGCTTACGTGGAGATACATTCTCTCTGAAACTTGTAATGACATGGAAATAGCACGGATCATGCCAAATTAACAC
The DNA here is from genome assembly GCA_039654105.1 of Coreius guichenoti. Classification (NCBI taxonomy): domain Eukaryota; kingdom Metazoa; phylum Chordata; class Actinopteri; order Cypriniformes; family Gobionidae; genus Coreius; species Coreius guichenoti. The sequence goes on along the minus strand of CM077177.1, from coordinate 26,203,822 downwards.
CTCACTGAGCAAATTAGATGCAGCCTTGGCAACACTGTGCTGCAACAGTGAGGGTGGTTAATGGCGGTTCACAATGGTTAATGGTGAGCGTGGGAAAGGCCGCACGTGAGCTTTGCGAGGGTTTTGGCAGTCCTGACTCCCACGGTGCAGGGAGCTCTATGCCTATCAGAGCAAGGATTGCCTTTTTCTTTTACTAAAGGTGCACAAGGTCTGTGAGGATCTGTGGGACAATGGCCAAAACATCACCACCCCAGAGCTGTGATTCTAATCACTAAATCCAACAATTTCAAAGCTTGTGTACTATGTGATCACGACTGTTAGCATGTGGATTTTTGATATGGTTTCAGGTGGTACTGGGTGGCCAAAGAAAAAGTAAACAGCAACTTTTAGTAAAATGTGTTATGTGGTTGCTAAGGTGTTCTGAATGGTTGTTATCATATTGGGTAGTTGATAAGTGTCCTTAGAAATTGTTGGCTTGTTGCTAGAGTATTCTGGGTAGCTGCTCAGGTATTGCTAGGTGGTCATTGTGTGTTTATTAGCATGTTGTTAGGGTGCTAAAGGCTGGATTACACTACATGACTTTTAAAATCTTGGCAATAGACACTGGGCATCATACACTCGCCGACTTTGTAAATAGTTACAGGGGAAAAACTGAGCATCATACACTAACACCGTGTCTACACCGGACGCGACCATTGACGTGTCGCGCCGCAACAGCTAGAAGCCGTCTACACTGGACGCGACAAAGCGACCATTGCAAAGCATTTGTCCTTCATGTCAGTACGTCATAAATACAATGAGGCATCAGTTTATTGTCGGGGATTTGTCGTGTCGCATCCGCATCCAGTGTAGATAACATCGCTAATTATAATGGGTTAAATTGTCTTTTGTCGCATCGTGCTGCTCGCGTCCGGTGTAGACACGGTGTCAACGACTGAGGATCACACACTACCAAAAGTCATTACGAACAGAAACATGTGCCTTGTTGCTAGGAGATGCACGACAAATGAAAACAATATGTGTTCTAAAATCAGCTCAAAATATCAAACATGTTTGATAGTCTGTGACCATCATACACTACATGATTTTCTGTGAAAACTCAACTCTGAACCTCGAATTTGCAGACTGGCTCTGACTTTTGGCAACTAGCGTCAACTTGTCCAGACTAAAAATCTGGGCAAAAGTCGTGTATTGTGTGTAGTAACCAGGGAATTGTTATGTGGTTGCTAAGATGTTTGAAAAAATTTCAACATGTTTATAGGGTGTTGTGAGTGGTCCTACACCCCTAAGCCCAAGTATAATGGTATGAGGAATAATAACGATGTTATAATAAGCACCACTAATGATGAACTCTGATAACCATATGAGAGATTGTTGTTTGATTAGGTGACTTCAATAACAAGCTCATCATTCCTAACCCACTGTGACCTCCTGAGCCAAAGCAATACCACAGAAGACAATTATTCCAGTACCTGAGGCCAAGATTTAAAGTCATAAAGGGATGATGTCACTCTACAGCCTTAAAGCAAACTTTCCCATATAAAAGCAGTGACAGGAGTCCCAGAAGAGACTGAGGGTTGTCAGTGTGAGCAGTGAGTGTGAGTCTGGGAGGAGCTCTTGCATGGCTGAACATGGTGACACTGGATGTAGGGACACTCTGTCGACTTTGGCAGCTGTGAAGAGCAAAGCTGCTTAACGGAGACCCTGCGACAGAAGTCACTGAACCAGCAACCCTGCTGATTAACCCACTCATACAGGTGTAAGTGGAGTGCTAACACAAACACACAGGAACAGAAAAGAAATGTTTACTCTAGCGCTGGGGATGCTACTCATAATTCAAAGTAGTTCAACTACAGTCAAGCAAACATTTATAAAAAAAAGTAAAAAAAGTAGTAACTACACTACAAATTACAAACAAAAAGCACTGAACTACATAAAAGCTATTTAAGGGGGAAATACCTTTTTAAAATATACAGTGGCCCCAAAACATATCTGGATACTTTAGTCACCATTAAAAAAATAAGTAAATGTTATTGAATGATATATAACAACATTTCAAAACAAATGGCATTTATTTTTAAGAAAGCATAAACATTTTCTAAGCATAAAATGTATAAATAGAAGTTTGTGAGGTTTTAAATGATAAAACTACTGTATATTATATTATATTTATTATTAAGACGTTTTTTTAAATAAATGAATAATTTTATTCAGCAAGGACACATTAAGTTGATCAAAAGTGACAGCAAAGACATTTATGTTACAAAATATTTCTAATTTCAATGAATGCTGTTCTTTTGAACAAAATTATTTTTAATAATAATTGAACATTGATAATAATAAGAAGCACCAAATCAGCATACCAGAATGATTTCTGAAGGATCATGTGACACTGAAGACTGGAGTAATGATGCTGAAAATTCAGCTTTGTCATCACAGGAATAAATTACATTTTAAAATATATTAAAATAGAAAACAGTTATTTTAAATTGTAATAATATTTAAGAATATTTTACAATATTACAGTTTTTACTGTATTTCTGATCAAATATGCAGCCTTGGTGAGCATGAGAGACGACATTAAAAACATTTTAAAAAAATCTTACCAACCCCAAACTTGCATGTATAAAGTAAACAAAAGTGTATGAGACTTGTTTTTACAATAATTTGTTTGCAGATGTCACTTGGTTTGATATTTTATGTAAAGCAACGACATTCATGCATTTTAAGCTTTGCTTAAAGCATTCAATTACTAAAGCATTCAGTAGAAAATAGAATATGTAAAATTATACGAAAAGAATGAACGAACCAGGTCTCTAAAATAAATACTATTATTATTAGCACCACTTCTTCTAGTTAATTACTCCACAGCACTAGTGCCATATGGGGCACTTCCGAAGTGATGTGCAGAGATAACCAAACAGGCTAATATTTTATTGTGACAGATTTCCTTCTGCTATGAGCTAATTGAAACTGATGACTCCAGATGACGGCAAAAGAAAGAGAATCACACAATGCAACAAAACCCTCTTTCCTCTTTAAAGCAACCTTTCTCAGTAAACACGAAAACACTAAGAGAGTCTTCTTGAGTACCATCATCCAGAGCTGAAAATGTTCATGCTGAGAGCTTGCATCCAATTCCTATGAGCAGGTGAAGGTTGCTGTGCTTGACATGCATAAATCCAACATATATTTTGATGAAACATAAGTAAATGGAAATAGGGTTGTTGAGCTCCCTAGGAAATAAGATTGAAATGGATCAACACCTATAAGACACTGCTAAAATCTCCCAAAGACTCGTTCCATGTCCATAACTTCTTGGTTTTAACTTCTTTTTTGAGAAACCAATCTACAACCAATTTTTTACATTTTCTGAGGAAAATGTGAGTGGGGCTTGACTGTATAAAAAAAAAGGCTGCCACAAGAGTGTTCTGAGTGGTCATTGCTAAATATGACTTGCATCTTTCTTTCAGTGTATGTGATTTTTGCGCTTGAGTTTTCATTCATGTAGCAAAAATATATTGCAGGCTGAGTTACATGCCAAAGTTTAATATGTAGTGTTAGGGGTTTGTTCAAAGTATGAACAACAAACACCAATAATAAAAACCTAAAAAAAAAAAATTCTGTGTAAAGTTCTGTGTCCTTGATTTCATTGACTGGCAAAAAAAACTAAACAAAAAACAAATCTACAAATATAACCACGTGCTAGGTCTCTATTTAATCCAAGAATTTATTCATGTAGGAAGTATTTAGGTTAATATCAAAACTAAGAATTAGCCCATTGTTTACCATGACTTTCTATGAGTAATCCTCTATCTAGGTTGTGGTGAGATTAGGGGGACAGGACATGACTGTGGGTGAGTTGGGTTAGACTGAATGAAGCGGAAAATCAGGGGGAAAAAAAAATAATCAGGGTCTGTTCTATGTCTTACATCTCTGTGAAGAACCAAACACCTGTGGTACCATCACTGAAGGGGAGAGGAAGCACAAAAAAAGAAGTTTGGATGACAACACGGTCTTCTTAGCACCCAGTTAGCATGTGTAATAACATCAAAAGAGCCTTTTATTTTATTATACATTAAGCAGGAACAGGCGACAGTTCTTTGTCCACTTCCATTAACTAAATGAAATATGACTCCCGAGTGCTGCACCACAGGCATCTCGTGTTTCTGTTTACCTGCTTTTGTAGAAACACGAGTTGGCCGCATTAAAAATGATTCATGGCATTTATGTAACGCTGTCTGGCAGAACCTTGTTCTTTGTTTGTTGTTCTGTCGTGGCTTGGGACCATACAGGCTCTTTTCAGATGGAAATCTCCGTATAAAAATATCGCTGATTTATGTGCGTTTTATGAATGGTAACATTCCGGCGTGGAGTCTTTCTTTGTTTGATTTCACCCGGTGATACTGTTTGTGATGTAGACTTTATTATGTGTGTTCGTGCATACCTGCGCAAGCTGGGGTCCATTTGAGCTTCATCCTGGATGAGTTCTGCCTCGCTCTGAGCAATCCTCATGGCCAACTCTCTGTCCCTCCTCTCCTGCTCCAACATGGTGTGTCTCTGAGTCTCTTCCTCTCGCTCCAGTGCCAGCTGCATCTCAACTTCAGCCTGGAACAACATACATTCCCACAAATCAATATTACGCACACACAATCTCAACACCTTTGGCGTTTGCCACACCTGTGCCTTTGTTGTGTTCCAACTCGATGGAACACACAGAGACACAAGATACAACTGGGTGCCGGTAGGGGTGCCAACAGTAATGACCACATATTTGAGTTTGGAGCATTGAACTGTGGTGGGTCAAAGAAGAATCTGAATGAGACTGACACCATCCCTGTTAAAAAATAATAAAAAAGGCTTTTGGATGTCTGTTTGCTGGTGTCCTCAAGCAAAAAGTTGTTTGTGGGCCATTTTCACCACACAGATGCTGATTGATTAGCTTCAGCTAACCTAGACAAGTACCAAACCAGGACTCATCAGCATAACCCAGCCTGGACCGACATGGAACTTCAAGACCCAATTAAATAGTTTGACAAGTGCCATTTCTGTCCTGTGTTGATGCATTTCCTGTTGAAGCCAGACAGGACATGTTGAAGAACTTGTCACTTTTCTTAAAATAGCCAATATCTTTTTTCACATCCGTGAAATATAAAATGCTACTTGCTAGCAGAGGCAGGGACATTCTCATTCTAGAGAGCATTTGATTGCACAAAAATTTGGATATGCCCATGAGTGCTAGGATGAAGAAATTTTTTAGCGATTTTCCTGAAAGAGAAAGTTCATTTTAAAAGGCTATACCTGCTAAAACTCTGATTTTGCTGACTTTCAGGAAGGCTGCGGAAGCTTTTTGGTCATTACATTTCTCTGTGCAATCAACATGATGCTGTTTAAGGCAGGCTATAGAATTCCCTCAATCTCCCCATCCAGTGGTGTCTGGTACATCTGAGGGAAGAGAGATTAGCAAGGTGGCCCTGCCCCAGACACACTGTAACCCATCTATAGCACTGCCCACTGAATAGATATTAGGCCATTACACTGCTGCTGTGTGCTAAGGTCTGATTAGGCATATAATCAAGGCTGTACTGCAGCCAACCAGCCTGGGATTCTACGTCTAGACTGTTAAATGAAAAAAAAAAAAAAAAAAAAAAAAAAAAAAAAAAAAAAAGATTAAAAACAAATAAAATGAAAAGCATGGTTTTAGATGTGTAAGAACAGTCTGGGACAGAGTGCAGCAGCATGGTCCAAAAGCAGAGCAAAGGAGTGATAGAAGGGAAAAGCTTAGATGAAACATTTTCATCAGAAATAACCTCTGCGAAAAAGAAGAATGATGCAGGCACTATTCTGAGGAAAAAAGCAAGGCAGCTGAGGTGTAATGCCCATATATACAAAGACATATATATAGAGAATGGGTTACAGCATGATAAATCTGAGCTATGAATCAAACTGCTAAAAGCAGGAGAGATGTGGTGGAAAACAGAGTGATATATTATGGCCGAAAATAACAGTGATAAAGATTTTATAAACAATGTGACAAGTCTTTGAGTGAATTGCAAATGTTTTCTGTTGCAAAGGTCTTCAATTTATTCAGGGATTCAAAAACAATTGTATTTTCAAGCCAAGGTGATAGAATAAACTTTGATCATACATATATATTGAGCTATTTGATCATATGATCAAAGTTTATTATATCACCTTTTGGCTTGAAAATACAATTATTTTTGAATCCTTGAATAAATTGAAGACCTTTGCAACAGAAAACATTTGCAATTCACTCACTGTTGTCAGATTGTTTATAAAATCTTTATCTTTTTACATCTAAATCTTTTTACAGAAAATGGAACATTTAATGCATCAGAATAGAATAGAATCATAATAAAATAGAGAATTGTAATAAAAAAAGGTCACAGTAGCAGACTTTTAATAGAAATGGAACAAACATAATTTTATAGAAAAGGTCTTCTTAAAAGACTTTATAATAAGGCATCATTCATTAATATTAGTTCATGCTTCATCTAGCATTAGATATTATCCACTATTAATCGTAGTTGATAAGATAATTGTTCATTCTTGTGAGTTCAAAATGCATTATTGTTTTAATTATCAACAAATTGAATTATTGTCAAATAATGTTAACAGATACTACTTTTCATTTAAAAATGTATAAAATTAACTAATATAATAAATATTGTGGTATACGGTGTATAAATACTGTGTGTCTCTCAATAAAATACATCTGAATAAAATGAATTGTAATAGTAAAGGTCAAAATAACAGTTTAGAATAGAATAGAATAGAATAGAATAGAATAGAATAGAAGCCTCTTTATAGTGCGCAACAGTTTTTCGGTCAGCGTGGGCACAAAGTGTCTCGGCAGGACGATTCATCTAGAGGGAGCAGCGCAAGGGAAGTCAGCCAAGCCCCCAAACACAGCATCACCATCAGGAGAGAGGGGACATAGGACTTTCACTCCACAGACGCAGCATAATCCAGCCACAGGAGGTAGGCAGGGGCTGATGAATAAACCCACAGGCCGCTGTGGCAGATCAATACAGTCATGATTATGCCTGCAGAACAGCCAGTCCCGGTCAGCTCTGAACATGCCAGTGTGAGACGGAGTGGGCATTTGGTTTGCCGAAGGAGTCAGCGGAGGAGAGGAATCAATACACAGAGGGTGTGCATATACACATACACACCTGCATGACTCGCTCTTCCTCTTCTCTTTTCTTTCTCTCCTCCTCCTCCTGTTTCCTCTTCTGCTCCATCTCGGCTTTCCTGATGGAAGAGAGATCGAGGGTGGACCGTTAATGAGTTACTCCGGTCTGCGGAGAATTATTCCTTCTGATCAATGACCCACAGGAAGGGATTTAAAAACACCCACATGTGGATTCACAATTGTCACACAGAGAAACATGGACCTCATTTAGTCTTTTTAGTGCAAGCGAGTCCCTTAAATAGTAACTGAAAATGAATAGTGCGCTGTGAGCGTTGTTATTAAGTGTTAACAATTTTTGTATCAAAAGACCTATATACAGTGGGGAGAACAAGTATTTGATACACTGCCGTTTTTCCAGGTTTGCCCACTTACAAAGCATGTAGAAGTCTGTAATTTTTATCATAGGTACTCTTCAACTGCAAGAGACGGAATCTCAAACAAAAATTCAGAAAATCACATTGTATGATTTTTAAATAATTAATTTGCATTTTATTGCATGACATAAGTATTTGATCACCTACCAACCAGTAAGAATTCCGGCTCTCACAGACCTGTTAGTTTTTCTTAAAGAAGCCCTCCTGTTCTCCACTCATTACCTGTATTAACTGCACCTGTTTGAACTCGTTACCTGTATAAAAGACACCTGTCCACACACTCAATCAAACAGACTCCAACATCTCCACAATGGCCAAGACCAGAGAGCTGTGTAAGGACATCAGGGATAAAATTGTAGACCTGCACAAGGCTGGGATGGGCTACAGGACAATAGGCAAGCAGCTTGGTGAGAAGGCAACAACTGTTGGCGCAATTATTAGAAAATGGAAGAAGTTCAAGATGACGGTCAATCTCCCTCGGTCTGGGGCACCATGCAAGATCTCACCTCGTGGGGCATCAATGATCATGAGGAAGGTGAGGGATCAGCCCAGAACTACACGGCAGGACCTGGTCAATGACCTGAAGAGAGCTGGGACCACAGTCTCAAAGAAAACCATTAGTAACACACTACGCCATCATGGATTAAAATCCTGCAGCGCACGCAAGGTCCCCCTGCTCAAGCCAGCGCATGTCCAGGCCCGTCTGAAGTTTGCCAATGACCATCTGGATGATCCAGAGGAGGAATGGGAGAAGGTCATGTGGTCTGATGAGACAAAAATAGAGCTTTTTGGTCTAAACTCCACTCGCCGTGTTTGGAGGAAGAAGAAGGATGAGTACAACCCCAAGAACACCATCCCAACCGTGAAGCATGGAGGTGGAAACATCATTCTTTGGGGATGCTTTTCTGCAAAGGGGACAGGACGACTGCACCGTATTGAGGGGAGGATGGATGGGGCCATGTATCGCGAGATCTTGGCCAACAACCTCCTTCCCTCAGTAAGAGCATTGAAGATGGGTCGTGGCTGGGTCTTCCAGCATGACAACGACCTGAAACACACAGCCAGGGCAACTAAGGAGTGGCTCCGTAAGAAGCATCTCAAGGTCCTGGAGTGGCCTAGCCAGTCTCCAGACCTGAACCCAATAGAAAATCTTTGGAGGGAGCTGAAAGTCCGTATTGCCCAGCGACAGCCCCGAAACCTGAAGGATCTGGAGAAGGTCTGTATGGAGGAGTGGGCCAAAATCCCTGCTGCAGTGTGTGCAAACCTGGTCAAGAACTACAGGAAACGTATGATCTCTGTAATTGCAAACAAAGGTTTCTGTACCAAATATTAAGTTCTGCTTTTCTGATGTATCAAATACTTATGTCATGCAATAAAATGCAAATTAATTACTTAAAAATCATACAACGTGATTTTCTGGATTTTTGTTTTAGATTCCGTCACTCACAGTTGAAGAGTACCTATGATAAAAATTACAGACTTCTACATGCTTTGTAAGTGGGCAAACCTGCAAAATCGGCAGTGTATCAAATACTTGTTCTCCCCACTGTACATCTCACAAACAGCAAACAAAATCTGCCGTGCCTTTCTTTGTGCTTTGTTGATCATGGATTCGGGTATTTATATATGCATCCTTGCCTACCCTAAGACCTTGAAAATAGGGAGATTTGTGAGGAGTGGGATTGGGGGTACAGTAATGATACAATTTCTGTTGAATGTTTAGCTGCTCACAGTAAAGGACTATGATTTGCATTACAGTGGGCCCAAAAGTCTCAGAGCGCGAGAGAATTTTTTTTGCATTTATAATTTGTAATTTACATCCTTAATTACAAATTATATGATCGGCATGATTCTTTAGAAATCATTCTAATATGCTTATTGGGTGCTCAAGAAACATTTCTGCTTAATATTTTTTGTGGAAATCCTGACACCGTGGCTACACCAGACAAGAGTGGCGCGACACAAAAAAAGACAATAGAACCAGTTATAATCAGTGATGTTGTCTACACTGGATGCGGCGCGATGCGAGCGACAAATCTCCGACAGTAAACTGATGCCTCGTTCTATTTATGACGTACTGACACGAAGGACAAATGCTTTGCAAAGGCCGTTTTGCCACGGTCATGTCCGGTGTAGACACGGTGTGATACATTTTTTTCAGGATTCTTTGATGAATAGGAAGTTCCAAAGAAAAGTCTTGTTAATCTTGTTAAATAAAAATATTAATTTCTTTAAAAAAGAAAATCTTATTGACCACAAACTTTTGATTGGTAGTATGCCTATTTTTTATAATTTATAATTTAATACATTTTTTTTTTTATATTAGAGTACATCATTATCCTAAAGCTTTATTTTTAGGTCTAAATTAGATTTTGAATCCCAAAAGTTTTGGGCCCCATTGTATAAAATTTAAAATGTACCTGGTAAGTTTGTGTAACGGCGTCTAAATGTTAGCTTTAAAAGCTTCCACTGAAAGGAACAAAGGAAATCACAATATATTTTATAAGGAGCAGGTTCAATTTTATACTGGCATGGCAGACAGCATTCTTAAAAAGTTCTCCACATAAAAAGTGCAAAGAACTTAAGGCTAATGCAAACTTGTAGTTGTTGTTAATGCAAGCCGACTGGAGTTGTACAGCTCATGTTTGAGGTAAACGCAGTACCTCTCAATCAGTAAAACATGACCGTGATATGGTCCAACGCGTCATTATGTCCATGGAATTCAGGCTCTTATTATGATTAAATACAATATTAATTATATGAAATGATCGTTAAAGCTCTTGCAGGGTGTTCTTGTAAGAACGGAGTAGCAACTTAGTATATCACCACTACTTACAAAGCTGTGATCTAATCCCATTTACGATACATAAAACCTTCTGAGAAGGTTTGGATTTTTTTGACCTGTTGCTTAAAGGGGCTATATGTAGAATTCAGAAACCCTTGTTACTAGTTATTGTTATTAGACTGAGAGAGATTATAGACTATGGTTTGAATTAATTCCTTTTCTTTGCATGACACATTGACTTTACCGTATAGAATCCTGGACATTGTATAAGCATTAATTTCATGTGTCATTGAAGAGAGACTCTCAGGAGTGCACGTAATTGTCACATCCTTTTGATTTTGCCGACAAAAACGTCCAGAGTCCTTCACATAAAAATCAGTCTACAGGCTTTCATAAACAACCTAGGGAGTCGAGGAAGGTCTTGTTTTTTAAGTTTTGTTACAAGCTGGTCACACATTGGCAATAAATTAAAAAAAGTGATTCATGCATGAAAATTCTTACTTATAGCCCCTTTAAATGAAACTCTGAGATGAGCTTCAGAAAGAAAAATGTATAATGTGTAAAATTGTCAACAATTAAATCCAGATAATTTAGTAATCCATACGCAAGGGCTCCAGGGTGGACGGGCCACCCTGGCCACCCTAAAACCCTAAATGACACCCTAAAAACATTAAATGACAGAAGTTGCTGTTGTTGCGTATGCTGGTGTGGAAATATTCTTTGACAAGACTATAAACATAGAAATATCATCATGACCTGATTCGTGAAACGATGACAGATGCTGTCCATGACAGCAGGCTCTGGAGAATGCATAAGAGAGAGCAGGTCAAGCCGAACCCTCCAGTGATATATTAATCTTTCTGCCAATCCCCTCCTACACCCTTTTTTTCTGCTCCTGTTCTTCTTTCAACTGTGCTGGGACTCTGACCTAATGTACGGTTCATCCTGTATGAAACTTGTGACGTGACTCACATGCGGCGGTCTTCTTCCTCCTGTTTGCGTAACTGCTCCTCTTCTTCGCGTCTCTTCCGCTCTCTCTCCATCTCCTCCTGGATGCGCTTGAGTCTCTCCGTCTCCTCCTGCTCCTGCTTTTTCTTCTGCATTGAGGAGAGGAGCTGCTCCGAGCGTTTCACCAGGCCCTCATATTCTAGCTCGATCTCTTTGCGGCTCATCACCGTGGACTGAAAGTAAAGACAAAAAGTGTGTTAAAATGGATTCGATTTGATTTATTTGAGTATGTTTATAATGTCTGCTACAGAGCAGTGTTTCAGTGTTTCGGCAGACCCATGATTCAAACCGATAACTTTTTTGAGCTATTTACATTTAATCATTTAGCAGACGCTTTTATCCAAAGCGACTTACAAATGAGGAGAGCAATAGAAGCAATCAGACAAACAAGGGGCAACAGCATGCAAGTGCTGGAACAAGTCTCAGTTAGTCTAGCGCAGTACACATAGTTCTTTTTTTTTTTTTAAATTAATAAATAGAAAAACGAATAGAATAGTTAAGTTAGTTAAGTGCTAGTCTTAATTGGTCAGGTGCTGCTGGAAAAGATTTGTCTTTAGATGTTTTTTGAAAATGGCTACAGACTCAGCTGCTCGAATTGAGATAGGCAGGTTGTTCCACCAGGTGGGAACGGTCCAGGAAAAGGTCAGAGAGAGTGATTTTGTGCCTTTTTGGGATGGCACTACGAGGCGTCGTTCACTTGCAGAATGCAAGCTTCTGGTGGGTGCGTAAGTCTGAACAAGCGAGTAGGTCTTGCTCTGTAGGCAAGCACCAGTGCCTTGAATTCATTAAAAGAACTGGCTCATGACAGTCATTCCTTTCAGAAATCAGGCAACACAGGTCAAACTGTATGTTTTTGATTCACTAAAAAGAAGAGGCTCTTAAGAGTCACTTGTTCAGACTTCACTGGTTACGTTGTATGTTGAACTCAATAGAAAGACAAACTTATGAGAGCTTCAGTTTTCGATACAATGAAAGTGGATGTTGATTTATAAAAAAACCCGATTCCAAAAAAGTTGGGACACTGTACAAATTGTGAATAAAAAAGGAATGCAATAATTTACAAATCTCATAAACTTATATTTTATTCACAATAGAATATAGACAACATATCAAATGTTGAAAGTGAGACATTTTGAAATGTCATGCCAAATATTGGCTCATTTTGGATTTCATGAGAGCTACACATTCCAAAAAGTTGGGACAGGTAGCAATAAGAGGCCGGAAAAGTTAAATGTACATATAAGGAACAGCTGGAGGACCAATTTGCAACTTATTAGGTCAACTGGCAACATGATTGGGTATAAAAAGAGCCTCTCAGAGTGGCAGTGTCTCTCAGAAGTCAAGATGGGCAGAGGATCACTAATTCCCCCAATGCTCTGGCGAAAAACAGTGGAGCAATATCAGAAAGGAGTTTCTCAGAAAAATTGCAAAGAGTTTGAAGTTATCATCATCTACAGTGCATAATATCATACAAAGATTCAGAGAATCTGGAACAATCTCTTTGCGTAAGGGTCAAGGCCGGAAAACGTCTCGGTTACGTATGTAACCCTTGTTCCCTGAAGGAAGGGAACGGAGACGTTACTGACGAAATGGGGGTTTTGCTTAGAAGCCAATCGCCATGGGAATGAAGATGCCATGGGTCTGCGGAATTTGCATAACGCAACCCCGCCCCACCGCATGGGTATAAAGGGCGTTGCGTGGCAATCTCGCATTATGTTACCTGCTGAAGAGCCGAGGCATGAGCGTCCGGCCGTTCCAGCGGTACAGCGGAAGTGGCATGGGGACGTAACGTCCCAATACGGGTCCCAATACAATCTCGCCACGACGGCTGTCTTCCAGCGTCCTGCGCTGACCAGGGCTCCCTGCCGTGAGTCTTAGCACGAACAAGGGGCTAGGCTCAACGCCGATACCAAGGTACACTGGGAAGCATATCCCACGTGGAGAAATGCAACACAATGCCTGCCTGAGCGAGTATACGAGCGGACACAGGCTCCACTCGGAGATTATAAAATCTTTTGAATGTGTTGGGTGTCGCCCAGCCTGCAGCTCTACAAATGTCTGTCAGCGAGGTGCCATGCGCTAAAGCCCAAGAGGAAGCAACACTCCTAGTGGAGTGTGCTCTAACCCCAAGGGGGCATGGCATGCCCTGAACCTGATATGCCAGGACAATGGCGTCCACTATCCAGTGAGACAACCTCAGGCAAACCGTAGAAACGGTCTGTGTCGAGGAAGAATGGAGACATGAAAGTACGCGTCCTTCAGGTCGATCGCTGCAAACCAATCCAATGGACGAACGCATTCGAAAATGCGTTTGGCTGTCAACATCCTGAATGGAAGCCTGTGAAGGGTTCGGTTCAAGATGCGCAGGTCCAGGATTGGCTGTAACCCACCGGTTTTCTTGGGTACAATGAAGTAAGGGCTGTAGAAGCCGGACTCCATCTCGGCTGGAGGGACGATCTCGACCGCACCCTTCGCCAGTAGGGTGGCGACCTCCGCACGCATGACAGGGGCATTGCCACCCACCATGGTATAGCGGACTCCCCGAAAGCGGGAAGGAGACCGTGCGAACTGAATCGCATAGCCGAACCTGATGGTGCGAGCGAGCCAGCTGGACAGATTGGGAAGTGCTAGCCAGGCATCCAGAAACTGTACCAGCGGGGTCATGCGAACCACAGGCGTACCCCCGATGCCAGCCGCGCCCTCTTGAGGCTCGGAGGTGAAAATGTCAGTTCTTTCTTTACAAGGATTCTCCCCCGGCCCTCCAGCGGGGGAAGGAGTGGCCCTGCTACCATCTCCTGGGAAAGAACCGAGTTCACCTCCGAGCCGCCCGTCTCTGCCTTCCTGCGGCGTCCTCCACGCCTCGGCCCGGGTGAAGGCTGCTGCTGGGGCTGAGCGGGAGGGGCGGGATCCGCAGGAGGGCGGCCTCGGCGGGGCAGAATATCTTTGATCGCCTCAGTCTGTTTCCGAGCGGTCGAGAACTGTTGGGCGAAGTCCTGGACCGCCCCGCCGAATAGCCCATCCTGGGAAATGGGAGGATTGAGGAAATGGGTTCGCTCAGATTCTCCCACATCAACCAGGTTGAGCCATAAGTGGCGCTCCTGGACCACAGAAGTGAGGATCACCTGACCGAGAGAGCGAGCGGTCACCTTCGTCGCTCGTAGAGCGAGGTCGGTGGCCGCCCGCAGCTCCTGCATTAATGCAGGGTCAGCATTACCCTCGTGCATGTCTCTGAGCACCTTGGCCTGGTAGACCTGAGGGTGGCCCTCGCATGCAGGGCGGACGCGGCCTGGCCCGCAGCTCTGTAGGTCTTCGCCACCAAAGTAGACGTAAACCCACAGGCCTTGGACGGGTGCTTTGGGTCACCACGCCATGTCGCAGCGCTCTGCGGACACAGTTGCATCGCAACAGAGCGCTCAACAGGGGGAACCCCAGTGTACCCTTTCACTGCACCGCCATCGAGGGCAGTGAAGGCGGAAGTGGCTGCCGAACGATCGCGAAAAGTCAAGGGAGACTTCCACGACTTCGACACCTCTTCATGCACTTCCGGGAAGAAGGGCACTGGGGGCTGATGGGTGCCTTCGGCACGGGCCGCCCCCAGATACCAATCATCTAGCCGAGAGCGCTTGGGACATGGCGGAGGGTTCCACACAAGCCCAAGAGCCTCGGCCGCCCGGGAAAGCATGGCTGTGAGCTCTGGATCAGACTCGGGCAATGCTGGAACTCCCGAAGGAGGCAACACAGCCGAATCGTCATCTCCGGAGGAATCCAGCCCACCTTGTGATGCGGCGATCGACATAGTATCCTCCGCCAGTGCGCCAAATGAAACGCAGGGCCCAGGACGGGAAACACCTGCGCCCTCATCTGGCAACACCACAGGTTGCAGTGTGCTAGAAGGGGGTGTGGCCCGAGGAGGATTCGTCGGGTTGGCGCACACCGTCACCCTCAAGTCACCCTGACCACCAGCCAAAGTATTCCCTCTCGTGGAGGGAATAGATTGGGGTGTGGCAGAGGGGACCCTCCCTCCAGTATGGAGATCATGGAGTCTTGACCGCAACACTGCGAATGTCCCGCAGTTGGAACATGACTCATCCATGAACGCGCGCTCGGCGTGCACGAGGCCCAAGCACGCCAAACAGCGATCAAACCAGCCGACCGCACCCAGAAACGGAGCACGGGCGAGACATCTTGAAAAAGACGTGCCGCGTGCAGCTCTTTTAGAGAGGAGTCTCTGCTCTGCAGAAATGCTGAAGCGCCTAGGGAGAACACACACGCTGTGCTAGATCACTGCACAGATCAGACAGGAATGCGGAACTCACTAGAACGCGCCGTAACACCAACACTCTGGAGAGACACTAGTCTTGAAGAGAGAAAACGCTCAGGCAGTAACATTCGGCTCTGAAGCAGAAACAATGCGAGATTGCCACGCAACGCCCTTTATACCCATGCGGTGGGGCGGGATTGCGTTATGCAAATTCCGCAGACCCATGGCATCTTCATGCCATTGGCTCGTTTTGTAGAGCTCAAAGGCGATTGGCTTCTAAGCGAAACCCCCATTTCGTCAGTAACTGACGTAACTCGTAGTGTACTGACTGAAAGGGAACCATACTGGATGCCCGTGATCTTCGGGCCCTTAGACGGCACTGCATCACATACAGGAATGCTACTGTAATGGAAATCACAACATGGGCTCAGGAATACTTCCAGAAAACATTGTCGGTGAACACAATCCACCGTGCCATTCGCCGTTGTCGGCTAAAACTCTATAGGTCAAAAAAGAAGCCATATCTAAACATGATCCAGAAGCGCAGGCGTTTTCTCTGGGCCAAGGCTCATTTAAAATGGACTGTGGCAAAGTGGAAAACTGTTCTGTGGTCAGACGAATCAAAATTTGAAGTTCTTTTTGGAAAACTGGGACGCCATGTCATCCGGACTAAAGAGGACAAGGACAACCCAAGTTGTTATCAGCGCTCAGTTCAGAAGCCTGCATCTCTGATGGTATGGGGTTGCATGAGTGCGTGTGGCATGGGCAGCTTACACATCTGGAAAAGCACCATCAATGCTGAAAGGTATATCCAAGTTCTAGAACAACATATGCTCCCATCCAGACGTCGTCTCTTTCAGGGAAGACCTTGCATTTTCCAACATGACAATGCCAGACCACATACTGCATCAAATACAACATCAGCGTAGAAGAAGGATCCGGGTACTGAAATGGCCAGCCTGCAGTCCAGATCTTTCACCCATAGAAAACATTTGGCGCATCATAAAGAGGAAGATGCGACAAAGAAGACCGAAGACAGTTGAGCAACTAGAAGCCTGTATTAGACAAGAATGGGACAACATTCCTATTCCTAAACTTGAGCAACTTGTCTCCTCAGTCCCCAGACGTTTGCAGACTGTTATAAAAAGAAGAGGGGATGCCACACAGTGGTAAACATGGCCTTGTCCCAACTTTTTTGAGATGTGTTGATGCCATGAAATGTAAAATCAACTTATTTTTCCCTTAAAATGATACATTTTCTCAGTTTAAACATTTGATATGTCATCTATGTTGTATTCTGAATAAAATATTGAAATTTGAAACTTCCACATCATTGCATTCTGTTTTTATTCACAATTTGTACAGTGTCCCAACTTTTTTGAAATCGGGTTTGTACTGCCAAGCTCCAAATGGGCAAAAAAGCTCCATAAAAGTACCATAAAAGCATTTCATACAATTGAAAAAACAGCAATTAACTTACCACAGCCACAGCTTTTCAAGGGCAAGTATTCTATCAATGTCCGTCAAAAACACATTCTAAATGAAATAAATCTGCTTCCGAAAGGTACTTCGGAGAGAGAACAATCATGGCCATATTGAAGGGTCAAACCAAACCGAAGTGCTCAGAAATAGCCATTTCAAATGGCCATTGGAAATTAAGGCTTTTGAAGAGTACAACTGATGTACACTTTGCTCCCATGTTTCTTTGTGCAGGTTTAATTAGTTTAGCACCTGTGACAGGTTCAGAGTTTGACTTCACCTATAAATTATGTTATGTATATATAAATATATATCTTAGTCATCAAGGTGAAAGTCATGAAAAACAACAAGCACTATTCAGACTATTTCCCCTTTCAAAAATCTATTCCTTTCCTTTGTGAAAACAGAGAGATATTTTGCTTTTGGACAATCATTCAGAAGTGTAGTTGTTCATGCGGTCCACCACAGAATCTGATTCAACACTTTTGAAATTACTGACAAACGAAACTCCATTCACTAACCTCTCTGCCTGGATACCTTTTCTTTTTCAAAGAATCTTTTTTCTATAAAAAAAATTATTGACGAACAGAATTGCAGATAAAAAACAAGACATGACAGGAATGCAGTCTTTAAACATTTTCAAGAAATGGCTAAAGATGCACTTGACCCATAAATAATAACACTTTCTATTCTATTTCTATTATTTCTGTTTTCTATATTAAAAAACTGTGCTGTACTAGACTAACTGGGACTTGTCACATCACTTAAATATTGTTGCTCTTTTGTTGGTCCAACTGCTTCCATTGTTCTCCTAATTTGTAAGTTGCTAAATGATTAAATGTAAGTGTAAATGCAATTTGATTGGGTATTTGGGTAGTCAGTCATTTATGTGGTGTAAGGTAAATTAGAATGCTATATACCAAGAACACCAAAATTTAAAGTTACTCACCAAAAATATTCTCACATTTTGTCACATATTGTCATTTGTGCTTGTTTTCAACAATAGAAATTATGCATTTGCACTGATGATGCACTAATGGCAGAACTCACTGGTTACCATGTATATTTAAAAAAAAAATAAAAAAAAAGAGATTTTAACTGACAGAAAGATTTTCTGTGAATAACTTAAATTTGAGAAAACTTTCGATTTCTCATTATTTATTATAAGACGACTTACAATATAGTGTGTCAGTCATATATTTTAAATGTATGATGTTTTTGTGTACTTTTTGAAACTTGACAGTATAAATCACTATCTACTTTCATTGTATGGAAAACAGAAGCTTGGACATTCTGCCTAAATAACTCCTTTTTTCTATGAAGGAAGAAAGAAAATAATAAGAGGTTGAAACAACATTAGGGTGAGTAAATTATGACAAATGCTGCCACTTGGTTTCACTCTACAGCGGTGGCTTTGCCTCCTGTGCCTCGTTAAAGAAATATGAACAGTTTCACATTTCAAAGTGAAGAAAGTGGCAGCAACTCAGTGGTTACGTGTCATCTCGATGACAGTGGCAACGCTGGGCCACATGCACCGCAGTTGTATTAATATCCTGCAGATATTCATTAAACCTGGATGTGGATTTTGTGCCATCTGGCAGAGCACCAGAGGAGCATGGAGGGATGCGAGCGTTGTGAATGTTCATTGTACCGCAGGGGGGCAGGGACTCAATGACAAGGTCCGTCTCACCCCCTAACGCTAGATGAGTTAGCGCTAACGTGTTGAATGACAGCCATTGACACAATCTGTGTTATTAGCAAGGGAGGCCACAATAATCTCCAGTCCAGATGGTAAGGTAATAGAAGGCATTGCCAATCAAAAGCCAGATGCTAATCAAAAAGTGCTATGCTAATAACAAAGAGGGCTATCACGGGTGCATCTCATAGAGGGAGGAACGAAGTGTTCAGGTAGAAAAGTTTCAGCTCTGGTGCCAGCTATCTATCAGGGAGAGGGCGCAATGTCTCTCGAGCTCCCTGTCAATAATGCACTCCGAGTCTGACAGATGAGGTTGGGCTCCACGTAGAGAATACAACAATGCATATACTGCATTCAATCAGCCGCAGCTGAAAGTTCAGGGGAAGGCAAGAAATCAACACTAGAAACGGAATAATGCGGCAAAACCTTGAAAATCGACTTGACAGCATGTGGAGCGAATGTCAATGATGATCTGCAGACAGAAAACTCATTGTCAGACTGTCGATTTGCATTCTTTGTATTTATTTACTCTGCTGTGAGTGCTATATTTTCTCTAAATGAAAAGTGTCTGCTCTCTTTCTCTGGTCCCTAAAAAGAGACAATTCTAGAGACTCGAGAGACTCGAAGCTGGCAGACAATTCTAGCCACAGCTTTAGACCGCCTTCATCAGGACATGGAAAAACACACACCTGTTGAATTATGCATGGAAACTGATACATGAACGAAGGCTAAGAAAAGAGCTACACCGCGTAACATCATTGTGCTTTGTAAGCTGGAGGAGGTGAAAGGGGGTTTGTCAACCTTGGGTGGTTTTCCAATGGAAAACCTCACCTTGATCTTGGCCATGAGGGCGTCGGTGGAGACGACCAGTTCCTCGACCTGTTTGCTCATTTCCGGTTTACACTCTTTGAGTCCATTCACAGCCTCGTTGAACTTCTCCATCCTCTTCCTCAAATTTTTCACCTTCACCAGGCCATCAATGCTGCCATTAGAACAGGGACAATGCTGTTTATTTTTTGTCCAGTCTATTAATTTATTTAAAAAAAAACATCTTTTGTACACATGATTAGCATGTTTTTTTAAACTTCTACTGTATATTAAATGTATATTTGTATGTATAAACATATATGTATATTTATTTTTTCAAGGTGTAATAAAAGTATTAAACTTTTCTTGAAAATGGTATACATGTTTTGACCAGGTAAGGTTTAAAACTGAAAATGTACCTTATATATTGTGAAAATAATACTTTCAAGGATTTTTTCAAGGTGTAATGCTGGTGTGAGTACATACCGAGGCTTGTGTCTTCTTTTGCACAGCCACATGCGAACCGTCTTCTGAATCTTGATGCAAGCACTGGCCCTGTAGTTCATTTTGTTCCTCACTAAGGCAAGTGAAAGAGAGAGGAAGAAAATGCTTACTCATCAACAGCATCAAACTGTAACACTGCAAAGGTGAATGGGAGGTTGTGGGATGCTTCTAATTGCTTTTATGAAAGGCAGTTTGCTGGGGTTATGAAGGGTGACGTACATTTAATAACTGACAGTGCACACCACTGGACCTTCTTCCAGCGGCTGCACACCAGCCACTTATTGACTCGTTTTACAAGCTCGGCCAGGTGCTCCGGATCAGACTTCATGATCTGGTCGAACTCTGCAAACTGAGGCAAACACACACACATTGAGATTTATGTAGCAGCATTCTGGTTTACGAGGTGCCCATGTGTGCCAGCTTAATGAAACAAGATAGCGGTTTTAACAGTCTTGCATTATTCCAATGCTCATGAGAAATATTGTGAGAAATTATCACCTTCCCGGGGCGGAAGAAAACCCTGGTCAAGCCAAACTTGTAATCGTTCTCGTTGAGGCCCAGTGCTTTAAACAGAGCCTGCGGAAGGAGACAATACAATCAGACAGTGGAATGCATACTTTATTAAATGACTTTCAGAGATCAACAAGACTGGCATTACGGTCTCAGGGCCAGAGCTTATGCTATTATGTTTCAACATATGTTTCAAAAAAAAATGTATGCCTTGCAAACTTAAACATTTGGTTTTCTGTGCTGTTTTTTAAACATCATTGTGAGAGTGACTTGTGAGTTAGAATTAGTTAGAATGATTTGAAAACAATAATCAAATCAGTTATGTTTTGCAACTTATGCACAGTGTTTATGAAGTTTATAGCTGTCAAAGATTAACATCATAGTAGAGCAAATTTTCCAGCTGTTAGTGCAAATTAAAAACACATTTTTATAAATAGTTGTAGAGTTGTTTGGGAGGAAAAAACAACTTTTTTAAATACATTAAAAAAAATTTAAATACATTTTTAAATGTATAAAAAAAATATGCTCCTAACATGTACCTGAATGAAAATTAGTCCTAAAGGCCTGACAGAGACAGCAGAAAAAAAAAGCCCTTTTTGTTGAGCCTTGATTATACTCTAGACATTGCATTACAAGCATGATGCTATCATCAAAATGAAGAAGTCATTTTCAATAATTGCAATCAATCATTAATTGCAGCCTGCTCATATACTATATTAGCATGTAATCCAATTGTACATTTTATGATGAAGTAAATACTTTATATTTAACTGCGTGTATGATTAAAATGCAATTTGACTTCCAAATGTGCCTGTAACTACTGATGATAAACCACTATAATTTATCATGGAAATCAATGAGGGATTACTCTGTGCGTGCTTTAGAAAAAGGATATGAAAGGTCATATAGTCTTTTCTAAAAAATAATCCATCTAGCTCTCATCTATCATACTAATCCTAATTACCTACACAAGCATATCAGATGAATCACAATCAGAATAGAATGAGATGCAAAATTAACAATAGAGCTTTACTTTGCAAAAGAGTCGAGGATCAAGCCTTGTGAGCTTGTTGGGCATGTACTGCTTGTACATGTTGTAAAGCTCATGAAACGGAGCTCGGGAAGGGAAGCCACCCTGCATCAGGTCCAGCACTGATACCATGCCTGAGAGGAGAAGAGAAGTACAGATAATGTAGCCAGTGACGATACAGGATTTGCTGCATTGAAGGCTGGAGCTGAAGCATGAACCAAGTATACAAGGAAGATTCAACATCTTATTTTTAGTAATGTGCAGTCAACCTGTACCTGAACACTGTGTGCTTGCCTTTGTCAACAAAACTCACAGATTGAGCATTATAAACTTGGACACGAGTACTTACTTGCTAGTAGGCAAGTAGCTGACGAGTTCATGAGTCTACATTTACCTCATGTGATGCACAACTAGTCAATAAAGGTATCAAACTAATTGGCTAAAAGACATGTCAGTGCAGCTTCTAGGATATACCTACTCGATAACACTCTCTATGAAGCCTGTATTTATAATGCATTATAATACAGGAATAATGCCTTATAAACAACCCTATAATATGTTGAATCATCAGATAAATAATCAGAACAACAGTTACAAATGACGTATAAACAACCTTATACCAACATACACAGCACAACAGTTAGAGCGTGCATGGAAGATGTACAAAATGGATATATGGCACCACCGTGGCAACAGGACAACAAAACTTTTGAAGTTCGTTGAATGGGAATACTGGCTTGCCAGGAACATTCTTATATAGCTGGTCATAAATAAAAAATAACAGTTAGCTGCACATACACTTGTGTTATAACACTTCTAAAAATCAATTGAAAATGTTTATTAAAATGGGATTTCATTAAGCTATTTATTAATAATTTATTAACATTAAGCTACCTATTAAATCTAAGTTTTTATCCTATATTACTACATAGGTATTAGATTTGGTAAAACTTTGTGATTTTACAGTTTTTTATGAATAAAACATGATTTGCATTATGAATGTAAAAGTTCCAAAAAACTTTGATTTTACCTTAAAGGAAATGTCTTATAACCACTCCATGATATCTTATGGCTGTTTAAAAGAAGACTTAACTTTTGTTAGACAACTTATAAATAGTATGACCACATTATAAAGCGTTTTAGATGTTTAAAAGACTTTAAAGTGACAAAAGTAGAAGTAGTATGATACTGTGCAGATTTTAAGTAAACAATGTCAAGATATGAGACTTGGGAAAGTAAAAGATATGAAACTATGGGATATTTAATCCAATATAACTTAAGTGCATTAAAATTATGTTCATTGTGTGATATAAATCATCATACTCTTAATAGTTATAACCACAAATACGTAAGTATTATTACTGTTGTTACAATTATTCATGAGATGATACAACACATTATATGGTTAAGCATGTATTATAATGAATTAAGAATACCCTTATGATGCATTATAAAAGTAGGCTTCATCTAGTGTTATAAATGCATTGTACTTTAAAAGTTATAACCACAAATAGGTAAGTATTATAATGTATTGTAACTGTTGTTATGATTATTTATCGGATGATACAACATATTATAAGGTTGTTTGTAATGCATTAAGAATACCCTCATAATGCATTATAATTACAGGCTTCATAGAAATTGTTACCATATACTCTTCTTATGTCTCTTGCCTGAAAGTTTATTTCTAAAACTTTGTCAACAGCCGATTAAATGCAATAACACAAACCTTCAAAACACTCTTGTGGTAACGCCACCTCCAAAAGATAATGAAAAATCAGTGGAGCTCACATTTAATATGGCCGCTCCATAGGCAACATTGGGATTTGTTTAAAAAAAAAAGAAGAAGAAAAAAAAAAAAAAAAAAAAAAAAAAAAAAAAAACGCTTCCAACTGATGATTGCTGTGTATGCTGTGTGTGATGGGTTTTCTTAAATTGAAATATTTGAAGCATTACCACAAGTGCTGTGAGATGAATTGGAAAGGGGAAAAAAAAAAAAAACACCTATATAATCATATACATACCCGAGCACTGCAGCTGAGACAAAATCTGAGCTCCTTCAAACTGGTGGCTCACCATCTTCAGATTAGGCTTCACACAACGGATGAAACTAGAGCCCTTTACAATGCATACACATGAGAAGCTATTACATTTTAACAGAGAACAAACAATATTATATTTATCAGTAAGCATGACAAGACCATTGGCTAAATGGCCATATGGTCTGGTCTAGAATGGACCCTTTTTTACATATCCAGGATTGGAACAGAAATAAACTATAGCAGGGTAAACTTTTTTTAGGAGGTACACGTTGAAAGGTTTGGGGTTGGTTTTTTTTAAATGTTTTTGAAAAAATTATCTTATGCTCACCAAAGGTGCATTTTTTTTAATCAAAAATACAGTAAACAACAGTAATACTGTGAAATATTATTACAATTTAAAATAATGTTTTTCTATTTTAATATGAATTTCAGTTTTAATATGAATTTCTTCAGTGTCACATGATTCTTCAGAAATTATTCTAATATGCTGATTTGGGGCTTAAGAAAAAAATTCTCTATTATAAATGTCAAAAACAATTGTGCTGCTTAATGTTTTTGTGGAAACTGTGATGCACTTTTTTCAGGATTATTTGATGATGAAAGTTCAAAAGAATACCATTTATTTTAAATAGTGTATAAATCTTTTGTAACATTATGCATGTCTTTCCTATTACTTTGAAACAAATTACTGCATCCTTGCTGAATAAATGTAATAAACTTTTGAACAGTAGTATAAATGGGAGACCATAGCAAATATTTTTGTTTCCACTATTGGGTTTTTATGACTTTACAAAAAAAAAAAACATCACAGCAGCCTTGACTTGTTTTTGTTAATTATATATATATATATATATATATATATATATATATATATATATATATATATATATATATATATATATATATATATAGTTTGCTAGATTTACTTTTTTTGCATCATGACAGTCTGTGAAAAAGTCCATACAGTATATTCTGGCCAATTCAGACAGGAATATAGTCATGCGAAGTAAACAACAACTTTTTTTTTTTTCCTGCCTTAATGTGCCATTTACCAGTGCCATAAATCAGCAATTGTCATATTGCATTCTTTGCTGTGCCGCCTGGTTTGCGGCATGCATTAGACACACTCAGTAATAATCAGAACAAGTGGCTAACATTTTTAAAATAACAAATGAATAACATTAAACGCATTACTCACTGTACTGCGAAGCTTTTCCAGTAGAAGGTTCAGTTGGGTCTAAAAAAATTTGATCAGAAAAGAAATGTGAGAGTGAATCCTGTAAATTTTAATTAAGAGCATTTTTTTCTGTAAAAAATCATTTTACACAGTTGTGAAGTTGTGCTGCCATGCAAATGGTATCACACATTTTGACACATACAGGAAGTAATAGACATGCATTATTCTGGCGATTGGTCCACTTATCTTTTCTACCAGTTCAATATATCATGATGGTGACATATTGACACGGTGATGTGTTTACAGCGAGGGTTCTCTTACAGTATGAATTCCAAACAACTACAGCAGAGACTAAAAATGTGGCAGCCACGTTCACACAAAGACAAGGCAATGGATCAAGTGGATGAAGGAGGTTGAAGGAGAAGGGTAGGAGAAACTAAAGATCAACATTTGTTCATGAGGTTGTGGTGCCGGCACTGAATATTTCAGCCAGGCTTACCCTACAAAAGCTTCAGTTTGTTTCTCTCTTTCTACATTTATTTCAGCACCAGAACTTTTCACAGGGAAAGGTTGAAGAAACAGGAGAAGGTCTAAGAAAGGAGGATGGAGAAAGGGCAAAAGTTAGAAGGAAAGGAATTAGATCACCAGGTAAGAAACCAAATGTCTCTCACAAAAGCTTTTAAAACCTACAACTACCAAGAACAACAAAAAGAAAACAGTGAAATATCTAGCGGCAAAAAAAATCTACAGCGGTCCAAAGACAAAGCCTTGAGGAACTCCTAATCTGAGGAAAGCCTGTAGCCTTGAGGGCTTAGATCATTTTGTCATATCTTCAGACATATTAATGCCTTTGACAGTGTGTGTTTTCTGGCTATTAGGAGAATATATTTCAAAGTTAAAGGGTAGATTCACCTTGAATTTGTTTCCCACACTGATAAAGCTGAGTTTGCCAGCCTTCTGCTTTGAGTCCTTGGAATTGGAGTTGTTCTCAAAGAGATCCCGGACAAACTTGTCCTTCGACTCACTCACCAGGCTCTCCAAAGACATGTGGAGGGCGTCATTATTCTTCTCCACAAACTGGGTCTGCTCACACACATACACAAAACCCACAGGGCATAGAAATAAACACAAAGTCAACCACACAAAAAAAATCCAACAACTTTACCAAAGGGATTCCCCAGGAAGTCCCCAATTGTTTTTACAGTGTGGAAGAAATTAATTAACCTATGTTAAAGACTGTCACGTTACAGAATTAAAACAACACAATGGTTTCAATACATAAAAGAATTCAGAATGAACTGAGTGAATTGGGGACTTACAGTCTCATAGCACACGGCGCCAGCGAAATGTCTTACGATGAAACCTTCATCATCTCTCAAATTCCTGTGGATTGTAAGCTTTGACTTCCTGGGCACCTGAAAAGACAGCCCACATAGAATCCATCTTTGCAGCTGTATGTTTATGACTTCATACCTTCATATTTGGGTCTTGACATTGACGAAATGTCAGAGTGAATCACATAAAAAACTGTAAAGAAATGCCCAGGTCACATTTAAATGCCATATATCAAAATAAATGAAATAAATAATATTTTACATTAAGAAAATGGAGCCTAATTATGATTGTGACATATTTTCACAAAACATAAGCACATTAATCACTCCCAAATCTCAGTAGTCTAATATAATACCAAAAAAGTGTATGTATATTTGTTGTTTTTTTATTTTGTTTAATGTATTAAAGGCCAAAAAAGTACAAAATGTTTGCTGTTTGCTGTAATAAGCCATGTAGAAATATACAGTAAGATGAGGGAAAATTTCTCCCCCTTAAGAACAGAATGACTTTTTCAGCTAAATTGTAACATATTTTGAAATTACGTTAGCAGATAGGATAATGATGCTTCATTCAATATATTGTTAAGGGAAATTAGCAATAATTGCTAACTGAATTCTTTTAACACAAAATTGAAAATCATGAAAAAGTTTACCACTATGGTAAGCTGACTCCCTACCTAGGTCAAAATATGTAAATTACATATTTTTATGATTTATTCTTTTCAAAGGTGTCAATAATTTGAAAGACTAAATCAAACATTCTGGACCCTATTTTAACAATCTAAGCGCATGGTCTAAAGCGCACGGCGCAAGTGCACTTAGGGCATGTCCGAATCCACTTTTGCTAGTTTAACGATGGGAAAAATGGTCGGCACGCCCAGCGCATGGTCTAAAAGGGTTGTCCCTATTCTCTTAATGAGTAATGGGTGTGTTTTGGGCATAACGTGCAATAAACCAATTAGTCTCATCTCCCATTCCCTTTAAAAGCCAGGTGCGCTTGCACCATGGCGGATTGCTATTTACATGGCGGAATATAGACACACTCAACCTGACGAGTCAGTTTAAATACATGTGTGTATTGGCAAGATTGGTCAAATAATTAGTTACTGCAAATAGGTAATTCTGATACATGCAATGACTATCCATTATGACATGTAGGCATTTTTATCTTTATGTACACAATAATAATCTTTTACATTTTATTCCTTTAATTTTTCATATTTAAAAATGTTTGTGTGCTGCTGCGCATTCCTGTGTGTGTAATAAGCAAAGTGTACGCGCGTTGTGCACCCGCCTATAGGCGCATATTACTAACGCCCTCTTTAAATAACAAAAAAAGACCAGGTTTTAGTTGGTCAATGGCGCAGTCATTTTCAGTTGCCTCGATATAGCAACACGCCAACAATGCGCCTGAACACACCCAGCACACCCATGTGCGCACAAATGGGCGCGAGATCATTTGCTATTTAAACAACGTGGCGCAGGACGTGAAAATGATAACTGCGTCGGGCTGAAACTAGCAAAAAAACACTTGCGCCGCGCATGGCGCTGCACTGTGCCGGGTGTATGATAGGGCCCTCTAAGTTAATGTATGCATTTTGACAATTTAGTTGAATGATGACAAATCAAATGAATCCCAGATAAAGAGATACATCTGAATTACACTATATAATTTCATGAATACATGCCATTATTTTCAATCTCATTTTACTCCATATTCCACTAAATATTAAGCTACTATTTAACAATCCTTTAAGATAACTTCAGGATGACACTGAAGGCCCAATCAAAATGCAGAAAGTGAAAATTGATTTGGTGTTCAGAACTAAGGATATTTTTTAATATATAACTGAGGTGCTGTACAAAACCATCCTGCAGACTTGCCAGCTTTTCTTTGCTATATATAGACTGTCAGCTTACAGTGAGACGGAAGTGATCTTTGTGCTTGTTGTGAACTGTCTCTGCAAAGTGCTGATCACTGGGCTGGGGAAGACGGTTCTCCTCATCCAGAATATCCAAGACACCCACCAGCTTTGCCTCAACCAGATCTGCAAAGCAAAGTCACAGAGACAAGTTTTGGACTGACGACAGAAACTTTTCATGCAAACGAATATGAGGTGAAGAGTGAATTAATATATTCAATCCCCCTGCAGAAGGTATTATCCAAAGTTTAATGGACGAACGCAAAGTCGGTGGGCACAAATGGACCTTTTTGATAATCAGTGCGAAGGTATCCGTCGTATGCATAATTCATCTGAGACGTGCGCAGGTGAGAGAGGTGCAGACGCAAGCACAGTCATGTATTTGCATGAGCAGACACCAGAGTATGTGAGGTGATTGATGAGGAGACATGCAGGGAAAGGACCTGCATGTCCATTTGGAAGTCACAAGGACGTGTGTTGCATCCCCATCAGGAGAATTAGGAAAAGCGGAGCTGGCAAAAGGAAAGCAAGTCTTTCCCCTCGGAACAGAAGTGACATCTGTGATGCAGGTGATGAGTTCCTACTTTTTTCACTACAGAGACCGCATCAGAGGCGAGATGTTATGTTAAGCCACCTGCATACTGTGCAAACTCACACAAGCTGTTGAGCTTTGACAGCTTGGGCAAAAAAAAAAAACAGAGGTGGTTTCTTTTGCAATGCATAGGTAGATCTTCGATAAATCGTTAGGGGTTAAAATACAGGTCGATTAAAAAGATAAAAGGCATTGGTTCTGATACCTCCAGACAGCACACTTCGGTCTGGTGATGGTATTTGCATTCAGTGAACCAGGTGAAGATTTCACAGTGTGTCCTGAGATTGAACTGACTTTCTGTTTCTGACTGGATGATTTGGGTCAGACTGCACTTCTCGAGTGATCACTTTCAGAGCCGGCAACAAAAAACTAAAACAGTGTGACCTCTTCATCTTATCCCCTGAACCCTCTCCAGTGGGTTCAAGAGTGAGAGAGGTCCCTCCTAGGATTCATTCCTGTGTTATCTCAGGAACCCAGCATGCATTTCTACTGGAATATTAATATCATGGCAATGCATACAAATAACTATGCTGTCATCTGAAACAGTTTGTTGACATTTGAAGCCCATAATCTGAGAAGAAATTACATTTGCACTGTAACACATTTTGGATTTAGAGACCCTAGCATTTCCGTGTGTGGAGGACTTAATATTTAGGTTGCCGTCTATGGGCCGTAGTGCATCCAGTAATGACTGGAATGGAGGAAGGTCATTAATATTCAGTGCCAAAGGGACACTGACCTATGCAATCCTGATTATCAACATAATGAACTTCATTCACTCCCAGGCCTTCTTTCTGATACAGCTCTTGCTCCTGAGAAGAAAAAAAAAACAAGATAAATGTGCATTGGTTTTTGCTGAAAGTGGGAAAATGCTTAACTTAATCTGCTGGAACAAGAGCATCTCATAAGAAGTTAAACTGTATATTGTTAAATCGGAAGAGTTGTGTTACAATGAAAGAAGAATGCAGATGAAATAGCTTCATGTATCAGTTTAAAGGAGGGCATAGTTATAAATCATTGATCGTTACTAAAAAATCCCAATAACATTCATGACTCACCTCTTTCAGTATGCGTTCATTAAAAAACTGCTGAAGCTTTTCATTACAATAGTTGATGCAGAACTGCTCGAAGCTGTTGTGCTCGAAATACTCTGAACAGGAATATAAAAAAAGCATTTTATGATTCATGCGCTAGGTATGTCTCTAAAGGCATTTAACAGTTACACTATTAGAGAAACACTGTTAGTGAGAACCAATTATCGTTAATCCTACTGCATATTCTCAACCTTATTTCTGCATAAGACAAGTTAATAGCTAGTGAATCACTACATCCTCTATATATACAATCAGTCATATTCCAAGCTATGCTTATTTTTAAAGTTTAACATTAATGGAATATTCCAGGTTACACTTTGCTAAACTCTACTGACAGACAGCATCTGTTATCATGGGAAATCATTCCAGTTTGTAAAAAAACAAAAAATGACAGCTATGCACTTAAAATGGATATATGCATTTTCCATAGATGTCTATTGTATTGCATGCTTACCCAGTGTTGGGTAAGTTACTCTAAAAAAGTCATTAATTGCTAGCTACTAATTACATCTTCAAAAATGTAATTAGATTACTGTACTAATTACTCTCTCTCTCTAAAAAGTATGCATTACTAATTACTTTCTAAATCCCAAATCAACCTCGACCAGTTGAACAATACAAGGACAGATGAAACTGCTCTTTTAATTAATTCAAATAATATAAAATTGCATAAATTATTCTTGAACTGACCAAAGCATTTATAGGTTACATTAAAAACATACATTTTAAGATTAGACATTACATTTTGATGTTAAATACACTATTGTTTTATATAGCTGTTTTGTCTTCATTGTTCTGTAGTCCATACAGTATTTAATGCAAGTAATCAACAAAAATCGTAAGTAACAGAAACATTCAGAGTAATCCTTTACTTTTCAAGGCAAAAGTACTTAAATAACAGTAATCAATTACTTCGTAATGCATTACACCCAACACTGTGCTTAACTAACAGACTTAAATAAATGAAAATTAAGAAATGCAGCTGCAATTAATCATAAGTTTTAAATATCATTATTATATCTTATATTTTAAAAAGTGCATTTCTGTCTTTTTTTGACATCTTCATTCTTTTTTTTATAAATATTAAAAATTGACACATTTTTTATATTTATATATATATATATATATATATATATATATATATATATGTCAAAAGATGTCAAAAAAAGACAGAAATGCATATATATATATATATATATATATATTTAACCAAGAATGTTTCTTTAAGTGCTTTTAAGCTAGTGAAAATAGCTCAGAAAAAGTGCTGTCGTTACATACAGTAGGGTCCAAAAGTCTGAGACAACACTGAAAATCTGGGAATCACAATCTAATTTAAACAATTTTAATGAACAACATAAAATGAACAAGAAATATACAGTATAAGATTCTTCACTACTTCTGCTCCCAATCAAAATTAATAATACTAAAAGATGTTGTTTCGCAAGTGGTCTCAAATGTTTGGAGCTGACTGTATTAAAGACTAGGTTGTCTCATTTCTCAGATGCATAATTTCTCAGGTTGACATGTTTGAAAATTTAAGAGCCACTGAGAACAGGTAAATGAGGAGATTCAGTGTAAGACAACGTGACCTGTCCATTACTATCTCACAAGCTCACCAAAGCCAGCGATGTCCAGCACACCGATGAAGTTGGAGGACGTATCAAAGGGAAAGCACTGGTTGACCCGTTTGACCACATGATCAAAGAGCCGGCTGTAAACGGCTTTGGCGAGAGCATCGCGGGCATTGTTGGCCTGTTCCACCTTCAGAGGCACCCTGGAGAGGAGCAAAGTGGGACAGGAGGAGTCAAAATCTGGGCCAGGGCTTCTTCTAATGCCGCCTCATCAATACATGTCCATTCTGTTTTACTCCGTCCAACTTCACACTCTTAAGATAGTTGCAAAAACACTTTAGGGGAAAGCAGAATGCCAACGAGAAATAATTTTGAGTCAAAATTTAATTTATTTTCCTGTCAATTCCATTATGATTGCAGATGCTCAAGGCTGTTGAAAAATCTCCTCTGCATAACTGTCGAAGCACATTATTGTCGGGTCAAATAAAGTACAAACGAATATAATTAAGATGAAAAATTTAAAATTTATGTCAGTGAAATAGTTTGGTAAAGTGAAATTGGGGGGCTGTGCCTTTGCTTGTATTTATAGGGACAAAGGCAATATTCTGCTTTTCTGAGAGCTTAAAGGCAAGTTTTTTTCTTGTTTCCAAAAATGCCAATTACACAAATTCTTAAGACTATGCAAAGAAATTTTTTTATAGTATGCAAATAATTGGGTGTAAAAGGCTCAAACTTCTTTTAATGCAAAAAAAAAAAAAACTTTTATTCCAACATCAAGTGTATATCATCCAAGTGTATAAAAAAACAGAATAATTGGTCCTCCAGAAGATTA
The DNA here is from genome assembly GCA_039654105.1 of Coreius guichenoti. Lineage (NCBI taxonomy): Eukaryota > Metazoa > Chordata > Actinopteri > Cypriniformes > Gobionidae > Coreius > Coreius guichenoti. Next base: position 26,171,588 of record CM077177.1, on the reverse strand, counting down.
ATTACATAATTAAACTAAAAATAGTACAGGGAAAAGGTTCAAATCAAACTTATTTTGCAGTGGAAACTTTGATAAATGTATATACGTAAAACAAACAGCACTTGAAATCCCGGTGTAGCTTAAAGGGCTTCAGCCAAGCGATATTACATGAAAACACAATAAATCTCAATAACACACGCCTGTTAAAGCAAAGCAGCTCATAATCACAAGCCACAGTGGCTCCCCACTATCCTCAGGAGGCATACGGATACCGGCAACCATCTGAAACTTCAGAACTAGATGATAAAACCTTTTTCCACTCTTGAAGATGCTGTCCCGCTGTGGGAATACCTGCTGTGTGACTCTTATTGCCTGCGCAGTTAATAAAAGCTGGTCTTGGCTCACAATAATCTCTATGATCTCGAGTCTGCGAGATTGCTTTTCATTAACTCGCTTTTATGCTATTAGTGTATTCCCTCTGTAGCGTGTGAGTCGAGAGGCTGCTGCACTCTTCCTTCTCAATGTCACCTGCTTTGTTGCATTTAACAGACTTTTAAAAATCACAATGCGGCTCTGAAATGAAGCTCTGTCAGGTACAAGCTGCTGCCCTCTCCAGTGTCTATCGTTGTGAATTGCAAGGGTCACCGTAGCCTTGTTTGAATACGGTCTCCATAATTTTCCATAAAACGCATATTGCATATGTACGTGGTTGTGCATCTGTTCGCAGTCAAATGAGGAGGGCAGTGAAACCTCCTGCGACTTTGATTCTCATCATACCTAAAAGACCCCAGGCCACTCCCTCAGACAAACATCCATTATTCATGCAGTGCAAACACTCCCAGTCCAGCATCTGTGCTTGGTTAAATATTAATCCACCGAGCGCTGCCCTATCATTCAGACACCACAGAATATAAAACCCCACCTGGGCAACGGAAAATGGGGCATACGATTCAATCGAGGCAATCGAGTTTTTCCAATTCCTCTCCCCTTTGACAATTGGTGTGTGCAGTAATTGGACTGTGGGTTTTACATGTTGAAAGCTGAGAAGAACGGGGCTTTTGTTTCACAAACTCGCAAACCTGAGTCTTATCTTTGACTGTTAGGAGAAGAAGTAGTGTGGAAAAAGCTCCTTGATACCTCAGCCTAGTCATGCAAAGCCTCTTCTCTTACGTAATCAATAAAAAAAATACATTCGTTTAAATGCAGAAGACTTTCGATGGCAACTAGACTATTACGGCCCCTCAGCCAATTTAGTCTATGCCACATTTGATTATACTGACCATATCTCTAATGGAAAAGCTGCGATTAGCTATTTCCAGCTCTCCTCTCGTCTGTGAGCAGGCTACCGGTAGATTCATTTATCAGCTATGCGAATGGGGTGAAATGATGAAATGTAATACTAGAAGACGTTTCGCAGGGAGATTGAGATGTAAGGAGAGTGTGGCAAATACCAAGCAGGGATCTGTGGTGACTTTTGATTTGTCTTTTGATCATCATTTGGACGCAAATGATAATCAAAAAAAAAAAACAAAAGACACAACAGGCTGCCCCCAGGTCACTGGCTGAGCAGATGTTAAGGTAAACATATGGGGTCACTTACTTTATGACTGTGCCTTTGGCGCCCCCTGCAGTGGTGAGCATGACCCTGGTGGTGAGGCTGACTCTCAGGTCGTCCTGGTCCAGGCCGAGTAGCTCAGCACAGTATTCAAGAGTCTGACTGGACTGGTTCTTCAAAATGCAGCCACCTGAGACCAGATGCAAATTTTTAATAGTCATCTTAAAACTGTGTCTAATCACGTTTCTTATGCTATGTCTAGACAGCACAGAATTCTAAATGTTTCTTTCGTAGCTGTTAATAACCTGTTCCCTTGTTGACAAATTAGGTCAAAATATATCAGAGTCAACTACAGACTAAGATAAAGGACAAATCTTGAAAAGTTTTTTCATTATATTGTTGCATTCATGTTGGTTTTGAAAAGCTTAATACAATTTTCAACAAAAATTTACATAAGGTTCAGGTTGTACTGCAATTTTTTTTGTTGTAGTACAACCATGTCCTAAAAGGTCAAATTATCTGATATTTTAAGAGACTGATTTTGACAAATGGCCATGAGGGTCTGCAGGAGTCCTCTTTATGATATTACCATTTTTTGTTTTGTTATTGCTGCATTATTTTTTTCTCCTCATAATAAAAGATTATGCCAAACTACCTAAAGTTTTCTTTCATTTTTATTTTTGCAGTGTTTCATCAGCAGAACAAATCCAAAACATATTAAATAACAGTACAACCTGAAGAGATGACTGTCCATCCCTCACAGCCTCACTTTAAAAATCAAAAGTTAAAGCTGGTGCTGCTGTGAATAAGGCCATTTTTTACTTTATGCCTAATTTATATATTAAAAAAAATGTTTCCTCGACAAACAAACAAAAAACTCATTGTGTGAGATTCATGACTTTGTTTGAAAAGTGTGCAAACAAATCTATAAAAGCACACTCCTTCAATCTCATATCTCAGCCATTTCCAAAAATATGTTTCATACATGTATGCTCATACATAATAGTCTTCAGGTCTCCTGCAAGACCTCTATAACATTAGGCTCCATGTTTTCCAGCTAAAAGGTGTCTCAGGACAGCATCTCCATTGTAAGCGGGGAAATAGAGCAGGCCAGAGCAGTAAAAGGTGTTATACCTTCATCAAAACAAATCCAGACGCAAGTCTGGCAACACTAGAAAGAGCCCCCTTACCCCCACAGCAGCTCTCTAATGAGGTCTTTTGAGTTGGAGGAGGGGGGTGTGTGTGTGTGTGTGTGTGTGTTTAATGAGTGTTTGAATGAGGAGAACATCAGCACGTGCATGAGCTCAAAAATAATAAAATAACACTTCAGGAAACTTCTTCCCTGACTAAATGCAGATGCTGCAAATTCTGTAAAAGATTTTAACAAAGAATTTTGTTAAAATCATCCATGTGACTCCAGTGGTTCAACCTTAATTTTATGAAGCGACGAGAATACTTTTTGTGCGCAAAACCAAACAAAAATAACAACTTTATTCAATTTCGTTCTAGCCTGCACCCTTCTCCTACGCAGTTTACGCAACAGTGCAGCGCTTTCGAGCTCTACGGCAGCCGATGCTGTTTACGTGAGCACCACGACGCATGCGTGTGATGATGACGCAGGAGCTGCCATGTATTTACAACATAAACTGCGTAGGAGACTTTGTTGAATAAAGTTGTTATTTTTGTTTGCTTTTGCGCACAAAAAGTATTCTCGTCGTTTCATAAAATTAAGGTTGAACCACTGGAGTCACACTGACAATTTTTACTACCTTTCCTTGAAAGTGTTAATTACGTTGCTATCTATGGAGGGGCCTGAGAGCTCTCGGATTTCATCAAAAATCTTCATTTGTGTTCCTAAGATGAACAAAAATCTTACGGATTTGGAATGACATGAGGGTGAGTAATTAATGACAGAATTTTCATTTTTGGGTGAACTAACCCTTTAACCTAAAGGAAACGAAAGCGATAAAATCTCTTTTTGTCCTAACTGGCTTTATTGCAACTGACACACATGACATTTACTGTCTGTTTGCATGGTTTCTAGTTCTGTGATGGATAGCTCCTTCCAGAAATGAAATCTCACTGGTTGTATATTAAACATGTTCTGATCGGATGTGATTTTGTCACTTTATGCAGGACAGAAATTTAATTTACGCTTTAAAGTTGTCGCATCATGCCAGGTATGACATCAAATAAAGGCAAAATTGTTTGCAAATGTTGGATGAGGTTGGCTAATGTTTAAGTAGATATTTTTTATACAGATGCTACATTAATGGCTACCAGAGGTGCTTCCTGTCTCTTCAAAGTCGATATTGCCAAGATGAAGGACGCCAGCCACCACTCTGAAGAGATTGAGCTTCTCGGTGTCATCCAGACCGATTTTCTTCATGGCCACCACCATCCTGTTGAAGTCTCCCAGGTCATCCAGCAGAGGGTCCTTCAGAGCACCCACTTTCCCGTGCTACGAACACAACGGACCATCAAGACACATGGTTCCAGAATCAACAATATCCACACGTCACACGTGCTGCAAGTGCCTTAGAAGGAAATGCAGTAGCACTGCAGCTGTAATCAGAGATCAAAAACGTATACTGGAGGAAAATATACAGATCTAGATCTCTGATTAAAAGGAGGAAAAGAAAACAAACCACACCTGAGGATCAGAGTGTGCCAGAACTTCTCTTTTTTATATTATATTCTTAAAAAAAAAATGATTTTGTCAATTTATTCACCCTTATGTTAGTCATTCTAAACTTGAATGACTTTCAATTTGAGGAATACTTTATGCTGCTGGAAAAAGAGCAACATAAACATTCTTCAAAACTTCTCTGTGTTTAAAGGATACAAGGGTGAGTAGATGACATCACTTTTATTTTTGGGCAAACTATGCCTTTAAGGTCACTGTTATACCGATAATCTGCAGTCTGATGACACAGCAGATCACACCACTCTGACCAACGCTTTCATACCCATAACTACAAGCACCCCTTACAAAACTAATATTTCACAAAGAAAGCCTCATGCATATTAGCTTGCAGACCCATGCACACACTAATTATCCATTTCATGCACAGAAACCCAGAAAGCCAAAGAATGTAAAGCATGAAAAGCATTTAGAAAGGAGGACAACTGGTAAAACATCACCTTATGATCCTGAATTTTAAAAAAATCAGGGAAGGCAAAGACACATAATATTCAGTTAGAAAACTACAGATATAAACATTACGGCTATTAGAAGAGTGAAGCTCTGTTCCAAAACCTACATAGGCAGCATTCTAATGACAAAACAAGCTTTCAAATAAGCTATAACATCTAAAAAACAATATATAAGATATATTATAATTTAAATTTTTATTCATAACCCAGGGTTCTCACAGTCTTGGAAAACCTGGATGTACTGTATGAGGGGATTTTAATTGTAATTTCTAAAGCTGGTAAAGACATGGATATTAATAGATTATTTAAAAAAAAAATATGAATATAAATGTTTCTAGTTATGTTAAGCTATAAAATATTTTATTGGGTAGACATTTCTGAGCAATTGCTATTTGTGACTAAAATAAACTAATCCCAAATGGCTAGAAAAACTTCTGGACTTATGGAATTTAATTAATTACAATTATTTTATTTAATTATTTTTTAAATACTATACGTTTCTATAAATATGAAAATACTCAGCTTTGTCATTACATCAGAAGTACGAGAAATATTTTGGGGGGGCCTTTGAATATTGTCTTTGACAAGGGAAGGGCTTTGTAGTCAAAAAGGTTTAAAACCACTGGGCGAGTATTGGTTCAATTTTAAAGCAATCTCACATATATCTTTTGTTCAGAAGAAATCCCTGAATGTACTGAGTACATTTTAAAGGTGCAGTGTGTAGTATTTATGAGGATCTATTGACAGAAATTCAATTTAATATACATAATTATGTTTCCAGTGGTGTATAAAGACCTTACATAATGAACTGTTATGTTTTTATTACCTTAGAACGAGCCATTTCTATCTCCATACACTGCGGGTCCCCTTACAGTGAAGTCATCATTTTGCGCTGTCATGTTTCTACAATAGCCCTAAACAGACAAACTGCTCTACAGAGCGCTAGCTACTCTCTGCTGTCTCAGATGACGACATCTTTGTCCTGTGTCGGCCGCCGTAGCTTCTCTATGTGCTTCGAAAGGGAGGGGTGAGTGGTGGGCGGTTGGGCAATTCGCTACCTCACCGCTAGATGCCGCTAAAATCTACACAGTGCACCTTTAATTCAAGATGGCTAACAAGAAGTTATTCAAAAATCATAAATACACTGAAATCTAATTCAATACCAAAGCATATCACTAAATATATTTTTTAACTAATGCTAGATATTAGTATTAGTATAATATTAGAGTATCATGCTGTTAGCTTAGCAGCATACTAATCTAACTCTTGAAATCAACTGCCAGTTGAGTTAATTTGATTGCTATTTGCCATCTTGGTTAGGATGCAGTCTTAAAAAGCTGCTGCCTATCTAGGCAGTAGACAGCTCACAGGGTTTTGGACCAGAGCCTGAGCAAAGAAAAATCTCAGTTGATTCATAATTAAAGATGGATTGCATAAATATCATAATACCAACCCAAAGTCATTATGAGATTCAATTGTTCAAGGATAAATAAAAAAGAAGACAAAAAAAACAACAAGAAAAGTATCATCTGTGAATTTGGGGTAAGAAACTAATCTCAGGTCTTCATCTGAAAATGTAGTGAAACAGGCAGTGTTGAGCTAGCAAATGAACTACTGCACTAGCAGAAACAGCAGCTAATGAATATCTCATCACCTCCACAGGGATTCAACACAACAATGATTTATAATAATGGCCCTTGATAACAATAACATCAATTGATGGGCACAGTCTCCAGAGAGGGCCGTGTGCAAACAACACAACAACACTGGAATTTATTACATTTTACATAATTCATCAAAGACGTGAACTACTTTCTGAAGGTAGCTAATTCTATTTGAAGCAAAACGGTGATCCTGCAACTTCAGATATTTTGTATGTCCCCTAGTCTTAATTTTTACTAGATCAACAAAGGAAACTGCAAGGATTTGATTGTATATCAAAAATGAATCTGAAATCTTTACTACAGCTTAGCTTAGTGCTGTTTATTACTTCACATTTGTCACAAATGTGTATCAGCACACAGGAAGAAGGAAAAAGATTCCTCACGGTACTGACCCAGAGATTCCCAAAGAAAGATGATTCTACGTACCTCAGGACTTTTCCTGTTTTGCATGATCTGTTTATCTGAGTCCTTGTTTGCAAAGTATCGGGTGCACCCGCGATTCAAATACTGAGTGAAACAAACACGCAATGAGGAAAGTTAATAAACGAGAACAGAAACTACAGAAATACATTCATAATCATTGTAAAGCAAATATGCCATCTAGTGGCACATCTACAGTTTTATGGTATCTCACATATGCAAAGGCCTGAAATCAGATAACCTAAGCTAAGGTATTAATGGATTTGATTTGATTTGATTTGATAAAATGCTTCGCCACATCATTTGGCACTGTTCTTTGATACAGTCTGTTTGCTATAGTCACAGTTGTCAGGTGGCTTTCACTGCACCAATTATAGCAGAGATTCAATGTTTCCTGCTGAACAGAGTGTCTAGGCTTGGTTAAATGATTTCCAGCTTCCTGTTATACAATACACAGGAAACTGACCCGGAAGTTTTCCGGAGAGTTGAGATGAAGCATGTTTCTGATTTCCTCCGATGCCCCTGCGCAGAGTCTGTAAAATATATGATAGTTTCGCTCTTCTGGACTCTGCATGCAAATCCGAGACTTCTCCAGCAGATAGTGTGAGACAAAACCGCCCACAACTGCATTCTGAAGACACGATGAACACAATTAGTAACTACATGAAATCTTACAGAGGCCACACTCTTTTCTTCAGGCTAAGACAAAGTTTACCTTCTCATTAAAATGAATTTCTACAAACTTTCCAAACCGACTGCTGTTGTTGTTCCTGACTGTCTTTGCATTTCCAAAAGCTTCAAGCAAGGGGTTGGCTGCAAAGAACAAACATATTACAAACATATATTTGCATCATATGCAAAAATCCAATGCTACTGTACTAGACAACCAGTTCTAAGTTTCTTTGGAGAACCTACCTTCAACAATCCTCTCATCTATATCTTGACCTGTTCCATAAGATGTGGTTAAATACCTGAAATTAAACAGATACAGTATCAAGAAATGATAACATTAATGACAAAACTGGTCTAATAAAACACACCAATAACATTACTAAGCACTGCAACATGCTACTATTCTATTCTACTATATAAGATTTTTTAATGTTTTTGAAAGAAGTCTCTTATGCTCAACAAGGCTGCATTTATTTGTTCAAACTACAACATATAAAAAGACATAATATTGTGTAATATTACCATTTTAAATAACATTTCTATTTGAATATAGTTTCAAATGTAAAGCATGAATTTTCAGCATCATTACTCCAGTCTTCAGTGTCACATGATTCTTCAGAAATCATTCTAATATGATGATTTCCTCCTCAAGTAAAATTTCTTCTAACATGATTACATCAGTGGAAAATTTATCATCAGATGTTTATTAAGGATACCTACCCATTTTTTTTGCAAGATGTGGCGAAAACATATGTGGAATAATTATCATATTCTGGACCCTATCATACACCTGGCGCAATGCGGCAGCAGGCGCGGCGCAAGTGTTTTTTGCTAGTTTCAGCCTGAAGCAGTTATCATTTTCACGTCATGCACCACGTTGTTTAAATAGCAAATGCATTTGTGCCCATTTGTGCGCCCACGGGCGTGCTGGTCTGAAAATGAGGTGTGTTCAGGCGCATTGTTGACGTGTTGCTATTTTGAGGCAACTGAAAAAGACTGCGCCACTGACCAACAAAAACCTGGTCAATGGCGCAATATTTTTTTTTTGTTATTTAAAGAGCGTGTTAGTCATATGTGCCTATAGGCGGGTCCACAACGCATGTACAGCAGCCCAGTTTGTGTGCCCACAGGGCAGCAGCTCACAAACATTTTTAAATATTAAAAATAACAGGATTCCTCTCTGGAGAAGTGTTCAAATAGCCCGCAAATAGCAATCCGCATTGGTGCAAGCGCAACTGGCTTTTAAAGGGAATGGGAGATGAGACTAATTGGTTTATTGCACGTTATGCCCAAAACACACCCATTACTCATTAAGAGAATAGGGACAACCCTTTTAGACCATGCGCCGAACGCGCCGACCATTTTTCCCATCGTTAAACTAGCAAAAGTGTATTCGGACATGCCCTAAGTGCACTTGCGGCATGCACTTCAGACCATGCGCTTAGATTGTTAAAATAGGGCTCTAAGTCACCACGATGAAAATTATAATTGGTCTTCATGTTTTTGTGCAGTTTCACAGACATAATATATTTTTTATAGATTTTTCATATCTAAATAAAATGTCTCAATTCATCACTGGCAGGTGTGTATAAAAATATATAAATAAATACATAAATTAATTAATTTAGACCGTTGTATGTAGGACATATTAACTGAAGTGTTTTCATCATTCCACAAATAGATTGAGAGTTATCACACCTGAGAACAAACTTTGTGTTTTCTGTTTTTCCAGCACCAGATTCACCAGACACAATGATGGACTGACTCATCTTCAGAACCTTCATGTCTCTGTAGGCTTTATCCGCTGAGACAGAGAGAGAGACAGACGTTTGTCAAAATTGCTGTCAATACAGTAGTTACCTTAAAAAAAGTCTTTAAAAAAAAAAGACTGAAAGAACTGAATCCTCAAGTGTCCTATTAGACGGACATTCATACGTCCACGCACCAATAGCGTAGACATGAGGGGGAAGTGTCCCCAAAGAGCGTCTCTGATAGCTCTTAATGGACTCTGGGGTGTAGAGTTTAGGGATGTCGAAATACGGGTTCACAGCAATCAGGATGTTAGCCACAAAAGTCTGAAATAAAACACACAGCGTCCGAGAACATGAAACATTCATTGTTGGGCGTGTAATTTTGTATTTACATTTTTCCATATTTTAGGAAAACAGGTAGTCCTGACCAAAACTCTTAAATCACTCAAAGCCTCATACTTTCAGGTTGGCCACGCCGTGCAGAGCACTGCTACCTCACAGGACCTAATTAAGTGCATTGGGCAACTTGATAGCGTCTGGGCAGAATTAGCTGGGTCATCTGAGACATGCAGTCACACTAGGGCAGGGCCTGGGCAGACTCCTGACAGGCTTGTGCGCTGTGCTGATGAGCGTGCGCTGACAGCCGGACCGGCGTCTCTCAGATGAGAGGCTAATAAGGGCCGTTGGAGCACGACAATAACATGCCCATCAGCTCCGTACCTGCAGGCATGCTTGCCAATGAGATGAGGTGACTGTTAAGCAAAATATGTGAATGCATCATGCATTTGATTAAGATTTAATGACCCAAATCTGTTGAAATTTAAAATGTAGTTTCATTAGAAGAGGCTTTAATTAATCAGAGAATCAATTTGTTATACATATTTAAAAGGTAATTTAAAATGCAAGTGCAAGTAGGCTCTTGTGGTGCTTTAAAAAACAATAATGTTCATTTATTGTTTTAACATTCCTAATGTTCATTTGAGCATCCCAGCCTGCCCAATACACATTGGCTTTAATTTGGTGCGAACTTGGAACAGGACTATCTGTTTGTCCTACTAAAAGAGGACAGGGGGGACAGGGGAGACATGGGAGACAGCAATAGAGTGCAACAGTTCCCATCTACTTTATCTGTGCAGTTGGTTCCGGAAGCATTTTCTCCATTCATTTTCCCCATAATGATTTCTTCATAATGAAGTCTTCGATAAAGAGTTATAACTCATATATCAAACTAGCCAACCATGTTATTTTTATAACTGCAAATTTTTGCTAAAGTGACGATTCCTTAAGTCTGCACAATTGGACCATGCTTATGTTACGTGTTGGCCAAGTAATCGTGTATTTGCGTAGTTTTGGTTTTAAAAAAAGGCATAGAAATGATGAAAAACAAGAATTCAAAACAGGCAATTGACTTACATAGATCAAGTCCTTGCTGTAACGGATACAGATGTTGTTTAGAAGAGTGGCCTCATTCAAATACATAAGAGAACCTGGAAGCCAAGTAAACATGAGCACATCACTCAACATCATAAGCTTAAGTATTTAACGTGATACTATTGGCCGATGCACCCCAAAGAAGTTATATACTTACAGTTGTCTTCAACATGTTTGTTTACATCATCCTCAGCAGGAAAGACTTGACTGATGGGAGCCAGGAACGTCTGCAAAGTCAAAATGAGCATCATCAACTTTGTGACCTCTGGCCAAATGAAAAAACTGGCCTAACAATACGTGTCTACATTCACTACTTATCCATATTAATAAAAGTGCACACTGTTTTATGACCACACAGAAGATTAATAGGACAAAAAATAAGTAGATGATGGCAGCCGTTTGTTCTCTCATTTCCGAGTCTGTCTGGTTACTTTCACTGAGCTGTGAAGCTATAAACATTCAAGGTCTTCATACATTACGACTGCGCAAATGACACTGAAGAGAGGTGCTAGGTCAGCCAAGATTGATTGTGTCTAATGGCAGCCATAATGCGGAGAAGAAACGGTAAAGTCATGTTAATGTGAAAGGTGAGAACATAAGCTGCGAAATCCATTACATCACACATTATAAGACACCCAAAACTGCCCATCACGTCGGTGCATTATTCAGAGCGAGATGAGACAAGCTGACCTTTCCCAGAAAACCCATCTCGTCCATGCTGACGTTTCTGCTTTACATTATTCCTCCACTCCCTCATATTTATACAAGCCATTTACATTAGGACCCCACTGGAAATATATTATCTGCCTCAATGTCATCAATATCATCTACTTCTTTGACCTGAAAACACTCACAACCTTGATATATTCTAGTGGGAACTTTTCACCCATTGTTTACCATTTGTTAATAAAAGATAATCGATCAATGACAAATAAGAAAATCTATCAAATGTAATAAAAAAAAAAAAAAAATTGTAAGCTATTTTAAATGTAGTCCAAATTTTATAAAAAAAAGTCATTTGGTGGAATCATCAAGTAAAAATTAATAGCATATTTTCAATTCTGTAAACATTATTTATATATATATATATATATATATATATATATATATATATATATATATATATGCGTGTGTATATTAAATCAGGAATTATAGTTCCTAAAGACAAGCCCTATCTTTTTTAGACCAAATAGATTACATTATTTAGTCTATTGTCCTTGTAGGAAAATCCTCACAAGGTGAATTTGTCAGGTTTTTCTAATCTTCTGGGACATTTTCTGAAATATCCCCCACTACACACACAGTGCCGCCATCTCTAAGGGAGATGTATAAGTAGTAGAGACACAGGTGGATTTTTTTCTCTAATGAATATACCCTGAGTGTAATGTGATCTGCACACCTGCAGCAGGTAGAGCTTATTACTTATTCAAAGCCCCTGCAAGTGACACCCTTACATGGCACAGCACTATTCTACATACACATGTTCTCACATTTTACCTATTGCTCAGATACCTGGAGGCCTTTTATACACATCATGACATGAAGTTAATCATGCGTGTGTGGGAAAGACTCAGCACATCAGCAGAAACACTAATCACATGATCGCCTGAGGTACGCTGGGCTCAGCTGAGGATCATCACAGGTGCTTAGCAACTACGTTTTCCTTCGTATCCACATATGAGGCACGATAAAGTGGCACAAAATCAATGGCTGCCACCTGCTTGGTCACCAGTTACATGCTCACAGGATAAATTTCAAGGGCAGGAATGCTGATGTCTTACCTTTCCTCTCTGATTGAGAGGTTCTATTGTGAGGGCATCCGCACCAATGTCCACTATCATGCCCAGCTGGAACCCGTCGGTTGGGTGGGGCGCCCACACAGGCTTCCCATCCTCCATTGCACCCCACAACTACACCGCAGCTCTGGAAGACACACACAGGGTAAAGATTAAACACTGACTTGGCTGACAGTATGTCCAACAGAATTTGTGTTTTGTTTAACACAGACCATGTAAACAAAACATATTTTAAATTGCTGCAAGTGGAAGCCAACAAGGTCATCTCAAGTATAGATGATTGTGATGAAAATAACAAAACAACTTGTTACATTAGCCACTTCAAAGTCTTGATATGCAGGATGTACAAAAGCAAACTGAAACCAGATCTCTAAAGAAAATCTGAGTGGTGCTTTCCCACACAAATCTCACTTCCACTATCTCAAACCAACAGATAACCAACAGATTGTAAACATAATGTAAATAAGAGATTCATTGTACAATTAAGACAACTTTATTTATTATAGGAGTTTTCACGAGAGTGCGATTCAGTGAGCTTGCACTAGCCAGCCTTAGAAATCAAGAGATGAGCCCTCCCTTGAGAATCACTGTTTATTACCCATTCACAATCTGAATACAAGTTTAGTTTTCATGCTGCTAAGCACACTGCAAAGTTTCTAGATTGACAACTGTATTTAAATGCGAGACTGAATCAGAAACTGCGATGATGACAGTGATAACCGATGGCAAAACGGGACAACATTTTTTAAGGTACTTAAAGGTGCTGAATGTAAGAATGACAGCTAGTGGTTGAAATGGGTACTGCAGTCCAAATTCAAAATACTGTTTGCCCTGCGGGTTGCCAGTTTGGGGACACGCAACAGGAACGAGCGCAATTGACGATGGAGGGGCGAGGAGACTTACACACTGTAAGTTGATTTTTCCACGTTTTAATGTGCTTCCGTTCATAGACATTCATAGAGATGGATACCATAGCTTTTTAGGTCGGGTAGAATTTGCCATCTCTGACCCGGTTTGTTTGCTGGCTTCCATGGCAGCAATACACTGTGTTTTCCGCCAACTGGCAACCTGTGGTGTCAAAATACTATTGGGTAAACTGGCAACGTGCGGCACAGACCAAAACAAAAACAGACATTCCGACACGGAACGCACATTTCAAAGTAAATTAATGAAAATTTGCCATGTATTGTACTGATACATACCTCAATTAATCAGAATTTAATGAATTGATTTTAAATCGGAAATGAATCGCAAGCTTGTGATTGTGAATCAAAATCGAAACGAACCGTGAAATTACCCAGCCCTAGTATATCCACACCAACAAAAAAAACAAATAAACGGCAATATATTTGAAAAAAAAAAACATAGTAGGTTTTCAAGGGCTAAACAACATATAATTATGTAATTATTCATAACGTTTGCGATCATTTTACTTCAAATGCCGATAATGTTCATTGCAAACATTGCTAAAACAGAGGTTATTGTTGGCTGTAAAGTTTCATATCCTGTCACGGAGAACGCTGAATGCACCGTAAATGGCAGCCTATCATGGTGCTCGTTGTTGTAATGTATTTTAAAACACAATTGCAATGTTTGCAATTGACATTATCACCATTTTAAAGTTTATCCCAAATGTAACTACGGCTTACAGGGCTGTTTGTGTATATAAATGGTTTTTTTACATGAATATTAGGACACAAGTGAAGTACAAAGCTTTGTTTACAAAATAAATAATTGGTTAGTAGGCAAATGTTACATCGTGACCATGGAAACATTTGGATTTATGCCGAATGAGAGAGGTTTGTGAGGCCATAAATTTAAATTAAGCCATACGCGGCTTTGTGTTCTGTTTTGCGGGTGGGTCACTCAAATTTTCCACAAATTTAACAATATTTCAATATTTATAATCTCTTATTTCTTTTCGCAAATCCTCACCGTCTCACCCTCTATTTCCGCTTATTTTCTTCCTAATGTTTACCTTGTTACTGCCACTCACTTTTAATCCATATTATTTTTGCATCTTTTACTGTGGTAAAAAAAATTATGTAGACCATATATCTTTTTACTTGCTCAAACAACAGATGGCATTGTTAGCCTAACCTAACCTAATAATTTTATAGAAATATCTCATGGGTTTCTCTAGTCACATTCAATTTTAACACAGTTTGTGCTTGTTAGGCAAAGTTTATTTGTATAGTACAGTACCCTGAACAAGACATGCTAGGGGAAAAAGAGAGATATCGTGGCCACGAATTAAGAATCTGTTCCCATGACAAATTAACCCATTCCCTCGTTTTAGTTAAAGCATGGCCACATTGTTCTAATTTGTTCCTTAGATTTAATTTAACAAATTAAAGGGAACAAATTAATGAAACGTGGACCGAATTAATAAGTCGAAGAAATGAATTAACAGGTTGTAGGAACAAATTATTAATATTTATTTTTTATATCTACTTTTTAGCATGTTGTATGAGGGGCTCTGTACTAGTATAGTGCATTTGCACAATATCTAATATAAAAGTCTGGCTTGTGCAGAAGATAGCCTATAATTCACTTTTCTGACCATTTACAAACAGCTTCATTTGCTTTGGAATATTGGGCAAAAACATGAAGATGAGAGACAATAGATGCTCTGTGTTGCTCGTGCCTCAAAGCGCAGAGCCCGATGGATGATGAAATAATTATCTTTGTGGGGAAATATAGTTAAACTTGAATTAGTTACTAAATTTCTATTGTTTTCCATGTTCAAAGACGTTGTATTGTTTCTATTTTAATGCACTTTTTAAAGAGACTTTTAACGCACTCTAATGATAAACTTATTCTTAAATCAACCATCATTAAGTTTTAGCAATTAAATTGTTATCGACAATTAATCGATTGTCAATTAATCATTAGCATCCCTAATTGTAAATTAATGACTTCTGGTCTGTTGTTTGTAGAAAATTGTGAAAAAGCGGATTTAGTGTGTTCTAAATGGTAGCTATAGGGAATTGTTAGTGTGTTCAGTGTGGTTTCTACTGCTAGGCCATTTTGAGTAGTTGTTTACTGGTCTACATCAAAAGAGTGCTGTTAAGCTCTTAAGTCTCAATATAAGTGCTTAGACCTGGTCACTTCATACATTTTTACTGATTAGATGGTTATCCCATCATGAAAATACCAAGTGTAAATCATCCTTAAGCTGAAAATCATGCAGTTTGTTCAAATTGTTTAGTCTAAGTATAAACAATGTTAATTGTGATCCTTGGCTTAGCAAACACCACTATGGCTAACATTATGAAAGGTAAAAATGTGCTCTTTTATGCCACTTGATGTTTTGGAAAATTAGTCCATTTGCAAGCAAATGTGCCATCTACTGTGGTTCAAGGACTGTCTCATCTCGACAGCAGTTCTGTTGAGGTGTTTTAGTCTCCTGGCCTGTCACTCCATATGTTTTTTTCAATGATCTTGTTATTCCTCTCAGGTATGGGCTTATCCTGTAATAGTGGATTTAAGCCACTGCTATTTGAGACATCTTTATCTGCACAGACTCTCCTCTTGAGAGAACAGCTGGTGGCCCTATCTGATCACTCTCTGATCCTACAATAAACCATAGACTTATTACAGTGTTCGATATAATTCCCTTTTAAGATTAGGTGATTTATCTGAAGAGCTGGATGACAATGACATTCGTTAAGATCCATGAGATCCACTGGGTCTCATGGATCAATCAAAAGTAAAATGGTTAATCACAAGAGCATTATTATACCTGACAAGATAAGAGCACTGAGTTCATGTCAAAGATGTCTTGTGTGCGAGTGAGGTACTAGGACGTGATAACTGCTCGAGGTTTGGTCCAGAGCTACATTTCTCATTCTATGGCACTCTTGACTATAGCCTGGTCCCAAGAATTCCCCACGGCGCAATTATCAATTGTCAAGCATGCTAACTAACCTCATTATATGCTCAGAACTGTATCTGTGCCAATCACTCGAGTCTCACATGAGTCTTTTGAAAGGAACAAAGGCTTCAGAACAAGGCATTGGTATATGCTTCTGTTCTGAAGCATTGCTCATCAGAAAACTATCTGGCACATTACTTCTTTCTAAATGCTTTTTTCTGTGCTGAATCAGTCTTGGGAAAGTGAGATGTTTGATACATGCTAAAACATAATGATCTGTTCATTAAAGGAGTAGTTCACTTTAAAATGAAAATTACCCCATGATTTACTCACCCTCAGACCATCCTAGGTGTATATGGCTTTCTTCTTTCTGATGAACACAATCAGAGTTATATTAATAAATATCCTGAGCTTTATAATGGCAGTGAAGGGGTCCATTGAGTTTGAAGCTCAAAAAAAGTGCATCCATCCCTTATAAAAGTGTTCCACACAGCTCCACAGGTTTAATAAAAGGCCTTCTGAAGCAAATCGATGGGGTTTTGTAAAAAAAAAATCCATATTTAAAACTTTATAAAGTAAAATATCTAGCTTCCGCCAGATCACCTTCCATATTCAACTTACGAAAAAATAACTTGCGCAACGTATCAATAGAACATAGCGTTAGCGTTTTGAACTGCGAGGGGTGTTACACTTTCTGCGCAAGTTGAATACGGAAGGGGGTCTGTTGGAAGCTAGATATTTTTAAATATGGATATTTTTCTTACAAAACTCCATCGATTCGCTTCAGAAGGCCTCAGAGGGCCCCCCAGAGCTGTGTGGATTACTTTTATAATGGATGGATGCACTTTTTTGAGCTTCAAACTCAATGGACCCCTTCACTGCCATTATAAAGCTTGGAAGCATCAGGATATTTATTAATATAACTCCGATTGTGTTCATCAGAAAGAAGAAAGTCATATACACCTAGGATGGCTTGAAGGTAAGTAAATCATGGGGTGATTTTCATTTTAAAGTGAACTACTCCTTTAAGCATCTTTGTGATGTATGCCTTTGTAACGTGTACTCATAAGGTGAACATATTTTTAACTATGGAGTAGAAGTTATAACTGGCATTAAACCTTTTGGCCAATTAATTTCCTTGACTTTAAAGGGAGTTCACCCAAAAATGAAAATTACCCCATGATTTACTCACCCTCAAGCCATCCTAGGTGTATATGACTTTCTTCTTTCAGACGAATACAAATGGAGTTATATTAAAATAAAATGTCCTGGCTCTTCCAAGCTTTATAACGTCAGTGAAAGGAGGACAAGATTTTGAAGCCCAAAAAAGCGCATCTATCCATCAGTAAAGTAATCCACACGGCTCCAGGGGGTTAATAAAGGCCTTCTAAAGCGAAGTGATGCATTTGTGCAAGAAAAATATCCATATGTAAAACTTTAATAACTAAAATAACTAGCTTCCGACAGAAGGCCTATGCAAGTCGACTTAAGCCAAAAGAGTAACCCCTGACGCGATGTAGGAGTAGCTTTGACACCTCTCGCGGTTCAAACAAATAGGGCTGGGCAACCAACTCAATCTCCTCTTCTCTTATATCGAAATCCTCAGACATTTCTCTTTAAAAATTCTCGTTTTAGGCTTCTAATTCGTGACCAGTGTTTTGTTTAGATTTTTCCTCTGCCCTTCCGCATTTGTCAATGCTGTCGGAAGCTAGTTATTTTAGTTATTGAAGTTTTAAATATGGATATTTTTCTTACACTAACACATCGCTTCACTTCAAAAGGTCTTTATTAACCCCCCAGAGCCGTGTGGATTACTTTACTGATGGATAGATGCGCTTTTTTGGGCTTCAAAATCTTGTCCTCCTTTCACTGCCATTATAAAGCTTGGAAGAGCCTGGGCATTTTTTAATATAACTCCGATTGTATTCGTCTAGGATGGCTTGAGGGTGAGTAAATCATGGGGTAATTTTCAGTTTTACGGTGAACTGTCCCTTTAACATGACTTTCTCTGCTCATGATTAATGGATTAAAAAGTTAAAAGAGTTTAAAAAAAATAACAAACAAATTGTTTATGGAGACTGAGCTCATAGAGAGTATTTTTGGGATGAGCATAAATACATAGACATTGTTTTTCTTCATGACCTTTAAGATAATTTTGATTTCCATGACCTTTTCAAGTCTAGAGAAAGTCTAGAACAGAAAAATAAAATAATTTATAAAAAATACAAATTTAAAATAATGACCATGTGAAAACTCTAAAAGTAAAAGTCTTAGGCATGTTAACATTTTCACCAAAAAAAATGGTTTTAAGCCAGTTATTTATCTTTTGCTGTAGTGTGTCAGTAGGAAATATCAGTTTACATTTCCAAACATTTATTTTGCCATTAATTGTAATAATCCAGTGAGATTTTGGTATGAACAAAGAGTCTGACAACAGCCGGTATGATCCACACAGAGATCTGAACTCACCATCATCGAGTCAGAGTACATGAAGAAACAGAAAACAATTAGACAGACTAAATCCACAAGAACTGTGGCTAATGTCTCCAAGAAGAAGACTTGAAGAAACCTACTTCCAAAGCTACCTGAAAAACTGTGCAAGTTTACCTAGGACAAGAGCTGTTTTAAACACAAAGGGTGGTCACACCAAATAATAGAAGTTATTTGATAAATACAATTTATTTATTACATTGTCTTTGAAAGCATCTTCTTCCTTGTTTAGGCATAGGTTATTTTAAGGCCACCATCTGATCAGGTTGATTTCTTATTGCTACAAAAAGCCATTATCTAATTTATGACATTAACACACAGTAACACTGACATGCTACTTATCAGATGCTTCTGACCCTAATATGAGCTATCCAATGGAAAAGGGAAATTTGAACACTCAAAGACAAGAGGAGTCCAAAGTTCATGTTGCCCAATACTCTTCACTTGGATTTTCCAGGATTTAAGTAAGATTACAAGCAGGCAACTATATGTACAGTATTATGGTTCCCATAGTTAATCATTCTAGATAGCAGATCATGATCACGTAAACTGAATGGTTCCAGAAAAGGAAGTAGGGGGGCAGGGGGACTCAGATAAGCTAGACCTGTACAATTGTGGGCAACCTGAATCCAGATTCATCCTGGAAATGTTACAGATATTTTAACTGTTCAGTTACTTTTAAGATGAATCTGAAAATGAAAATGACATTAAATTAATCATAATGCTGGCACAACATTTAATTTTGATAAAACCTTTATAATGTTACTGCATTAGGGATGCAATAAAACATTTTATAGTTATATTCTGTGCAGATGGCGATCAAAAAAGAATACATTGAAACAAATGATATGGAGATGAAAGAGTGACCTTAGAACCTCTGCACCAAAGTTGCCTAGCAACATGTAAATATTTGGTGGCAATCTTTCTAGTGTGGTGCAAAAAAAATCCATGCAAGGGTACGCAAAACTCCTTTTTTTATAAAAAATAATAATAAAATAAAATAAAATAAAATATCCACTGATAATGAACTCACAGTCTTTGTAAATTTCAAGGCATACTTGGCAATGAAAGCCTGGCTGAGATACAGTCTCTTCCACAAGAATCAACAGATCCAAAATAACAACAAAACTGTGAGAAACACTCCACGTCCACATTACTGTGATAGTCAACAACAGACATTTCTTTTCCCACATTTTTTTGGCTCATCTGTCATTCTAAAGCTACATGGTTTTGCAGCAGAGATGTTCATAGAGAGATGAGGAATTGCACATAATTACACGCGTACTGATGGCAGCAGTACAGACGTTGTCATTGGAGATGGTTCGGGGTGAAAGGGCTGTGTGAGTTTCCTGTACCACACATACTGTTTTAAACCCTCTCCTTCCTCTGAGAGGATATGGAAAACAGGATGCAAAGAGGTCAGTGTCGTTTAGACTTCCAAAGTCAAACATTTTACTGCGTTTTTGCTGGGTTATAAATATTCAAATGAGTGTTCAATATGCAAGAACTGAAAAAAAAAAAAAAAACTTAATCAAGCCAAATGTTATCAGTTTGTATGCAAGCTTCTAGTTGGTAACTAAAACAAACCTTCTTTCCACACATCAAAATGATTATGTTTAGTTTATGAAAGCCATTACTTTGAATATTATGCTTTTTATTTAGCATAATTATGTGTTCTCTGCAGGGAAGGTTGGATATTTTTTGCATTGTACAAAGGCATGGGTGTCATTTAAAGAAATACAGGGCAGCTGTGAGTGATATATATATATATTAGGGGTGTTACAATATTATCGCAATATAAGAATGCAACAATATGTATCGTGGATAGTGCTAATCTGTATTGTGTATAGTTCACCCAAAATGAAAATTACTGTGAGAAAAAGTTTACAGAGTTTTAGCGTCAGTACTACATTAAACTACTATATATAATCTTGAATATAATGTATAATAATGCAGCAGGGGGATATTTGTGGGTTCTGATAATGCCAAATGCCGTATGTTACCAGTGCAAGCATATTCGTCTAAAATAATTCTGTATAATATTGTATAGTGATATGTATAGAATCGTGACATGAGGGTATCTTTATACCCCTAATATATATATATATATATATATATATATATATATATATATATATATATATATATAAAAACGCATATATATTATTACTATTAATATGTATTATATATTATTATTGAAATGCATATATATGGCAATAAATAATTTTTTTATATTAGCACATAGTAAAAGCTTTTCATTTAAGTCAGTGTTCACACACATTTCGTGGAAAGACCCGTGAGAGATTATAAAGTGGAAACATTACGTTTAACCAGAACAGTTGCGCATGCGCAGACACTGCAGTTTACAGTCGCCAAAGCATCCCTCATTCATATTATATGAAACACAAATAAATAACGTTAACTTGGCCCGTGATTTCCATGACTTCAGAACACAAAATTGAAACTCTTTAACAATGCATTCAACTAGTCGAGTTTCCATGACATACAGCTTTTACTCATTTTCTGGAAAACTTTGGTCATACACTTAACTTATCAAAACAAAGCAAAACTCTCAATGAAAAACAAAACAATATAACTTAAAAACAACCACGTGTAAAACTATGAGTAAATATAACTATAAAACATAACTAATACACAAGAAGCTTTATGAAGCGATGACAGTACAACTGTCTGTTACTATACAAAAGTCACAATTCAAATAGTGTTTTAAAGAGAATTTAGCTTGTTACTAAAAGAAATTACATGCGAAATTCACCTGACTAATAGGACACATTCATTAGCAGCATGCTAGCTCGCTACTGGAAAAGCAATTGAACACAACTTAACAACACCAAACAACAAACCTCTATCTGCTATAAATAGAAGCCACGCAATAAATAAAGTGATTAAAGTCACTCACATTATGTGCAAACCCGGTAAGAGCAGCTGTCTTTATGGACAGAGAAGAGACAGACTGTCCCGGTTAGTGACAGATTCCCTCGATGTTATATATTCCCTTTTCCAAAGCCGCTGTCCTTCCTCTCAATGTGTCCGGCTTCAGACTGAAGTCCACAGGAATAACAGCGACCTCAGTGGTGACACAGTAGCTGTGACTGACACAGGCTGTGTCTCAAAACACAGGGAACTGCCCATCTATACAGCTTTTGTGAGCGGCATACAGTAGGCGCGTGCAGCGTCTTGGCCATTACAGGCGCGCGCAACAGTTTTGCACCTCATAGACGCGCGCGGCAGCAAATTTACGCATTACCTGAAGCCCCAAAATGCTGCCTAGGTAGACAGCTCACTAGGTTTTTGAAACACAGCCACTGCATTTATCCATCTAATGACCACAATATCATGACTTTTAACAAATGGCCAAGACAGTTTGCTTAAAATAAAAGTTGAGTAATGCGGGATGTTATACGTGAAACCCCGTCTTGACTATAATCTATATAAGACTATAAAATATTATATTTATTATATTATATTAATCATATTATATTATAGTATATTATATTATATTATTTATTATATTAGGCCTATATATATTATAGACTATTATATTATGGCTATTATATTATGTGTAACCTATTTAACTTTATAGGCCTAATTATAATACTATAATGTAATTTCAACAATTTTTATTTTTCTGTTCTATCAGTACTCCACACAAATCGTGTTGCTTCAAAAACTTAAAATAAAAAATAAAAAACACATGGGTCTGCACATTTTTCTCAACAGGGGCTCTACAATATTATACTAGATAAATTGCTAAATAACTCATGTTCCTAGAGGAAAATACTCACAAACAGGGACCAGGTCTTCTAATATTTAACCAAAATGATCAAGCTTCAACTTTGTAAATGGTAAAATAATATTCTAAGAAGAAATCCCACTTCTTTGTTGAAAAAGCTTTATTGAAGATCAAAAAGTGTCAGTTGAGGGATGAAGAGAAAGTCAAGAGCTTCCTACTAGATTGTCATGGTTACTAAAAGGTGCGCAACTGATACAAACTGGAGACTCATTAATATTTTAAGGGCTTGTAATTCAAAACTTATAGAAGTATTCCTAAGTTGAAATCTAATACCTCATTGAAAGCAGACTTTGTGTTTGTAAATCTAATTAGGACACATGATATCTCACTACGTGGCACTGTATCAAATTTCTGAGCAAAACAGCTATGAGAAAAACAGTTTTCAGTTTAAAGGCTTAGACCATGATGAAATGTTGCTCAGGGAGTTTATAGCCTAAAGGTTAACAGCCTGCAGTTTGAGTTAAGGAGAGTCTCACATAATCATAAAGCATTATATCTGACAAAATTTGACAGAATGACATCTTGTATTTGACCGCATATTATATTAGGCATCAGCTCCTTCAGAAAATTTCACAAGAGGTCAAAAGAGGAGTTTTACAGTTATGTCATCTGGTAAGCCTGAAGAATCACCATTAATTAGATTTAATGCCACACTGACTTATGCATATCCCAGGAGTATTGCAGAGATAAAAACAATCGTACAAGGTGCGCCAGAGCACATATGCCAGTAACACAACAGAGGCGAACAACAGATGATTTCTGCATGTGGACACTGACTCATCTTTTAACAAATGCTTTATAAAAATACTGAGTCTATAAAAGCCTTAATTGAGGAAGATTGCTCGAGTCTGAATATGCAACTTCAGTACATTTCTGGAAATGGTACCGTAAATGTATAGAGTACACATGTACCAATATATATATATGTACACAAATTCCACAGTTAACAATTTAAAAAATGTTAATTAAGGCTGAAATAAAATATAAATATTAGATGAAAAACTTAAACTTAAAATACATAAATGAAAATGGAAACAGAAATTTAAAAACATATTTCTAAAAAACTAAAGTTTAAGCTTAATTAAAGATTACTAAAACTGAAATAAATTTAAATTAAAGCTAAACAGAAATAAAAAAGATAAACACAAACTAATCAAAATGACAAAGCACATAAAACTAAAATTAGCAATGAAAATATAAAAATAAAGGCTAATTCAAAATATTTGTATATTATTATAGTAAAAATGCTTTAGAAATATAAGTATTTAAATAATACATATAAAATAATAGTAAAATAACACTAATATATATATATAATCCAATTTTTGTAGCTGTATAGTATACTAATTATTATTATTATTATTTATATTATTATAATATTCATTTTGTTGAATCTTTTTCAGAGCCCACTGTGTGACTGGATATTAATTCATTTCATTAATTTATTAAGCATATTAATACAATCAAAAGTCAACAACAAAAAAAGAAAAAAAGAAAAAACAAATCAAACAGCAAATTCCCCATTTGGGGTTGCCCTCCTTATACCCTTAGTGGTAACTAATCCCTCAAAAACATTTCAGTTTAAATTACAACTCATTCCATATGCTGCTGGCCTGCTGGCAGATGGGTAATTCTACAAAGCACTGAAGCAATAACTGAGCGTTGAGTGAACGATCAACTCAAAGAGTCTCATTAGCTCTGACACTTCAGAATTAAAGGAGATAAAGGGAAGTTTCTCATACGGAGAACTCAGCAGGGATGCAGTCTCAAAAAGGGGGGGGAGGTGAGGTCGTCACAGGTGGTCGTTTTCAAGGTTTCAAAGTTAACCAAATGACACAAGCTATGAGACGTTACTTTTGAACTGAGAATTTAATGAACTTTCATGTTCTTACAGATCCAGTTTTTTTGCTTGTAGTTCTCATACGCGCAACTTTGTGCACATTGACCCTTTGCTTCAGACACCAATATTCGGTTTGGTCATTTTTTGCATTTGGTTCCCCCAGTCCTGAATATACTCTGAAGTACACAGGGATCAGGTGTTACATTATCATCCAAAAATCCTTGCCCAGGGTGGAACACGGAAATACATCAAGTATTTCATTTTGAGTATTGGGAGGCAGACGCTCATCTGTCTTGATAGTGCAGGATGCCAATATGATCATCTGCATGAACAGGCAAAAATTCTGCCCTCCAGCAGCAACAGAAGCAAGGCAAATGAGTTTAGAATATGCATAAGCCATGTTCTTGGGAAAATATTTATTCTTTCATTTTGTGTACTTATTTTTTGAAATAGAACTGGGTCCTTCTTTTCTTATTAATCTGGCATGGATGTGACTTTCAATCTTTTTTTTTTTTTTTTTTAAATACTTTTCCATTTGAATATGCATACACAACTACAAATGCAATTTCCCTGAAGACTTCAGAATCGCTGTACATTTGAGCATCTCAACCAGCACAATAAAGCAACACTGGCTCAACCAATGGTGTGAGTTTGGAAAGGGACTAACCAATGGCAGAAGGGAAGAGTGTTTGGTGAAACTTTTATTTGTTGGGGAAAAGAGTTATTTGTTTGCAATTTCGTTTAGAAATTTTAATACAAGCTTCCACGTTAAAAGGATAGTTCACCCAAAAATGAAAATTCTGTCATCATTTCCTCACCCTCAAGTTGTTCCAAACCAGAGTTTCTTTGTTCTGCTGAACACAAAATAAGATATTTTGAAGAATGTCTGTAACCAAACAGTTGATGGGCCCCACTGACTTCCATAGTATGGAAAAAATATATCAATGGGGCCCATCATATGCTTGGTTACCAACATTCTTCAAAATATCTTTTGTGTACAGGAGAAGAAATTCATACAGGTTTGGAACAACTTGAGGATGAGTAAATGACAGAATTTTCATTTTGGGGTGAACTATCCTTTTAGGGCAAGACACTACAGTTTCCCCAGTTGATAAATCACAGTACATTAAGAATTGTTTTGTACTACAAATGTTCTGAAATGTTGTTTAAATATATGCAAATTATGCATTATGTCATTAAATATGGACTAATTTGCATTCTTTTCCAGAATAGAATAGAATAGAATGTGAAGTTTGTTGCATGCAAGTGCCGCTGAAGTGGAGATTGCGCATGAGTAAAATACTTATTCTGAGAAAACTGCCTTTGACGATATGCATTATAATTGAAATTGAATCAAGTTACGGAAGCAAAATTATAGCCCAAAAGTCTCAAAATTGACCAGTGCCTGAAAAAAAACAAAAAAAACCAATGGGATTTTTCACAACACGAGAACAAAACCAAACCTCACATGTACATTCAGCAACAGGTCATTTTATTTTGATTCTATTTACAGATATTATTTTATTGAATTTCAAGAACAAATCATCCATTTCCAAAGCAAATAACTTATTCATTTAATATTATTAATTTAAAGCAGCAATTTCTTTCCTTACAGGAAAGTTCCTATAGGAAGAGGTTGAGATTGTAATAACATGAAACGGTCTGTAGGAAGCATGACCTTAAAAAAAAAATTAAACTCTTTGCTGTCTGTGCAATTTGAGAATGAGCCGTTTGATTATCCCCCTCTTCCTCTTCACTGTCCTCCGTGAAAACCAGCTATTCAGGTCCATGTTGTTATGGAAAGTGTGTGGTGGGTCCTAAAAAATTAGTAAGAACGGTACTTTTAAATAGAGAAGAAAACAAAACATGTCACGCTAAACATCTAGAAAGAAACAGACGCTCATCAGTTTCTACAAAGTGAAAATACCTTAAGGAAGCTCTCCACATACTGCAGGACGTAGATGCCACAGTCTGTAAAGTTATCCTGCTGTGGAACGAGGGGACTCCATCCTTTGATCGCTTCCTTTCCAAAACTCTGCTGAGAGCCCATTTTGACCTTCCATTCCTCTTGCAAGTATCTTTGATTTACAGAAAATAAGTGGCTTGAATGGCAATATTGTCTTGTGTTCAAACATTTTTAGGATTTATTGTGTATTCTGCCATTTTAAATATGCTACCCAAGGTAAATTTAACTATCTCGCTAACATACATGAGGTTTGGTCAGTTTGGGGGCAGATTTACATTTGTATGTCAGCTATGAGTCCTTGGAATTGATTTAAACAAATGATTCTTTCTAGTAGGCCTATACAAAACACCTCCAATGAGATTTGAATGTGGTCCAGTGCAGGATGTGGCTTTCTAAGCTGCCAAACTCCCCCTTGAGGACAGAATTTTGTCTCACAGGAAACAGTCGTTAATTGGTGACATTTGCTGCCTAATGCAGAATACAGAAGCACAAGAGAAAATGTGTGCTCGCTATTAACACGCAGGTGCAAAAAGAATCAACCACTTGAAACAGAAGATAATTACTCTTGGAGTATCTGCACCACTGATGCTCTTCCACTGCAGGTGAGGGAGTCCATGATGAGTATGCATGGCCTACAAACACAGACAGACAGACAGTCAGCCAGTGACAGGGTACAATGAAGCATTTCATCGACTAACAGAAAGTGTTACTGCCATCTAGTGATGGGTAAAAAAAACACAATTATTTTGTAAGTGCATCTGAGGGAGAGGAAATGTCCTTGACTTACGGTTTAGATACACTGTTAAGGACAGAGCTGTTCTTGACAGCCTGTAAATCAGAAATAGTAAAGGTTATGTCCGTCTTTACTGATTTGTTAGAGTAAGAAAGAGATTAATTCACATTACCTGAACGTCATCCTCAGCCTCCTCATCTGAAAGGAAGCAAAAACTCTGGTCGAAGTCGTCTATTGGGGGAAAAATAGCCATAATGAGGCATAATTAATAATTTTCATCCTCAGAAAATCATGGAAGTACACTGTTCAAAAGTTTGGGTCAGTAATATTGTTTATTTATTTTCAAGAAATGTATACTTTTCTTCAGAAAGAATGCATTAAATTTATCAAAAGTGTCAGCGAAGACATTTACAATCTTAGAAAAGATTTATTTCAAATAAATGTTCTTTTGAACTTTCTATTCAACAAAAGAATCCTGAAAAAAAAAAAAAAATTGTATCACAGTTTCCAAAAAAATATTAAGCAGCACAACTGATTCCAACATTGGTAATAATAAGAAATGGTTTAATAACTGATGCATTTCAGCTTTTAAACCCTCCAGAACGTTGGTCCAGTGTACTTCCATTGTATGAATGTTACCATTTTTATTTTTAAACAATCCTTTTTTTTTTATTACTCTGTGGTAATAATTATGCCTCATATGTTCTCAATACATTTAACTTGTAATAAGTACTTGTAGCTATACTTTCAAGACAGCATTTAGCGTTTATTTTAGCCTTGAACTGTAGACTTTCATCATTCTTTAGTTTTTTCAAAGTAAAAAAAACACCAAAATGACACATACACTGTAGCTCAACTTTATTGAACCTGTGTTGTAAGTGGTTACTAGATTACCAAAAAAATGGAGTGACCAAAAAGTGTCACACAGTGCTGTATCATGGAACAGTTAGGATTTCCATACCAACTTTCACTCAAAAGAGCAGAAGCAAAATAATTAACAGATTTTGTCCTTCACCTACAATACCATTTTGCACTGGCACCACATCGGTTTTCTAAATTACCTATGGATTGACTCCATCTGGAGAGCTGCTTTGAAGATTCTGGAGAGTAGAAGAGGGACATGGGATTGGGGGGAGACTGATTGAAAAGATACTCCACAGAATGCCTTGGCCCACTGAGGCGAAGATCCAAATCACTGGTCTGTGAAATCTTGCCAGGAAAACAGATGACAGCCAGGTACCAGTGAGCCCTTAGGAGATATTGCAAAGGAGGGGCTCTTATTAGGACATGCTCTTTATTTTACATAACCTACACAACCTAAACATCTGCAAGAACATTTTAAAAAGATCACCAGGGATGCAGAATGTGCAGTTTTGTGAAGACTTACATTTGATTAATCGGGACAAATATAAAGTCCTTCTCAAAAAGGTTGACGTTCCTGGTCCACGTTTTCACCCGATTGTGCCGGCACTCCTGAATGCTAAGATACAGTGCAGTGTTTATACCAAATATGGTTAAGTATTTTTATAAGACTGTATTCTATACATACGATAAACCTGTAGTTCCTGGAAGCCTTTTATGATCCTCCTGAGTGAGGTGCTTGAAGAAGAAAGAACTGAACACATGGTACTTGGTGGCGTCCTCCTTTTCCTGCTGCTCGCAGACCAAATACCTGGCCAGAAACAAGATGTATGTCATTACAGTGCCAATGGACTAAAGTAGATTTTACTTTGTACTTTTACCACTTCAACCTTAGATAGAAGTCTAAGATCACATCGTTTAGGAATTCGCCTTCCTCAAGACAGTTGAGGTCCTCCTCTGTGATGGTTAGACCCCCTTTAGCTGGAGGAGGTGGGTACACAACCAGTCTGCAAAAAGATGGTGAAAAGAGGTCTTCTAGATAAGAACGTCGCAATAAATGATCAGCTCAGTTTAGGCCAGTCAACTGACTTTTTGATTTCCTGTTTGGGCGATGAAGGGAGCTCTATCAAATCGTCCTCATCACTGTCTGAGATACTGAGGGTTGCAATTTCACATCGACAAGCATCAGGAGAGGACGAAAATGGAGACAAGGCCTGCTGAATGTTGAGAGAAAGAGCTAAACAACTGAAAAAGATGTTAAAGGCAGATTTATATTGCTCTATTGTGTCATTGGTGCTCAAAGACTTATATCTGTATTCGTTTGACAGGAATTGGAAAGGGCTAAGGAAAGAGAAAGTGGAAGTAAAAGGAAAGGGAAATGGAAAGAGGAAAAATAAAAAGGCAAATTGAAGTAAGATAAGGAAGGTGGAAAAGAAAAGAAAGGGGAAGTAAAAAAAGGACAAGGAAAATAAAGGAAAGGAGTAAAAGTACAGAGAAAAGGAGTAAAAGGAAATTAATTAGAAAGAAAAAGTCAAGAAAAATGGAAAGGAAAGAGAAATGGAAGTAAAAGGACATGGAAATGGGAAAGGAAAGGAAAAGGAACTGAAAAAAAGGAAAGGGAAATAAAAAGGGAAGGGAAATGGAAGGAAAAGGACAAGAAATAAGAAAGTAATAGGAAATCAAAGTGGAAGTAAAAGGAAAGGGAAATGAAAAGGAAAATGAAAGTAAAAAGACAAGGAAAGGGGAAATAAAGGTACAATGAAAGTGAGGTACAAAACGAAAGGGAGAACAAAAAAGTAAAGAAATGAAAAGGAATGACGATGGAAATACAAGAACAAGGAAAGAGAAAGTAAAATGGAACGGAACTTAAAAAAGGAAAGGGAAATGGAAGTAAAAGGACAAGAAAAGAGAAAGTAATAGAAAAAATAAAAAGGAAATAAAAAGAAAAGGGAAATTAAAAGGAAATGGAAGGACAATAAAAGGAAAAGAAAAGTAGAAGTACAAGGAAAGGCAAAATGGAAGTGGAAGTAATGGGAAAGGAAAGGAAAGGAAAGGAAAGGAAAGGAAAGGAAAGGAAAGGAAAGGAAAGGAAAGGAAAGGAAAGGAAAGGAAAGGAAAGGAAAGGAAAGGAAAGGAAAGGGGAGTGGAAATTGAAGAAATGGGAAAGGAAAGGTTGAGAAACCTGACTCATGGCAGGAAGTTCATCTTCTTCAAACTGAAGCAAGGCAATCTAAACACAGCAAAATAAAATAGATGTTATTGGACAGGACAGCAGAAAGAAAGCAACAACTGTACAGAGTAAGATGACTGAAGAGAACTAGTCCTTTTTAAGTCCAGATAGGTCTTAAAGATG
Source organism: Coreius guichenoti (assembly GCA_039654105.1). Taxonomy (NCBI): domain Eukaryota; kingdom Metazoa; phylum Chordata; class Actinopteri; order Cypriniformes; family Gobionidae; genus Coreius; species Coreius guichenoti. Next base: position 26,141,230 of record CM077177.1, on the reverse strand, counting down.
CACAAAATCACTTAAAAAATTATTGCACCTAAAGAAATGTTAAAAAAAAAAAAAAAAAAAAAAAAAAAAATTACTAGTGCACCTTAAATAACCATAATAAATAGTTACATGTATTGATTTATTCAAAAGGAAAGGAAAAGGAAGAGGAAAGGAAAGGAAAGGAAAAAGGAAAGGGAAAACCCAAAGAAAAGAAATAAGAATTTTGAGAAACCTGACTCATGACAGGAAGTTCATCCTCTTCAGACTGAAGTATAGCGATCTGAACACATCAAAATAAAATAAATGCTACTGGACAAGACAGCAGAAAGAAAGCAAAAGCACTATACAGAGTAAGATGCCTGAAGAGCACTAGTCATTTTTAAGTCCACATAGGTTTTAAAGATGCAAAAAGTTACTTAATTTTACACCTAAAGAAATAAAACATAAAAAAAAAAAAAAAAATTCACCATAATAATAGTTATAATAGCTGTTTATTTGATCTATGAATGGCTAATGTGAGGACGTTCGAAACCGTATGATGGTATTTTAAGAAATACAGGTTTGGAATGTCATAAGGGTGAGTAAATGATGACAAACATATTTAAACTGCATGCCTTGACCCACCTCCTGTTTTTGGGCACAGTTGTGTGTCTTCAGTCTGAGACTGGCTTCTTCAAATGACAACTTAACTGGAAAACAGCTGATGTTATTACGCTTGCCCATCTCTGTGAATATTTCCTCAAGTGTGATTTCATCTCGGAGTGTGAGCTCATTCTCAAAGATAAGGACAACATATTTCTCCTTTTCATCTGAGGAGAGAATAGAAACCATTTTACATCATTTAAATCTCGAAGCAAGAACAGTAGTCACATTTCATCACGGATAGACTGCTGTAAGTTCATATTTGCGACTCACTCCTGCTCTGGCAGTCACACCACACACTTGAATCATCTTCAAACATGTCTAGCTGGACCTGCAGGTGAAGGCATATCTCAGGTGTTGCCTGTAGAAACAGGGCCGGCAGCTTCTGCACGGTGCACCATTCACAAGCGATCACATCTGATGCTTCTATTCGTCCTGTTAATAAAAGAGAAGAGAAAATGTAATATTAGCACCATAAATCATTGCATATTTGGAATGATTGCAGTTGCTCAAATGGGTTGTTTAAAAGTTAAAACCTATTGCAAATGTTAATTTTTGAGGAATCAATTGTGAGCGTCTAAACAAAGCCTGCTGTTTGAGAATGTGCACATGCTTTACCTTCATTTGCAATCTCAATGTAATCCACTGCAAGCTGTAAATGAAACACACAAACAGTATATGGGATTATATCAGAGGGTGAATTCTGATCTATGCATTATGAATTTAGTAAACCTCTAATCAATATTACAGTGCATTGGGGGGTCAGAGCATCAGATCTTCTGAATGTCTTGGTCAGCGTTCCAACTTTAAAACATCTAATGTTGAGCGTAAGACTTTTTATTCTCTGTGCAACATATCTCTTTGGGCGTTTTGGTGACATGGCCTTCTTGGCAGTTGGATTTTTGACATGACGGATGATGTTTCCAAACTGTTGGGGGGGGGGGGGGGGGGGGGGGGAACATTGGTGCAATCAGTTTTAAACATCAAAATATTGCAAGCACATTTTTCTTTTTCATTCATTCCTTTTATACCTCATCTCTCATTTGATATTTCCGTTGGAGTTGTTTTTTCGGAGACGAGTCATCAATAAATTCCTTAAAAGTGCTTTTCTTGTGAATCACAAAAGCATCTGTTAGCAGATGAGAAAAGAAAAAGTTTAACCTTGTTTTTCGTTGTGTGATTATTTGATACATCAGGCTTATATGGCTCATACAGTATATGATATAGGAGAATATGGAGCTCATACTCAATAAATACTCAATTGCAATATGCAATATAGTGCGGTTGCTGATATTTATATGGCCAAGAAGAAAGATGAAATTCTGATAAAATAAATATCACTTGTCACTCTCATATACTCAATATAGTAGTTTTTATTGTGGGGGGCAAAAACGTTGCTCAAACGACTGATGTATTTTTTACTCTTTATTTGATACTCACTTTTTTAACTAAAAGGGAAAAAAATGGATTTCTAATCAAATAAACCTACATTGCTTCAGTCTAGTAAGTGTTCATTTTGAAATATTACTACCAATGTAAAAGTTATTCTTAAGTTTACTTTAGAAAAATCAGTAAAGATTTCACAGCAAAGTCATGTGTGACCTGAGGGGAAGACGTTTTTAGATTTATACTAAAAGGCCTTTTACTTGATTAAAAAAAAAAAAAAAAAAAAAGCATTAAAGGCACAATATGTAGTTTTTCACCACTAGAGGTCACCTATTCAAAACAAAGCGTAGCTTGATAACGCCGAGATTGAGCGCAAATTCATGGGACATGTCATCTTTACCTCACAGCCGGTGGAAAAGAATCGGGACGGTTAACATTTGACTATATTTGTATTTTAAAAATTACATTAATTTTTAAAGACTTCAAATTAAAAGACAAAATTGTCTCCATTTAATAAACGTCTCTGGTCTTACGTCTTAGATTCTTATTTAAGCTGACATAAAGAGACACCATTTAACCAATAATATTACAGCTCAACATGTCTGATCCAATCAAATCTAAATGGACAAAAATCAAGCTCCACCTAGATTACTTCCCAATGAATATTCTGTTTAACTTTAATAATACAAAATTCAAATTTGTGTGAATGGCATATCATGTTTTAGAAGAAGCAAACGTACCGTTCAATATGAGATGTCTGAAAACAGTCGTATTCTAGAGCAAATTTTTGAAATATTAGAAACGATCATGTGGGATAAACAGACTTTATTCTAGCTCTGTATGATAACAGACACCAGGCGGATTGTGGGTGGCCATTGTGGACTGCAAACAAACTGGAAGACAGCTGCCGAGGAAGCATTAGGCGCACTCCTAATTCAAAGGCTCCAGAAAGTAAGCAGCAGAATTATTCCGCCTAATAGGGTGTTAAAATATACCTAACTTTGGCCGAAATCACATTTGATGTAATGAGGTTACAGTTAGGATGCATCCTTAAAAGGTAGCTGTCTATGTAGGTAGTACAAACCCGATTCCAAAAAAGTTGGGACACTGTACAAATTGTGAATAAAAAAGGAATGCAGTAATTTACAAATCTCATAAACTTATATTTTATTTACAATAGAATATAGATAACATATCAAATGTTGAAAGTGAGACATTTTGAAATGTCATGCCAAATATTGGCTCATTTTGGATTTCATGAGAGCTACACATTCCAAAAAAGTTGGGACAGGTAGCAATAAGAGGCCGGAAAAGTTAAATGTACATATAAGGAACAGCTGGAGGGCAGAAATCATGTTCATGGATGAAATTATTAACGTTACTGTAGTATGAAGCAGAGCAGGGCCGACCGTTGTGGGAGCGCAACGTGGCCTCTGAGCGATTGCTAATGAGACGAGCGTGAGAGCAGGGGAACTTTTATTATGTCACAGTCGCCGCTTCCGCTTCTTCCCGTCACGCGTATGTGGGGTAACGCAGCACTTTTGTCCATATTAGATACATTTGAGCGTGTTGAAAATTATGTACTAACGTTAGTCTGTGCGTTTGCTCGGCGGCTACTATGAGACACTTGTTGCACACTGCAGTAAGCTAGATCGATATTAGTCATGGTAAAACATGGTTCTCGCGTTGAATCAAGAAAACGAGATTCAAACAATAAGACTAAACGTGTTGAGCTATATAACAATGATTAGTTTTCTTTCTATAAATGTATCCAAACAGTTGCTCACCTGTCTAATAAAACACATAATATATTAAAGCATCTCTGGTGTTTCCATGGTTTCTACAAACTAAAACTCAAGGGTAAGGCAGGTATGATGTCATTGATAGGCGACGCACGAACACGGTCCGTGTCCTGGTAAAAAAGGCTTATGTCTCTGGATTTAAACATTCTTGGAAACATTTGGGATAATGTAAGTACATAAGTCAACAAAATATATAACACTGTTCTAGTGGTTTTTGGATATTTTAATCCAAAATCTTAAATATTGTGCCTTTAACTATCAATCAGATGACAGAGTGCATATAGTACATTGTGTACAACAGGTTTTCCAGCAAAGTTGACCATGTTGATCATTTACGGGCCTTAGAAATATGCATATCAAATAAGAAACAGTAGGCTTTATAAGATTAACCACTGTAATCTGTAATTTTTTTTTTTTAAATAACCTAATTTAAGCTACCTGCGTCAACAGATGAAAAAAGATCTTCATATTCTGCATCCATCAAGCTGTCTGCCAGTGTATCTCTGGTCTCCTCGTCTGCATTACTGGACGTATCTGTATAGATCCCAGTTATGATACAGTTTGAATTACAGTACCACAACAAACGAAATGAGGAAAATATTATAACCAATGACAGGCTTATTAGAATGCAAAAACCGTCCTTACCTACAAAATTACTGTTGGTAAGAGGTTTCCTGTAGGGACAAAGAGTCAAGTCACATTCATTTTCCTCAGCAAATCAATACATTTCAATCCCTTGACTATTTTTAGTGACGTGAAACCTTGTGTCACTCCTCCAACTGGACTGCAGCGCGTAGTTGAAGCGTTTGAATGGTTGTTTAAAACATCGTGTGTAAGGTTGAGCTTTGCTCTTAGTGCTGACCATTGAGTCAGGCTGGTCACTAAAATACACATATATAGAATTTATATGATAATTTATACGAATAAATTTCTGTTTGTGATATTAAACTCGTTCTCAAAATACGCACGTCAGTATTGTTCGCATTCCGAGCAGATTGAGTCCGATGGCGTTTCCCTTCAGCGGTTTGATTTTGTTTTTACGATCTTGGCCAAGTGGACGTACCTTGTCCAAACACAGAAACATGGAGATGACCAAATTTACAGAAGTTAGAGTGAATGTGAAGCTTACCTTAATAAAATAAAGTACGTTAACTAGAAAAAGATAAAACGTTTAGTTTTTGGCTTGCTTCCCCATATCTTCAATGATTCTCCAGAGAACGCCAACTGACATACAGTAATTAACGAGTTTTATTCGTTTTCTAACACTCACCATTTTATAGTATTATTTGTTCTTTAGGTTGGCCCTCCGACCAACAAATTAAAAAAAAAAACTCTTAAGCTTTACGTATGGTAAACGCATCAGTTGCTCTGATGGTGGACAGCTGTTGGTCGTAGCGGTGGGGATTTTGATTCAACCCAGTGAATCGAAGCTTTTGAATCTTTTCAGTTTTTCATTACGCTCATGTTACGCCAATAGGTGGCGATGTGTTATGACTGAACCATTGAATCATTTACTTGATTCTTAAAAAAAGCCCCGAATCTTTTACGATCACAACAAACTGCCTTTATTTCCTTCCTACACAAATAAGGGAAAAAGAGTGTTTACCATCAAATGTTTCCCTGCAACTGACAGCAAAGTACATCTATTTCCTTCATTTTTTCAATTGAATTTTATCAAGCTATATGTAAAAAGACAACAAAATAGTATAAATAAATAATTTCGCTAGTTCAGTCAACGGATTCTAGTTCAGATTCAAGGGGACGTTTGAAGATAAATAAACATAAGAAACTTTAAATTAAATAAAAAAACATTACAAAACACAACTAGTGTTTACATAGTATAAACAGAAAAAAAACTATCAAAAGATAAATAAACAGGAAGGATAAATTAAATAAAAACATTAAAATGTTTACAAATATTAACGTTTCACAGCTTTCCTATTTTTTTTACTTTGTTTTTAGAAATCGTTGAACTTCTGCCTTCAACCAAAAACAATGGTTCCATAGGTTCACTCAACGCTGCGAACCGTCGCTATGGGAACACCTTCGGTGTGACGAATGTCTGAAGCCCTTATACCATCACGCCAATTGACTGGCCAGTGACGCTTAGCACCGCCCCGAGAATACGTCACGTATGCTTCATATCAGCGTGCTAGGCGTCATATCATCAGATTTCATTCGTTAGGAAGCGGATTTTTCTGTGCCCGTTGGAAACCTAATTTCTCGTGTTCATATCTACCCTTTTTAAAGCAGTTTTACTCCTTTTAAGCGGACACGATGAGCTACAGGAGATGCATCGACCCTTGCGACAGGTTTATCGCAGGAGGAGACACTCATGACAGGTGCGTGCTATGTTTAGGCATTCAGTATGCTCAGGCCGCGCTTAACGGCCTATCTGACTGTCGACACTGCGATAGCCTGCGTCTGAAAGTGTTGCGCTCGAGGCTCGCCGCCTTTACTAAAGGCCGTTCGTCTAACCCCCGCCTCTCCGTTTCTGCGGCTGCCGAGGCACCGCACGAGATGGACGCTTGGGGTGACGTTGGCGAGTCGGAGCACATGGAGAGTGAGCAGACGGATTATGATCCCTTTATCTCTCTCTCCCGGTTGCGTCCGTGCGTTTGAAAACCGTGACAGCGATGACCCTGTTTTATTCGTCCACGACGAAATGCGGCCTACCCCAGAAGCTCGTGATTCGATTTCTTTTGGCTGTGGCCTCTTTGACAATTATGTTTTATCTACAGTGGCTTCTGATTCTGAGGGGCTCGTGGGTGAAATGTGTAGTTCTCTCCCCCCGAGTGGACAGGAGAAACGCGCTTCCCAGTCGTACAACGAGCTGTTAGAAGTGGTCACTCGCGCTGTAGATAAGCTGGGGCTGGAATGGGACAGCGAGCCCGCGCAAAATCAGGCCCAGTCGAAGCTGGACGATCGATTTTTCACGAGTCGCGCCCGAACCAGTCCCGTAGACCTCTACCCTTCTTCCAAGACCTCCACCACGAGGTCTTTAAGTCTTGGAAGCAGCCATTTTCGGCACGCATCACTAATCCCGCGGCCGCGGATTTCGCCACTGTTTCCAAAATGGCGGATCGCGGTTACGCGATTATGCCGGCCGTTGAAGAGTCTCTCGCGGCCCGTCTCGCGCCGACTTAGGCTCCATCGTGGAAGTCACGCCCCCTGCTGCCTTTCAAACCGTGTAGGATTACTTCTTAGGTTGGTAAATGCTACATGGCAGCTGGGCAAGCAGCAGCTACCCTTTACTCTATGGCTGTGCTTTAAGCCTATCAAGCCGATCTATTGAAGGAGCTAGACAAGGGAGAAGGCATGACTGCTGAGGCTGTTAAAGAGCTCAGGCGGGCTACTGACTTGGCGCTGAGAGCTACCAAGCATACTGCCTGTGCAGTAGGTAGGTCCATGGTGGGGATGGTGTCAATAGAGTGCCACCTTTGGCTTACTCTCACTGACATCAAAGAAAAAGAGAAATCTTTCTTGTTAGATGCCCCCATTTCCAATGACGGCCTATTTGGAGAGTCTGTGACTACGGTGGTCGAAAAATTTCGAGCAGCAAAACAGCAGTCTGCCGTGTTTCACCAACTCATCCCACGTAGGTCCAGGGAGGTTGAACGGCAACCACCTCCGGCTCGTTCACGTTTGTCCTCCCTTCAGCGCCCCCGTGAGGTACAGCGAGATGAACCATCGCCTATGGAACCCCCCTGCAGAGACTGGGGTCCTAGGACTCGCCTACCAGTCCGCTCGCGACAACGCAGATGGATTGATCTGACTTCAACGGCCAAGGCCTCTCGTTCTCAGGTCCCCAAAAACAGTTCCTGAACCTTTCGCTTGTCCTTGGAGGCCAGGCCCTCCATTGGAGAGTTTGGACGAATGGCGCAAGCGTATTCACCTCTCTCACTGTGGCCTCCTGGCTCCGGCCTTAACTGTTCCGCCGCTAAGCGCGCCACGGGCGGTTTTAGGCCGGGCCCCATCGACGAGCACCGTCTTAGATACTCTACGCGTCCTAGCCCTCAGAGTTCAGGAGAAAGCCTTTTATGACGGCGTTCAAACCCCCCAATGCCGGCATGGGGGACCAGCCCGATCAGGCAGTTGGACAGTCCCCTGTATTAGAGGTCTTCGCCACTCAGTTAGCACAGCCATACAGGTTCATTCACGTCATCAGAGAGGTGTCGACCATCTGCTACGTAGTATTGAAGTAGTGAACTTTTGCCACCTGTGAGGTCAGTGACCTCTGAAGTTTCCAGTTTTGTACAGCTACACTGCCTTTATGTGCGTGACCTCTTTGTTCCTTATGATTTTTTGGTTTCCCACAAAACAGATGGGCTAAAGTTCTCAGAAGTCCCTAAAATAAAATGTTCATATTTGAAAAGTTGTATGCCCAGATCATATTCCACTCAAAAAAACAAACTGTATTTTGCATAAAGATTGTTTGCATTGTGATTTATTATTTAAATAAAATTAAGCAAATTTTTGTATGCCATAACATTTTACTTAGCCTTTGATATGCAGTTTTATGAAATGCATGGACAAAAACTGTTTTCATGAATGTTTATTTACTCAAAACAATTTAAGCAAACACAATTATGGCCATACTGAGATAATACAAGATGACTTCGGTTCTCTACACAGAGAGAAGCAGATTCAAACCAATGACTGTGGAATCGAGCATCTCTGTTTAATTTAATCAGGGCCTTTTTTACAAATCTGTTATGTTTTACAGTTAAGAATGCACGGCCCATATGCTATTCAATAGCTGAGCGAAATAAATACAAAACAAAACATAAATGCAGCAACACTAGCAGCAAACGTCATTTCAATTCGACATGACATCATCCGATCAGTAGTATCACGTGTTTGATTGCCACTAAAATAAAATGTACACAGTAACAATAAGTACTGTCCCTCATGCTCAATGGTGTCATAAACACTAGTTGAATATGACGGTAATACTCTTGGTGAGTTTCTATTTTTCAGTCTGAGGTGTCAGAATAATGTCTGAATAAAATATGATTTTTAAACAATCACTCATCAGTTGTCAATGTATAACATTCACATGCTCCCTGGGTATAAGCAAAACAACCTGTGCCATAAGTTATGTTGTCTCACACATTTTAAAGCCTTGTAGACACATTTTAATGTCTTTTTTTTTTTTTTTTTTTCATTTTATTTTATTTACCCTGTCAATGGCCCATTCATATTTAAAAGTATAAAAGTCCTCTCCACAGCTCAGCATTTATTTCCATCCCGTCACTGACAAACTTGACATCAATATCTTTGCAGATATACTGTAAAAGATTCGTGAGTTTGATACCACTGGGATTCTTCCTGATGGTGTCTGCTTTTTGTTTTAGCCATTGACGCAAATTAAATTTAAAATAAATATTTATAAATAAAGCTCCATTCCAAGTCTTCTGAAGCATTGTTATTCAGAAAATGTTGACAACTGTTCTTGCTCTCCTTGTTGGAGAATGTAATGTTTGATTTTTGAATTAATCATTCTTTTTAATTAATCAGATCTGTTTAAAAAAAAAAAAAAAGATCATTGACTCAATTATCCAGTCACAGGTGTATTTGACGCTTGGAAGAAGCTTTAAGAAGACTGAGAATATAGTGTACAAATCATATGGGCCACTTTTATGGAGCATTTGTGTTCTTTTTGAAGCTTGAAAGCTTCAGTCCACATTCACTGGAATTGTATGGAAAAATGGGACCTTTTTATCCCATGGAAGAAAGTCATGCAGGTTTGGAACGACATGAGAGCGAGTAAATGATAACAGAATTGTCTCTTTAAAAGTGTACAGTCAGTGAGAGAGGCAGATGGAAGCTGGAGACACAGACGGATGGCGTGATACTGATCATTTCATACTGAATGGAGCCAAAACAGATGTCAGTGAAAATGTGTATGAAAATCTCACAATGAATAACTGCATTCCAGGCTACAATTTTCTTCATTTTCTTTTCCCGTCACAATATTTACTTTTTTTTTTTTTCAGTCTGTTGTGCTACCCACAATCTATGATACCTTTTATTTTCTTCATTCTCTATGTCAATATGTAAAACATGCTGAGACGGCTAGGATGTGTTGATGTTGGTGCTACAGTCTGGATGGGGGTGAGGAAGGAGAGTGTTTGTTGATACACATGTAGTGCATAAACCAGCGTCGGAGGACAAACAGATAAGAGTATATATGGTGAGCCCATACATTTGTAGGAAACTGAGGGGATATTAACAGCGTGCGAGAGGGGGGTTGTCATTCAAAGTGTTGGGGAGAGGAAATGGTGAAGGATCACGAAAAGGAGGATGCTCAGTATTCGTCCTGGTCCAAGTGGGCCTGCTCGTCTATTTCATCATCTTCTGGTGGTGCAAAGCCATCCTGTATGAAAAATTAGCAATTTTTTATAAGATCCTCATTATAGTTGTGTCCCAAATAATGCACTATACAGTACACTACAGTATACACTATGTACTTATGTACTCAACCATGCAGTGTATGAACTTTATAAGGTGATTTTGTCATGTTACCAGATGTTATCAGAGTCTGATAGCCCCTCCCCCTCCACTACATAATTAAAGCTGAGACATTTAAGTGCATGAAGTGTCCAACATTCCACACTTCATTTTTTCGGATAACTGCATCCTCCGGGTACTGTGGAATTTTCAGTGTGAACACACTACTCACACTATTTGTACTACAAAACGTGCATAAGTACATGAATTGGGATGCAGCTTATATTTAAACATTAAATTGTTCCATGCTTTCATTAGCATACCAGTGACTAGTGGTCAACTGATGTTTTTTTGCAAAGTTTTGCCAATATTTAGTGAGAAGTAGGCCTGGACAATACAGAATATACTGAATATCAATTGCAATATAGAATTAAGTAACATTTTGAACAATGCAAATGTTTTTAATGCACTTTTTTTTTGCCCATTCTGAAGACTGTCATTGGAATGGTTTTGTTAATTTTAAGTCACAATTTAATAGTGGCTCTAATTAAAACATCTGTAGCAACATTTCATGTCCATTTCAATTAATTGTATCTGATTTTGAAGCCTCATCTTGTCATTTTTCATATATTCATATACTGATGATAGATTTTGCCTCATTTAAGTTAGTTTGGAACTTGAATGTCACTCAAATTCCGATTTCCAAGATGGCAACAACTAACGAGCCTTACGCAAAATTATATGTAATATATAAAGATATCCTTATTTTTTATATAATGTAAAAAATGCTATTTTGTAGTATTTTAAAATTAAAGCATGAAATTGACTCTTGTTGAGTCATGGCACCATCTTGATGTGTACATGTGACTGTTTTTGCATGATTAACAGGAACACACTGAGGTCAGAAATGGGAAATTTCAACGGTGCGGCTGGCGGAATTGTTTTCACAGGCAAAAAAAGATCAATTGTTTATTGTCTATAGTGTAGCGATGTATGAGGCACAGCTCACACAGAAGTCACTTTCAAACCAAGCAGATTTCTGTTGGTCAATGCGATGAATCTGCATGGAGAAATCTTTTGCCCTCACGCGAAATTCCCAACTGCATTGATTGCTATTGAAATGACTGGATAACGCATGTAAAAATTTGCAGAGCATGCGTGTAAAAATGTACAGTTAACATCCGACACAATATGACCAGATATCGCAATTATGAATCAACCTCACGGATATATCAGTCAGATTATCATCAAAGAACATTTAAAGAAATGTCATTGGCATTACCTCTGTGGCATACAGAATGTCAATTATCCTACTCATAATGGGGTTGTTTTCAGTCTCGTGTTCTTGACAGATCAGTTCAATGTCTCGAAGTTTGCTGAAGTAGAAATCTCTCTCCTTTTCCAGACCGTCCACAGTTAACTTCAGCTCCATCAACTTGAAAAAAACAAAGTAAAAGACAAAGAACAAAATGTAAGCCACTACTCATCAGAAGATGACCATTCCTTAACGGGAAAAAGTTAGTATGCTTATTATGATGAAACAATCTATATCCATGTTTATTTCAGAATATTAAATCAAATGCGATCATCTGAACAGGTGGGATAGGAGATCAGGAATGGTCTGAAGAAAATGGGAGAAAAGAAAGATAAAAATGATATATGCAAAAACTACCTACACTTTTCTTTCTATACAATTTTCTATCTTCAATCCAAAGTATTCCAAGGTAGAGTAAGACTTCCTTACCCTCCCGGGGACTCTACCTGTTGATTAAGCTCCATGATTTCAGCATCACTTGCCCCGTTTCGGGCATGTGTGGGGTTCTTCCTTATGGTGGTGGTCACCCTCTGTGGTGTGGGCATGTTTTTAGGTACTGTTGGCGATGTTCTCTGAGGCCCTGGAATTGGAAATGTTTCGCATTTAGCTATAATAGAAAACTGTTCAGCAAACGTTTGCAATTTTAGGTTTTTGCCATTTCTATCAGCTTCTTTAAACACATTTACTGTAGCTCTGTTCCAAACCATAGTGGGCCAAAATGGACCCTCATAAATGACTGATCTGAAATGCTCTATAAACAACTAATGGTCAATTCTGAATACTGCCCGCCATCTTGGGTGAAATTTTTTTTCAGTAAGCTTATCACATTGAATTTTGGAAACAATACCTTGTTTTTTGCCCATCATTAGGACTGAGCCTATGATGCCTTTAAATGCCGTCTAGGGTGGCAGCTCACTAGGTTTTTGAACAGAGCTAATGATTCACTAAAATGAGCTGAGAGGTTCAGTGAGATCAGCCTTTAATAAGCTACAGCATGGGCAGCTTGTTACCCCATTACTTTGGTTAAGCCTGTGTGTGTGTGTGTGTGTGTGTGAGAGATCAAACATTAACTGTTTCAAAAGCCTGTTATCCACTTTATATCTGGCAGGTTTAACCAAAGTCAGGGAAGTGTGACGAGATGTGACTACAAACTAAATGGAGGTCACATTCCCAATCCACCCCAGCGATCAAAAGAGCAGTCGATTTCCAGCAAATTAGAACGCCACTTTTATACCTCTCTGGGGACTGTATGTTTCCAGTCCTTGGCTATTAACCCTCTATTGTGCAATGTTGCCTCAAGGTAACCAACCCTTTTTCAGCACTTTGCAAGCATTAAAGATCAATAAAGTGTTGTTAATGAAGGGATGATTTTGCTCTGCCTCAAAAAACTTTTTTTTTTCTCCAATCAAAAATGAGATTCACATTTTAGTGAATAAATATTCCTTTTAAAACAGTTATATAAGTTAGATAAATAAAAAGGTTATATAAATTAGTCATAAATTATTATTTACATTAGTTTCTTTAAAAATTTGGTGTTTTTCTGAAAAACATCTCATTCTCAAAGGCCATATTTATTTGATCAAAAATACAGTAATATTGTGAAATATTATTACAGTTTAAAATAACTGTTTTCTATATCAATGGGTCTTTTTTTATATATATATATATATATATATTCCTGTGATAGCAAAGCTGAATTTTTAACAGCCATTATGGAAACTGTTTTTTTGGATTCTTTGATGAAAGTTCAAAGGAACAGAATTTATTTGAAATAGAAATGTAAAAGTCTTAAAGGGGTAGTTCACCCTGAAATGAAAATAAAGTCATCTTTTACTAACCCTGCTGTTGTCCAAATGCCCTATGTCCTTCTATCTTTTTCGGACCTCAAAAGGAGAAATTTAGAAAAACGTCCTGCACGCGCTCCTTCATTTAATGGCAGTGAATGGCGACCAGGCTAAAATGTTACAAAAAGGATACAAAAGTAGCACGTAATGATACAGTGAGACGCGCGGCATATGTGGAAAGTGTTCAGGAGGCATGAGTTTTGCGAGAAAGAAACCTTATTATTCAGTCAAAATACTGAGCTTGGCCGTTACTCTGTGCACGTGCGTGGAGAGTTGTGTCAGTCAGCAGCCCATTACACTTACTTGCAATGTTGTCATGACAACCGGTACAAAACATTAATTTCAGGAGATTTACCGTATTATTAGTATTATTATATTTTTTCTTATTATTTACCTTATAGAAGAGACGAGAGTCTATTGAGGCTGATTTCTTAAAGTGTGCGCTTATCCTGGGTGCCATGACAACAGTGCGAAAAAATAGTATGCCTCCTGAACACTTTCCACATATGCCGCGCGTCTCACTGTATCATTACGTGCTACTTTTGTATCCTTTTTGTAAAGTTTTAGCCTGGTCGCCATTCACTGCCATTATATGGAGGAGGGCGTGCATGACATTTTTCAAAATTTCTCCTTTTGAGGTCCAAGAGAGATAGAAGGACATAGGGCATTTGAACAACAGCAGGGTTAGTGAAAGATTACTTTATTTTCATTTCAGGGTGAACTACCCCTTTAACTGTAATTTTTCACTATTTTAATGCATCCTTGCTAAATAAAAGTAATTTCTTTAAAAAAAAAAAAAAGACCTTTTGAATGGTAGTGTATGTAATGGAAAATTGCTTAAATTAGTTTTTTTGTGTATAATGTGTATATATAGAAAACACTGCAGTGATCATGTTGTTGTTGTTGTTGTTACTATTGTATTATTAACTATTAAATACCTATCTTTTAATTTACATAACATTAAAGTAAAATTTAAATACAGTGCTAACTAAGGAGAAAGTTTTTTTTAGTTTCTGTCATATAATTGTGTATTTTTGTCTTTTTTATAGATTTTTTTTTGTTTTATATTTATGATTTTTATTTCTTTCCATTATAGAGTGGTGCAGGTATGACGTCAGAACCTGGAAGTCTAATTTGCCATTAGTTCCTTTGAGATTTTCCTATGGGGTTTTTCAATTTATGAGTACAATAAAGCCTGTGGTGAACATAACTTAACAAAATGACGATATTTTGACGTTTTATTCTACAACATAAAATGCACACACTCACATCCCAAACGGTCTGTAGAACAAAATGTCAAAATATATATATATATATATATATAAAAGTTATGTTTACCAGAGGCTTTATTTTACTCATAAATTCCTCATAGAAATATCTCAAGGGAACCAGGGGGTGGGGCTTTGATGTCATACCTGCACCACTCTATTGCATAGTGTTGCTGCAAAAAGATTTTAATTAAAAAAAATAAATTAAATTTAAAACATTTTTAAATTACCACATATTTTTATTATATATTATTATTAGATGTTAGTAATGAGATCAATTTTATGTAAAACAATTTAATTAATCATGTTTACGCTGCTTTCATATTGCATGCAATAGAGGGTTAAAATAAAATGCATGGTTTGTGTAACTCATTCTGGGTGACTGTAACTTTACAATTACCAATAAAAAAAATTTGAGGGATGAATAGGACTGACCAAAGTCACACTAAGCAAGCAATGACCCTTTCAGGACAGCACATGAGAGAACACTGAGGAACTGATTTTGGAAAACTGTTTGTTAGAACGGATATTAAGAAGACAGAGCTTTTTTAATACTGAATTCCTTGTTTTCTCATTAATGAAAGCTTGGGCATGGAGTAGATCATTCTGAGACCCGTGCACAACCAACTGCTTTGCAGAGCACGCTGTCAATCACTAGAAGCTCAGCAATCAATGCAGCAAAAGGGGCGGCAGAATCTGGAGGTTACCTGAGGGACCAGTTCTCTTGGGTTTGTGGGAAAAGTGTTCACCTGGATTTGGTGGAGGTGCCACATCTTGGCCCTGTCTAGCTTGAAGGGGATCATACTCTTTTCCGTCATAGTTGGCATCAAAGAATTTTTTGAACCACTGGACAAATTCAAAGTTGTCCTGGAATTTTCCTTTCACTAATCTTTCCACAGGAATTATCTGGATAACAAAAGAAAAGAAAAATCATTAGATCAATATAATACTGAGCTGTAATCTAGAGGTGTAAATTTTATGTTCAAATCTTTTCTCCCATCTTAAGAATTTCAGATATATTTGATACATGAAAAAGAATATTAGAAACCTTCACATTTCAGTAATATTTTCAGATAACCTGACAAGTGGCACCGAACACCAGCAGACCTGACTGATCACCTTATGAACATCTGATAAACAAAAATTTAACACTTTAATGACTTCCATTAGATAACAAATATTACATAATGAATATCATGTATATTATCAGCCAAACTTGTAGAACTAATTTTAATATTTATTTTAACTAATGATATGTTAAGCATTATCTAGGTCTAATGTTTATGTTGTTGATGAAAGCAAAATTTTTATTAGAGTCGTGAAGGTGAAGGCCTTGCTCATGAATATTCTTATGGTAAAGGAACGATTCATGAATATTAATTGTTGGATGTTCAAACATCTAATCACACAATAAATCTTAATTTCACACCTACAGGATACTTTTATATCATTTTTAAATTACAAGCAAAAATGCTTTATGTAATTTTTTTCTTTAATCCTGCTGATTTCATTTTATTTCTGTATTGATTTCCTTTTCTTTTAATACATTTTAAATCAATTTAAAGTAGTTTTTTTACTTATCATGTACCTTTTATGATTTTGAGTTTCCATTTTGTATAAAATGTGGGTAGCACTTTATTTTACAGTCCTGTACATACTATGTTCTTATTATAGTTATTACAATAACTGGGTAATAACTAGGTACTAACCCTGAACCTACCCCTAAACCTAACGTTAACCCATTTACAGTGCATCCAGAAAGTATTCACAGCGCTTCACTTTTTCCACATTTTGTTATGTTACAGCCTTATTCCAAAATTGATTAAATTCATTATTTTCCTCAAAATTCTATAAACAATACCCCATAATGACAACGTGAAAGAAGTTTGTTTGAAATCTTTGCAAATTTATTAAAAACTAAAAAACAAAAAAAATCACATGTACATACATATTCACAGCCTTTGCTCAATACTTCGTTGAAGCACCTTTGGCACCAATTACAGCCTCTGTAAGTCTTTTTGAGTATAATGCTACAAGCTTGGCACACCTATTTTTGGGCAGTTTCTCCTATTCTCCTAATCTCTGTACATTGCTGCATTCATCTTTCCCTCGATCCTGACTAGTCTCCCAGTTCCTGCCGCTGAAAAACATCCCCACAGCATGATGCTGCCATCACCATGCTTCACCTTAGGGATGGTACTGGCTAGGTGATGAGCGGTGCCTGGTTTCCTCCAGACATGACGCTTGCCATTCAGGCCAAAGAATTTAATCTTTGTTTCATCAGACCAGAGAATTTTGTTTTTCATGGTCTGAGAGCATGCTTCAGGTGACTTTTGGCAAATCCAGGCAGGCTGTCATGTGCCTTTTACTGAGGAGTGGCTTCCGCTTGGCCACTCTACCATACAGGCCTGATTGGTGAAGTGCTGCAGAGATGGTTGTTCTTCTGGAAGGTTCTCCTCTCTCCACAGAGAAACGCTGGAGCTCTGTCAGAGTGACCATCGGGTTCTTGGTCACCTCCCTGACTAAGGCCCTTCTCCCCCGATCGCTTAGTTTGGCCAGGCGGCCAGCTCTAGGAAGAGTCCTGGTGGTTCCAAACTTCTTCCATTTACGGATGATGGAGGCCACTGTGCTCCTTGGGACCTTCAATGCTGCAGAAATTTTTCTGTACCCTTCCCCAGATCTGTACCTCGTTACAATCCTGTCTCGGAGGTCTACAGTCAATTCCTTGGACTTCATGGCTTGGTTTGTGCTCTGACATGCACTGTTAACTGTGGGACCTTATATAGACTAGGGATGGGCGATATGGACTTAAAAATATATCACAATATTTCTGGTATTTATTGCGATAACGATATCAATGACGATATAAATATAGTACCATTCCCCATGTTTTTGTCTACAAGTGAGAGCCGCATGCATTCTTGAGAGCCTCAGAAACACAAACAATGATCTAAAGTAAAATGTACCCATCATCAATTAGGCACCTATAATAAACTAATTATAGAAAGTAACGAATTATAAAAGAATAAAAAAAAATAATAAACAGTAAAAATTCAAACACCAGCCTTTTCAGAAATGGAGAAGTTGCAGATATACTTTTCTTCTGTAAAAGTGCAGGTAATGTTTAAATAGTGCAGCTGTGCTGAAAAACATCACACAATAATAATTACACACAATAATAATTCAAATCAATTACAAGTTTGAAATGTAAACACCGATTCTGTATTTATTCATATTCTCATGGTGCAAACAGTGGCAAAAATAGTGCAAACAGCAAAAGTAATAATCCCAACCATGTCTTCAGATTATAAAAAAATGTTGCAAAAAGATGAAAATATATCTGTGTGTACAGGTTCCACATTGTAGAGGTAGCTCCTCGTTTAGAGATAAACTCCTCCTCTCTTCCGCCATAGTTGTTTTCGTTCTGCACGTGAGCTGCAACTGGATTGCGTCATCATCTAGGCTTTATCATTATTATCGCGGGAAGACTAATTCTTATCGTGGGGAGAATTTTTACCGGTATATCGCAAACGATAAGATATCGCCCATCCCTAATATAGACAGGTGTGTGCCTTTCCAAATCATGTCCAATCAACTGAATTTACCACAGGTGGACTCCAATCAAGTTGTAGAAACATCTCAAGGATGATCAGTGGAAACAGGGTGCACCTGAGCTCAATTTTGAGTGTCATGGCAAAGGCTGTGTATACTTATGTACATGTGAATTTTTTTTTTTTTTTTTTAATAAATTTGCAAAGATTTCAAACAAACTTCTTTAACATTGTCATTATGGGGTATTGTTTGTAGAATTTTGAGGGAAAAAATAATGAATTTAATCCATTTTGGAATAAGGCTGTAACATAACAAAATGTGGAAAAAGTGAAGCGCTGTGAATACTTGCTGGATACACTAGTTACCTTATATTACCCAGTACTTTCTTAGGTAAGTACACTGTAAGTGCACGTAATATAAAATAAAATGCAACCAAAATGTGTTATATAAATAAACATGCCTTGCCTTCTTTCAATCAACCATCATTGTAGCTGATATTGTTTTAATAAATGAGCTTTCATTTATACTTTCTATTTGAGTAAAGATAACTTGGTTTTAGGTCGCTTATGAGATGTATATAAAAGCAAATGTGCAAAAGCCAGGGACCCACTAACTTTATCGACGTTCATCCTCTTGAAAGCTGCCTGGAGTACTTTGAAGTTGTGTATAAACTCATGTTCCAGTTTTGCTTGAAATTTCACTTTCTTTAAAAGAATACACCCTGGGAACAACATGTCCATGAACTGACAATAAGCCGCCCCTGAGAACAAACAGCAAAAGAGAACATGGGTCAACAGAGCTCATTCAATGCATGATAAACAAGAAAAATGTCTTTGATCAAACATGTGATTGATTAAGCTTATTAGTGTTGAGTGATAAAGAGTGCAAAGTAAATGCTTTTATTTGACTGATTACATTGGAAGAAATAAAAACACTGAACATATGTGATCTCTCAATATGATCAAAAGCAAAGTAAAAGCCTTGTTTGTTGTGAAATGAACAGTAGTGCTGTATAGTGGAGCAGGAATAAGAGTACGCTAGGGCAGCTGAGTGCCATTCATGACATAAAAGACAGAAACACTTTGTGAAATAAGGCAGTATGTATGACCCACCTGAACATAATTGTTCTATTTTGGTGTAGGTGAGCTGAAGGGAATCGTTCACCCATGCCAACATGTCATGTCGGCTCAGGTTCTCAATTGTTACTGACGTGGAGTATACATTCACTGCCATCTCCTGCAAAAAAAAAACAAAAATAAAATAACAATAGGAACAAAGTCACTATGGACCTAAATGCACTTACACTGCCGTTCAAAAGTTTTTGATCTGTAAGATTTTTAATGTTTTTAGAAGAAGTCTCTTATGCTCACCAAGGCTGCATTTATTTTATTAAAAATACAAAAATACAGTAATATTGTAAAATATTATTAAAATGTAAAATAACTGTTTTCTATTTAAATAAGCTGACAAGTGGCACCGAACACCAGTTTCTATTTCGGATAAATACTGTTCTTTTGAACTTTCTATTCATCAAAGAATCCACTGTTTTCAACATTGATAATAATCATAAATGTTTCTTGAGCAGCAAATCATCATATTAGAATGATTTCTGTAGGATCATGTGACACTGGAGTAATGATGCTAAAAATTCAGCTTTGCATCACAGAAATAAATTACATTTTGAAATCTATTCAAATAGAAAACATTTAATATTTTAATAATATTTCACTATATTACAATATTTCAAATGCAGCCTTGATGAGCATAAGAGACTTCTTCTAAAAACATAAAAAATCTTCCCAATCAAACACTTTGAACGGCAGTGTAATTTTAATACTCTGACCTCTTAGAGCATCTGTAACAGTGTATATTTTAAAATATTTTAATTTTCATCATTTCAAAAACATAAAAAATCTTACAGATCAAACACTTTGAACGGCAGTGTAATTTTAATACTCTGACCTCTTAGAGCATCTGTAACAGTGTATATTTTAAAATATTGTAATTTTCATCATTTCAAGTTTATATATAAATATATATATTTTACATCCTGAAATTATATTTTATATAATTTCTCACTGAAAACATTAATTTCATAGCATAGAGGGTAAAGGCAAATGCTTTGAATATGTGTCACTGTGTCTGCAGTGTGTTTCCATTTGGGTAATCAGAGGTGATATTCAGTTCTTCAGTAGTCACTGCATCATCAGAGTTCAAACTGTAATCACACTATAAAATTTTCAATCCTCCAAAGATAATCCATCCAGATTAAAGTGTTTCCGAGATGTTGTTAACCATGCACATCTGCTGCGCCCTGCATGATGGAAATGACATCTGCATGCAGAAAACACACACATTTTCTACAGAGAAACAATATGTGTGTGTATTTCACAGCATGACGTTTCTAAAGCTCTGATTCTTAAGTAGTAGGACAAAATAACCTACAAAACTGAATTCAGCTCCATGTTTTGAAATGTCAGCACAATATAAAATATAGTGTTGCTTTACAATTTGTGAGTTCACATTATGGCTGTGACAGACAATATTAATATGATTATAAATGTTTTCATATACTGTATATCTGACGGTGTTGACAATTTAGAGGTAAAACTTTAAAACTTCATAAAGGAAGCATTTTTATGAACCTCTTTTTCTGTCAGGACATAATAGTAATGTTGCTTTAAAAGATACATTTGTATTACATTAATCTATATGAAGTTATAGTCAGAGAATAGCTGGTTTTAGGTATATTTATCATTTTATAATATAATAATTTAAATAAACAGTAAATAAAATGAACCAGTCCTTTTGTTTTGTAACATTCACGAACTTTCTTGGATCATCTGATTTATGTTGCTATTTTAAAAACGAATGGCAGGTGATGTTATGGGACGTTTTTTCCCTTATGCCCCAAAAACGTGAAAGACAAAAAAAAAAGTTGAAATTTGAAAAAATTATTATTGGCACTAATAATGGGCATTTTCTAAATAAAGTTTTAAGGAGTGTAAATTACAGGCCTGTGTATTGCATTACGTTGGTCAAGAAATAAAGCAGTGATTGACAGGTGAAAGGCTTCTTTTACCATCAGTTCCATAATTGTAAATTGTCTCGTGCGCGTTTTATGATTGTCATATGTCTATCTTATAATATTCGTATTTATTACAAACAAATAATTTAGTTTCATGTTTATTTATCCTTTGCTGCAAACGATGTCTTAAACTATATTAGTCTCTGTGTGACTCCCATATTACGATGGGAGTCACACAGGCCCTATAATAACGCGTTCTGTTTATCACTGATATGGTTCTTTTTGTCTTTGTGTACATAAACTGTGCGTTTTGCTCTATAAAACAGCACACTAGAGCCTGCAGTGATATGTAATACATGCGAGTCCGCTCAACAAGCAGTCCATTATTGTGACAGTTGCTCCGCAGGCCGCGCCGTGCATGAGCAACACTAGACACGCTCGAGACATAAACACATAATACACAGATAAAAGACGCCTATTTAATGTCATATTTTAGGAAGAATTTCGATAAATTATAATATTTTAACACTATTCTACTCACTGTATTTTGACTGCGTCCTTTCCAATGTTGATATTACACTGGCAAAAGGCAATCCGCTGCTGGCCGTTGCTACTGTGGGTTGCCAGATATGCGCTGCTGCCTAGTTACGGGCAGCGCACTATAGCGCCACGCTCTCCTGCAACAAACTGGTCTCCTCTGCGCATGCGCCCCGCTCCTTCATTATAGACGTATGCCGTTGTACTGTCATAATACTAACAGCACGTTTTCTATTTTAATATACTTTAAAATATAATTTATTTCTGTGATGCAAAGCTGAATTTTCATCAGCCATTACTCCAGTGTTCAGTGTCACATGATCCTTCAGAAATCATTCTAATATGCTGATTTATTTGATTTTTTTCTCAGGATCCTTTAATTAAAAGTTTTAAAAAAGAACAGCATTTATTTAAAATGGAAATATTTTGTAACAATATACACTGCCGTTCAAAAGTTTGGGGTCAGTCATTTTTTTCTTTCTTTTTTTGAAAGAAATTAATACTTTTATTCAGCAAGGATGTGTTAAAGTGATAAAAAGTGATAGTAAAGATTTATATTGTTAGAAAATATTTCTATTTTGAAATAATGCTGTTCTTCTCAACTTTCTATTCATCAATGCATCCTGAAAAAAGTATCAGAGGTTCCAAAAAAATATTAAGCAGCACAACTGTTTCCAACATTGATAATAACCGAGTATCAAATCAGCATATTAGAATGATTCCTGAAGGACTGTGTGACACTGAAGACCTGGAGTAATGGCTGATGAAAATTTAGCTTTGCATCACAGAAATAAATGTTTTAAAGTAGGCTATATTAAAATAGAACCATTATTAAGTTGTAATAATATTTCACAATATTATTGTTTTTTTTCTTCTGTATTTTTGATCAAATAAATGCAGGCTTGATGAGCATAAGAGACTTCTTTCAAAAACATAAAAAATAATAATGTTTCCAAACTTTTGACCGGTACTGTACATGAATATTCAATGTTTAATTTTATTCAATAATACATGTGGACATGAGGTTGAATGGGGTTTATTTGCACTTTTTCATGAGATACATATTACATTAATACGTACAATTGTAGTGCATAAACAGCTCATATTAAAAAAATTGAAAAGCATACTGAAAATCCAGAATAAAAAATACATGAATATTTAGCACCAACAGAAATGTTCTTGCCATTCTACTGCTTGTGTCACTGGAACACTGAGTTGTACAGCTAAAGTTACTGTGTTTTAAATGGTCTCTTCAGAAGTGCTTAGTTAGACATACATGTACAAAAAGAACACATGCGTCAGTTAGCTGTCTGCTGTCTTTCAACTAGGGTTGGTTAGTGGATGTGGAGCTCATTGATCAGAAGTGAAGCAGAATTTGTCTGACTAGCTTTGAACCATGCAGATCAATAGTCACTAATACACAGTGTTAATGTTCAGTGAACAACCGATGAATTACACTGTCATTACAGTTCAGTGTTTAGCTAACAGCTAATTCTAGAATAAACATAAAGCTATACTGCAAAATTATGGCATTGCCATATGAAGAATAACTTGTAAGTTCCCAAAACAGTAAAAGGGAATGTAGACTTAATGGACTGGGAAAAAAAAAAAAAAATCAGGCCAGTTAAAAATGAAAAATCAATAGTTTTAGATTGGTTACACAACTAAATTTGAGTAAACAATGTTATTCTTAATTCACATTTTAGAAGGTCAGGTACGTGTGCTTATAAACGACATTAAGAAAATTAAAAATGTTTTATATAAATTACTTTTTTAAACTCTTAAGCAATACCAGTGGCCTGTGTCATGACAGAAACAATCAAATATCTTGTATTGCCTTTAAATTATCAGTATGTCAAAAAAGTAAGAAAAAATATTAACACCTCAAAACAAAGCAAAAATGTTTTGTAACTGTACCTGCTGTCAGAATGCGTCACTGTAAGAGTAAATGTAAAGAGGCAGAGTACGCAAGTGTAACTCGAAAGATAAACACTGAGGTAAATGTATAGTCATCTGCCAACACATTAAAACAGGAAAAATATTAAATAACTTTACAATGGTTCACATTTTCAAGCCATTACCAACTACACAAACTAATCAACTCCCACTCTTAAAACAAATTTCCAGTTGCTATCTTTAAAATGGTTCAACATATGTAAAACGTATTGTATATTCGGTAACAAAAACAGTTAGTAAAAGGGTCTGTCATTTATTTATTTAGCACTACAACAGTGTTGTATTTGAACACAACCTTCACTAATTCATTTAACTGAATATGAAGAACAAAACACCCTGTAACATTTTGTATAACCAACTCTCTTACAAGCATTTCCAACATATACCTTGTTTTCCAATTTCCACACAAATATATTGTTTTGTTTTGTTTTCCCCTCATACACACATTTATATAAAACACTGGAGTTTAGGTGCAAGTGATTAAAACTAAATGTTCATCAGATGTGAGGTTGTCAAAAATGTAGGTGTTTAGTTTCAGACTTCTGTAAGCGTTGATCCAAAATGTTACCAGATTCCACTAGAACGACCACCAGGTGGCGCCAGAATCCGTGCAGAAGCTCTCTTTGGAACATTATCATCAATTTGGGCACCTGTAAAAAAATAAATGTTCAGCTACACAGGTAATATATATATATATATTGTTTTTTTTTCTCATGTCATTTAACATATTTAACAATGTAGTTTAAAAAAAAGTGTTCAGATAGAATGAGAATGACATTTTTCATATTAAAGTATTAAGACATTTAGGGAAAATTTTAATGAAATTGTCAGTTAAAAATATTTGTACTAAAATTGTACTAGCCTTAACCCTCTAGTGCTCACGTGGCAGTCAAAAATGACTGATTTTGTACTATATGTACTATATTTTAGTTCAATAATGTTTTTTATTTAATATTTTGTATATTTTATGGTACTCAATTATATTTAGTAGTTATAATCCATTTATTACCTGTTACCCACTTTTTGAGCATAGACCTGAAAATGAAATTTCCTACTTAAACTCATAAATCTTCAATGCTTTGAAGCACAGACTTAAGTTTTGTCTCGTTTTGGTCTCAGATTATTTGAAGTGAAAACAGTTTTAAATAGAGTGAACTTAAAAAAGTTATAGAAGTTCAAGTTTGTTTTTTTTTTATTCTTTTTATATGAAATATACAGTACCTTGCAAAAGTCTTAGGCTAGGCACATTAGTATTTTCACACACAAAAAAATGGTTTTAAGCCAGTTAATTATATATATTTTGCTGTAGTGTGCCAGTAGGAAATATCAGTTTACATTTCCAAACATTCCTTTTGCCATTAATTGTAAAAATCCAGTGAGATTTTTGTATCCACACAGAGATCTGATCTCACCATCATCGAGTCTGTGATTACATAAAGAAACAGAAAAAACTGAGACAGACTAAATCCAGAAGAACTGCGGCAAAATGAATGTTTGGAAATGTAAACTCATATTTCCTACTGACACACTACAGCAAAAGACATAAATAACTGGATTAAAAAAAAATTGTCTTGGTGAAAATACTAACATGCCCCAGACTTTTGCACAGTACTGTTTATATAAAACGTTTAATTCTAAAACTGCAAGAAAATCAAAACCATAAATCTACACAAGCAGTGTTCCAAATTTGAGCTTGATATCTCAAAAAATGACAGAGAAATTAAAAATAGGCTTTATTTTCTTTATGCATTTTTTTTATTTTGGTGTCAAGTATGAGATTTCTTTGAGCGATTTACCCCTACATTCTTTAGTATGGTTTAATGCAGGCTACTGTACCAGACAAACTAAAGCTGGACTCGTGTAGGTCTCTCATTCCCCCGTGGCGTGTACAGGGTCGCTGAGTCATGTCTCCATCTGAAGGGCCCAGTTCTTTCTTCCCTGAATTTTGCACTGCTGCTACATCTCCAGTGTACGGGGTACGCTCTACCCCCTTGAGTGCTTGACACTGAGGGTACAGGGTCACAAACAATCTCTGTCGAGGCACTGCGATACACTGTCATTAAAAACATGATATAATGGAGAGAGTTGTGTTTTGAGTACCTTCTCCCGCTGCACCATTTTCTTGTAAAGGTAGTCAGGAAAGGTTCGGAGAGGGTAGAACTTTCCCGAGCCCTCAGCACAAGTGAAGATACCATTTTCATAGACCACGCGACCGCGGCTGATGGTTACCAGGGGGACGCCGTGACAGCGTAGGTTCTCGTACAGGTTTAAATCACCACCCTGCCATTGAGTGGTCACAGAGATGGTCCTACAAACACACAAAACCATGTAAAAAAATAAGTGTACTTTCATTTTACAATGAATGGTAAATGAAATGTTATTGGATTCACAGCTGATTTGAATAAAATCCATAATTCTGCATACCTTGTTGATTCAGGATCCCAGACTACCACATCCGCATCAGCTCCAGGGATGATCCTGCCCTTCCTAGGGTAAAGGTTGTAGATCTTTGCAGCATTAGAGCTTGTGACAGCAACAAAACGGTTCTCATCCATCTTGCCTCCAACCTATTAAGAAAGATAGATTAGATGAGCTAGAAAAGGTTTATTTTAAACTTTGATGGATGTCATTTTCTGTCTTCTCCATGATTTTTGTCCTTTTTGTGGTTTGTACAGCAACATAACTGTCTATAATATGAATTATTTTATTACATAAGTATTCACAGCCTTTGCTCAATACTTTGTTGAAACACCTTTGGCACTAATTACAGCCTCAAGCCTTTTTGAGTATGATGCTACAAGCTTGGCACACCTATTTTTGGGCAGTTTCTCCATTTCTTCTTTGCAGGACCTCTCAAGCTCCATCAGGTTGGATGGGGAGCGTCGGTGCACAGCCATTTTCAGAGCTCTTCAGAGATGTTTAATCGGGTTCAGGTCTGGGCTCTGGCTGGGCCACTCAAGGATATTCACAGAGTTGTCCCGTAGCCACTCCTTTGTTATCTTGCTGTGTGCTTAGGGTCGTTGTCCTGTTGGAAGATGAACCTTCGCCCCAGTCTGAGGTCCAAAGCACTCTGGAGCAGGTTTTCATCAAGGATGTCTTTGTACATTGCTGCATTCATCTTTCCCTTGATCCTGACTAGTCTCCCAGTTCCTGCTGCTGAAAAACATCAGCACAGCATGATGCTGCCACCACCATGCTTCACTGTAGGGATGGTATTGACCAGGTGATGAGCGGTGCCTGGTTTCCTCCATACATGACGCTTGCTATTCAAGCCAAAGAGTTCAATCTTTGTTTCATCAGACCAGAGAATTTTGTTTCTCGTGGTCTGAGAGTCCTTTAGGTGCCTTTTGGCAAACTTCAGACGGCCTTTTACTGAGGAGTGACTTCCGTCTGGCCACTCTACCATACAGGCCTGATTGGAGGAGTGCTGCAGAGATGGTTGTTCTTCTGGAAGGTTCTCCTCTCTCCACAGAGAAACGCTGGAGCTCTGTCAGAGTGACCATCGGGTTCTTGGTCACCTCCCTGACTAAGGCCCTTCTCCCCCGATCGCTCAGTTTGGCCGGGCGGCCAGCTCTAGGAAGAGTCCTGGTGGTTCCAAACTTCTTCCATTTACGGATGATGGAGGCCACTGTGCTCATTGGGACCTTCAATGCTGCAGAATTTTTTCTGTACCCTTCCACAGATCTGTGCCTCGATACAATCCTGTCTCGGAGGTCTACAGACAATTCCGTGGACTTCATGGCTTGGTTTGTGCTCTCACATGCACTGTTAACTGTGGGACCTTATATAGACAGGTGTGTGCCTTTCCAAATCATATCCAATCAACTGAATTTACCACAGGTGGACTCCAATCAAGTTGTAGAAACATCTCAAGGATGATCAGTGGAAACAGGATGTACCTGAGCTCAATTTTGAGTGTCATGGCAAAGGCTGTGTATACTTATGTACATGTGATTTTTTTTTATTTTTTATTTTTAATAAATTTGCAAAGATTTCAAACAAACTTCTTTCACGTTGTCATTATGGGGTATTGTTTGTAGAATTGAGGAAAAAATGAATTAATTTAATCCATTTTGGAATAAGGTTGTAACATAAAATGTGGAAAAAGTGAAGCGCTGTGAATACTTTCCGGATGCACTGTATATATTACTTGTATACACTATCGTTCAAAAGTTTGGGAAATTTTTTTCAAGAAATTAATACTTTTATTCAGAAAGGTTGCATTAAATTGATCAAAAGTGACAGTAAAGACATTTATATTACAAAAGATTCATATTTTAATAAATGCTGTTCTTTCTTGAGCACCAAATCAGCATATTAGAATGATTTCTGAAGGATCATGTGACTCTGAAGACTGGAGTAATGATGCTGAAAATCCAGCTTTGCCATCACAGGAATAAATCCGTCCAAGTCACATAATGTAACTAATATTCATGAGCTACACTTTCAGCATACTAGGTGTGAATATTAATGAATATCATGAATATTAATTTCACCCACTTTATTATTTATAATTTAAGACATGTCTTTATTATCTTTTAATGTGCATACGCAAAATACCATGGTTAGCTAGTGTTACTATAGTAAATCCATGGTAAATGTTGGTGATTTATGGATTGCAAAGCCTTCTAACTGGATCGTTTTTTCCTGTTTTCCACATTAGTCTTGTTAAAAATGTCTGCACTGTTTCATCTGGATTTAAACTAGTTTCAATCACAGAGACGTGGGTTTTGTAACAGAGAATTCTGCGGCAAATTCAAGCACTTCTCACTGGATCTCGTAGCATTGTTTAATAATTATCACATGATCGAGACCTGTCTGTAAGTAAACACACCTGCGTGGCGTGGTTCAAACGAGAAGCGGTGTTTCATTCTGCTTTTGACACCTTTGCTGTTTGATGTTTCTCATATGCAATAGAAATGTCAGCGCAACTTCTAACAAATTTTAGTCGCACTGGCAGGAAAAAAGGTTGCAAAATGCAGTCATTTAGTCACAGTCTAGAGCCCTGGTTAAGACTGTATCTTAAAAACTAGGCTGACCAACTAGAAATAGGGCTGATCATTCTTACTTTTTTGAATTTAAATTAGACCTTCCTAATTTTCTACCTTTTTATGCAACAGATATAAAAAGTTATGACCAGTCTTGAAGAAAAAAATTAGATGACTAACTTGTAATACTAGTCTTAGCATTAATTTGTAAACAAATGAAGGTGATTACTGGAAATTCAATTTTAGTTGCAGCATTAAAACTGGTATTAAAATAATCAAATGTCACAAGTACTGGCTTACAGAAATGTTGGTATTGTAACAACGCTAGTCAGCAGTGTAGCTTCCGTCATGAAATGAAACCTACCACTCCCCGCTCCCACATAACGCTCATGCGGTCCTGCACCCCAGGAACACCATGAGGGATTTTAGTGAAGTCGTCTTTGCCCATTGCCTTCTGTTTAGTGGTGAAGGGTCGGTGATCCGATGTCACGACGTTCAGCGTGTCACTACATCACAGCGAAACAACTTTTTATGTGACTGCATGGGTATATGACTAAATGAAACTACTCAAATAGTGAATCCGCTTACTTTCCCAGAAGGCTGAGCAGGTAATTGGGTGTGTTGGGGTCCAGTCTGAGTGGTGGCACAGTGACGAAAGCAGCTGCATGGACCCAGTCCTGGTGGTAGTACTGCATCCCATTTAAGACAGCGTGAGCAGTGGTGGTCTCTCCATGCACCACTTTCCCTGCCGGCCATTCACGTATCAGTATTCAGTATTCAGAGTGTTGCGAATTTGCCTTGGTTATAAACACTATGATGCTGACATGGGATTGCTTCGAGAAGATAATCTATGTTCACTGTATCTGTCCCTACCAAATAAACTATAAATAAATAAATAAACCTTATGTCATACACTTATGAAGATTCAGGTGTCATACAGAAGTTCAAATAAAGGTTTGCGAGTAAGATGCAAGGTTTTGTGCTAAAACAACACACTAAGCATCATTGCCTGGCTCTTACCCTGCATTTTAGCCGATGCTAAAACATCCCCTGCTGACATGCTGGACACATTCACAAGATATATGGGACAATGGGCCTATGAGACAAAAACCAGAAACATTGATTATGAAAACATTTAGAGATCTTAAAAGCAATTAATCTGTAACTCAACTGTATGTTTTGTCGCAGAGTAATGCTGGGTCAATCATGCTGCCATCTAGACATTCTGTTTTACACTGCATATACAATTTACTGTATGTACATTTGCTTTAGCTGTGAAATAACAGTAAAAGAGGGAACTAAATTAAAGTGTACTATTGTTCAAAAGTTTAGGGTTGGTAAGACTGATTAATGTTTTTGAGTCTCTTAAGTCTCTTATGCTCATCAAGGCTGCATTTATTTGATCAAAAATACAGTAAAAACAGTAATATTGTACAATTTATAATAACTGTTTTCTATTTTAATATATTTTAAAATGTAATTTATTCCTGTGATGGCAAAGCTGAATTTTCAGCATCATTACTCCAGTCTTCAGTGTCACATGATCATTCAGAAATTATCAAGTAACATTTCTTATTATTTCTAACTGTTTGAAAACTGTTGTGCTGCGTAATATTTTTATGGGAACCATGAAACATTTTTTCAGTATTCTTTGATGAATAGAAAGTTCAAAAGAACAGCAGAAAATAGAAATCTTTTGTAACATTATAAATGTCTTTGCTGTGTCTAATCCCAAACTTTTAAATGGTGGTACATACATCATAGCATTACAGTTATATGTTTTAGTAAGGGCTGTCAAAATGAACGTTCACACTTGAAATTAATTAAAAATGCTTAAAATTGTTAATTATTGTTATAATCATTATCATTATAATCATTTTGAATACATCAACAGTCAAGTACATCATACTCACTCTGTTAGCAATGGTGATGGCTCGGTGGACGGCCTCTGCTTCCAGCTGTACATGGAAAATTCCCAAGGTAAGTGAGAAAACACAAATGTCACCAGTGAAACCTAATGATAAACAGACGCTTGAAAGTATTAATAATCCATGGAAATGCAATATGGAGACGGGAAAGACTAGGAGCTGGAAAAAAAGAGGCAGCGTGACTAATATCTTAATGGAAAACCATTTCATAGTTACAGGATTTGAATGTTTATTTTACCTCCTCAGGTCTGCTTATCTCAATGCCCTCCGGTCCACTAATACCTAGATCCAACGCTTCTCTAGCACCCTTGTGTGAATAAATACAATAAAAACATGAGATAATGAGAACATGATAAATAATGACTATGCAGGAAGGAAGACATGATCCTACCTAGACGTCATTTTAAGTCACTGTAATAACATTATACCATGATTATTTAAGATAATTTTGGATATCATATCATTTTGCATAAGATCACATACACTACTGTTAAAAAAATTGTTTTATTCATGTTTTTGAAAAAGTCTCTCATGCTCACCAAGGCTGCATTTAAAAGGCTGCATAAAGTAAAAACAGCAAAATTGTGAAATATTTTTACATTTTAAAATAACCATGTTATTTTAAAATGTAATTTATTGGAAAAGCTGAATTTTCAGCATCATTGCTCCAGTCTTCAGTGTCACATGATTCTTCAGAAATTATTCTAATATGCTGATTTGCTGCTCCAGAAATATTTCATCTTATTATCTAACTGACCCCAAACTTGAGACTGAACGGTAACACACTGCATGGCTATATGCAACACTTTACTATAAATATATTTATATTTCATACTGTATAATACTGATAAGTATTTATAAAATAAAACTAGGAGTGAAGAGTGATTTTTGTGGCATAATGTGAAGTTGCTGCCTATGTACAGCTCACTAGGTTATGGAGCAGAATTTATTTCTATGGTACAATTTGGCACAAGTTCCCTGATTTATACCTCAGCAACTAGCTCTCCATTCTCCGCATGGACACGGGCCACAGCACCGATGTCTTTACAATTCTGCAGGGCCTGGAACAGCTCGCTGTCCCTCAGCATGTACATGTCCTTATACGCCATGTACATTTGGAAGGAGTTCACCCCCTTGTCCCGCACCAGCGTCTCCATTTGAGCTCTAACCTGTAACGCAAAAGGGACATCTATCTCAGAATGAAGACGAAAGTTATAATAGGACTGTAAATTCAATTGAAATTTTTTAGCACATTTTTCCTGTTCCTGTTGTTATAGAAAGTTTCAAACTCAGCAAACACAGACTCTATACCTTTGGTCCCCACCAGGTCACTCCAATATGAAGAGCGTAGTCACAGCAGGCCTTGGCATCAGCGTGAGAGCGACACTTTTCATAAGCATCCAGCAATGATTCATTCTTCTCTGGCAGCACGTGACCAATCACCATAGTGGTGCCTCCAGCCAGAGCAGCCTGGAAATAAACAAACAACAGACTGACTGCTGTCGGATCCATGCAGCGTTGATACCAGTCACTTGGTGTAATGGGCCGACGACAACATAACATAATAGCGACATGTTCACAAAAGCTATGCATGAAATGAAACGTTACATAACACCGTGTCCTAACTACACGCAACACGATAAGATTCCAACGACAAGCAACTTGTCTGTCCACACCAGACACGACGCGACTATGAGATACGACAAATCAATCAAAAACCACAGCCAATCAGAACAGCGTGTGGGCAGGCTCTCGCGGCAGGTGTACGGCACCAGAGATTAATCTTGACGGCACTCGCAAGGAAATGGATAAGTACATAATCAAATTCACAAATATTACGCCATTTCAACATTACTAAAAATACATGCTGTCACTAAAACAGTCTTTGTCATAGAATATACTTGTTTGTTCACAGTTTGAACGTTCTTGTTTCCATTTGTTTAAATTTCAAGATCTGAGGTGAATTATCCATTGTTGCTTTTAGTACGACTAAGTTACGTTACAAAGCTGGGAGCACTAAATGATATTCAAAGTCACATTACACGCTTTTAACATTAAATAAAGCACATAAACATATGTTTTGTGTTGTTGTTCCAGCCACGACGTCGCAGAAATAGAAACCGTTTCTAAAATAGAATCATCGCGTGTCGCCGTCGTGGCTGGTTAGGAAAAAAACTCTAATTAACATGGAAAAGATACCTTTTATCGCGTGTCGCGGCGTCGCGTCGCGTGTAGTTAGGACACGGTGTTACAGTACTCAGAACACATTAACCAAGGTTAAATTACACTTGTATTCGAGAACTGTATTCTGAATGGTTGCTAAGCCATCACTGCATGGTTGCTAGGGTGTTCTGGGTGGTTGTTAGGCATTTATAGGATGTTCTGTTTATTATTATGGCATTGCTTGGGTATTCTGGGTGGTTTCTATGGTGTTGCTAGGGTGTGCTGGTGATTGCTAGGGAATTCTTGTGCTGATTTAAGATGTTCTGCTGGTTGCTAAGGCAAAGCTGTGCTGTTTGGGTGTTCTGGGAGGTTGCTAGGCATTTAAAGAACATTCTGGTCATTACTAAAGCATTGCTAGGGTGTTGCTAGGATTTTTTTTTTTGTGATTGCTAGGTCATTGCTAGGGTGATCCACTAGTTGCTAAGGAATTGCTAATCTGTTTAACATTCTGGTGGTTGCTATGATGCTCTGATTGTTCCTAGGGTGTGCTAGTGATTGCTAGGGAATTATTATGCTGATTTAAAGTGTTCTGCTGGTTGCGAAGGCAAAGCTGTGCTGTTTGGGTGTTCTGTGAGGTTGTTAGGCATTTAAAGAATATTCTGGTCATTACTAAAGCATTTCTAGGATGTTTGACGATTGCTAGGTTACTTCTAGGATGATCTGGTTGTTGCTAGATAATTGCTAAGCTGTTTGTAAGGTGTTCTTATGGTTGCTATGATGCTCTGATTGTTGCTAGGGTGTGCTGGTGGTTGCTAGGGAATTGATAGGGTGGTTTAAGGTGTTCTGCTGATTGCTAGGTATTTAAATGATGTTCTGGTTATTACTAAGGCATCACTAGAGTGTTCTGCTGGTTGCTAGGCATTTAAATTATGTTCTGGTTATTACTAAGGCATTGCTAGAGTGTTCTGGGTGGTTGCTAGAGTGTTGCTAGGATGTTCTGATTGTTTCTGGGTCATTGCTAGGGTGACGTGGTGGTAGATTGGCAATTGCTAGACTATTCTAGTAGTTGCTAGGGTGTTGTGATTGTTGCTTGGGTGATCTTGTTGTTTCTAGGGCATTATAGACATTACTAGTGTTTTCTGGGATGCTCTGATTGTTGCTATTGAATTGCTAGGCTGTTGTTAAGGTGTTCTTCTGGTTGTTAGGATGTAATGGATGTTTCTATTTATATTTATATTATATATATAATAATATTTTCAAGAAACCATATTATAATGATGATAATAATAATAATAATTAGTTACATTTATATAGTGCTTTTCTGGGTACTCAAAGCGCTTTACATGGAAGGGGGCGATCTCCTCAACCACCACCAACGTACAGCATCCACCTGGGTGATGCGACGGCTGCCATATTGCGCCAGACACACCAGCTTATTGGTGGAGAGGAGACAGAGTGATGAAGCCAATCAGTATATGGGGATGATTAGGAGGCCATGATGGACAGAGGCCAATGGGCAAATTTGGCCAGGATGCCGGGGTTACACCCCTACTCTTTTTCCGAAGGACATCCTGGGATTTTTAATGACCACAGAGAGTCAGGACCTCGGTTTAATGTCTCATCTGAAGGACGGTGCTTGTTACAGTATAGTGTCCCCATTACTATATTGGGGCGTTAGGACCCACACGGACTGCAGGGTGAGCACCCCCTGCTGGCCTCACTAACACCTCTTCCAGCAGCTACCTAGTTTTCCCAGGAGGTCTCCCATCCAGGTACTGACCAGTCTCAGCCCTGCTTAGCTTCAGTGGGAAACCAGTCTTGGGCTACAGGGTGATATGGCTGCTGATACAGATGCGTCGTCAGATTTGAGATGAACCGCGGTGCAAGTGCGTACCGAACCGTGGGTGGAGAACCGTACGTTCGATTTTTTTACAGAGAACCGTTCCACCCCTAGAAAAGTTGATTAACCTTTAAAGATGGTGTGGTATGTTTGGACAGAAAATGAAACAGAGTTCTTTATTAAACTTATAAAAGACAAAAGAATTATGGGAATACTGGATTCTAAACAACAAAGAAATGCCACAATTTATCAAGACCTCGAAGCAGATATGAGGGAGAAACACCCAGAAACAAGTCTGTAACAAAGACAGTGTGGGTTCTAAAATAATAATATGAATTAATTGCTCATAATGCCTTAGAAAACACCACCAATTGATATCCCACTTTATCTGTCAGAGCATAATATTTTACAGGGAAATCCTTAATTAGTAGAAAGCTGTTTCTTAGTACAAGAAAACAATGAAAAACAGTAATTCAACCACAAAAATGTCCTCTTTAAAACTATCCCTCAGCTGACACATGCCGGGCAGCCACATCCAATGAAGGGGCGTGCATTTGTGCACCATTGTCTTCTAGCACAATGGCACGAGTGAAAGGCTTTTGCAGCAGTCTTTGCAGCAGTGCTCCTGTATCTATGGAAACAGAATCTGATCTCCATTTGTCTCTGCGCCTGGCGAGTCTCATGGCGGGAGCAGGGGGGAGGGGGGAAGAGAATGCCACTTGTGTTGCCAAGGCTAACAATAACAGTGCCGATAACAACTCTTTATTTGTCATCTCAGAGCCTGCAGCACTCTCTGAATAAGAGCGTGTATGTATTTGTGATGATGAATCGTGCCCTGTGGTTGACGGAGGCAGACTGGGAGTGTGCAATGCTCACTCTTGCATCTCAGTGTCTGCTAAGTGACCCATGGGATTTATTTAGGCAGGGCAGCTGAAGCGAGCACATCTCTGCTTTTGAAGTATTTATAAAACATGAACAAATGAATGCGACAATAAATGGATGTTACATCACACATCTTTTGGCTTAGGGTTTTATAAAGATCTTTCACTGTATGAAATCACTTATCTGAAATAAGTAAAAAATTAATACTGCTAAAATACATCATATAAATGCAAGGAAAATCAAAACACATTTTAGGAAAAAATTAAATAAAATAGCGTACAAGACTATACCACTAGTACTATTAGCAGTACTACCATAAAAGTAACTTTTGAGAAGAAGAAGTTATTGAGTTGTTGTGAGATAAAAGGCCCCTGGCAGATGGTGGGGGCCACTCACCGTGTGGGGGGTCCAAAGTCTTAAAATCAATCTTTTGCTTCTACTTTCTCTCTATATGTCCCAATTGGAACCACATGTCAGAAGTGACAAAGCTACAATGCCTAAAGGCATTTTAATAACCTGCCTCTCTTTACATTAGATTGAGCTAATGTATGAAAAAATAAAACCTAATGTACGGTGCCCCGCACATTACATGCAGGGGAAAAAACAACATACTGTGGCCATGAATTAAGAATTCGTTCCAACAACTTATTAATTTGTTCCCTGGTTTTCTGTAAATCATGGCCATAGTGTAACTAAATTAAAATGAGGGAACAAATTAATAAAACGTGGCTACAAATTATTAATTACAAATTGTCAAATTCTTAATTTATGGCCACAATATCTTTTTTTCCCCAAACAATACAAAACAAGATTTTTGGGGGGCTTTTGACAGTTTTTAGTGATAGATGAGATGGAAAAAAATATTTTGGTGCAAGCAGATATGGCATCGATATGTGGCACAAGCCTGATTCAAACCTACGTTTCCCACATGAGCACCATGGCAAAATATGACACAAATATGGCAGAACATTAGGGAGCTGGTGTCTGATTAGATCAATTACTTTAAAACTGTATAAAACTGAATGCTTATTTAAAATAATGAAATAATGCTGAGATATTATTTTAGTGGGGAATCAAAATATTATTAACCACAGCAACAGTGGTAAAGTTAGCTAATTATCAGTCAACATAAATCAGTATTTTACTTCTATAATGTGACATATTTTCAAGTGAAACCGGATATTTAAAAGAAGCAACGGTAAATTGATTTTATCCATTGGGAATTGAATGAATTGTGAAAAGACTTGATGATGTCGAATAAATAGTTGTTCAGAAACTATTATTTTTTCTTCGAAATAACATGCACTGATAAATAATTCCCAATAAGACAAATAACATATATTATGAAAGCATGTCAATTTTGAGTTCACCCTGACTTTAATAGTCAGTGGGTAATACCTTGGTGCCGCTGTAGAAGTCATCCGCTGTACAGGCGTTCATGAAGCTTTCGTTCAGGTGAACACTGGTGTCAATGCCACCCGGAAGCACCAGCTTTCCTGTGGCATCTATAACCTTGGCCCCACCTGGGATCATCAGCTCCTTGCCCACCTGCTGGATAATCCCATTCTCGATGTACACATCAGCTTCTTGTGTGAAGTCATCGTTCACCACTTTACCTCCCTTTATGAGGATGCGCACCGTTGCTGAGCTGGAAGACATGCTTCAACCTAAAGGAATCAAAGGACAGAGTGTTGATGTGTATTATATTCCCACTTTATAGGGTTTCCACACCTTTTGACCATTAAGCAGCACAACTGTTTTCAACATTGATAATGTTTCTTGAGCACAAAATCAGCATATCAGAAGGATTTCTAAAGGATCACATGACACTGAAGACTGGAATCACACGAATAATTACATTTCAAAATACAGTGGGGAGAACAAGTATTTGATACACTGCCGATTTTGCAGGTTTTCCTACTTACAAAGCATGTAGAGGTCTGTAATTTTTATCATAGGTACT
The DNA here is from genome assembly GCA_039654105.1 of Coreius guichenoti. Lineage (NCBI taxonomy): Eukaryota > Metazoa > Chordata > Actinopteri > Cypriniformes > Gobionidae > Coreius > Coreius guichenoti. The sequence goes on along the minus strand of CM077177.1, from coordinate 26,103,704 downwards.
CTTCAACTGTGAGAGACGGATTCTAAAACAAAAATCCAGAAAATCACATTGTATGATTTTTAAATAATTAATTTACATTTTATTGCATGACATAAGTATTTGATCGCCTACCAACCAGTAAGAATTCCGGCTCTCACAGACCTGTTAGTTTTTCTTTAAGAAGCCCTCCTGTTCTCCATTCATTACCTGTATTAACTGCACCTGTTTGAACTCGTTGCCTGTATAAAAGACACCTGTCCACACACTCAATCAAACAGACTCCAACCTCTCCACAATGGCCAAGACCAGAGAGCTGTGTAAGGACATCAGGGATAAAATTGTAGACCTGCACAAGGCTGGGATGGGCTACAGGACAATAGGCAAGCAGCTTGGTGAGAAGGCAACAACTGTTGGCGCAATTATTAGAAAATGGAAGAAGTTCAAGATGACGGTCAGTCTCCCTCGGTCTGGGGCACCATGCAAGATCTCACCTCGTGGGGCATCAATGATCATGAGGAAGGTGAGGGATCAGCCCACGGCAGGACCTGGTCAATGACCTGAAGAGAGCTGGGACCACAGTCTCAAAGAAAACCATTAGTAACACACTACACCGTCATGGATTAAAATCCTGCAGCGCACGCAAGGTCCCCCTGCTCAAGCCAGCGCATGTCCACGTCCGTCTGAAGTTTGCCAGTGACCATCTGGATGATCCAGAGGAGGAATGGGAGAAGGTCATGTGGTCTGATGAGACAAAAATAGAGCTTTTTGGTCTAAACTCCACTCGGCGTGTTTGGAGGAAGAAGAAGGATGAGTACAACCCCAAGAACGCCATCCCAACCGTGAAGCATGGAGGTGGAAACATCATTCTTTGGGGATGCTTTTCTGCAAAGGGGACAGGACGACTGCACCGTATTGAGGGGAGGATGGATGGCGCCATGTATTGTGAGATCTTGGCCAACAACCTCTTTCCCTCAGTAAGAGCACTGAAGATGGGTCGTGGCTGGGTCTTCCAGCATGACAACGACCCGAAACACACAGCCAGGGCAACTAAGGGGTGGCTCCGTAAGAAGCATCTCAAGGTCCTGGAGTGGCCTAGCCAGTCTCCAGACCTGAACCCAATAGAAAATCTTTGAAGGGAGCTGAAAGTCCGTATTGCCCAGTGACAGCCCCGAAACCTGAAGGATCTGGAGAAGGTCTGTATGGAGGAGTGGGCCAAAATCCCTGCTGCAGTGTGTGCAAACCTGGTCAAGAACTACATGAAATGTATGATCTCTGTAATTGCAAACAAAGGTTTCTGTACCAAATATTAAGTTCTGCTTTTCTGATGTATCAAATACTTATGTCATGCAATAAAATGCAAATTAATTACTTAAAAATCATACAATGTGATTTTCTGGATTTTTGTTTTAGATTCCGTCACTTACAGTTGAAGAGTACCTATGATAAAAATTACAGACTTCTGCATGCTTTGTAAGTGGGCAAACCTGCAAAATCGGCAGTGTATCAAATACTTGTTCTCCCCAAAAACTGTATATTAAAACAGAAAACAATTATTTTGTATTGTAATAGTATTACACAATATTATGGTTTTTACTAAAAAAAAAAAAAAAAATCAAATAAACGCAGTCTCAATGAGCATAAGAGACTTCTTTTTAAAAAAAAAAAATTAAAAACGTACCTACCCCAAACTTTTGGATATACACACTATTTTCCTATGACCGTAGGAAGTGGGAACCCTGTTTAATATATGCCCCATACTTTTGGAATGACATCATATATCTCAAGGAAGACCTTGCACTAATCCATTTTTCCACATTTGGGCTATGGAAACCAACTATACCCTTACTTGACGTCCAAACAGGATCAATCATGCATAGCATAGCCCAAATGTTCCACAACATTAGTTTAAAGAGGTTACAAACCATTACGCCATTCTAGAATCTCACTTAAGAGAGTAAACTGACACCAACATGTGTGATTATAGTCAGCTTAGCATGAGTATTATCCACTACCGTAGCATTATCGACTCCAGCTCTTAACATGTTAATTACATGTGAACATGTTAATTATTCATGACACAAAGCAATTTCAGCTCTGCAACAACATTCCAGAAATGTTGAATCAACAATACCTCAATATACAAAACACTATATAAGTAGAGTACGTAGTAAATCATATTAAATGCTCAGAAATTATCAGAGCAATTGTGACCCAGATTTTCCAGAGTTGCATGCCCAGGGATGTGGGATTGTTAGCAGGAAATATATGTAGGCTAGCAGCTGTTGCTGCACATTCCCTGCAGCACTGCACTTCCTTATAATCTAATCCCAAGTGAAAGCGTGCGAGTCTATGCTGCAAAGTGAGTCGGGGGTAGGTGGGTGCGGCATATTCACAGTATGGCGCTGCCCAGGATTCCCCCACCCTCTGTTCTGAGCCCCTGATGGTGAATGGCGTGTGTATGTGTGTGTGTGTGTGTGTGTGAGGAGGGGCTACTATGGAGCTGGAGAATAAGGGTGTGTCCTCAGACATCCTACTATAAAAAGAAACAGTACGGTGCATGAGCTACATCTGTCCTGTCCTCACAACACAGCCCGAAGAAAAATTATTGGAGCATTTGTTCCTTCACCATGACTCATGGAGGCCTTCCTCAGGAATGACCCACTTTTGAACCGTGCCATATTCCATGAGATCCAGATGGCACTCTTCTGGGTAATATGAAGTAGATGAAAACTTCTGATCTGTCTTGTGGAAGCAACTTCCATTCAATAAAATAGACCGGATTGGACATTTAGTGTGATTTGAACTATTAGAGCAGAAATAATCAGTGCCATTATTTTAATAATTATATATTATTTATGTTTTTCATTGTGAAAAATGAAGAAATTAATGGAATGGAATACAAACAGAAATGAATGGGAAAAATTAATGGCACGGCATACAAATAAATCAACACAAACAGAATGAAAAATAACACATAGGACAAAATACAGTAAAATGTCTGTTAGATACAGTGCAAATCTTTTTCAGAGAATCATGCAAAGTCACGTGAAGTGTAAACATAAGGACAAGATGTACTTTATGAACATGTACACATGCACATTCGTGCAATGCAGTGCATCGATAATGTCTTCTGATATGTAGATTGCATTTAATTTAGAGGCTGATGATGATGATGATGATGATGATGGTGATGATGATGTAGACTCATCCCATTTGGACCTTATATCGAGGGTGTCACACAAAGGGGCGACCAAGCCCTTACTTCACACAACATAATGTGTCTCAACTCAAGGTACCATGGAATAGCAACATAAAGGATATTACAGCGGCTTCATAATGGAAATATCAGATATCGTGTGTGAGCTCGCGTTTAATAGTGTTTATTGCTGGTGAGCTCGCGCTGTTTATGGACATGATACGATATCCAAATTGATCGACTAGATTTTTATACATCGTTCAATCGATAATTAAACCATCAACAACTCACATTAGGAATGATATAAGGCAAAAAACGAGACACAAGATTGGGAAATTCTTTACATACCACAAAATTACACGGTTCCGAGTCGAGCAAAATATCACTGTGCTAGCCAGTGAGGGATTTCTTAAAATAGCTTACAAATGAATGCAAAATAGCGCGACATAGTGCACTTACTTCCTTTGTTGTATCCTTAAAAAGAGAGTTTCCTTCACTTTCAGCGCTGGCGAACAATAAAGCCTGTTAAACGGGCAAGCAGACACACAGGAAGATGCTTCGGTTGGTCCAGCCCGGTAAGGTAAACCTTACGCTTGCAGCAGCATCCAGACTGTGAGAGCCGGGCGTTGACCAATCACAGGCGAGATACACAGCGATGGCCTCAGCAGCGGCCAATGGCGTTACAATATGGGCGTGTCCTGTCGCCAGTACGTACCATTTATACAGATTCACAGGGGATGGAACTGGATCATTATGCCAATGTGGCAACCGTGCATACCAGACTACATTACTACATTTTATTTGCAGTTTTTTATGTAATATATATATATATATACACACATAAATACAAATATAAAGTATTATATATAAATCTAGATTTATAAAGTGAGCTACTATGTAAAATGCCCAAAATTATGTAAAATTTATTTGCTGTTTTTTATGTAATATAATGTAATTATGTAATATATATACATGGGATATATATATATATATATATATATATATATATATATATATATAGTAGCCTATTATATAAAACTAAATTAACATATAAAATATCAACATTAGTATTTTTTTATTATACATACATACATACTGTACAGTATGTGTCCATATTATTTAAATACAAATATTCTGTATGTCATTTTCAGAATAATATATTAAAAAAATTATTAAAATATACATAAATATAAAAACTGCAAATTATCATTACGCATAATATAAATATACAAAGTATTACAAAAAGCATAAATAATATAAAATAATATAATATTAATATAAAATAATATAAAAAGAAATATAAAATTGTGTCCACGCACGATTATTTATTTATGCTAAATAAATAATATAAATGATTATATTATGTTTTCTTTCCAGAATATTATATTGAAACCATAGATATAAATGATATATTTTTTATTAGAATTTTAATTAATAATGTGAGTATTGTATGGTAAATACTTGTAAGAAAAACCAACAACTTTTTCACAAAAAAACAATACATTTATTCAAGTGTTCTCCAGCACAAGTACATAAGGAGCCTTTTTTTCTTCGTTCTGGGCACATAACGAAAGAAAGGGGGAGAGGTGGCGAATGATTGCTACATTTGCTGTATGAGCTGATTGCAAAAGAAGAGAAGGCCTGAAAAAAGTTTATATGACACAACAGAGGTCACAAATATCAACAGTGTCACTGAGATATACAGAGAACCTGTTAGGAGAGCAATCAAGAGGCTGTTACAGCCAAATATATATATATATATATATACATATATATATATATATATATATATATATATATATATATACCCAAATAAAGCAAACTTAACAAAACAGAGAAGAAATAAAATCAAAAACTGAAAACAAAAGAGGATGGAGGGCTGGATATATGGCATGGAATGTAGGACTTAGAAGCAATTCTGCCAGGATATTAAGCAAGTACATGTTAACAGCAAAATGTATTACAATTTTTTTTTTTATTTCCCATTATGAGTACATGATTTCCCACAGATAAGCACCAACTACAGCAATGTCTATTCTAAAACAATATAAGAATCTTTCATCATTTATCATTTTTTCAAGTACAAAGTTAAAATGCCTTTGTTAATATCTTTATATGAGAGAGTAAAATAATAGTGCTTCTCCAATACTACAAGAAACAAACGGGAAAAAAACAATCATTATCAAGACAAGTTTAATTCTTTTCCAAATAATATATTTTTCTCAATTAGATAAAATGTTTAGCACCTTAGGAAACACCTACAATCCCTCTCTTAGTATTTAAAAAAAGAATTAAAAAGCAAATTGAAACACACTTTTGTATGTAGGGCTGTGCAGTAAAGATGGGACTGTTAAAATCACTTAGCGAACTCATTCCTTAATTTTATCCCCCGTTCGACACATATAAATATGAATTACAAAAGACACCCTGCTGCTTTATAGCTTATGTCAATTAACCTGTTACCATTTTGTCAATTACCCCCCTCTTGCGATTTTAGTGCTGTTTTGATTCTATGATATATATTAGCAAAGACTTATATTTGTACATCTCATAGGTCTTTTTTTTTTTTTTTTAAAAAAGCGACAGACAATTTCTATGTACAAAATGTACAAAAAAGAAAAAAATCTGGGCATCGATAAAATTTGGAAAATAAAAGAAGAAACTTTGCTGAACATGACAAATGTTAAGGTATGTAAGCAGTGCAATGCCTTAAATAAAAAAGAGCCTAACAAGGATTTCATTAGAGCCCGTTTCTAACCAAATTCACAAATTTAGCCTATATAGCTTGCGTGATAACTAAATTATTGACATGGTCAACATCCACCATTTGCAAACATAATAATGTTCTCAGATCTACGCTAGGGACCAGACGTAGTTAACCGTGCGATGTCATATACGACACCCCATCCGACTACTTTTCCTACAGGGATACAAGCACACTCACTTTGGGATTATATAGCGGTAAGAACCGTGAGCAGACACTATTGCTCGACGCGAGTTATGATAAAGCGACTCCGTAGCACATGAAAACATGAGAGGGGTGCTATTCGAATTCGGCCCCTTCACCACCGGCACGACAGATGGATTTATTCTATCCTAGCTCATTCGTTCACATCTATTGGCACAGCCCTACTGTACACAACAAAGTATTACCTTATATAACGGCAAGAGTTTCACATCATTTAACAGAAACAAAAAAAAGAGAACAATTCACAAGAATCAAGGAGAAAGATAAAAAAATATCAAAGAAATAAAGAAGTATACATATACAAAAGTGCTCGATATTGTTGGTAACACAGCACAAAAAATTGCTATAAAAAGGTAGAAGAACATTGTGAAGCCGCACCTTTAAAGTTTTGCACCTGACTGAGAATAGCATGCGGGTGCCGCAGTTGAAGGTGGATTCACCTGGCCGACAAAAGACCGACGCCATCCTCCCTGAGGCCGCCACGCACACCAAGAGTTGTACAGTAATGATTCTGGTCTGGGTGACACTAGAAAAAAAGTAGCTCACCACAGCCTTTGATTTCAAGGTATAGATGACAAAAACATCACCGCCCATGTGGCTGGATTGCAGCCATACTGAAAGGAAGCAGACCTCAAAGATTGAAAGGCTGAGGTGTTTTTTTTTTGTTGTTTGTTTTTGAAAAGAGCACCAGAGAATATTGTACAAAAAGGCTGTAAAAGATATAAAATGAGATGTGACAGACCTGGCATGACCTGTAGATTTTTTTTTCAAAGTTTCAGTCATTCGTTTTACCTGGCGAAGCTACAAAACATGACCCCACGATCTTGTTAGTCGTAGTAGCACCACATGAGTTGCAATGTTTTTCACCACCTTGAAGCACCATATTGTCACCTATTACAGTAGTACCTTTATTACCTTCAGTTGTGTATAGAAACTGTAAACAAAGAGGTATTTGTGATCTGGTGTTTTGGATTGGTTAAGACAAAGCTCCCCTGACACTGAAGAGAAAGCCTTTTTTCCCGCTCTCACCAAGGCTCAGACGCTGGAGGAGAGGAAAGACGCGCAGTGTGAGAATTAGATCGATCCGCGACCCGATAGTCGAAAAACTCAAGAGTCAAAATGTTTGGGCGAACTTAAATGCGATTTCCGTCTCATCTGCCTCGAATTGTAACATCGTCTCTCAGTGCCTTAAAAGGAGGCCGTGTCTCAAGTATAGCTTGCACACATAAATCAATTCAAATACTGGATAACACTGCTAAAAAGTAAAATGGATAATAAAAAAATTAAATAGAATTAAAAAAAGAGTCAATTAATTCCAAACCAGAAAAACCCAAAACAAAACATGAAATACCTTTTTTTTGATGTCGAACTTGCAAATAACATACGAGAGCTCGGTTTTGAAGCTCTTGGTATTACATCGATTTTTCTCATCTGTACTGGGTTTGAGTTCAGACGCAGGCAAAGTACTCTTTGAGTGGTGCAAACAAGTGACGGATGACCGGGACGCTCCAAGACCTTCCCAGCAGCCTCTGCCTGGCCAGACGACTCATGTTTGACACGTCTGTGTAATGGACAGGGAAGCCGAACACCCTAACATCCAGAAAAAAAAGAGAAATGGCAGCAATTTAGTTTAAATGTATTCACAAATGCGACACTCTTGTGACATGAATAGATTATGAATAATCTAGTACAGTTTATAATTTTTGTATTACAGAAATAGAATATCATACAGGACGCATTAAAGGATATTATACTGATAACAATGACAGCAAAAAGTTTTGCAAAAAAACGTTCCATTTCAAACAAATGCTGTTCTTTTATTCATCAAAGCAGCTTGAAAAAAAAGATCAGTTTCCATAAAAATACATTGATAATACTAAGAAATGTTTCTTGAGCATCAAATCAGCATATTACAATGATTAGTAATGATGCTGAAAATTCAGCTTTGCCATCACATCAATAAATTACATTTTGAAATATATTAAAATTAGTGCTGTTAAACCAATTAATCGCGATTAATCGCATCCAAAATAAAAGTTTGTTTACATAATATGTGTGTGTACTGTGTATAATTATCATATATAAACACACACACATACATGTATATATTTAAGAAATATTTGCATGTATATACTGTATATATATTTATATCATTTATATTATATATAAATATAAATATTTTATATATAAATATAACACATTTTTCTTGAATATATACATGCATGTGTGTGTATTTATATATACACTCACCTAAAGGATTATTAGGAACACCTGTTCAATTTCTCATTAATGCAATTATCTAATCAACCAATCACATGGCATATGCTTCAATGCATTTAGGGGTGTGGTCCTGGTCAAGACAATCTCCTGAACTCCAAACTGAATGTCAGAATGGGAAAGAAAGGTGATTTAAGCAATTTTGAGCGTGGCATGGTTGTTGGTGCCAGACGGGCCGGTCTGAGTATTTCACAATCTGCTCAGTTACTGGGATTTTCACGCACAACCATTTCTAGAGTTTACAAAGAATGGTGTGAAAAGGGAAAAACATCCAGTATGCGGCAGTCCTGTGGGCGAAAATGCCTTGTTGATGCTAGAGGTCAGAGGAGAATGGGCCAACTGATTCAAGCTGATAGAAGAGCAACTTTGACTGAAATAACCACTCGTTACAACCGAGGTATGCAGCAAAGCATTTGTGAAGCCACAACACGCACAACCTTGAGGCGGATGGGCTACAACAGCAGAAGACCCCACCGGGTACCACTCATCTCCACTACAAATAGGAAAAAGAGGCTACAATTTGCACGAGCTCACCAAAATTGGACAGTTGAAGACTGGAAAAATGTTGCCTGGTCTGATGAGTCTCGATTTCTGTTGAGACATTCAGATGGTAGAGTCAGAATTTGGCGTAAACAGAATGAGAACATGGATCCATCATGCCTTGTTACCACTGTGCAGGCTGGTGGTGGTGATGTAATGGTGTGGGGGATGTTTTCTTGGCACACTTTAGGCCCCTTAGTGCCAATTGGGCATCGTTTAAATGCCACGGCCTACCTGAGCATTGTTTCTGACCATGTCCATCCCTTTATGACCACCATGTACCCATCCTCTGATGGCTACTTCCAGCAGGATAATGCACCATGTCACAAAGCTCGAATCATTTCAAATTGGTTTCTTGAACATGACAATGAGTTCACTGTACTAAAATGGCCCCCACAGTCACCAGATCTCAACCCAATAGAGCATCTTTGGGATGTGGTGGAACGGGAGCTTCGTGCCCTGGATGTGCATCCCACAAATCTCCATCAACTGCAAGATGCTATCCTATCAATATGGGCCAACATTTCTAAAGAATGCTTTCAGCACCTTGTTGAATCAATGCCACGTAGAATTAAGGCAGTTCTGAAGGCGAAAGGGGGTCAAACACAGTATTAGTATGGTGTTCCTAATAATCCTTTAGGTGAGTGTACATGATAATTATACACAGTACACACACATATTATGTAAACACAAACTTATTTTGGATGCGATTAATTGCGATTTATCGATTTGACAGCACTAATTCAAATAGAAAATACAGTGGTGGTCAGAATTATTGGCACCCCTGGTAAATATGATCAAATATGGCTGTAAAAAATAAATCTGCATTGTTTATCCTTTTGATCTTTTATTCAAAAAATTCACAAAAATCTAACCTTTCATTGAAGTAAAAGAATTGAAAGTGGGGGGTAAATCACATTATGAAATAAATGCTTTTCTCCAAAACAAGTTGGCCACAATTGGCACGCTTTTATTAAATACTTTGTGCAACCTCCTTTTGCCAAGATAACAGCTCTTGAGTCCTCTGCTATAATGCCTGATGAGTTTGGAGAACACCTGACAAGAGATCAGAGACCATTCCTTCATACAGAATCTCTTCAGATCCTTCAGATTCCCAGATCCATGTTGGTGCTTCTTCTCTTCAGTTCAACCCACTCATTTTCTATAGGGTTCAGGTCAGGGGACTGGGATGGTCATGGCAGAAGCTTCATTTTGTGCTCAGTGACACATTTGTGTGTTGATTTTGATGTTTGTTTTGGATCGTTGTCCTGATGGAGGATCCAACCACGGCCCATTATAAGATTTCTAGCAGAGGCCGTCAGGTTTTGATTTTTTATCTGTTGGTATTTGCTAGAATCCATGATACCATGTATCTGAACAAGATGTCCAGGAACTCCAGCAAAAAAATAGGCCCACAACATTAAAGATCCAGCGGTATTTTTAACCGTGGGCATGGGGTACTTTTTGTCCCTTTTTGCACCAAACCCATCTGGTGGATTTGCTGCCAAAAAGCTCTTTTTATAGTTTCATCTGATCATAGAACCAGGTCCCTTTTGAATTTCCAGTCGTGTCTGACAACTGAATATGCTGGAGTTTGTTTCTGGATGAGCAAGAAGGATTTTTCTTGAATCCCTCCCAAACAACATGAGGTGATGTAGGGGTTGTTTTTTTTTTTTTTTTTAGGCTTTCTGACCCCAAGACTCAACTAATCTCTGCGATTCTCCATCTGTGATCCTTGGAGAGTCTTTGGCCACTCAAACTTTCCTCCTCGCCGTGCATTAAGACAATATAGACAGACGTCCTCTTTCAGGCAGATTCGTAACATCTTTAGTTGATTGGAACTTCTTAATTATTGCCCTGATGGTGGAAATGGGAATTTTCAATGCTTTAGCTATTTTCCTACAGCCACTTTCTATTTTGTGAAGCTCAACAATCTTTTGCTGCACATCAGAACTATATTCTTTGGCTTTACTCATTGTGATGAATGATTAAGGGAATTTGGCCTTTGTGTTTCCTCATATTTATACTCCTGTGGAACAAGACATCATAGCTGGACAATTTCATGTTCCTAGTCACCCTGGTGTGCTAAAAAATATTAATGGGAATATACTTCAGAGATATTTTACTCATTAAAAATTCTAGGGGTGCCAATAATTGTGGCCAACATGTTTTGGAGAAAAGCATTTACTTCATAATGTGATTTACCCCCCACTTTCAATTATTTTACTTCAATGAAAGGTTAGATTTTTGTGAATTTTTTTGAATAAAAGATCAAAAGGATAAACAATGCAGATTTATTTTTTACAGCCATATGTGATCATATTTACCAGGGGTGCCAATAATTCTGACCACCACTGTAGTTATTTTTAAATAGTGATAACGTTTCACAATATTACTGTTTTAACTTATTTTTGATCAAATAAATGCAGCCTTTGTCACCATAAGAGAATTCTTTCAAAAACGTTTAAAAAACTGTAGTAGTTGAACAGTAGTGTATGTTTACTTAAAGACCCTATGAAATCATTATCCGCTCAGGTCCAGCAAATCAGATTCCAAAAGCAAACATTGAAGCTGCAAGCAGCGATGGAAGGGCCCTCGCACCTGCACCGCCACCCGGTGGCTTTAGGAAAAAAGAGCACGTTGGGCAACGTGCGTTTAAGTAGGAAAATATAAGAGGACTACGTCAAAGTCATCTGTACTGGCCATGCTTCCTGTCGCCAGCTGGTGGCGCTACGACCGTATCTGAATTGTGGCGTGTAGACGTCTTCATGCCAGGACTCTTATCAAACACGTGAAATTTGGGGCAGATTGGACATTGCATGTTTGAGTTACAACAACTTCCTGTTTCATGGCATTAATAGCATGCATTAACACTTAGCAAAGTATTGCTAGCATGTTGTAACATGTTTCTAGCATATTTAGCACTTGCTGTAATATTTTAGTATGCTGCTAGGAGTGCATCAAAGTGTTAAACATGTAATTTCCTGCTGCCAACAGGTGGCGCTATAATTGTAACTGAATATTGCCATGTAGATGTGTTCAGGACTCTTATCAAACATGTGAAGTTTGGGGCAGATTGGGCATTGCACGTCTGAGTTATAGCAACTTCCTTTTTCATTGCAATAATAGCATGCTTTAGCACTTAGCTAAGTGTTGCTAACATGTTTGATTATGTTTATAGCATGTTGCTAGCCTGTTTAAAACTTATTGACACACTTAATATATTATTAAAAGTCCATAAAAGTGTTAAACATGTCACTTCCTGTTGCCAGCAGGTGGCGCTGTGACTGTAACTGAATATGGGCATGGACATGTGTTCAGAACAAAACTCTTATCAAATGTGTGAAGTTTGGGGCAAATTGGACATTGCATACCTGAGTTACAGCAACTCCCTGTTTCGTGGCGAAACATAGAAATTTGTCAGGCCGCCAGGGACACGCCCTTCAACGAAAACTCTAGATCTGCGCAATTTAGCGTTGCAAAGGACTTATGATTACACTCACCAAATTTGAAGATAATCCGATAAAAACTCTAGAAGGAGTTTGTTAAAGTACGACGTCTGAAAATGGCAAAAACTGCACAAAATCGAAGAGGAAATTCAAAATGGCTGACTTCCTATTGCGTTTAGGACTTTGCTCCAGGAGACTTTTTTGTAGGTATTGGCACATTACACGTATGTACCGAATATCGTACATGTACGTGAAACGGCGCGGGAGGCGCACTCCGTTGAAGTTTTATAGGTGGTGCTATCGAGCCATTTTGCCCCACCCAATTTTGAAACCCATATCAGACGTAAATTTTCGCCAGTTCTGACGCGTGTGCAAAGTTTCGTGAGTTTTCGAGCATGTTTAGGCCCTCAAAAATGCGATCCTTTTCGGAGAAGAATAATAAGAAACAGAGCAATTCCAATAGGGTCCTCACACTGATGGTGCTCGGGCCCTAAAAATATTGTGCTAATATGAAGTGAATAACACTGATTATCTCTTCATCATGGCACCTGTTAGTGGGTGGGATATATTAGGCAGCAAGTGGACATTTTGTCCTCAAAGTTGATGTGTTAGAAGCAAGAAAAATGGGCAAGTGTAAGGATTTGAGCTTGTTTGACAAGGGCCAAATTGTGATGGCTAGACGACTGGGTCAGAGCATCTCCAAAACTGCAGCTCTTGTGGGGTGTTCCCGGTCTGCAGTGGTCAGTATCTATCAAAAGTGGTCCAAGGAAGGAACAGTGCTGAACCGGCGACAGGGTCATGGGCAGCCAAGGCTCATTGATGCACGTGGGGAGCGAAGGCTGGGCCGTGTGGTCCGATCAAACAGACGAGCTACTGTAGCTCAGATTGCTCAAGAAGTTAATGCTGGTTCTGATAGAAAGGTGTCAGAATACACAGCGCATCGCAGTTTGTTGCGTATGGGGCTGCATAGCCACAGACCATTCAGGGTGCCCATGCTGACCCCTGTCCATCGCCGAAAGCGCCAACAGTGGGCACGTGAGCATCAGAACTGGACCATCTTAGTGCCAGATACCACAGCACACCTTCAGGCGTCTAGTGGAGTCCATGCCTCGACGGGTCAGGGCTGTTTTTGCAGCAAAAGGGGAACCAACACAATATTAGGTCATAATGTTATGCCTGATTGGTGTACACTGTAATACTACTGAAAAAAATATGATCCTAACCTTTATCTTTATACTGAAAGTTCAGATAGTCAAAAAGTGTTAACCATATCATTGCTATGCTGCGAAACAGGGGAGTCTCAAGAGAAGCCAAGCCAGATTATCCCGGTATATTTTTCTGTTGATATGAAAAATCGGGTACATTTAATAATATAGCGGGTTAATTACAGTGGGGAGAACAAGTATTTGATACACTGCCGATTTTGCAGGTTTGCCCACTTACAAAGCATGTAGAAGTCTGTAATTTTTATCATAGGTACTCTTCAACTGTGAGTGACGGAATCTAAAACAAAAATCCAGAAAATCACATTGTATGATTTTTAAGTAATTAATTTGCATTTTATTGCATGACAAGTATTTGATACATCAGAAAAGCAGAACTTAATATTTGGTACAGAAACCTTTGTTTGCAATTACAGAGATCATACGTTTCCTGTAGTTCTTGACCAGGTTTGCACACACTGCAGCAGGGATTTTGGCCCACTCCTCCATACAGACCTTCTCCAGATCCTTCAGGTTTCAGGGCTGTCGCTGGGCAATAGACTTTCAAGATTTTCTATTGGGTTCAGGTCTGGAGACTGGCTAGGCCACTCCAGGACCTTGAGATGCTTCTTACGGAGCCACTTCTTAGTTGCCCTGGCTGTGTGTTTCGGGTCGTTGTCATGCTGGAAGACCCATCCACGACCCATCTTCAATGCTCTTACTGAGGGAAGGAGGTTGTTGGCCAAGATCTCGCAATACATGGCCCCATCCATCCTCCCCTCAATACGGTGCAGTCGTCCTGTCCCCTTTGCAGAAAAGCATCCCCAAAGAATGATGTTTCCACCTCCATGCTTCACGGTTGGGATGGTGTTCTTGGGGTTGTACTCATCCTTCTTCTTCCTCCAAACACGGCGAGTGGAGTTTAGACCAAAAAGCTCTATTTTTGTCTCATCAGAACACATGACCTTCTCCCATTCCTCCTCTGGATCATCCAGATGGTCATTGGCAAACTTCAGACGGGCCTGGACATGCGCTGGCTTGAGCAGGGGGACCTTGCGTGCGCTGCAGGATTTTAATCCATGACGGCGTAGTGTGTTACTAATGGTTTTCTTTGAGACTGTGGTCCCAGCTCTCTTCAGGTCATTGACCAGGTCCTGCCGTGTAGTTCTGGGCTGATCCCTCACCTTCCTCATGATCATTGATTCCCCACGAGGTGAGATCTTGCATGGTGCCCCAGACCGAGGGAGATTGACCGTCATCTAGAACTTCTTCCATTTTCTAATTATTGCGCCAACAGTGGTTGCCTTCTCACCAAGCTGCTTGCCTATTGTCCTGTAGCCCATCCCAGCCTTGTGCAGGTCTACAATTTTATCCCTGATGTCCTTACACAGCTCTCTGGTCTTAGCCATTGTGGAGAGGTTGGAGTCTGTTTGGTTGAGTGTGTGGACAGGTGTCTTTTATACAGGTAATGAGTTCAAACAGGTGCAGTTAATACAGGTAATGAGTGGAGAACAGGAGGGCTTCTTAAAGAAAAACTAACAGGTCTGTGAGAGCCGGAATTCTTACTGGTTGGTAGGTGATCAAATACTTATGTCATGCAATAAAATGCAAATTAATTATTTAAAAATCATACAATGTGATTTTCTGGATTTTTGTTTTAGAATCCGTCTCTCACAGTTGAAGTGTACCTATGATAAAAATTACAGACCTCTACATGCTTTGTAAGTAGGAAAACCTGCAAAATCGGCAGTGTATCAAATACTTGTTCTCCCCACTGTATGTATATGATGTATATTACGATGTTATGATGAACTATATGCCTTTCTCCATTGTCTTTCTATGATGTTCAAAGCGTTTCTAAGGATGAGCAATTGGGGGTTAGGTGCCTTGCTCAAGGGCACCTCAGTCGTGGGTATTGAGGGTGGAATTCATTGCCGGTATTGAGAATCGAACCTACAACCTTCGGGTTACAAGTCTGACTCTCTAACCATTAGGCCATGACTAAAAGATAAGTAGAAAAACAATTAAAATTGTTTGTGAAAAAAAGCATGTGACTACATTGAACTTCTCTGATGAAGTGTTTACTGGTGTGAGGGCAGCCCGGAGGCAACCTGTCATTCACATGACATCACAGCAATAGCAAACCACAATGATCCAGTCAGTTCCAGATAGACAAAATCAAGTCCTGCCCTACATTTTTTTTCTTGTTTGAGAAGCCATTTCACACAATAGGGAATAAATGACTATCGCAACTTTTGTTTCATGCCGGCTTTAACTATAATAACCCTGATATACACTCACCTAAAGGATTATTAGGAACACCTGTTCAATTTCTCATTAATGCAATTATCTAATCAACCAATCACATGGCAGTTGCTTCAATGCATTTAGGGGTGTGGTCCAGGTCAAGACAATCTCCTGAACTCCAAACTGAATGTCAGAATGGGAAAGAAAGGTGATTTAAGCAATTTTGAGCGTGGCATGGTTGTTGGTGCCAGACGGGCCGGTCTGAGTATTTCACAATCTGCTCAGTTACTGGGATTTTCACACACAACCATTTCTAGAGTTTACAAAGAATGGTGTGAAAAGGGAAAAACATCCAGTATGCGGCAGTCCTGTGGGCGAAAATGCCTTGTTGATGCTAGAGGTCAGAGGAGAATGGGCCGACTGATTCAAGCTGATAGAAGAGCAACTTTGACTGAAATAACCACTCGTTACAACCGAGGTATGCAGCAAAGCATTTGTGAAGCCACGACACGCACAACCTTGAGGCGGATGGGCTACAACAGCAGAAGACCCCACCGGGTACCACTCATCTCCACTACAAATAGGAAAAAGAGGCTACAATTTGCACGAGCTCACCAAAATTGGACAGTTGAAGACTGGAAAAATGTTGCCTGGTCTGATGAGTCTCGATTTCTGTTGAGACATTCAGATGGTAGAGTCAGAATTTGGCATAAACAGAATGAGAACATGGATCCATCATGCCTTGTTACCACTGTGCAGGCTGGTGGTGGTGGTGTAATGGTGTGGGGGATGTTTTCTTGGCACACTTCAGGCCCCTTAGTGCCAATTGGGCATCGTTTAAATGCCACAGCCTACCTGAGCATTGTTTCTGACCATGTCCATCCCTTTATGACCACCATGTACCCATCCTCTGATGGCTACTTCCAGCAGGATAATGCACCATGTCACAAAGCTCGAATCATTTCAAATTGGTTTCTTGAACATGACAATGAGTTCACTGTACTAAAATGGCCCCCACAGTCACCAGATCTCAACCCAATAGAGCATCTTTGGGATGCGGTGGAACGGGAGCTTCGTGCCCTGGATGTGCATCCCACAAATCTCCATCAACTGCAAGATGCTATCCTATCAATATGGGCCAACATTTCTAAAGAATGCTTTCAGCACCTTGTTGAATCAATGCCACGTAGAATTAAGGCAGTTCTGAAGGCGAAAGGGGGTCAAACACAGTATTAGTATGGTGTTCCTAATAATCCTTTAGGTGAGTGTACATAAACAATAATTCACAGAGCATCTCTGGTTTGTCTTATACCACACATTTTGGAAGTATAATTGGAAGCAACAGTCTTTCTATTTGCTTTTCTGTCTTGACAGTCCACTTGTGGTTGTATCCAGGGCCGTAGGCAGGGTTTTAAAATCAGTGAGTTCCCAAATTTGAGGTAGTTAGGGGGGTTTGGTGGAATGCTACCTCAAGAAAATTTTGATTTCTCTTATCTACATATGTGCATTTTTAAGACGTTTGAAGGCCAAAAAATAATAATAAATAGCTTTCAAAACCATGTCAGTGGGCAGTAGATTATTTGTCAATACCCCCCTAAAGCTGAGCTTTGACTGATAGTCTTTTCATTTTCGTCTGTGTCCGTGAAGAAAGTAAACAGGGTCAACTGATATTTAGCCTATATGTTTTATTAATCATTTTCTTAGACATTCACAATAAGTAGGGGTGAGCGGGGCACAACCTAACACGGGGTTAGTTGTAACACACATGGTTTAAAACTTTCCACACATGCCAGGATGAGTGTACTTACTAGTTGCCTTATCAACACTAGCCTATATTGAGAAAAAATTGTGCCAAAATTCAAAAATCTTCAAAAACCATAGCAAAAGTAAATTTCTCACTTAAGTTCATTTTTCATCTCTGTTTTTTGTGTTTATTTAAAACTCGACAAATCTGATATTATTTTAATCTTATATCTGTTATGTAACAGTTGAGATAGTTCTTTAATGCTGATCTAACCAGTAGAAGACACGAGCCGGGGTTAAATCCCAGTTGTGCAGGCGTGGCATGTTGTCACACTGCGTTACAATGAGCCCCTATTAGAAATATGATATTATATTCTATACTTTTATGAATTCTATTGAGAAACTATGAGAAAAAGGTGAATAAAGACAGTCATGTTCAGAAATGATTAATTATTATTATGTTTTGAACTATGTTGTATAGCTGTAAGCTATTTTACGATATGTTTGTTGTCAAACTCAAAAATTAGTTTATTTAAAAATTTTATTTTTATTGACAAAATATTTTAGTTTGTCTTGTTTTCTTTTTCTATTATATCAGATAACATTTTACAATGTGCCCCTCACATGTTACAATGTACCTTACCTATGGGGCATGTTGTCACATTTCACTTAAATCAAGAAAAAAAGTGTACACTGTATTAATGAAACAAAACCACATAATTGTACTAGACGTGTGAAATTAATGTGGGAAAAAATAAATACTCTGAACCCCAAGTGGATTTACACAAACTGAGAAAGTCAAAACGTGTTGTGCTCTTCCCTACACATTCATTATCTTATGTCTAATCTGATGCTTTTCCCCTCACATTGACAGTTACTAATTATTACATTAGCTACATGAATCATGTAAATTATAAGCCTATTTTTAATTTAAAATGGCGAAATTAGACAATTTTATTAGTTGACATTATTTTTGTCAGTTGTTAGCTGTCAAATATGAAATGTTAAGTTTAGCAACTTACACTCGCACTTTATGTCCGTTTACAGAAGCGTTGAACTGGAATTCGCGCTCAGCATCTTCTGTGAACGTAAAGCCCGCCTACTTTGATTTGATTGGTCATCTCAAATATTTTGACATTGACGAGCGGTGACAGACCACACAGGCAGCTCAGATGAGACGATCTTGGTGCTGTGCAATATCCTTGCAGCACTAAAGTAGAGTTAATACTATATTAGGCATTTATTTCAAAACATTTAGTATACACACCTCGGGAAAATACAGAGGTCCGGACCTCGGTGACCTCATAGCTGGCTACGGCCATGGTTGTATCCCCAAAAAGGTTTTTAATACCAGGTGTAAATCAAGCCAGGAACAAATATACCAAATCAGGAAAGAAAACTGTGTTTGTCAAACCATTTCATGGTGTTTTTATATAGTTATTTATATCAATGTTATGGATTACTTGACATGTCTCATTGTATTGATATGTGGTCATTTTCTGTTCTCCTGAGTAGGATATGGTTTCAGACAGACAGTAAATGACTGATGATTCAATCAATATGAGATAAAATCACTGTTCACTGGGGTTGATTAAATGCCAGTGTCTATGTTTTCATCCAAAGTTGTGAATTGAACTTGGAATATCGCATAAAAGACATCAAACCCATATGTTCAAAAGAACAAAATTGGTGCACAATATCTGTAATAAAAATGGAGGTTGCTGCAATCGGGGAAGCCACTGTGGGGAATTGTAATACATGTTGTGATGTTATCTTGCATTCAAAGGTGTATGTCTGGTGTTTGGGAACACAATCTTGTTAGACAGTCCAAGGATGTAATTGTACCCATCCATTTTGATGACAGACATTGGCTCAGGCATTTCAGAAAAACATTTGAGATGCTGTGTGATGAAATTGGCCCACTGGTTAGTCCATTTATCCAATCACATCCTCTGTGAGTTTTTTGTTGCACATCAAGTGAATTATTCAGTAAATGTGCTTTCCATCGGTGTTTGTCTTCTTATCGGATAAAAAATGATCAGCTTCAATTGAGCACATACATTTCTTTAAATGTATGCACATCTTAGCTTTTCCCATCTAATTTTTTTATGTGATATCCCAAAATTTGCATAAAAATACATGGATGGAAACATTTCACATTTACATTTGGTCTTATAGCGCATATATTTCAGAACTTTATAAAGGCATTTGGTCATACCTCTCCATCTCAGTGCACCACAAGATGTCCTCTTTGTCATTCATGAATACAGGGAAGTGCTGGTCTTTGCCCTGCTTTATGGAATTTGACCGTGTGGTGATGGTCCGCACTTTATCAAACTGTAAAAGATGTTAAAAGAAACTGTGTTGCTGTATAAAGCTTCATCCAGAAATCAATCGAGGGTTTGTCTAAGGGGTACCTTAGCTGTCCTGCCATGCTCCAGACAGTCTTGAAGGTCCAGTTTATCAGTGCACATGGCGCTCAACGGTCTGAGTGAAGAAGAAGGAAATAGAGAGGTGAAATGACAAAGTGAGAAATTAAATAAAGTGAATGTAGAGTCCACGTCTAACTAACCTGTTCATGCCAGGCAGGTTACCCCAAAAGTAGCGAGCTCTGTGGGCAGCAGACACCTCCTTAGCATCGATCATCACTGGGTTGCACTGTGATAGAAAGAAACAATAAAATATTATATTGATTTAAATGTACAATAATTAATTAAAATATACTCTGAGCTTTTGTAATGTTGAGCTAGCAAGAATATGAGGGGTTAATTTGTTCCTGCACAGCAGGTCACTGTACCACTAGGTGGAAGCAAAACCTACTGGTTTATATTAAAGCCCCACTGACAGTATGAGTCTAAATCATCATGTTAAATTGTGGCCAGTTGCATACATTGCTTAGACTAGTCTTACAAGTTAGTAATTAGGGCCCGAGCACCGATGGTGTGAGGCCTTCTTCTTCTCCGAAATGAATCGCATTTTTGAGCGCCTAAACATGCTCGAAAACTCATGAAACTTTGCACACGCGTCAGAAGTGGTGAAAATTTACATCTGATATTGGTTTCAGAATTAGGTGTGGCAAAATGGCTCGATAGCGCCACCTACAAAATTTCAATTAAGCGGCTTTCGCGCTACGTTTCACGTACGAGTATGAAATTAGGTAGACACATTTAACAGCCCAATACCTACAAAAAAGTCCCTGTGTGTAAAATTTGAAAACCCAACAGGAAGTGAGATATTTAGAATTTTCTCTGCTAAATTTTTGCAGTACTTTAATGAACTCCTAGAGATTTAATCAGATCAACATCGTATTTGGTCAGTCTAATCTAAAGGCCTTTGCGACGTTAAACTGTGATGATCTTGAGTTTTCCCTGAAGGGCGTGTCCGTGGCGGCCTGACAAAGTTCGATGTTTCGCCGTTGAAACAGGAAGTTGTTGTAACTCGGGCATACAATGTCCGATCTGCCCCAAACTTCACGTTTGATAAGAGTCCTGGCCTGAAGACATCTACATGCCAATATTCAGTTAGTCATAGCGCCACCTGCTGGCAACAGGAAATGCCATGTTTTACACTGTAATTCACTCCTTGAAACATTTAAATATGCCATGAAGTGCCAAACATGCTAGAAACACATTAAATCATGCAACACTTGGCTAATGTATGCGATTAATGCCACGAAACAGGAAGTTGTTGTAACTCAGGCATACAATGTCCAATCTGCCCTAAACTTCACATGTTTAATAATAGTCCTGACCTGAAGACATCTACATGGCAATATTCAATTATAGTTAAAGCGCCACCTGCTGGCAGCAGGAAGTGTGGCACATCAAAATGGCTATTTTTCTCCAAACTTTACATGCTTAAATGCATGTCGCCCAATATTCGCTATTTTCCTAAAGCCACCGGGTGGCCCCGGGTGCGAGGGCCATTTCATCGCTGCTTGCAGCTTTAATCTCATTTTGTTCTTCAAGACCAGTCATAACTTTGTTAAGGCAGTTATGTGAAAAGGAAGATTGGTCTAATTTGAAATTTGAAAAGTAAGACTGATTAGCCCTAACTAATTGCTAGTTGGCCAGACTAGTTCTTAACTTAGCTGCTATGTGTATGCAACTGTCCCTTGGTCAATTTTGCACCTCTAAAAAGCGTGAGATGTCCCTCTTGTCGCTGACGCCCATGGCCACCACATTCTCAAAGAGCCAGAAGAACGGCCTGTTATCTCCCTCTTTCGGTCGGGCCTCATGTAACAGCCGGTAAAACTCGAAGAAGAGCCGACCTGTGCCCTCTGAACGAGTGTGATGGGTTACAAAAAACAAGATGAAAGACAGAAACTCAACATGACAATTATCATTAAAATGTATACAGAGATATATAAGCTGTGTTATAAAAATAAGTGAAACATCCACTACCAATCAAATGTTTGGGGATGGTAATTATTGTGAAAATATTGTTACAATATAAATTTTACTTTTTTCTATTTTTATATATTTTAAAATGTAATTTATTTCTGTGATGACAAAGCTGAATTTTCAGCATCATTACTCTAGTCTTCAGTGTCACATGATCCTTCAGAAATCATTCTAATATGCTGATATGCTGCTCAAGAAACATTTCTTATTATCAATATTGAAAAAAGCTGTGCTGCTTAACTTTTTTATTAAAACTGTGAAACTTTTATTTTTTCCATTTTTCCAAAAAAAAGCAACAGAAATCTTTTGTAACATTATAAATGTCTTTACTGTCTCTTTTGATAGATTTAATACATCCTTGCACAATATTAATTACAATATTAATTTGTTCAACAAACAAATCTTATTGCCCCCAAACTTTTGAATGCTAGTGTGAAACACTGATACTAGTCATATCCAATTAAAATGACTAAGACTAGAACACACAGCTAAATATACTCCTACCAAAGAGACCTTTTCTTGCTGGATTCACTATGGACAGGTCATTGCACGGGCTTCCACCTATGACAAGATCAAAAGGCCCCCACTCCTGGATCTGTGAAATATTGATATAAACATGAAAAATGTATTATAGTGATGAACAGAAGTGTATTAAAGTTGCAGTATGTAATATTGACAGCTAGCGGTTGAAATGGATCCTGCAGTCCAAATTCAAAATATTGGAGAGAGTTGTTTCCCCCACCCCTCCTCAGACTCTATGCTCACGCGGGTTGCCATATTGAGGTCACGCAACAGAAACGAGAGCAATTGGCAATCAAAGGCGACGAGCCTTACACTATAAGTTGATGAGTTAATTTATCCATGTTTAAAATGTCTCTAGACATACTGGACAGATGGATTCTGCTGAGGCTTTTTAGGTCGGGTAGAATCTGCGATCTCTGACCCAGTTTGTTTGCTTGCGTCCATGGCCGCAATAAGCTGTGTTTTCCGCCAACCGACAACCCAGGGGTGTCGAAATACTATTGGGTAATTGGCAGTGGGCGGGAGCACACAGACCATAACAAAAACAGACATTCCAACATGGAAAGCACATTTCGAAGTAGAATAACTGGTGTTGTTTTTCGAAGAAACAAGTATGTGAACTTAGCATGTTTCTTAAATATCTGCAAATATAATATGGTATTTTTATGCTTTAGTAGTACAGTCAAAATTACATACAGCACCTTTAAGTATTTTGTTAAGTATGAACATAGACAGTACATAGAAGTGAAAGACCATTTATTGAAAAACGAAAGAGATTGCCAAGCTTACACAATTTTAACCTGAAGTCAATTTATATAGATACCATTTCAGTCAAAAGTTATTGATAATGGCCAAAAATTAAGTCTTTGCAAATTCAAGTAGATAAGAGCTGTACTTAAAAAAAATCGCCAAGTTACCAAGATGGCTGTTAATGGGCAGACTTGCTTTAAAATAACTTTCGTATGGAACAACAGTAAACTGAGGTGAAGGATCATACTCACGTGTTTACGGGTGACGTTTCTCACGTCACCAACGTACATGATGCGTCCCTGGTGCCGAACGAGGCCAACTGTGATAGAGTCCTCACACACTTCTGAGGCCACATAACGCTCCACCTGGATACCCAGCTCCTTTAGAACCAGTAGCCCTAAAATAATCACAAACCCCACGACAATCATACACTAAAATAGTTTTTTGTGCTTATTATTGGACAGTGTAATTGCAGTCTGTCAGAGTATTAGTCACATGGCATTTACGACTCAAGTGATTGCCTCAAAACAACCCGGCTGCAGAACTGAGCGCCCATTAACAAAGATGGCAGATTTCAAATTGGGGAGGGGGGGTCTTGCGCCAGCCAAGATAATTGGTAATGCTAATGGATAATAAACGTCTTTGCTTCATACACACTTATGATGCCCAAATCTCCTGTAAAAGTTGACAGCTTGTTAGGTTTAAAGGTGCAGTCACATCTTTTGCTGGCTATATTTCGCATCCGGTTCAAGTTGTTCACGTGGATTCACCACGTTTACCCAACTGTCTGTCCATTGTCACTTTCAAACTAAGCAGATTTCTGTTGGTAAACGTCGTGAATGCACGTTAACAACTTGAACCGGATGCAAAATCTGCATGGGGAAATATTTCACATTCACAGTAAATTCCAGATTGTGTACATTCCTATTGAAATTGATAGGATTTTGCTCATGAAAATTCACCGAACAACGGTAAATGTGATCACATCTAAACAACCAGTTTCTTGATGAATTTAAAATTGTATTATAGTGGAGTGGAGTATAGTAGAGTATTTAGTGACCAGAGAAATCATTCTTTTGCCTGCCAAATATGCATATGCCACATAATAATCAGGCTTTAAGTATGAATATGGACCACAGAGGGTCAAAACTCTGCAGTTAATCCTCATAGTAAAAATCACACATTAGAACGTGAGCAGTACAGCAATATCCATGGGCGGCCAGTATAACGGTTAAGCTAAGTGCACTTTAAAAGCCAGGATGAGTGTAACGTGATCAGCGTTATTTTCTGCTGAGAGGATGAAAGGAAAAGCGGACATTCTTCACTAACCTGTTGCGATCCCATCAAAAAGTGACAGGACACGAATGGGTTTTCTGTTCTCTGCCAAAACCGAAGGGTAGAGCTTTGGTGGTTCCTGAAAGACAAGAAAGAAGATGGAGTAAAGAGGGGGCAGGGGGGTGGATGAGAGACAGACAAGAAGGACAGAGAGAGAGACCATTAAAGCACACTGCTCTGTTAATGAAAGAGCGCCTGTCTGTACATACTGTCTGTATCTAACAAAGAGGCCTTTACGTTAAACCAGTCCAGTAACAAGGGGTTATTGTTGAGCACCTGTACAATAAACGCAGTATCACCGACCAGTTTCATTAAGCATTTTCTTGTGATTAAGTGTGGCTGCTTATCTGTGGTCTTTGTTAAACGTTGTAGTATTCAATAACGCTAACAATAGCAAATGCTCACTAACCTGTACTGTAATCCATTTAAAGAGTGGAGTGTGTAAGCTAAAACTCGATGTTAAGATGTGTATTCAATGCACAATGCACTGTGACTGTAACACTCTCTGGCTACTCTTCCAGTACACTGGCCTTTAGCCAAGCTGCTCTTTCGCATGGTCTGGAAAGCAAATGGTTTAGGAGTTGTATAATTACATATTAAAACCATTCAGGTTTATACTGTAAATCAAACCAATTCTGATTAAAATTGTCACAGCTGCTCAAACAACGCTAAAATTGAAGAAGTGCAATATTTATAGCTATAATGTAAATAAGCAATACAAAGAAACTATTTAATAGGGTTGGCAAGCTTTAGGCATATAGAAATGCTTTCACAATGTGATTCCAAAAAGGTTTTCCATTAACCCTTGATTACTGTTCAAGTTTCAAACACATTTCCATGATTTTCCATGACTTTTCCAGTAACTCATTATTACTGTACAGGCCTTTTCAAAAATAATTTTATAGAGACTGTCACTGCACTCAAAAAGAGTAATTTCAAGCCATTATCATTCCTAGAGCTGAACATACTGAAATAGAATAATCTATATTCACTGCAGAAATTTCCATGTCTTTTCCAGGCCTGGGAATCTCATTCAAAACGTAAAAATCTAAATCAAAAAACAAATCAAATATTAATTAGTTAGTATTGAGGAATACTGGGCATATATGGTTGCAAGAATGCATTAAATTGAGCAAAAGTGACAATGAAGATGTGTACAATGTTAAAAAAAAAAAAAAAATATATATATATATATATATATATATATATATATATATATATATATATATATATACACACAGTGGGGAGAACAAGTATTTGATGCACTGCCGATTTTGCAGGTTTGCCCACTTACAAAGCATGTAGAAGTCTGTAATTTTTATCATAGGTACTCTTCAACTGTGAGTGACGGAATCTAAAACAAAAATCCAGAAAATCACATTGTATGATTTTTAAGTAATTAATTTGCATTTTATTGCATGACATAAGTATTTGATACATCAGAAAAGCAGAACTTAATATTTGGTACAGAAACCTTTGTTTGCAATTACAGAGATCATACGTTTCCTGTAGTTCTTGACCAGGTTTGCACACACTGCAGCAGGGATTTTGGCCCACTGCTCCATACAGACCTTCTCCAGATCCTTCAGGTTTCGGGGCTGTCACTGGGCAATATGGACTTTCAGCTCCCTCCAAAGATTTTCTATTGGGTTCAGGTCTGGAGACTAGCTAGGCCACTCCAGGACCTTGAGATGCTTCTTACGGAGCCACTTCTTAGTTGCCCTGGCTGTGTGTTTCGGGTCGTTGTCATGCTGGAAGACCCAGCCACGACCCATCTTCAATGCTCTTACTGAGGGAAGGAGGTTGTTGGCCAAGATCTCGCGATACATGGCCCCATCCATCCTCCCCTCAATACGGTGCAGTTGTCCTGTCCCCTTTGCAGAAAAGCATCCCCAAAGAATGATGTTTCCACCTCCATGCTTCACGGTTGGGATGGTGTTCTTGGGGTTGTACTCATCCTTCTTCTTCCTCCAAACACAGCGAGTGGAGTTTAGACCAAAAAGCTCTATTTTTGTCTCATCAGACCACATGACCTTCTCCCATTCCTCCTCTGGATCATCCAGATGGTCATTGGCAAACTTCAGACGGGCCTGGACATGTGCTGGCTTGAGCAGGGGGACCTTGAGTGCGCTGCAGGATTTTAATCCATGACGGCGTAGTGTGTTACTAATGGTTTTCTTTGAGACTGTGGTCCCAGCTCTCTTCAGGTCATTGACCAGGTCCTGCCGTGTAGTTCTGGGCTGATCCCTCACCATCCTCATGATCATTGATGCCCCACGAGGTGAGATCTTGCATGGTGCCCCAGACCGAGGGAGATTGACCGTCATCTTGAACTTCTTCCATTTTCTAATAATTGCGCCAACAGTTGTTGCGTTCTCACCAAGCTGCTTGCCTATTGTCCTGTAGCCCATCCCAGCCTTGTGCAGGTCTACAATTTTATCCCTGATGTCCTTACACAGCTCTCTGGTCTTGGCCATTGTGAAGAGGTTGGAGTCTGTTTGATTGAGTGTGTGGACAGGTGTCTTTTATACAGGTAACGACTTAAAACAGGTGCAGTTAATACAGGTAATGAGTGGAGAACAGGAGGGCTTAGAGGGTTTGTGAGAGCCGGAATTCTTACTGGTTGGTAGGTGATCAAATACTTATGTCATGCAATAAAATGCAAATTAATTATTTAAAAATCATACAATGTGATTTTCTGGATTTTTGTTTTATATTCCGTCTCTCACAGTTGAAGTGTACCTATGATAAAAATTACAGACCTCTACATGCTTTGTAAGTAGGAAAACCTGCAAAATCGGCAGTGTATCAAATACTTGTTCTCCCCACTGTATATATATATATATTTCCTATTCTATTCAAAAATATATCACAGTTTCTTTGCAGCACAATTTTAAGCAGCACAACTGTTTTCAACACTGATAATAATAAATGACTCTTGAGCAGCAAATCAGCATATTAGAATGATTTCTGAAGGATCATGTGACTCTGAAGCCTGGAGTAATGATGCTGAAAATTCAGCTTCGTCATCACAGGAATAAATTACATTTTAAAATACACTGAACAAAATTATAAACGCAACACTTTTGTTTTTGCCCCAATTTTCTAAGACTTTTTCTATGTACACAAAAGGCCTATTTCTCTCAAATATTGTTCACAAATCTGTCTAAATCTGTGTTAGTGAGCACTTCTCCTTTGCTGAGATAATCCATCCACCTCACAGGTGTGGCATATCAAGATGCTGATTAGACAGCATGATTATTGCACAGGTGTGCCTTAGGCTGGCCACAATAAAAGGCCACTCTAAAATGTGCAGTTTTACTGTATTGGGGGGGTCCGGGGGGGTCCTGGGGAGTCCAAAAAAAAGTAAATATCTGGTGTGATCACCATTTGCCTCACGCAGTGCAACACATCTCCTTCGCATAGAGTTGATCAGGTTGTTGATAGTGGCCTGTGGAATGTTGGTCCACTCCTCTTCAATAGCTGTGCGAAGTTGCTGGATATTGGCAGGAACTGGAACGTATACGCTGATCCAGAGCATCCCAGACATGCTCAATGGGTGACATGTCCGGTGAGTATGCTGGCCATCCAAGAACTGGGATGTTTTCAGCTTCCAGGAATTGTGTACAGATCCTTGCAACATGGGGCCGTGCATTATCATGCTGCAACTATCGGTTTGCATAACCAAAGAATTTCTGCACAAACTGTCAGAAACCGTCTCAGGGAAGCTCATCTGAATGCTCGTCGTCCTCATCGGGGTCTCGACCTGACTGCAGTTCTTCATCGTAACCGACTTGAGTGGGCAAATGCTCACATTCGATTGCATCTGGCACTTTGGAGAGGTGTTCTCTTCACGGATGAATCCCGGTTTTCACTGTACAGGGCAGATGGCAGACAGCGTGTATGGCGTCGTGTGAGTGAGCGGTTTGCTGATGTCAACGTTGTGGATCGAGTGGACCAGTTATTTTAAATTCTAATAATATTTCACAATATTACTGTTTTTACTGTATATTTTATCAAATAAATGCATCCTTGGTGAGCATAAAAGAGCGTAAAAGATCGGTAGTGTATATTATTCATACGTGAGCCGGAATTAATTGTGACATTGAAAAAGACAAATTTAAACAAATTATTCAATTGCACCAGTGCCAGTCAGATTCAAGGCAAATGCTTAACACAGTGAACTGAAGAGCTTCTCTGATAATAGAGTGCAACAGTCGGGTTCCGGAAGTAAAAACTCCATTCATTTTCTCCATAGGGAAATTGATTTTGAACAATAACTTATAAACCTTTAAAGACAGACCTACTGAGCTACGAGGTTGTTAATCAATGGTATTTGCTTCTGCTGAAGCCGTCAGCTCATATTATATCATCTTATTTTTTTAAATAATTGTACTTAACAACATAATTCCTGGTGAAAAACTACATTACCCATGATGCTGTACAGAAATTACACCAATCTGAGAGTCGAAAAAAGCAACACGTACCAAAAGATCCTGTTAGCTCCACCTACTCCCATGAAGCACTGCTAATGGCGTAATCGTCATTAGCAGTTGAAAAGTTAAAAGTTGATCTCTCTACGCTCTCAAAATACTTAAATGTTTGTATATATATGCATATTTTACAATAAACTTAAAATATATTGTTTATATATATATATAAATAATCAACATTTGTAAATAGTTTTATGTTTCTCCATAGTTTTTAATTAAATTATGCTGTTTGCAATGCTTCATGGGATTGTAGTTCTTTTCCTCACTAAAGCCGTTAAGATCATAGTCTTGTACCTTTGTCCTTTTGTCCGATTTTCAAATACTTTTTTGCTTCAAATTAGTGTTAATTTTCGTTGACGACATTTTTTTCCATGACTAAGACGAGACGAGATGACACAAACATCCTTAAACGATAACTGGGACTATATCAACATGCAATATAGTTGACGAAAAAAAAGACGAGACTAAAATGTAGTTAAAAAAAATAAAAAATCACCCTGTTTTTGTCGGGGGAAAAAAGAGGAGCGTTCGAGCGTTCATGCTTGCGGTTGCCAGATTTCAATCATTTAAATTCCCCAATCAGCACTTTTCTGTTAAAAGAACACGTATTGTATCCGGTGTTTTACTTTAAATTTGCAATCTGGCAACCATGTGCACGTGAGCTCTCTCTCTGGCGCACGGATGTTCTGAAAACACCAACAAACAAGTAAGCTGCATTTCAGCAATCTCCATTTAAATTAAAGTGTCATTCAGTCGGTCTGTGTTCTGTCACGACTCACGAGCAGCTTGTGCTGTTTGTGCAACTAAATCTGCCATCAAACCTTCTCAGTGATGAACTGTAATAAATCCAAGCATGGATCTCTCGACTATTTGCGATTGTGTTTGCTGAATAACTGCACTTACGTTCTGTGTGACGATACAACTTATTTTTTGCTGTTGTTTTAATAGAAAAACATTAAAGTAATGTGGAATTTCACTGTTTTAAATTTTTAGAGAAGTTTCTTATTTTTCAAATAGGCCTATATGATAAATAGCCTATAATAAATCATTAAACTAGATGAGGTAAAATAAACCATGCATGTATGGGTCGACATTCTCTTGATTTGTGCTTATAGGTGAAAGTGCAACAATAAATAGATTTCTCAAATGACAACAATCCTTGTGATTATAATTTTGAGCAAAATAATAGGGATTATCAATGCAGCATGACGAAAACTAGACTAAAATGCTCAGAGATTTAGTCGACTAAAACTTGGCTAAACAAAAAAAGGACAAGGTTGACCAAATATGATAAAAACTAAAAAGCACATTTGACACAGGACTAAGAAATTAACACTACTTCAAATCAAAGTTTGTTCACCTCATAGCTGATTGTCTTGGTTCAACTCTTTAATGAAGAGTTTTTTAAAATCCCTATGGATAAAATGAATGGAAAAAATACTTTCAAAACCAGTGCCGCTGAAAAAGGGGGTGTGCGCTAATGCACTCTATATGGTGTGTAACAGTTGCTAAGGTCGTATTGGTCAATGACTATGATTTTAAGGTAGGGCTTAGCACAGGGTGAGTTTACTCTTGCAGTCTTCAGCTGACATATGTCACTTACAAAGTCCTGGTCATGATTGTTGGCAAAGAAGTGCTGCAGTCTGCAAGGCCAATCTGCCCGGCGCTCCAACAGGCCGTACTGAGCTTTCTGCCCACACATATAGCAGTTCCACGGGTCTTCTTTAATAGCTGCCTGCGCCGCGCCGGGCCCCACCAACAGATCCACACATTCCACACAGAAACACCTGCAAGAGACCGAAAAACAATGGAGACACCAATGGCACTGATGCAAGACTGAAGTACCAAATGTAAATATTACTTCATAACTCACTGCTGACAGTCTGTCTCACCTGCAACAGTTATTGTTTCCGCACATGAGAACTTCCCTCCCTCCACAGCAGATAGTACAATAGGACTGGTAGCCATCGTCATCGTATTGATATGCACATTCTAGGAAGCAGTTCTATGAAAGGACAAACACATAAAATATTAATTCGTTTGCATAGAGGAATATATGGTTTACAAATTAAAAACATGTTTGAATTACAGAACTGTCAAAGAACAGAGGAGAAGGTTTTGTGGCAGTTTATTGTTTATTTTTGATTGTGTTTCATTTGTTTAAAATGCGAGATGAACTCATTAAAATATTTAATCTCAATTAATTTAATATTTTAACATTAATATTCTGGCCAGTATTGAAATTATATCTGATAAGTGTTAAATGGTTGATATTCAAAATCTATACTATTCTCTAAATAAATAAAAAATACTAAGGGATCACTTTTGGTATCACAAAATTACACAAAATAAACTATTCATTTTGAGCTTGTCGAGCACATCCCTTTTTCACAGACCTCTCTGGAAAGTTTATAGTTCGGTTGGATATGTCAACAGCAAAGAAATTGAAACGAGGAACATATTACTAACATTAACTTACAGTAAAGAGAGAGAAAGAGAGCGAGAGCACACTTCTGTTGCAAGCTCTTGATTGCTGATCGCTCACTCAGCACACATGCATCATTTGGATTAAAACTAAACCATATACAGTGGGGAGAACAAGTATTTGATACACTGCCGATTTTGCAGGTTTTTC
This sequence comes from Coreius guichenoti, assembly GCA_039654105.1. Classification (NCBI taxonomy): domain Eukaryota; kingdom Metazoa; phylum Chordata; class Actinopteri; order Cypriniformes; family Gobionidae; genus Coreius; species Coreius guichenoti. The sequence goes on along the minus strand of CM077177.1, from coordinate 26,071,965 downwards.
TACTTACAAAGCATGTAGAGGTCTGTAATTTTTATCATAGGTACACTTCAACTGTGAGAGACGGAATCTAAAACAAAAATCCAGAAAATCACATTGTATGATTTTTAAATAATTAATTTGCATTTTATTGCATGACATAAGTATTTGATCACCTACCAACCAGTAAGAATTCCGGCTCTCACAGACCTGTTAGTTTTTCTTAAAGAAGCCCTCCTGTTCTCCACTCATTACCTGTATTAACTGCACCTGTTTGAACTCGTTACCTGTATAAAAGACACCTGTCCACACACTCAATCAAACAGACTCCAACCCCTCCACAATGGCCAAGACCAGAGAGCTGTGTAAGGACATCAGGGATAAAATTGTAGACCTGCACAAGGCTGGGATGGGCTACAGGACAATAGGCAAGCAGCTTGGTGAGAAGGCAACAACTGATGGCGCAATTATTAGAAAATGGAAGAAGTTCAAGATGACGGTCTCCCTCGGTCTGGGGCACCATGCAAGATCTCACCTCGTGGGGCATCAATGATCATGAGGAAGGTGAGGGATCAGCCCAGAACTACACGGCAGGACCTGGTCAATGACCTGGAGAGAGCTGGGACCACAGTCTCAAAGAAAACCATTAGTAACACACTACGCCGTCATGGATTAAAATCCTGCAGCGCACGCAAGGTCCCCCTGCTCAAGCCAGCGCATGTCCAGGCCCGTCTGAAGTTTGCCAATGACCATCTGGATGATCCAGAGGAGGAATGGGAGATGGTCATGTGGTCTGATGAGACAAAAATAGAGCTTTTTGGTCTAAACTCCACTCGCCGTGTTTGGAGGAAGAAGAAGGATGAGTACAACCCCATGAACACCATCCCAACCGTGAAGCATGGAGGTGGAAACATCATTCTTTGGGGATGCTTTTCTGCAAAGGGGACAGGACGACTGCACCGTATTGAGGGGAGGATGGATGGGGCCATGTATCGCGAGATCTTGGCCAACAACCTCCTTCCCTCAGTAAGAGCATTGAAGATGGGTCGTGGCTGGGTCTTCCAGCATGACAACGACCTGAAACACACAGCCAGGGCAACTAAGGAGTGGCTCCGTAAGAAGCATCTCAAGGTCCTGGAGTGGCCTAGCCAGTCTCCAGACCTGAACCCAATAGAAAATCTTTGGAGGGAGCTGAAAGTCCGTATTGCCCAGCGACAGCCCCGAAACCTGAAGGATCTGGAGAAGGTCTGTATGGAGGAGTGGGCCAAAATCCCTGCTGCAGTGTGTGCAAACCTGGTCAAGAACTACAGGAAACGTATGATCTCTGTAATTGCAAACAAAGGTTTCTGTACCAAATATTAAGTTCTGCTTTTCTGATGTATCAAATACTTATGTCATGCAATAAAATGCAAATTAATTATTTAAAAATCATACAATGTGATTTTCTGGATTTTTGTTTTAGATTCCATCACTCACAGTTGAAGAGTACCTATGATAAAAATTACAGACTTCTACATGCTTTGTAAGTGGGCAAACCTGTAAAATCGGCAGTGTATCAAATACTTGTTCTCCCCACTGTATGTAATAAAAAAAAATCAACTTGTACATGATTTATGTATAATGTAATGTAATTCCTACATTATTACAGGAAAGCTGCACAGTAATCACATGACGTTTTCAAGAAGTTTTCTGTGCACGCCCCCAGAAAGCTTCCTCTCAGACAGAGCGCGAGCCTACTAGATTGAGTTCTCTTTCTCGCCTTCTTGCGCTTGAACGAACAAAGTCACAACATTATGTCAAAATGCCCGCCTCGACTCTATTCTTGTGAAACATAAGCGGTAATGTCTTAAGTGAACGTAAACAGTTGAGAACGAAAACGAGTGTGTATCAGTATATTGGATACGTGCAGCTCTTAAAGTGACAGCAACCTAATATTCCTGCCGCTGTCTTTGTCATTAATGTTAATCTAAAAACAAAAGACAGAGAAAATCACCCGCTGCTCTTGAAAAACCTATATTTAATGTATCTAAAAATATGAACCAAATCCTTAGCGTTGAGTCCTGCTGGAGCAGCTTTAAATATTCACTGTGCTATTAAATTAAAGATACAATACGATAGAGCAATAGAATGAACTGTGGAAGTAACAGAAGCTCCTACAATACATTAGGCATTAAAATAACTTAAGGAAATATCTATTTGCTAAACAAATTAAGCAAACTAATTTGATTCATGGTATCGGTACTCGGTATCGACTCAGGTCAGGAAGCAGACGGACTGGCTTACCCGACCGCCTGCTAGCTGTCTCACGTCACAGAAGTCAGATAAATCCAAGCACATAGAGACTCTTTCACCTAGATATTATCACATAGAGACTGTGTCTGTTCCACGAATTAGTAAATACAAAAAACCATCAAAACCATTCAACGGTAAAAATTTAATTGATGTCCAACAAATAAACAACAGATATAATACAGATGATCAAATGATAAAGCTCGGGCTGCTGAATATTCGATCCCTTTCCTCAAAAGCGCTTATTGTTAATGATATGATTACAGATCATAACCTAGATGTGCTGTGTTTGACAGAAACCTGGCTAAAACCTGACGATTACATTACTTTAAATGAGTCCACCCCCCAAGATTACTGTTATAAACACGAGCCGCATCTGAAAGGTAAAGGGGGAGGTGTTGCTGTAATTTATAATAATATCTTCGGTATTACTCACAAGTCTAGTTTCAAATATAATTCCTTTGAAGTTTTGGTGCTTTATGTAACGTTATGTAGTGAAATTGATAAATCCCGTTTGACATTTGTGCTGGCTACTGTATATAGGCCACCAGGGCACCATACAGACTTTACCAGAGAATTTGCTGATTTTCTATCAGAGTTAGTACTGGCTGCAGATAAAGTCCTAATTGTTGGTGATTTTAATATCCATGTAGACAATGAAAAAGACGCATTGGGATTGGCATTTAGAGACATTCTAAACTCTATTGGAGTAAGGCAACATGTGTCAGGACCCACTCATCGCCGTAATCATACGTTAGACCTAATACTGTCACATGGAATAAATGTTGATACCATTTAAATTCTGCAGCAGAGCGATGACATCTCAGATCATTACCTAGTATCATGTACACTTAATTTAGCAAAGGCTGCAAAGCCGTCCCCTCGCTTCAAATATGGCAGGACTATTCACTGCTGCGACTAAAGATTTCTTTGTAAATAATCTTCCTCATCAGTTTCATCTCCTCAGCATCCCAGATAGCCTAGAGGAACTCGATGTTGCAACAGAAACTATTGACTCTCTCTTTTCCAGCACTTTAGACACAGTTGCTCCTCGGCGCTTAAAGAAGATTAAAGAAAATAGTCCAATGCCGTGGTACAACGAGCACACCCGGGCCCTTAAAACAGCAGCCAGGAAAATGGAGCGCAGCTGGAAGAAAACAAAACTAGAAGTTTTTCGCATTTCGTGGAAAGAGAGCATGATTGCATACAGAAAGGCACTAAAAACTGCTAGATCTGCTTATTTCTCGACTCTCTTAGAAGAAAACAAACACAACCCTAGGTATTTATTCGATACAGTGGCTAAATTAACCAAAGATAAAGCTCCACCTTCTGATGTTTGTAAACAGCACAGCAGTAATGACTTTATGAACTTCTTTACTTGTAAGATTGATAATATTAGGAAAAAAATTATAACCATGCAGCTGTCTACTACAGTATCACATCAGACAGTGCATTGTAGTGTCACTGAGGAAAAATTACATTCATTCACTGCTATAGGAGAAGAAGAATTGGCTAAACTCGTTAAATCATAAAAAAAATCAACAACATGTATGCTCGACCCCATACCAACTAAACTACTAAAAGAGATGCTTCCAGAGGTCATAGATCCTCTCCTTAATATCATTAATTCATCCTTGACATTAGGATATGTACCGAAAACTTTTAAGTTGGCTATTATTAAACCACTTATTAAAAAAACGCAACTTGATCCTACAAAATTAGTCAATTACAGGCCAATCTCAAATCTACCCTTTCTGTCAAAAATACTAGAAAAGGCAGTGTCCTCACAATTATGCTCCTTTTTAGAAAGAAATGGTATCTGTGAGGATTTCCAGTCAGGATTTAGACCGTATCATAGTACTGAGACTGCTCTCATTAGAGTTACAAATGATTTACTCTTATCATCCGATCGTGGTTGTATCTCTCTGTTAGTGTTACTCGATCTTAGCGCTGCATTCGATACTATCGACCACAACATTCTTTTGAATAGACTCGAAAATTATGTTGGCATTAGTGGAACTTCATTGGCATGGTTTAAATCATACTTATCTGACCGTTATCAGTTTGTAGCAGTAAATGAAGAGATGTCACACCGAACACAAGTTCAGTATGGAGTACCGCAGGGCTCAGTGCTAGGACCGTTGCTTTTCACCCTGTACATGCTACCACTGGGAGATATTATTAGGAAGCATGGCGTTAATTTTCATTATGCTGACGATACTCAGCTCTATATTTCTTCACGCCCTGACGAAACTTACCAATTCACAAGATTAAAATTGGATGACTAGTAATTTCCTGCAACTTAATTCAGAAAAAACTGAATTTTTAATCATTGGACAAAAAAACTCCACAAGTAGTAACCTAGAATACTGTCTAACACTCGATGGCTGCTCTGTCAAGTCCTCGTCGTCAGTTAGGAACCTGGGTGTGCTCTTTGATACCAATCTCTCATTTGAAAGCCACGTTTCTAGCATCTGTAAAACTGCATTCTACCATCTTAAAAATATATCTAAATTACAGCACATGCTTTCAATGCAAAATACTGAACAGTTAGTTCATGCATTCATGACCTCAAGGCTAGATTATTGTAATGCTCTACGGGGTGGTTGCCCTGCTCGCTTAATAAATAAACTGCAGCTGGTCCAAAACGCAGCAGCTAGAGTTCTTACTAGAACCAGGAAGTATGACCATATTAGCCCGGTTCTGGCAACACTGCATTGGCTCCCTATTAAACATCGTATACATTTTAAAATCTTGCTGATTACTTACAAAGCACTAAATGGTTTAGCGCCCCAGTACTTGAGTGAGCTCTTAACGCATTATACTCCATCACGTCTATTGCGGTCTCAAAATTCTGGCCAGTTGATAATACCTAGAATATCAAAATCAACTGCAGGCGGTCGATCGTTTTCCTATTTAGCACCTAAACTCTGGAACAGTCTTCCTAGCATTGTTCGGGAAGCAGACACACTCTGTCAGTTTAAATCTAGACTAAAAACACATCTCTTTACTATGGCATACACATAAAACATTTTTAATTTCTATTATTCAAATCAGTTAAATGATTGTTTTAGGCTGCATTAACTAGGTCAGCCGGAACCGGGAACACTTCCAATAACACCTGATGTACTCGTTACATCATAAGAAGAATGGCATCTACGCTAATGTTAGTCTCTCTGTTTATCCCGAGGTTTACTGCAGTCGGCCGGATCCGGGCCGTATCCAGACCAGATGGTGGACCTTAGCCTGAACATGACGACCATATCCCTGAAGTGTCTGTAGAGACAATAGTGTCAATTAAACTCCCCCCTGTAAATGCCGCATCGACACGACATCCTCATTAAACCCGTCCCCGGCGTGACAACTCCAATCTTTCGAATAATCCTACGAATATCTATTGATCTAATATGACTTCTGACCTGTAATGTTGCCAGAATCATAATCATACACTATTTGTTCGTCGGCCAGAGGAGAACTGGCACCCCGACTGAGCCTGGTTTCTCCCAAGGTTTTTTTCTCCATTCTGGCCCTGAAGGAGTTTTGGTTCCTTGCCACCGTCGCCTTTAGCTTTTGGCTTGCTCAGTTGGGGACACCTAAATTTCAACTATGCCCGCATTGACACTATATGATAATTGAAATGAGCTGGATGACGTCACCGTTTTCACCAGAGCGGCTGTACAGCCGAATCAAATTCCGTTGCATTATTTTCCTGTTACCACTGTGAAGCTGCTTTGAAACAATTGCCATTGTAAAAAGCGCTATATAAATAAAGGTGATTTGATATCGGCAAGAACCAAAAATTAAAGTATCAATATCGGTCTCGTTCTGGAAAAAGTGGTATCAGTGCATCCCTAAACTTTAGAATAACTCCGTACAGCTAACATCTTTTACTCCACTAACACAAACTGCATTATCCTACAACTGCACTAATTACTAAATAACTAACTGTTACAGTATGTGTGATACTTAATTTGTTGACTCACTTTGTCTTAGTATTTGATTTTTATCTACCCTACTGGCACAATGTTTTGCCTTTATATCCTTGCAAATGATCACATACAGAAAACAGTATGTAACATTTGTTAGAAGTCACTGACAAAAAAAAGCATCTGCCAATAACGTAAATGGACATGACAAAATTAGTGGAAAAACAAAGCAGCCCTTCAGGAAGTAGGAAGCAGGAATTTCCTGGCTTTTACCTTACAGCTTTGGCACATTCCGCCAATGAAGAGCGGATGCTCCAGGGAAACATTAAGGCTGCCACAGGAGATGCAGATGTCTAGAAGTGTTCAAAGAGAGAGAGAGATATTACCAGAGACTAACACTGACAGTCAGCAATGAAACACATTTCAATGTGTATGTGTAATACATGCCTTCAATGTTTCTACATTTTTGACGAACTTCGAATACAAGCCTCTCTGAAAAACATAAGAAAAAAAAAAAAAAAAAAACATTTAAATATTGGAAAACTTCCCAGTGTTTCAGGCATTTGGCCCATTTCAACTTGACTTCTTGTTTACTGGAAATTCCAGTGGTTTACATTTACATCACTTTGACAATTATTTAATATTCAAAACAATGTTTTACTAGCATGCCATGAATTTTATTAACTGAAATAATGTTGCTAATTGTAGTGGTACTACATATTAAATATGTCAGAAATAATTGATGACATACAGCTGAATTATTGAAAATAAACTGTTAAACCTGAATTAAAAATTAATGCAAGGTTTGGAGTCAATTATTCCAGTTGCCACACTGACATTTGTTAATCTCAAGACATACTAGTTCATCATACTAGTTGACACTAGCATGAAAGTGTTGTCCAAGCATGGTAGAATCAAGCAGTCAATTAAATGTATTATCAATATTATTTGAAAGGAATACTTTTATCTTAAACTTTATAAACTTTTCGACAGTACTGTATATTATATCATATTTTATATATAAATTACATTTTTTTGTTATTACATTTAATGCACCTTTTTTTGGTTTTTATTAAATATCAAATGTAATACAGCATTAGGTAACACTTTATTTTAAGGTGACGTAGTTACACGTTACTACATGTACTATACTATAGTAATAACACTAAATTATGCATAATTACAAGTAATTAACCCTAAACAAAATACATGTAGTTAATTAACATTACTCAGTACTTATTTGAGTAAGTAAAATGTAACCATGTCACCTTAAAATAACTTTAACTTAATATTAATATATATTATTAAATATTAGGCTTGTCTGACAACTAAAGAGAGATATAAAACCATTTGTATGAACTACTGAACTATTCCAGGTGGAGTGAAATTCTTGGCTCTATGTAACCCACAAAGGAGATGGTGCAAGTCTGCTCCAGTTTACCTCTATTTGATTGGTTAATAAAGCTCCATGCTGATTTAACAGCTCGTCTCTTTATTACTACTGCTAGGTTTTCCTGCCTTAAAACATGGGAATACATTTTCTTTAGCATTTATTATAACAATAACAAAAGGATAATATGGAGGTAAAAGTGTTATCTGCAAAAGCCATGTTTAAACGTGCCACAATTCAATACAAAACGTGTCTCTTTAAACTTGTAGGATTTGCCGAGACCCCTGTCATAGTTCCAGACACACCCTCCTGTGTTTACTCTGCCGGCTGAGTAGATGAGAGCGCTAATCCTGATTTAGCATGTGTGGGTGTGTGTTTACGAGCGAGAACTCTTTGAACTCGCTGACCTCGTTCAGTAAGAGCTCACCTCGAGTCCGCTCATCGATGATGTCTTTGACCTTGGGTTTCTCTGTGGCTGTGCTCTTGCGGGGCTTTTTTGCTGGTGGGGGCGTGTAGGCCGCCGCCTCCGGCTCCACCCACATCTCTGGATACACTTCCTTGTAGGGGTTACGCTCCTCTGAAAAAGGAACAATGTATGTATAGCTATTTGTTAATAGCTTATGTAGTGTGTAAACGTCCGGTGGTCAGGATTGTTTAGATTTCACCAGTATTTTCTTACGAGCTTAAAGGGTTACTTCAGTGATTAGCATTAAGCTTTGTATTAGTAGAAAAACGGTAGTATATTCGAATGATTGTGCTTCCCCCCCTCATATCCCCCTGAGACGAGAGATTTATGCAAATATCGTCATTTTGCATCATCGGAGGCTTTTTTGGCCAGAGGCTAGAGACTACAGCCAGTAGTAGGAGCTAGTTCCGCATGTTTTCAACCCGCCCATAGGGGGTGGGATCTCACTCACAGAATGTAAATGCGCACGGCCGCTCGGGCATTCATAACGGAGCGGTGCGGAGCAAAGCGAGTGTTTCAACTTTTCAATGAATTCCTATGAAAGTTAAGCTTCCATAGGCATGATCTGAAAACGCGCCAGACTGGACACGCACCGTGAATGACTGCCGTGCTTAGCTCAGCTCAGCTCAGCTCTTCGCTCATTCGTGATGAATGAAATCTGACTCCTGCTGCGTTTGTGCTGTGACTCTCGTTCGGCTCACTCACACTTTATTGAACAGACACGTTCAGTTTTTAATGGTAGTGTCTGTTCTCTAACTGAACTAAATTATTTTATTACTATAAAAATGAAAACGGCGGTGGGGGCGGTGCCGCGGTGGGCAAGTGATAACCGGTAGCCGTGGCTTGGGAGTGGCCTCGTAGGGCAGCGAAGCAAGTGCATTCTGGGAGTTGTTGTCTTTCATCCACATGAGCCAAAAATACATTTTCTTGCTTTTCTCAGTCTAGAAGGCACCAACTTCTAAAATAATTTCACATTTCTACTACATAAATGACCCAATTTAAATACACATTCATCTTCCCACCGGTGAAGTATCCCTTTAATTCATGGAGGACTGGCATGTGCACAGGTTTAAGGGATAAACATCTAGTAAGCATCTACAACTGTACTTAAAAGCCAAAATTCTTAAAAATATCACTGAACTGAGAAACTGTGACCATCTGAAATCACATATCTGGTTAACAACAATGTTAAATAAAACAAACAAAAACTCTGAAGAAAAGATGAACACTAAAACTATGACAGCATGAAGAAACTTGCAAAATTTTACTCAAAAATAATAAATCATTAACAAAATGTGATATTTTAAAGAATCTGCATGCATGTCTTTTCCATTCAGTGACAATTCATAGTGACCATGACTGTCGGCAACATCAAAAATACTACACCAAAAAAGTATCATAAACCTTTTCACTATATTCCAAGCCTTCTGAAGCCATATGAGCTTTGTGGGAGGAACATGCAGAAATTTAATTCATGAATCACTGATAACCTTCCCCTTCAGTGAGCTGTCGACACGAGAGCCTGTGCGACCTGATCATTGAGTCATGGAGTTGTAAACAAAATAGTTCAACTCCATCAACTGGTTCATTGAGAAGAACTGGCTCAAATGAATGATTCATTCACGGATCCAGTTCTCAAGTTCAACTCAAGTTTATCAGTGATTCATTCACAGTGGTTCTTGAGCTAACAGTTCACTGGAGGCTTAAATTCTATTCTGATTCTAACACAAAGCTATATTTTGAATTCAGAAGATTTGGAAAATAGGGAATGAGTCAAATGGACCACTTTCATGGTGCTTTTAGTGGTTTTTTTTTGGGGGGGGGGGGGGGGATTTTTGGAGCTTAAATTCTGTCACTATGAATTGTCGTTGTAATAGAGTTGCATGAAAATTCTATAAGTTTGTGTTCCACTGAAAAAGAAACAAAAGTCTCTGTTTCGTCCCACTGAACAAATAGCAGCACATGAGGGTGAGTAAATGAAAGAATTTTCATTTCTGGGCAAACCATCCCTTTAAACAAGCTTGACATTTTCCAAAGCAAGCAGATATATGTATATCAAAAAGAATGCGCAGCAGTCTTACCTTCAGGCGGCTCTAAACCTTTAGGTCCTGTGGGTTGAAATCCCGTCATGGCCCATTCAATCATCTGTTTGTTTTGCATGTCTACTGACTTAGAAGTGTCAGTGTCGTCACTCTCCGGGCATGTGAGGAAGGTTTTGCCTGCTCTAGTGCTGGCTACCTGCAAGGCAGGGCATTCAAACGTTTTCTTTAGATAGATTTTTGCTGATCTGAGATATTAATATGGAATACAGTATACTAGAGAACAATAAACTTGAGACAATGAACTTTGTTTAATCCTTAATCTGTGCCACAAATGAATTCCTACCTGTAGCACCTCAAAGATGGCTTTCTTGTACATTGGTTGCTTATTGTAGGTTGGCTGGTGAAAGGCGTTGTGGAAGGAACTCAAAGGCAACAGTTTCTCAACACAGACCTACCAGAAAACATTGAAACAAAACATGATCCGGGTTACAATACAACCTCTTTCGACAGCAATGGTAGCATAATGTTGAGTACCAGAGAAAAAAAATTGATTCGTCCATCAGTCTAAATAGAGACAAATCAAGTCATTATTTGCTCTGGCAGTCGACATTATGCCACAAATTCTGTCAATAAAGCTTGCATTGTTTCCTGATCTTTAAAAGTCATTCCCTTAAGAATTAACTTGTTTTACATCTTCTGCCACAAAAGTGAATACAAACTTACCACAGAAAACTTGCCGTCGCCGAACCACATGACCCATCTGGTACCTTCGGCTGCCCGACTGCGTCCAGTCATCAACCAGGATACAATCCGTCCAGGCCACCAGGAGAATCCTCTTAACTTTCCCCACACAAGCTCACCAATGCCGAAACCTCGGCCATCCTGCAACATACAACCACAGAACGGATCAACTTGTGATTTACATAAATACTATTGGTGTAACGATATATATTGTTATAATATAATATGTATCGTTGATGTAAACGATATGATTTAATAGTTTTACCCAAGGCTCAGCTTACTGTATTTATATGGTATAATTCACCCAAAAATTAATTCTGTCATCATGTACTCACCCTCATGTCATTTCAAACCTATAAGATTTTCATTCAACTTCCAAACACAAATAAAGATATTTTTATGAAACCTGAGATTTCTGTACCTCCATTTAAAGTCCATCCCTCTAAAACTTAAAAGATCCAAAAATGTCATAAAGGCACCGTAAAAAAATAACCAATCGAGTGCACCACCGGCAGTAGTTGGTCCATTACCACCGCGGTGGTAAAAAACTGCCACCGTCACAGCCCTAGTGGAAAGGGTAAAAGATATCCCTATGCAGATTTTGCAAAGGGTTCACATTGTGCTTCATCTCTACACTATTGGCAATAGACAATGGCTTTTTTGCCCACAAAATTTTGCAGAAACTTTGCTAATGTGACCACACCTTAAGGCAAAGAGCTGTACTACTATAGTTTTAGTTTTAAATTAATCCCAATCTTCATATGAAACGAACCCTTCAGCAAAAGACATGCCCGATTGTTTAAACCTGGCTTTCAAATCTGGTTAGCCAGATAAGTTCCAGGATAACAGCCTAATCCTGGGATTTCCCAAAGAATAAATTGCCTATCAGCAAGCAGGCGTCAAAAGTTGGATTTTTGCTTTGATAATGAAACTAAATATACTTCAAGCTTCCTTTGAACCACAGAAAATCTCACGTTTATCCTGGAACTTATCCTGCTAACCTAATAAGCCACAACTGCAGAACGAACCACACAGGATATCCACAGCATACTATTTCAAAATGATCAACCCCAAGCCACCATGATGATGAATAAGCTACTCTTACCTCATACTCTGACTCTGTGTCAGTGGACTTGGGTGAGGTCTTGTCTCCATCCCCTATAGAAACGGGCTCTGGGGTGGTGGCAACGGTTGGAGAGGCTGGATCCGTAGGCTGCTGCTGCTGTTGCTGTTGGAATGGTGGAGGTTGCTGCTGAGGAGAAGGTTGGGGTTTGATGTTGGTCTGAGGTTGAGCTTGAGGCTGTGGCGGTTGCTGCTGCATTGGCGGCGTTGGTGGAGGAAAAAGCAGTGGGACGGTGATTATGGGGCTGTCTTTTTGGGGCTCCAACTCTACCTCGCCATGGTCCTCCATTGAGTTCATCACAGACACCAATTTCGCCTTCTTCTCTGCCTGCAACGTAGGGAACAGCGGGACAGGAAGAGGAGGAGGTAAAGCACACAGAACAGCAGTGGCTTTCCTGAGAATAGCACAGTTCAGCACTTGAGTAATGGTGACTGCTCAGTTTGTTTATAGTTCTTTAATCCCACGTGCCAACACAAATATCCCCATCCTCTTGATAAAGCACAAGTGCCGCCCCTTTGAGTGTGATAAGTGGCAGAAACCTGTGAAAACAGTCCCCTTTTCATTGCAGTGAAAGCTGTTTGCGATCACTTCGTAACAATGAGTGCTCCCCCCGTGGATGCGCTCTGGAGAGTTCAGCGAGTTTGTCCAACCTGACTCTAAGCTATTAGGTCAAAAACAGAGGACACGAGCCAAGCCATGACTTAAGCAGCTCACAGCAAATCCCCAACAGCTGCACCTCTCTCGTCCTCTCGTTCTCTCTCACTCGCACGTGAATCTCTTTCACAGCTGTACTTTCTCTGCTGCTGGGGTCCGACTCCATCTCCAATTACACTCACACACACGTGAACCTGGCAGAGTCGCCCATGTGTGTGTCTGTGTGCAGAGAAAACGGTTGGATCCGTCCCCAGAAAGCTCTCCCTATATCTCTCTTTAGCTCACTCCCTCCATTATGGTGTCTATACATTTATATAAGCCCGCAAAAGGGGGAGAGAGGCTCTGGAGCCAAGAGCTCATGAGTGTGCATGAATAGACAGTATGATGGTGTGGAGTAGAAACATGTGGCCACAAATCAAGAAGCCCCACTGTAGTTTATAAATATCTGTACGGCTTCACTGGCTGCTTCAATGAGCTGGGTCATATGTGCCAGGCTGTTTGTCTTTGACAGCGGTTGATGGTGGAAAGAGTATTTAAATGTATGCAAGCCGTTTTGTGCATATGAGCATGTATTTATCTCTGCAGGACTGGGCGGTACGATGACACTGTATATACCAGTGGTTCTCAACTGTGTTTAAGTAATCTTCCAAAGGAGCTGCAAGATGTCATAAAATAGTATTTTTTTATTATTTGTATAGCGCTTTTCATAATCCATGTTGTTTCAAAGCAAACAAGCAAAGCATGTTTCGCAACTTAGCAAACATTTCTAAAGTTGAAAAATACTGTTCTATAATCTCTGGAAATGTGGATTTTAAAGGACAAATCATAACATCCATCTAGACGCAGATTGTATTTGAGCTGCAATATTTATAGTTTCTGGTCCAATGAATACAAGCTGTTTTGTCAGTATTTAAAAAAAAAAAAGGAAATTGCTGTCCACTTTACCCAGTCTCAATGTCCTAATAACAACTTGGACAATTGAGAATGTGGTATAGAAGAAATATAAAGCTGCGTCATCAGCATAACAATGAGAAATTTAATTTCATGTTTCCTGATGTCTTCTAGAGGAAGCCTGTACAACAAAAACAACAGAGGACGTAACACAGAGCCTTGGGGGACCCCATACTGTACTGAACTAGATACTTGTTAGATTTGACAGTTTCTCATGTACACAAACAAAGTGGTAGCAGTCAGAGTGGTAGCAATATTGAAAATAAATTATTAAAAATATATAAATATGTATCACCAAACAATGTTTTAAAGTTTAAAATCGCTTATCACCAGTGTTGGGAAGGTTACTTTAATAAATTTAATAGTTACACTACTTATTACATTAGGGTAACTTGTAATCTGTAACCTATTTCAATTACTTTATTAAAGTAATGTAACTGATTACATTTGATTACTTTTCAAAATTTCCCATTCGCCATGGTGGCATCTCTCAGACAGGTTGTAGCCTAAAGCTTTCAGTGGCAATGTGGATTGATGTAATTGGCAGACGTAGTGCACTGCAAATTCAAACAAGAGAACCAATCAAAAGCATCAGAATAGCATCGCTTTACTAAACGGCCTTTAAATGGCAGGAGACATCGTGCACATCAAAAACTGGCAAAGCAACAAATTAATATTATTCAACATATCCTAGCTTTTTACAGAAAATATTCAGACGTAACCCCCTTTGTAATCGTTAACATTTTCATAAGTAACTATTTTAATTCACATTTTTTCTCAGTAACTGTAACTGATTACAGTTACGTTTATTTTGTAACTAGTTACATGTAACTACTCCCCAACACTGCTTATCACTATTAATTATTTGGTAAGTACTTTTTAAAATAAAAATATATGAAAACAAGCACCTTTTCATTTCAACAGATTTACAAGAGAAAATATCACAGCCTGTGCAGAGACGCCTTCGAATACTGACTTTAAAAGTGGGTGACCTCAGAGTCACTAAAGTTGAGTCCCACTGTTGCATACCAAGCAATGATAAAAGTGTTTAAATGATTCTACACCGTTTATATTAGATATATTTGCGTGGCTATCAAAGGGCAAGACTGTTTTACACTTAATTGTTATGAATTGTTTTAATGAATGCAGTACTTTTCATTTCAAAAGTATTTAAATAACTATAGTATTTAATACACTATTGTCATGGTTATTCAATATAACAATTTTGCATTGAATTTACATCAAAAACAACTATATTGTGATAGTTATATACAATTCCCTCTAATATGTATATAAGATTTTCTGTCATACACCAGCGGCCTGACTGAGACTCATCAATCATGAACAATCCAATCATTCCAAGCCAAGAATATAAATGGAATTAAATCAAAATAAAACTGAAATCTGAAACGCTTATCTAAGTAAAATATTATCTTGAGCTACCCACGACTGATTCAATCTCACATGCTTGCTGCTTTGTTCACCCTAAACGTACACAATTTACATTCCACACAAAGAGCTGAATTCAACCTATGAATGGACAATGATAAAAACACCTGCTTTTTATATAAAACGGACACATAACTTCTTACTATCTACAGCTTAAGTTGTCAAAGCTATCATAGTTACACCAAGACTGTCATAAAGGCGGCCAATACTGCAGGCAACTTATGTGTATCAAATTGTACAGTGACAGGGAGAGAAGAATGTCAACATTGGGGGCAGGAAAGGGTTATTTATATATATGTATATATATATATATTAAAAAATGAAGAAATCAATAGAAAACTGACTCCCCAAAAACTGGGGGAGGAGAGGAAAGCACTGCGGCTATAAGTGGAGGTTTGCTTCTGGACGTGTTTTTCCCCCCACCAGCTGTAAATGCCCCTCTTCGGGGGCCTCACTGTAGCGAGTCTGGCTCTTGAAATTGAGGAAGGGGGAGATGAGAAGGACGGAAAGGGGGAGGGTTCCAGGAGTACAGTACTTTACAGTCTTTGTCGGCCACAAACACACAGCCCAGCTCAGGAATAACAACATAAGCAGTATGTCATTCACAAGAGAGAGCTTAAAATAACCAAGGTTGTTGTGTACAAGTATAGAATAAAGTAATATATGATACACAGAAGAAAAAACACAACAAACAACAACTACTAAAACAAGCTGTACTGTTGGAATCAATTTAGCTTTGCTATTTACTGAATTAATACATTTATTAAAATTTTAATTATTAACCATCCTAAAAATAGAAAGTTTCCCATTTGACAGCCTAGTTTGTTGTACGGCTGTCCAATATATAGAGGAAGAAATAGAAAATAGTAGATTAAAAGCAACAGATTTTGAGATGTATATAGTGAAATTGTTTCTGAAACTAGTACTAGTCTTACATTTTGTTAACCATCTCTCACATACCCTCCAGCCACTGAAGTAATGAGATGTAAATCTCTGGCTTTTTCTAATTTTCTACATCAGCACCAAGAAACCTTACTTTTAAGCCACTATGGGACTAAAAATGTGGATGTACTGTAATGCTATATATAAACCAGTACTTTTACTTACACAAAGAAACAACAACAGAATAATACAGCTTACAGTACTAAGTGATAAACAGAACTTTTCAGTTTCAACTCTTATACAGTTTGCATAAATCCAGTACTGAATGGTGAGAAGGGTAACGTTGTGATAAAGTGTTTTTTAAGCACTATGTTGAAGCTGGTGTGCTGTATTATAGGATAGCCTGGTCTTTAGGAGCGCAACCTATATCTGAAAGGAAACACCCATGGCCTTAAACTGCTCTCCACATTACAATGATCAACCAAGCCTCTTTTCCAAGGAAGCTCCTCTGGCAAATTCCGTTTTTCCAACCTTACTGTAATCATTTATATACCATGACATTTCAAGTACAAGCCAATTACATGATCAACTAATGCCTGTATTTAAGACCTTCATGCATGTTCGGCCCTTTGAATGTGCTGCTGTTCATATGACATAGCCATGAAAAGACAACATTAATTAAATAAACAATATTCTTTTATAATTAAATACAGGGCTCACTATAAGGACTGCCTGAGGCCAGTGTGAGAGAGTTTCAGGCAAGCTAATGGAAGTTTAGTTTGCGTTGTCACTATGTCACACGTATGTTGATGATATACATGTATGTTTAAGTCTTACAAATTTAAACGTTTGGTTTTCTGTGGCAAAATGAATACTGTAGTTGCAAATTGTGCTGATTTAAATGTTATCAAGCTGGGCTAACATAGAATGAATGTATCATCTTGGAAGCATTAGTTTGGGATGAAAATGATAAACTCTATAAACAAGATAAACAAGTCTGTATTGTCACACCGTATGCAGTGTAACAAAGTGTAAAAAGTAAAAAATATTATAAAAGTGTAAAAAGCCAAGCTTGTTGAACACAGCTGAAGAAAAATCAATTTTTAGAACCAATAAATAATGTTTCTCTTAATACTTTGAACAATATGAGGACATTTTTCACTTACAATATGAGGAATTCATTCACTTCAAATGCTGGCGGCACAGCAGTGCACACTGAAATTCCAACAGGCAGGGGATGAATGGCTATCGCCACTGTGTGACAATCACATTTATTTTGATGTGACTTTGTGAGCGATTGAACAAAGGCTGTTCACTTTTTAGCCTCCCAAGTCCGGAGAATAGAGGATGCATTTAGTTTGCGATTGTGCTGGGTCCATTAAAGAATACGGTAATTAGTAGTGTAGCAGAGGTCAGGCATGCTAAAAGAGTCTTAGTGTAAGTGCCTTAATGTTGAATCTTTTTTAAAGGCTTCTCTTTATTTGTTCATGTCAAGTTGCTCAAAATGATTTTAGTCTAAAATCTGTTATTTCCTCAAAATTGTGAAGTAATCGTCCAAAGCTGAAGTGTAAAAGTCTGCCTGTTTCAGTCTGTGCAGCCTTGACTCAGAGTACGAGCGAGAGCTGGCAGCGCACTAATCACATGCGGTTCCCGGGTTCACTCGGTTCATTCATATTTGCATATCCTTAAAAAGACACGCACCGTATTTCCGTTTCAACACAAGCGACAACTACTGCCAGTTTTACGTGTTTACTTTGCCTACCCAAATCTGACAGACGGAAAAAAGTATATGATCCTTGTTTTCAAGCTCAAAAGCAAAACTTCCCTTTTAAATAACTCCTAAAGCATTCGTTTGAGCTAAAACATGCTACATCTATCTGCAAGCCGACTGTATAAATAACCACAAACACACTGTCAGATCACAGCACTATTAAATGTAAAGTATAATGTGAACAAATCCAAAGATATGCCCTGTGCACAACATCCTGCAGAGGCAGTAAAACAGGAAATACATTCAGCTCTCTGCAATCCCCCTGTGATAACATACAGGCTAGAAAAAGAACCTTTTTAAGCAAACCATTTTGTCTTGTACTTGCAATGTTTTTAGCTTGGTCCGGCACTCTGGTTTTAAAGAGATGGGTTTCCTTTAAGCTACCCGGGGCAGATGGTCCGTAACAAGTCTCCTGGAAATACCTGAAGTCAGCATATTCCTCCTCCAGCAAGTGTACTCAGACATGCACACTGTCCCCTGTGCTATCAACAACAAACAAGTCAGCCGACCTACCCATACACGCCTGCACTCGGCACTTTAAATCCAACGTGTGAATCGCTTTTTTTCTTGCCCCACTCTTGGCTCAGTGGAGACCGCTTCAAAAAAAAAAGAAAAAAAAGAGGAAAAAAAAGAAAAAGAAAGCATGAACATTTCTTTGTCTGGGAATTCAGGGTCAGGTGGTTCCCAACAGGAATTCTGGTTGGCTAGAGAGGACTTGCAGAATGTTGGCAGCTGTCCAGGAGGCTGTCTTGCAAGCAGCGCTGGAAATTCGCTGTAAACCTCATCTTCACCCTTATATCCATAGTACGGAGTTCATTTCCACTGCGGAGAGAGTAGTGAGGGGAGAGGGGGAGGAGTGAAGGGAACTGGATGGGGGTGGGAAAGAGGAATCTACTGTAGCGTTGGGTACTTATTTAAAAAAAGAGAAAGAGAGACATGATCCCCCTTGCTCAAAGAAAGTGAAAGCAGGCTGGGCTTTATTCCCCCCCTCGCCTTAGGGCCACCCCTTCTATGCTAACAAAGCTCTGCTGACTGTATGCGGCTCAGGCCTCGTAGGCAGAGGAAGGAAACATGTCAAGGCCCCTTTCAAAAGGGTTTCCTGCTGCATTGTTGTGTCCGGTGAGGAGCGCTTCGACAAAACATGACTGCATAGACCTTCGGAGAGCAAACAGAGCTATGACATGTTACGATCTACGCTCATCCACAATGTGCCTATTCAGAGAAAAAGAAAATTCCCAGGCTCCTGATGGAGGATTCCAGCTCTCTCCGTGAAGAATGCGAAACGCCCATTTCTCTGGAATTTTACGACGTCCACTCACGAGACAACTGTGTGTCCGGCTAATTTGGCCGTATTTCTGGGATCTCTGACACTTTTATGGCTTATCCTCAAACACGAGGGGCAGAGAAAAGAAGATGGGGGCGGGGGGGAGCTTGATGTTGATTGGTTGGCCTCCTTTGGTTACCGAGGAAAAAGAGCATTATGTAACAGAGCAGTTCTCACCATACAAAACAGTGCCATTAGAAAAACTGTCAACCACCTACACCTGCAATGGTACTTGAGCTTCACCATAGCAGTGGGTACTAACTGAGGGCTAAATGACTGATCTAAATCACTGTTTCCCACTGTTTTTTTTGTAACCGCACACCCCTCAGTAAAAGCTTGTTGACATTAAGAACTATAACTACAACAATAACGATAACTACTACCATAAAGTTTTGATAATCGCTCTAATTCTAGAACAGGAAAGTCCACACCACAACTATAACAAAAATGACACGGGAACAATATCATTGAACGTTTCAAGACATTTTTTTCCCAGCTGATGAATGATAAAAACCTTTGACAGCCAATCAGAATCCACCTGGCTTTAAAAAGCTTGAGCATTTAAAGCAGGAGATGTTTATAAAAAACTGAACACTATCATCTGTTGGTGTAGACGCTAATATAGTTATCTTTATAGTTATCGTTCATGGTATCGTTCAATGGACCTTAAGGCTCCAAAACCAGAAATGTGTTCCTTTAATTAAACAGTAATTTCTTTAAAAGGAACTTTGGGGTCGGAACTATCTGTTTGATCGACCAATGGAATACAGGAGGAGTGTTCGGAAAACCTGTGTGGTCCCACTATTGGAGCAGAAATCACACACTTCGCCTTCAAGTCAAGACACATCACAACAATTTCAGCCCTGTCGGTGGTTGTACAGGTATACAGATTCACCATGGTACAGACTACTGATCTAGAAAAAAATTAAATGATGACATAACCTTTGATTTTCTTACTGAAATGCCACATTCTTCATCTTAGATTATTATTCCAGATGTCTCCAAGAATCAGTAATGTATCACTAAGTGTTTCAATGCAACAGTACAGTGTCTTAACTGGGGTCGTTCTCAGGGTGGTGCAACCATTGCGACCACACCAGGCCCAGCCCTTTAAGGGTCCTTTACTCGCACTGGGCCCCGCATTAGGGATGTCCCCGGTCCTAATCTCGAGCAACAAGTGTCCAGTGTTTTTTTTTTTTGTTTACACAAAAACGCTCAGTCAATCAGAACTAGATCTAAAACAATATAGATGAGTTGATAAATATTTTCATCTTATGGCCGATATTACAATTCTATACTATACACCTGCAATGGTACTTGAGCTTCGCCATAGCAGTGGGTACTAACTGAGTGGTAAATGACTGATCTAAATCACTGTTTCCCAACCTTTTTTGTACCCGCACACCCCTCAGTAAAAGCTTGTTCACATTAAGAACAATAATGATAACTATAACCATAAAGCTTTGATAATCACTCTAATTCTATGAGAACAGGAAAGTTCTATACTATTTTCTATAAATAAATTCTAAATAAGAAATTAAAAACCAAAACTGTTTTAGGTTACGCCAATGGGAAACTAACCTGTAAAATACAGGAAATATGCATGCACAATTAAATATGGGATATTTAAAGGGGTCATGAACTGGCTTTTTTTATTCTGTTGTCTGAGGTCAATTTATGACGTTCACGTGTTTTTTTTTACATTCAAAAACATCATAATGAATAAGTAATGGGCTATTTTCTACCCTGGTTTTGAGCCTAGCTCTTGAAACGCTCGGTTTTTATGGGCGTGCCGCATTGAAGACTTGGAAGTAAACACCCACTGCTATGATTGGATAATAGTTTTGCATATTATAATGAGCTTCGGTTCCCTTACACGTGAGGAATTGTTTTGAAAACTTCCAATGTGGAGAAACGGCAACAGGAATGATTCGCCCACAGGGCTCGCAAAATGTCTTTATCAAACAAACAATGATTTATCCCTCATCCACCCGCAATTAATTGGAATGTTATTTTTTATTACTTGGCCGGCCCGTTCAATGGATATAACCGCAAACCATGCTTATAGCACACACACACACACACACACGTGCGTGCGCACCCACAAGCAAGTACGTGCATCAGCAAAACTTCACCTCAGACAAATCAGCATGTTCAAAACTTCCGCGATTGTATTTTTCCTTCAAATTACCAGTCAAGAGAGTGAACAACGCACATCAATGTTATTTCACTATTTAAGATACATACATGTCCGAGTCTGATCACGAATCGCAGCACAATGAACCAACAACACCTCAAATACAGAGGATACTCCAGCCTGTGACAGCGTGGAAGTTATGTTTAGTTAGACATATACATAATCAGTAGATATCAAACACAACAATGCAATACTATCACATATAAAAAACATTTTTTACTCACATAATTGTGTTGCATCATTCCTGTCAGATCCAGAAGCCACAGCATAATTTTTTAATCTCATCCTCTTTGCAAATCCAGTCTCTTGTAAACGAATCCACAGTGAAATGAGGCGAACAAATGCAATGTCTTTACCCACGTGAGCTGGATCTTCATTAAAAATAAAGTTCAACCATGCATTCCTAATATTGGAATCCGAAGGAAGCTTATGGCATGTTTGAAACATGCTTTATTGCTTGGAAGTTCGATCCGGTTTAGCTCCACGTAGGCCTATGTTATTTATCACATGTCATGTCATTACATGCGTGAGTCGAGTCGGTGGGCGGGGCTACAGAATTAGGCATTGGTCTTGAGGCGGCTTTTCACTACACTCTGAAGTCACGGGGACGCACATTCGCAGATCGATCGTTTGCTGAGTCAGCTGTCAGTAAAAGCTTTTCTTTGGCTAACAAGGAAGTTTTCAGCTCTGAAACTTACAGGATATTCTTATATTACGATGACCTTTTACATATCAAAAGCTCAAGGGAAAGTTGATTTCTCAATTCATGACCCCTTTAATACACATACATTTTAAAAAATCTCTTATATCAGCCAATAATCAAACTGAAACTAAACAAAAAACACTTATCTGTAAATCAGACTGCCTTAAACTCGCTGGTTAGGGCTGCCATTACTGATAGGCAGCCTCTGATTGGCCAATGCATTCATAACGGACTAAGTCTATGATTGCTTACAATAAGGAAACCAGTGGATTTTCACTGTGAGAAGCAGCCAGATGTCTTATGAAATAAATGGTACCTTCATGCGATATCAAATGACTCATCAAATACACTTGGATTTCGCAGAGTTTATTCGGCACGCTGTCGCCCTGGCAAACGTTCCTGCTATAATAGAAATGCTGACAGGCTCCCTATCGCTCTTCCTCTGGGACAGTGGTGAGCAATGGTACTCACCTCCAACTTCCACTTGGCCAGCAACTCCTCCCTGGTCCTCTTGCTAATGTAATAAGGGTCACCGGCTTGGAAGGTTACTCTGGGCATGGGTCTTTGACGGAGGCTGACTTCCCAGCCCACTCCCCCACGGAGCCTCCCGCGAGCTCCCTGTTTAAAGGGACAAAAGCAAAAAAAAAGGAAAAGAAAAAATTAACGACTTTGTCTCTCTCTGTTTTAGTGTGCTTATCTATCTGTGCGATCCTAAATGAAGTAAGGAAGTAGGCGGTTAGTCTACCGGAGTGGTTTGCGAATGGGCTGGTGGGGGACTGGCAAACTTCGTTGCAGAGAGGGTTCGAGCGCCCGACAGATAGATTCCCCCTCTAACCTCCCATCTGGACACGGCCAGTGGAGAACAGGGACCCTCGTTTAAAGCAGAGGACCAAGTGTATTTGATATTTCACCATTAGGGTACCATTTCTTTCATAATCAAATGGCTGAAAAAAACAGGTTCCACGGTAATGTCATCTTCCTAAGAATTTTCTTCTGAGATCTTGAGTGATTAACGGAAAAGGTCTTTTCAGACAGAAACACGCGAACGTACACACATATATCACAGACAGGCACACAACAGGAAGACAGTTTTACCTCATTCTTTGCAGAGTCCCCACCCTCGTCCTCCTTGTGCTCCACGTCTAGAGAGAAACAGCCACAAGAACAAGCGATTACCTGAAATGTTTCTGACAGTCCGGATTTGTCGCAATGGAAATCTGTCTACATCAATCTGCAGTATGAGACTTCAATGATATTTTCGCATCAACAGAAAGTTTCACAAGGCTTTTATGTAGAAGAGCAAGCATTAAATAGCTTTGAGCCAAAACAAACGATTCTCATTTGTGTGCAAAGTTATTCACTTTATATAAAGAGCTGAGAAGCAAAAATCAGCAGGAAGAAGGATCATTTTAGCTTGAGGGCTTCGTGTTACTAAATAAAAGTCATAGGAGAACTTTAGAAACTGAGTATTAATGTCAGTCAATCACTATCAAAAAGACATATTGGGTTACTAAATGTGTACTGTGAAAAATGCCACAGGGCGATATGTAATTACACATAGTATGATGGTTTCTTTGTGAGAATATTACCATTTGAAAAATACCACTGAGATCTATAATGCACGTTACTGCCCAGTATGATACTACTAGAGGCAGTGTAGCTGTACAATCTCTCTTATGATTGGCTGGACTGTAAGCATAAAATCTGACTGACTGTTTAAAGAGGAAATGGTTTAAAAAATGCATTTGTGATTTAAAATCTGTCAGAAACATCTACATGGTAAATAAAGTTTGAAGATTTGCGAATGCAACAGTCAATATGTAGATCCAAAATCAATGCTGTGAACACACTATGAGTGTATTTATGAATTGTGCTTTGCATGTCACATTTCTGAATGAGACTTTAGGTTACAATTTTGTGAATCATATTATTTGAATGATTGTGAAGCTATTCTGGTTCCATTCTCAACACTACAGCTTTATTTCTGTAGCTTTAATCTTAAAATCTCCTCCTCACCCCATAAGTTGTTTCAAAATGTTCCACTTAAAATGTAAAAAAAAAAAAAAATCACCAGTTATATCGACCACACTCCTCTAGACATTAGTATCGAAATGAGCCATTGAAAATACCATATCATTCTAAACACTGCTTTTTATATCAATTAACTCTTTCAAACAACAGCAGTATTTCCAGAGATATCAAATCAAAAGTTTGCATAACTTGTAATGGTCAGCGCCTTCATAGACTCCTAACAACAACAAAATGTTTAATCATACTATGCGGTACACACAAACTAAAGTATTGCAGGCTGTCAAGGTCTATCAAAACACTTCGAAATGCAAAACGAAATCAACACTGAAACTAGCCAACTACCACATTGACTCATTATCATATTGGTTTTGACATCTCTGACATTCACTCTGTTTTGATGAGCCCCCATCCAACCAACACCATATATACAGTATACAGTATATAGTACTTCATATAAAATATATTTATATTTTTAGACTGTATATATTAGTTTTGATATTATTAGTGATGGTGTTTTAATGGTGTTTTAATTAGCTGCCATGCTTTAGCTCTCTGCTGTCTGTCTGAAATATTGCATCATACACCAATTATATAGCCATACACATTTAAGGTGTGTTCACATTTGTAGTTTGGTTCTCTTGGTTCTTTTGGTCCGGACCAAAAAAGAAAATGATACATTTAGTCCTGGTTCGCTTAGCATTCACAATGTCATTTTTAACACCAAACCTAAAGATAAAAAAAATGGCTTTTATGACGTATATTTTATGACGGAACTTGTCGAACATCCAAAACAATGCTGTGTGCTGAGCTAAATGCGCTCGCTGTATGTGCATTCATATGATGGTAAATGATGGGGCTGACAACTCGTGAAAAGCTTATAAAATGTGTAAAGGACTCAAAACAGCAGCAGGAATCCCTCCGTCACACACACAAATTAAGATCTACTGCGAGGAGACGCGGTTCTGATACCTGTTCCGAACTGTGATGGACAACATCGCGACTATGACAAGAAAAAACAGGTATGCTTGAGCATTCTGTCCTTTTCAGGGTCGCATCTTGTGACATCATGTCCTGTTTTTTGGTTTATTTACATGTCTTTGGTCCGTGTTGCGTTCACATTTCAGTCGCACATTTCAGTCAAACTTATCAGGGGTTCTCAGCCCGCTTGTTTGGTGCGCACCAGGGTTCGGATGGCAGCGTTTACACTTATTCAACTGAACCACATAACAGAGCAATCACACCAGAGTTCGTTTAAATCAAATCAAACCTGACAAGTGTGAACACACCCTTAGATACACAACTTTCAACATGTGTTGTATACTCCTATAGTTTAAACAGTAGGAAGAACAACGCCAAGGACAGAGGTTTGATTCTGCGAAAATGCATGAATTGGTGAAATGTATACGTTGAATGCAATGGAAGTGCCTTTGAATCTAAATCAAAACTGAATCGATTCAGGAACTGATACCCATCGATACCCATCCCTAACACCAATTGCATAAATGCAAGTTACTAACATTTTATGTACACTTCAGCAATAAAATAACATTTTGTGTTATGTCTCACTGTGTCTTTGATGGCAGAGGCAGAAATATTGTGTTTTTCAGATGGCGTGCCAAGTTAAAAATAGCCTAATTAATTTCATTGTGCTCCATTTAGCTGTTTTTGAATTCAAGAATTTTGAACTGTTTTTGAACACCACCAAGAAACATCAAAAATCTGCAGATTCAATGTGGGCCTAATAATGAGTCATGTGATAACTACCTAGTCTGTCTGAACAGTAAAGCATTACCTTTGTAGTCAATAAAAAATAATTAGTAACAGTCTACTATTTTGGAATAACTTCCCCAACACTCATACTTTCTTCCAATGCTGTTCATCTTCTGCACATTTCACAGCACCACAATGAATCCTCCCTAAATTCTCCTTTTTTGCCCTGGCACTGATTTATACTCCTGACGTCTCCACATACAAAAGGATGTAGTTCATGCCTAAGCAGCTTTGTCTTGGCTGGGTTCAGCAGGTTAGGTCGAGGTTAGCCAGAGGCTACAATTACAAGTGACCTGAAACACTAGCAGGGCTATCATGATGATTCATGATTCAGGAGTACTGAAACTCCCTTCTAACTAGGGTTTGAGAAAGACAATATTACTGAGTGCTCAACAAAGCTTTCTAAAAGCACACCCTCAATTCCAATACAGCATCAATAAAATGTGGCCCCTCAAAAGACTTTGGAAGATTCATTCCCATTCAAGTAAAAAAACAGCTACAAAATAGATTCACTAATATACTGTAGTGTTGTATAGCGAATCTGACAGAGAAATATATTTCAGCAAATGTTTTTTTGCTTGAAGCTCGACATTAGCATGATATTCGGGTCAAAAGTAACGTTCACCATTAAAAACTTTCACACATCAAAGTGCTAGTGAGTTGTTCGTAGAGTTCTGAGAGGAGAAAAAAAGGTGAGCTGTAAACTCTGTAAGTTACATAATAAATATGAGCAATTATATTTACATTTTTATTTGCTAAATGTCAATTCCTGAACTGTATCACTGCAATCCCAGTAGTGATGTGTAGCATGAAAAAATGACAACTTCCTCCTTAGTGCATCTTTTAACAGTATGCTGCAAAAACGGCCCGCTGCAAAACTGACAAGCATTCTTATAGTTCAAACAGTAGAACACAGTGCAAGCAACGCCAAGGTCATGAGTTTGATTCTGAGGGCATGCATGAATTAGTGAAAGCGCCTTTAAATCTAAATCAATTCTAAATTAAATAGTATGTGTTAGGCTTGCTGCGATAGTCGGTGTTGACGGTGTTACCGGTACCACTGTTTATTTATAAGGTACAGGAAAAAGTTTTGTGTTTTTCAGACAGTGTGTCTCTATTCCATTATTCCAAAATACAATAAATTAATAATAAATTAAATTAAATTTAGCTCGCTACTTTTTTTGCAATAAAGGCTCACACCAAGCCGAATGTTCGGTGCAAACAATTTGGTGCAATAAACATTTTAACTCTTTCCCCACCAGCATTTTTGATCATTTTCACAAACATTTCATGGCCCTCAGAATATTTTGTTGTATGTATATCTGAACACGCAACATATCAAAAGAAAGAACAGACCCTCTGCTTTTAAACAACAACAAAAAACTTTTTCTTCTAGCTTAAAGCATTCTTTTTTTTTATCAACACTTGAATGTGGGTAAGTTTCATTAAAAAAAAAGCTGAGAAAATCGCTTTTTAATCAAAGACTACATCCAGATCAGATTCAGAACAATGATCAAAGCATAGATTGAGTAGATCGAGTCCATCAACACACCCAAAGCTTGCATAGTCCTATACCTCGTCCTGGGTCAACATTTCATTTAGAGGAGTTTTGATTT
The DNA here is from genome assembly GCA_039654105.1 of Coreius guichenoti. Taxonomy (NCBI): domain Eukaryota; kingdom Metazoa; phylum Chordata; class Actinopteri; order Cypriniformes; family Gobionidae; genus Coreius; species Coreius guichenoti. The sequence continues at coordinate 26,044,664 of CM077177.1, read as the reverse complement.
ATATGCTGTTTAATGTTGATGATCACGTTATTTTTACATATACATCTGCTTACATTTGCTATCGCTTGTTACTGCTTCTTCTTCGTATATCTTTTGATCAGGAGATTCAGTCATAGATATGTATACGTAGATGCCTCATTCAACCGGCACGATTTAAATTCCTGAAGAAATGGGATAACCTTTCACAGGTGAGAATGTGTTGGTTTGTGTTTTTATAGCCTATGTATTAACTCAATATTACAGGTTTTTAAGTACGGTTACTTTTTAATGTCGTGTTAGCTAACGCGTTCTTCATGTATTGTGTTAGTTTAGCAATTATAATGTTGGCCACTGGGTGACACCCACACTCCATTATAATTTTTTATGCTTATCATCACAAATGAATGTCACAATATCACTTCTATCGCAAAACACTGGTCACATATGGACCCTTGAGTCTTTTCAATAATAGGCTTTTTATTTTGTCAAAGTTAGAGAAGGATTTGATCGTAAAATAGTGCAGTAAAATTAGGTCAAATGTTTTGAAACAGCAAACTGCCCACGTTTCAAAGTACAGTTTCCAGGGTAAAGCAATGTCTGATTGCAAAACAGAATGTTTTTTGAGAATTTAAGCTTTCAAATTATACCTAGTTTATGATGATTACTTAAAACATGGTTTGAATAAATAGGCTATATTGCTGTTTATTAAACACATTACTAATTTATTACTATTTTTTTATAATTCATATATTTTGATGGCTGATTGGTTGATGGTTTATGATTTCTTTCCATTTAACTTGTTTATAATGAGTTCACTGCTTTCATTAAAAGAGCAATGTGTCTGTAGGGATCTCTGATGATCATCAATAATATTTATAAGATCTTTAGCCAATATTTTTAGCAGAATTATCTACCATTAATGATAAACTAAATCCTATAAAATCATCTGCTTCAGTCTATTGCAGATATAGATATGCATACATGTATGCGTGTAACTATGGTTGCATATGCACAGGCAACTTGCTTTCGAATGTTCACAAAGCGTTTTCACGACCGTCTTTGACAGTTCGAAAATGGCGGACGGCTAACGTATAGCAGCCCATAGAAACAGTCGCTAATGAGGCATTTACGTATATATATCTATGGATTCAGTACTCTTTCAGATGACGTGTCATAGCTCCCCCTACCGTAAAACAGTGAAAACACGGAAAGCCAGAAATTTCCGTCAATGGCGGGGAAAGAGTTCATTTGAAACTACATCAGTTAATTCAGATCAACAAGTGCATGCTGTCAATGTGAACATAAAAAAGTTTTTAAAAATAACTTATGTACTTGTCTTATTAAACTGCATTATAAAAGCACTTTTCTGATATATACCTAAAGCACCAAGGCATGAAAGAGCCTTAAATGATAAGTGCATGAAAGAGTCCTAAATACCTCATTTTGATAATCATTAAGTATGGATAATGAACAGGGCAACTTCGAATAAATAGATATGTGGGATTTGGACCAGGCTTTACAGACAATCTGTGACGGCATATTCATGATGTCTCTATACTGACATGATGCCAAAAGAAGTAGACACCATCCATTTTAATAACCCACTAGCCTAAGGAGGATCTGTTTGAAGTCTATCAAAGCTCCATCACCCAGCCACATCACAACACTTGAGCGTCGAGAGGCCATGGGCAAAACCTGAGAGCTTGTTTTCTTCACAAGAGCCATCAAAAGCCTGCCAATGAAGTACCACACACACCCAGCCAAAACAAAAGGCCTCAACCCCTGAGTCCTCTTCACATTTACAACATGTGCAAATCCTCTCTTGCTGCAGCTTTCTTTCTCTTCCTCTTTTCTCCGTCGCTCGACGGGAATAAGTAACCCGTCGGTGCGGTGAGGAAGGGGTTCATTCCGCCGAGACTGCCAAGGTCAGTGGGTTTGTGAGCGTGGTTGGCACTCTGTGCCCATCGAGCCTCCAGCATACCAGTTTGTGCACATGCCAGCCTGCGTGTTCAGAGCGTTCAGTTCCACATCGCTGGACTGAAGTCCGTCCTGTGTCCTCTAGGTAGAAGGTATTAAAAAAATGGCACACACGACGGTATCGGCCGATTTGCCTATTGTCTGTCAATCAAAGCAAGATTGTTCTTTTCGACTCTACGGAGTTCATAAATCAAAATCTTTGGTGGGATTGAATTAACGATTGACAAAGGTGTGTAGGTGTGATTATCTTTTAGCGATTAGTACCGATTAGCATCAGTGTTGAGTTAATGAAGTCTGGCAAACTGTAAGACAGCTTTGTTGTTGGTATCTGGGATTGTACTGAGCTCGGCAAAACAGATCAGCATTATGCAGAAACTGTCTTCAACACATTGATCAGGACCCAAGAGCTGCCCTCTTTATTAGAGATGCACTGGCTGACTGGCCATCAATCGTCTGGTTTTAGCTCCAAACGCGATCAGCAAACAGACGTTTTGTTTTATTTTGGCCAATCTCTGTTCATTGCAGTCATTTCCCAAAATTTGAGTTGTGTGGAAATATTACGAGGTCTGTAACACATGCCAGAGAGGAGAAAACTGAACCAGGCACAGCATACTCACTGTTCATGAATCGCGATATTGGAAGAAAAATATAAGTATTTAATTGGGGTAGGGAGTATCTCTGCCTTCAGAAAAGTTTTGATGGCATTTTCTTTTCCTCTTACCTCCGTATAATGCCTATTAAAGTAGTGTTTATAAGCGCAGCACTGCTTTGTGTATAACGGTAACCAACGCTATTTCGCTGCTGTTCCATAAGTGCCACCTACTGTCAGAGAGTGAATTTGCGTTTTCATTCAGTCTGTCTGCTGTTTTTGTTTTGTGAAGATATGTTTTATGTAGCATAATTTCACATAATTCAACCAGTATCGGAAGCAGCCCACCTTGTGAAAAATCGGCAATTGGAATCGGCCATGAAAAATAATAATTGGTGCAACTGCATTCAATCAATCAATAATGTAGGCCAGGAACACTAGATGGTTCCTTACAAGTAAAGTACTCTTTAAATTGGTAAAGGCATACAATTCTGTCGTCATTTACTCAACCAATTATCACAAATCTTATATTTACTGCAATTAAATTTCATTTTTTGTCAGATTTTCTAATGCTATAGCAAGTTATACTGCATTCCAATAACATTAAGGCATCCGACAGGGCTGGGTATCAATGCACATTTCTCAATTTGTTTCAGTTCCGATTCACAGGCTCCTGACTTATTCACCTCAGGTTCATTTGGTTATATTGCAGTTGATGTCTATTTTTGTTACACATCAAAGAAACTGTCTCTTATAAACTGTCTCTTATAACTGACTCTTAATCTGAAAATTCAAAAGTTTCCCAAACAGTACAGATTGACCACACTATGGTCCGACAATCCTAGCGGGGGCAGAGGAAGAGAAAGCACTTTTAACACAGCCATAACACTTGTCCAGTACTCTTGAACTGCCACATGAAAAGTTGGAAAATAGTCTAAAATGACAATTAGGACACCTACGGGACTGGCCACAAGTCCGCAAGTCCATATCAAGTGTGTGATTTGGGACATGTATGGCCGAAAAACCATTAACATGGTAATTCAGTCAGTGTAAATACAACTTTATAGCATTATTAGCAGTGCTAACAAACAACAAATGCTTTGATTATTTGGTATGTGACGTTTTACTGGATTTTCAAAGTATTATAAATGGAGTGTCTAGACTTTATAGCATTTTACATAGGCCTACATGTTGGCGTCTATCATCATAAAGTTGGTTAAAGGAGACTGATGTAGGATCAGTGTATAAGTGCCCTGGGCACTGTGCCATTCACCTGGCATGGCCCCCTCTGAGAGAGTGGCCACAACAGAGACCTGCTGTCTCTCTGTGCACTGCACCCAATCAAGGCAGGCTGCCAGGATGGAGACGGCTCTGTCTACCCAGCCTTTACTTACTGCTCTCATCAAGGTCAATGCCTGACCCCAAAGTATAGAAAGAGAGAGAGATAGAGAAAGAGGTCTGATAATTGTCATCTCCATCACACTGGAGCACACTGATATTCAGGATTATCTCTGCACCACTGATGAACCTGCAGTGCCACGGCAAAAAAATACACATTTTAGCCAAGCTGTGAGCTTGTGAATTGTAATATGATAAAAAAAAAAATGTAAAAAAAAGATACTGTACAATAATATACCGACAACTAATAGTCAACACAATTTTCTATTGTGTTTTCTTATGTGACAGCACACAAATCAAAAAACTCACAATTCACAAACAATTCACTTGATTTGTGCAATTTTTTAAAAGAATCAGTCAAATTAGTAGCTACATTTTGTATTTATTTTAAAGGGCTATATGTTAGAATTTTCATGTATTAATCACTTTTTTGATGTTCAGTGTTTGAACAGCTTGTAAAAAACTTAAAAAACAAACTTCCCTGAGTTTCTAGGTTGTTTATGAAAGATTGTAGACTGATTTTTATGTGAAGGACTCGCAACATTTATGACAATAACATCAAAAGGATGTGACGTTCACGCACTCCCGAGACCCTCTCTTCCATTCTATTACACATTAAATGAATGCTTTCAAGTTCAGGTTAATGCCGAAAGAGCCATTCTGTACTGTAATGTCAATGTGTCATGCAAAGAAAAGCCACATAGCCAGATCTATATAGTCTATAGTCTGAAATATACTTTATAATCAAACTACCATAACAGTGTAATTTTAATCACCTCATCTGTCTACAGTTCACTTGACGGCCACCGGTGTCGCTAATAAGAAGGGTTTCTGAATACTACATATAGAATAACACTTGCTTATGTATTTGTTAATTTATTATAGTTTTTTTAAGTTACCGGGGTGAGTGAAGTTCTAGATGTTCTGAGTGTGTTCTGTACTGCTTATGTTTTGATATTAAAACAATATTTCAATAAATAAAATAAAACAAAGGGAATATAGTGAAACTTAAATTGGTGTGATTACTGACTGGTTGCTCATATGACTAAAAAAGTGTAAAGTGCAAAGATAAACATTCAGAGCAAATTTGTGGTGGTAAATGGTATTTAAAAAAAAAAAAATTCAAACTAAATAAATGGAGCAATTCCAAGAGGGTCCATGCACCATCGGTGCTCGGGCCCTAAATATGCTGGAAAACAAGGATATGTGGCAGGGGTAGTTGGTGCCCTCATTGTAAAAACAAAATCCTATATGAAATGCTGCTGGAGAGAGACTCTTGCCAAATCGCTTCTGTACACAGTGTGGGAGGCTGGTGGCTTTTGTTTGCAAATGTAATTTTTGGGAGCGTAATTACCCTGATTTGCATATTAATGCACTAATTTAACAATAATTATTTGTCCTTCAAGTCAATGGCACCTGCAAAGCCTCCAAAACCATTTTACAATCCTACTTGTTTTGTGACTAAATATTGCATTTTTTTTTTCATTATGATGACAAGTTCTTGGCCTTGGGCCCACAAGTGGCTCAGTAAGCAGACAGCTGTGAAACATGATGCTAAGGAAGGTTGAGCATAACTCACATTTAGTCGGCCGCTCCAGTTTCCGTCTCCCTCGTTTCTTGCGAGGCAGAGTTGGCAGTGTCTTCTCTTCGTACTTCTCGGAGTCCTGGCTGGCCACAAATCCGTTCTCTAGGGATGGGCTCAGGCTTGAATCAGAGGAGGACTCAGCCCGACAGCCCGACTGGCGTGGGAGTCCGTTTTCCGCAGCATTCTTGTCCAGCGTGGGGTGGCGGCCTTCACAAGATTTGTTCTCATGCCTATCAACATCTCCATTCTGAGACTGCAAAGACGACTGGAGCTCCACCCCTTTCTGCTGCTTAGCCACGCCTACCAGCTGATTCATTGGCCTGTAACACTCCACCTGCAGCAGAAAATTACATAATCGGATTAGACTGTCATGCATCGCTAACCTATTATTAATTAGAAGCTCTGATAAACAATAGCAGCTCCCTACGGTACAATGGATTCAATATTTTAATTATATTTGCCCTCTAGCACACAACAAACCAAATTTACCAAAAACAATCCTCTTTTCAGTTCAATAACCAGAACCCATATATAGCGGCATATATTTGTATTTTCCATGAAAATATACGTCGCTTAAACACTTTCATATAAAAACTATATTATATTAATATATATGTACCAGAAGGGGAAAATAAATAAACTGTATTTCAATATTTTTAATTAAAGTACCATTTTTTTCATGTATATCTTTAACTGCACAAAGTCAAATAGTCAGATGTTATTCCACTCTGGCATATCAAGAAACTAGTAATTAATTTGGCTTGAGCTGATTCATTAAAAGCATAATTTGTTTATGAATCAGACTACACTGTTTGCTCTGTATGTTTATTTTTGCATGCAGCCTGTGAACGATGCATTTGGAAGGTGTGTTATTGTCGTGTGGCAGCGGGATGTGCACATGACATATAAAAGCTGTTGGCTCATCTCACTTACTTCCTTGTCAATCCTGTGCTATCCTGTAAATAAAGGCAAAAAGGCCAAAAATAAAATAAAATAATTTGAAATGGTTATGAATCACAGAATACAAATTAAAGAGTAAGACCCAATTTGCAAAAAGTCAAATCTTTCATTTGCAGTCTAGACTCCATCTTTCATCTGCTCTATATAAGGCCATTTCCGATGTCCTTGCCTTGACATCTAAACTACCTATCTGAACCATCTAATCTAATCTGAAACAAAGACGACGCGGAAGCTCTCTTCCTACACATTAAGTGTAATGGGAGTACAATGTTTCTATGCATCTGTCTACAAAGAAACACAAAACAGGACAATAACAATCTAGTTCTACTATTACTGCAGCATAGGCATGGAGAGCAGAGATTTAAAGCTTCATAAACAACACAATTATCATAAAAGCGGCTCATAAGATGGCAGATTTCATGTCCTCGGAAGTCTTTGCTTTGTGTGTCTTCATGAGAAGAAATTATGTCTGATTCATGAGAGAATCATTGTTTTGAGTCAGATCTTTTCAATGAATCAGATTATCAATTTCATAAAACTGACCTGTTATATTTTCAATTTATCTTTTAATTTTAGTTTTAGTCATTTTGATATGTGCTTTTGTCATTTTTTTATATTTCTACTTTATCTTATTTAAGTTGAAGGGTAGTTTTAGTTTTTAGTTTTAGTATTACTTTAAATTAACAATAACACTCATGATTCACTCACACACAGAGAAAAATTGTGTCAAAATTGTACCTTTAGTGGTACAACAGCTTGTCATTGAGGCAGTACCCTTAAAAGGACATATTGTACCTTTTTTACCACAAAAAGGTTCACAGTAGTACCTTAAAGCATGGGCGTCGGAACCATTGTATGTGGGTGGGACAAGACCCACCCACTTTTTCAGACCAATGATATTGGACCCATTCACTTTTACCGTCTCTAATTCAACGCATGTCTGTTTACCTAACCCTAACCGATAAACACTTTATTATTAAACACACATTAGATGCTTTATTTCCACTTTTCTAATATTTTTATTGAAAATGCCTTTCCGATCTGATATGTGATGGGAAAAGGGAGTAGAGCGAGTTCGGCAAAAGGCGGATTCGAACCTCGGGTCAATTTGCGTCAAAATTTACTGCCATGCATCTTACCCCTACACTATTGACACCGATAATGATTTAGTGTCTTCCGTAATTTTGTCTGGCCCAACCAGACATTTAGTAAACAAGGCAGGATATTTGTACTTAATGTAAATGACATCTACTCCAGTAAAATTTTTCTGGGGGAGGACCCACCCACATTTCTTTTGCTTCCGACGCCCATGCCTTATGGTACATATTTGTACTCTAAGGTACTAATATGCACCTTTTAGGAGTAAAAAAGGTACAAAGATGTCCTTTTAAGGGTACTGCCCCAGTGACAAGCTGTTGTACCCTAGCTGTTGTGTAATTTTGACACCTTTTTTCTCTGTGTGCACAAACTGACTCATTTATTTCTCACTGACTCAATGATCTGGTCACAACAGTTAAAGCTCACTGGAGGGACAGATTTTAAGTGAGTAACGACTTAAATTTGGTTTGTTCCTTACATAAAGCTATCGTATAACTTCAAAAGACTTGGAATAAAGCACACAATTCATTTGAATCATTTTCATGGTGCCATTTTGAAACGTAAAAACTTCATTCCGCATTCACTGTAATTGCATTTAAAAGTACAACCAGCACATTCGTAAAAAAGTCTGCTTTGTATTTGACAGAAAAAAAGCTTTTGTTATATAATAAATACTCCATAATTCACATATTTTTCTGTTTACTTTTGTGTCAGTGACATTACAGTGTCATTTTGTGCGCATCCCAGACACATTTCTCATATACATTACTGTTCAAAAGTTTGGTCATTTTTTTATGCTTTTGAAAGAAGTCTATTATGCTCACCAAGGCTGTACTTATTTGATCAAAAATACTGTAAAAACAGTAATATTGTGAAATTAAAATAACTTTTTTTGTATTTTAATATATTTTGAAATGTGGTTTATTCCTGTTATAGCAAGTTAGCCATTACTCCAGTCTTCAGTGTTACATGATCCTTTAGAAATCATTTTAATTGGTGCGCAAGAAACATTTTGAAAACAGTTGTGCTGCTTAATATTTTTGTGGAAACCGTGATACATTTTTTTAAGGATTCTTCGAAGAAAAGAAACGTAAAAAAAACAGCATTTATTTTATAATAGAAATCTTTTGTAACATTATAAATGTCTTTACTGTCTCTTTTGATCAATTTAATGCATCCTTGCTGAATAGAATTATTCTTTTTTTTTTTTTAAAAACCTTACTGACCCTAAGCTTTAGAACGGTAGTGTATAGATAGATAAAAATGCTGTCAAGTCACCTTAAATTCACAAAGGCCCTGTGCTGTATGTATATATTTACTGTACAGCAAGCCATTAATCTATAACCTCAACATATATCACTCATCGGCTCCAACCACCTGCTTAGCATGTGCGAGGGAAGCCAGACTGACACGAGAGGCTGGCGATACAGAGACAAACAGACTGGGAGCCCTTGGAGAGCTGAACCGCCAATCTGACGGTGGCATTTCTTTTTAGCGGAACAGCTGCCACTTTGCCTCACTGCCACGGATGTCAAAGCCATTCTCCTGAAAGAGAGATCGAACAGCGATCTGACACAACACAAACGTTACTCTACTCTATTGAAAGGAAAGACACAATCTCCCGAAACAGCTGCTGGATTGTTGGATCTTGTGTTCGTTCTCAACCAGGAGTGATTGTGTCACTGTCTTGTGTCATGTGAATGATGACAGAAGAATTCAAAACAGTCAAGTTGTTCAACATCATATCTTTGATGTTCTGGGTGACTTTAGAAAACTTCACTAACAGCAGGGTTACAGCGGCATGCCGCCCACAAATGCTGGATTCTGAGTTTCTACTTTCTTACTGTATATTCTTTCCGTTTGCTTCATTTTTCATTGGACATTACAGAGGGGAGGTGGTATGGGAGGAATGTTATCCGTGCGTCTAAGGGGAGTCGGTTGGTGTTGTGAGAAAAACATTTTGAAGACCCCCGAAGTCTCTTTAAAAAGAAAACAGGGGTGTCTGTAGTACATATGATGTATTAAAGAAACACAAATTATGGCTCATTGATAAAAGTCCATTAGCATCACTATTACTATTACCCACAGTTAGATTTAAATGAGAGTTAAATACAACAGACATGAATGATACCTCAAATCTTGAGGCTCACATTATTTTTTTAAGTGATTTATGGACTAATTTGTGGACTTATGATTCTTGCCTGATGGAAATGGGGAAAAAATTCCATTGCCATTTAGGGAGGGACCCAAATCATTCTAGAGACCAAAATATAATCAAGAGGCTCTTGGGATAAAAAGCAGGGCTCCAGACAAAAAAGTCAGTGAGAAACAAATCTGTCTGAGATATTCTTTCATGAAATGTTATTTATTGTAAATGTGTACCAATTTAATGTTTGCACTCTAGCAAAAACGGCTGTTTTGTTATCTTTTTTACTGACTCATTAAAAAGAACTGATTCATAAGGATAATTTTTTGTGAATTTGGCATTGCAACTTTTCTTTCCACTGAGATGGAAAGAAACCACATATGGACACACACATCTTCTTTTAGGTTCCACAGAAGGAAGTCAGTTGTGCGTGTTTGGAGCGACTTGAGACTGAGTAAATGAAGACAGAACTTTCATTTTTGGGTGAACTGTCCCTTTAAGAACACCATAGCAACACCTTAGCAACCACTCAGAATACCCTAGCAACCACATAGCAAAGTCCTGGCAACCACCGACCTCACCAAGCATTGCGGCAGCACGTTTTGCATGGGAAACTTACATTGTCTTTAGAAAATCAAAAAATCTAGCCCTTATGTCCAATTGAACACAGAAATGCCCGGAAAACCATGAAACAATGGTGCTGGCTGCGGTCCAGTGATCAAAACAATGTGGTATGCTTTGATATTAGCACCTTCCTTATGTGACCTAGAAACAATCCCCCTCATGTGTATCTGCTGAGCAGAAGTTTGGAAATACGGATGGGGCAGCATGGAGGGGGGTTGTTTTGTAAGTCAGACTTCCGTGTCTAAAAATAGAACTGTGAAAAACAATGCTATTATTGTTCAAGATTAAAAAAATATAGTCAGTTTTCCAAGTTCTGGTCATCACTCTTGATACGTCACTTAGAGCCTCGTCTTCCTCAGGTGGCTTCACAATTCCAAGGCATTTCAGCAAGGTAGTCAAACATAGAGTGCAAACAAAGTTCCACACATCAGCAGTGAGCACCTCTATGAGAGATGACTCAAACATTATTCTATCTGTCTTCACATGGCTTACATTTCACAGAGTAAGACATCACTCTCCTTGCAGGACCACAATTATCTGTTGAAGGAACGGGATAGGAGGATAATACAATCACAAAGTCCTCAGGGGAAGGCAGGAAAGGATGTGGGGCAACTGTACATCCACATGCCCTGACATGCCCTCACTGGATTAATTATGCAAGAGCGCGGATTATTTTCAAAAACAGGAATACTGGCTCCGGAGAAGCTGGGGGGAGGGGGGGGGGGATGTGGGGCGTTTACCTAGGGACTGGAACTTAAAAAAAGAACTGACTTACTCCCAGCATTCAATCCCCAAATTTCACAATGTCTGGGACAAAGGTTTCATGACTTCTCCTTAAGACCCAATGAGTAGGCTAAACTGTAGAGGACCTAAGTGAGGTACCAGGAACCGGGACAACATTTCCCAATTGGTTCCTTCCCTAATGACGGCCCTAAGTGGTTTGTCAGGAAGGTGCAAAACAAGCAAGAGCACAAACATTTAGGTCCGCAATACACTGTATGAATTTTCATTTCATTTCATATCAGACTGTATGATAGTAAATTGTAGCCGAGACATCTAGCCACAATTTAGCACTGACAAAGCCAGTCGCATACTGTACGAAAAACAGAGAGAGCATCAGTCTGTACATCATTCTGACATCTAGCCACGATTCAGCAACGATTCAGCTGGTCGCACACCGTACGAAAAGCACCAGACATGTCATTCTGTACTTGCGTTCTCAAGTTCAGAACCCCAGTCTAAAACAGTGAATCTAAGGCCTTTTTACACCTGGTATTAAGATGCGTTTTGGTCAATGGAATCTCAAGTGGACGACCCTAAATACAGGTGTAAACGGGGTGTAAAACGTTTTGAGCTTGTCCACTTTCGACCACTTCCAAAGGTAGTCGAAAACGCATTAGACCGGATTGCTTTCGTAGTGTAAATGCTCATATGGCTGAATGCATTCGAACAGGAGCAAAAGACCGCCTGCTCTCCGCCTACTGATCTATTGCGCAAACATTATGGGAAGCGTGCTAGCCAGACGGGATTTAAACTTTGTCAACTGAAGACCAAAGTTTGGTTTGAAGACAAAAAACATACCAAGCACAATGTTCTCTCACCATTCCTGATTTAACACGCACTCATCGCATTCGGCGTCCATAGACCTTCCCCTCAAAGAAATCAGGACAGAAGTGGTTGAAAGTGGGCAAAAGAGACGGATTAAAATACCAGGTAAATGGATATGTGTCTCCCTCGTCCACTTGTGATCCGATCGACCAAATCGCATCTTAATACCAGAGCCTAAAATAACCATACAGGTGAAAGTTCACCTTAAGAATGCGTCAATGAGTTTGAAATTTGGTGTTTAAAAACAGTGCAAACAGAAAGGGCAATCTATATTGTAATATTTCTTTATATGATGCATAGAGACAAAAGACAAACATATTACTGAAAAATGCGCAAAAAGCAATCTTCCAGCCTAAGGTGAAGTTAGAACAATGATTTGGGACAAATTTTATGTAATTTAGTGGAAAACTAAAACCTCGTTTCGAAATCCGATTTTTGTGCATATCTGATTGAAATCCGATCAGATTTTGCAAGTGTGAACGGCAAAAAATCACATGAAATTTTTACAGATCCGTTTCGAGCTACATTCATTTGTGGTTTAAAAAACGATTCACATTTCTGGAATTCCGTTTCAGCCTGACCGCTCTGATCAGATTTCGCATGGTTTATGTGACTTTCTCACACCACGTATAGGAAACATGATAAAAGTCACTGCAGAAACAAGGTTGTGTTGTTGCAAAGTGCCGGATGAGCAGAAAATGACAATATAACGGAGAGATGTTTTGAAACCGGCAGAGACGACAGCACTGACGACAGCACTGAATAAAGCCAAGCCTCCTACATTTCTGCCGCTGTCTCATAAAACACATTGTCATGTTGTAAATAAGACTGTAAATAAGATCTGTATTTCAAACCCCTTCCATGTTGTGGTTGTTGTTTCTGGTGTATACCTACCAACGCAACGTCATTGTCAGAGAAAACAATGCAGATATTTCAGAAAACAAAGAGCGGCATGGGACACACAAACCTCAAACAGTTGCGATACACAATGTGGACAGTCAATAATTTTAGATCAGATTCCAATTGGATACACAAATAATCAGATTTGCACTGAGAGTGTGAACGTAGCCTATGTGAGTGGTGGCAGGATTTTGAACAGTCGTTGTACGTACACTGTGTGTTCAAAATTCAACAGTCCTATTGGTTCTTCAGTGCACGTGAGCCGTAAGAGCTGTCACACCGCAGAAGCGCAACCCAAATTTACTGACACTGCCAGAAATTAGTTCGAGGCTAAGAGTCATCGCACAGATCATTCATTCACAGTCAGTGAACATGTCACTCTAAGGTGATCAAAATCTTTTGCCTTCTGACAACAGAAATCATTTATGATCGCAGAAATTATTCTCAGACAGCAAAATCATGGCTAAATGGTTTTTAGTGCATTGCTATGTGGTTGTAATGCCCAAGTGAAGAGCGATATTTTGATCCCTAGATTTGGCTCGGGTCTATAGTCTATAGGATTCTTCGTCTGTTTGGTTGTCCGCCAGGTGCAAATCGCAAGTTTAATCAATTTCAAACAATTTGTCTGGTGCCCCCATGTCAATACCCGCAACCACAAGTTTGCCTGTTTACCCGTTCCCAACCACTGCCAAGACTAGCGCCTGGTGGATAAACAAAAATAAACCGAATCCCAGGGGAAGTTGGGTGTTTTGTGGTTTGGTTGAGTGTTGAGAGCTCAGTCTCTAGGATACTCACGGGGAGGTGCTTGCGCTTGCGGCCAGGCCGTCCAACCTTGCGGACAGGAGTACAGAGCGAAGGCATCTCGTCAATAATCATGCTGTCCATTCTAGAGCTCTCATTCTAAACAGATAGAAACGCACATCATTAACCATTACTGCTCAAGCAAACCCTTTACTGGCTCAAAATCAAGCTCTCTGTCATTAAGTTAGGTGTGACCAGGCACCATCCAGGTTATGAATGATTATAAAGTGGATTTGAGACTCATCATTGACCGATATATTGTTCAGACTGAATAAGTGGCTGATATTTGTCCATTTTTAAATTATTGGCAAACTTTCATTTTCATTTCATTTTAATTTAATAAAAATATATTTGTTTCATTCCAAAACTTTTCAGAATACACTAAAAAAAACAACAACTACAAGCTATCTAAATTCCACTGTTTTTTACTAGAGATACACAATATACTGGTAACATTTTGATCGACATTGACTTTTTTATATATATTTATCAGTAACAGTAATTATTGGATATTTTCACTGCTGTTCAAATGTTTCAAAGTCCCTTAAGTTTACTAAGGCTGCAACTATTTGATAAAAAATACAGTAATAGTCATTTAATTATCAAAGTTGAAAATACTTGTGCTGCTATACATTCTTTGATGAAAAGAAAGTTCATAAGAATTTTATTTGAAATAGAAATTTTGTATCCTTGCTAAATAAAAGTATATTTATATTTACTTACTGACCCAAAACTTTTGAACGGAATTCTTACATTTAGATTACCTTCGCATTCATCTAACACTCACTTAAATTTAATCTTTAAAAAAACACTAATAATTCAAAAACACTGTTAAATGTAATCTAATATATCTCAAAATGAATTTTTTATACTGTTAATTATGTTGTAATGCCTAAATTCACATTAAAAAAACTGATATTAGCAATATATTTCGTGATTTATTTTTAATGTATTTAGCCATAACATGAAAATAGTTATCAGCTTATCAGAATCGACCAGAATTTTAATATCAGTTTATCCTCTATGTATTCTTAACCTTTACACACCAAAATATGCCAGTACACACCAATACTTGAATGAATGAGATTTTTAAATGTCATACTACATCTTTCGTTTTCACAACAAGGTTATTTAGATAATGAGAAAAGCCAGCTTTTGAATGGCATCTTCTTTTTAGCCGAGATAAAGTGAGGGGTGTTACAGCCGTGGAGAGACTGCGAACTTTCTGGGCTCTCTCTTGACACAGTTACAAAGACATTCAGTGGTTCATTCTCTCCCCTCATTCACTTTCTCTTTGTTTAACACAACCGTGTCTTCCCTCCTTAACAATAGCCACTCTTCATCCAGCCAAGCACCCTAGGGTGGACGGGAGAGAAAAGATGATCCTAATGTAGCTGCAGCTTCAGGACTGGACTGAATGAAACCACCGGCTCTAAATCAGAATGCTAATGAGGATGCTGTCACTGTCTGCCATGACTACTGAGATGTCCAGCATGGCCGAAAGATGGCGGGACTCACCACTGGAATTTTGTATCATTAGTGCATAACGAAGCCGATATGAAGCTAAATAAGCAGAGTACGACTAGCATCTCGAGTTTCAAGATTAATCGCATCTAACATAAAAGTTTGTAATATTGTTTTTATTTGTATATAATAAATGTGTATGTACTGTATGTACAGTATATATATATATACACACACACAAACTTTTATGTTAGATGTGATTAATCGCGATTAATTGATTTGACAGCACTTAATACTGTGTGTATATATATATATATATAATGATTTTTTTAGATGTATGTCTATTTCTTTTAAAATCATAGTTCTGGAGAGTAGTGCTCTTTTAGCACACTGGTTTTCCTGTGAATGTCTTCCCACATATTTTATGACTAAGAAATCCTGCTAGCCTCACACAACGTTCTCATTACAATATACAAATAAACTAACAAAAGGTTTAAACAAACAAAAACAGAGGGTGTGCACGGAAATCGACATTGCCTTGTGTGAACTCAGTAACACCATCTACATCTTTGCTCTATTTCTGTCGGCAGCCGGTTATTTAAGGCAAGCACTGTTGCCAAGCAACAGGACTACGAGCGTAGCGCGGGTCCATGGGTGCAGGGGCGGGGAAGAATGAATTCCCTGTAAGTCAGGCATACGGCAGCCTCTCCTACACAAGCCAACACCCACGTCACTAAACACTCATACGAAACTGAGCAGACACTATCTCTCATAACAATTCACTCATGTTTACTAATTATGTTCACTGAAGCCTCTACACTGTCACCTGATAGCCCCGCGGTGGAAATGAATCATGTCAAATTATAATGATATATTGAATTAAATATTGTGTATGATATTGATGGATTTGAGGAGAGAGTTAAAGGGATAGTTCACCCAAAAAATGTATTCTGTGGAAGAAGATTTTTTGATAAATGTGACCCTGGACCACAAAACCAGTCATAAGGGTCAATTTTTTGAAACTGAGATTTATACATCATCTGAAAGCTGAATAAATAAGCTTTCCATTGATGTATGGTTGTTAGGATATGACAATATTTGGCCGAGATACAACTATTTGGAAATCTGGAATCTGAGGATGCAAAAAAATCTAAATATTGAGAAAATCGAAAAAAACCTTTAAAGTTTAAAAACCTTTAAATCAAATCAAATCAAATCACCTTTATTTATATAGCGCTTTTTACAATGCCAATTGTTTCAAAGCAGCTTCACAGTGGTAACAGGAAAATAATGCAACGGAATTTGATTCGGCTGTACAGCCGCTCTGGTGAAAGCGGTGATGTCATCCAGCTCATTTCACTTATCATATAGTGTCAATGCGGGCAGATCAGTAATATAGTTGAAATTTAAGTGTCCCCAACTGAGCAAGCCAAAAGCCAAAGGCGACCTTGGCTTAAAGTTGTCCAAATGATGTCCTTAGCAATGCATATTACTACTAATAATACATTTTTTATATATTTACGGTAGGAAATTTACAAAATATCTTCATGGAACATGATCTTTACTTAATATCCTAATGATTTTTGGCATATAGGAAAAATCGATAGTTTTGACCCATACAAGGTATTGTTGGCTATTGTCACAAATATACCCATGCAACTTATGACTGGTTTTGTGGTCCAGGGTCACAAATGTCCATACAATGGAATTGGCCCCAAAACTCTTTGTTCTATTCTTTAAAATCCAAAAAAAAAAAAAACTCATACAGGTTTTTTATTTTTAAGTGAACTATCCCTTTAATTTTGACATGACACGTCAAAAATGGAAACATAAAATGAGAAATAATGTGAGGAATATGCGTTCTTCTGAAAAACAAATGTTTTTACATGAAATCCATCTTGTATAGAGTGACACATTCCACATTTTACAATTTCTCCATGGGGGTTTTACCTGTGACTTCATCAACAGAGGCGTAGAAACCATTATAAAATGGGATGTCACCACAACTTTCAAAAATGTGCAACTTTGCCTTGTTCCTCTATTTGGACAATGGTAATTATACTTTAAGAGATTTGTTTTGGTTGGCCGCAGTAAGAAGGAAACAAATTATAGTTGGCCACGTAAAAACAGCAGCTTTAAGACTAAGCTGTAGCAGCTGCCAAACCGGCTTCATCGGAAGTCAAACTAAACAAACGAAGGAACGCACAAACTGTAAAAAGTTCAGCTAATCCATTGCGACTACTGGCCGAATGTTATACTGCGTTCACGCTGACCTAATTACCATAATTACTAGATGACAAAGTGGACATTCTACTCAGAGCTGTTCACATCCTCGAAATGATATGTTTCTATAGCAACACTAGACAAAACAACAAGTAAAAGTCGTTATACAAATACATTACTAATAATCTTGTTATTTATTTAGCGTGACATTAGATATTATTCAGCTGAATTAAACTGTACTGTATGTCTTTTGTTTATTTTATTCTTGCATTATTAAGACATTAACAATAGTCTATTATATGAATTATTAAACAGAAGTATTATGAAATGACTGCTTAACAACATTTTACTGCTGAAGCCCCCACTATTTTGACTGTTTGCGAATGATGTTGCAGCGGTCAGGTGGTACAAGTCAGAAGTAGTGTTGTCAAACCGATTAATTGCGATTTATTGCATCTAACATAAATATACAGTATATATATGTGTGTGTGTGAGTATATATATATATATATATTTATATATATATAACTTTTATGTTAGATGCGATTAATCACGATTAATTGATTTGACAGCACTAGTTGGAAGCTGTCAGAAAATGAATTAATTCCAACATGCATTGAACAGAATTTTATGCCACCTAATTAATATTGAAAAGGATCATGAATATGCTGCATGCTGCATGAAGAGTTATAACGTGACTACCACTTTTTAAATCATTCCAATGACTCATCAGTAAGATGCATAATTACAGTAACAGTTTCTAATTTAGAAGGTTTTGGTTTCATTGTCGTTTTCTCTTTAAAGCTAAAGATCATTTACAAAATTCTAGTTTTTGCATAGCATATGCAAAGTTAGCATAAGGGTTTTAAAAAACCTTGACACTTCAAGTGAAGATGTGGTAACTAGCCTTATTTGAGTGAGTCCACAGCAGGCCGATCATAAAAATGTCCAAGGACTCATTAACCTCTTACCATTTGATTTCCGTTCGTGTCACAGTTGAAGTCGGAGCTCTTGAATACAGTGGCGGTGGTGACTGTGTTGGACGGCATCTCCAAATGAGTGACTGTTGAATACAATGCAAAAGTCGGAAAAAAAGGTCAAAACAAAAAAAAATGATGATCCTTCTTTAGGATCCCCTGTGAAAAGGAACACCATAATCAGAAGAAACAGCACTCAAATATAAAATTCTAAAAAAAAAAAAAACACACACAGATTAATACAATCATTATGATATCTCTCGTTTCACAATAAAAAGTTGCTCTCAAATAAGCGAGATGAGGTGCTTTTAAATGTATATTGCCAAATAGACTTAATGACTTAATGTCTGATAAGTGGTTAAAACACTGACATGTATGCAAATCATTGGGAATAAGACATTATTAATAAGAGAATGAGAAATCAACCTTAATTAAACTTAATTCTTCAGTCTAATACACCAGAAAATTACGTATTGTTGAGTTGTCTCGCATTCAAAATGTATGCATTCTCCTACTGCTACATAAATACCCTTCTCTGGGCTGAAATATGAACTCTTCGCTTTATGGTATTTCCTATTTTCTTCCTCAGAGCAGTTTTAAAGGCATATGTACATTATATTCTTCACTGCCATGTATGTGTGCTTCAGTGTGCTTTCTGTGCAAGTAGGACACCGAAGTCCCATGAAATTAGATTTAGAGGTCAATAAATTAGGCGAATCTATCGTTAAAGGAATAGTTCACCAAAAATGTAAAACTCTGTCTTCTGAATTCTTTACTTACTGTAATGTCGTTCCAAACTTGTACAAAATCCTTTCTTCCAGAGGAAAACAAAAGAAGAGGTTCATCAGAATGTTCATGTTGCTCTTTTCCAGACAATGAAAGTAAATAGTGACCAGTGGCGGTGAAGCTCCAAAAATAACAAGAAGCATCATAAAAGTCATTCATATGCGCTATATTCCAAGTGTTCTGAAGTCATTTGATAACTTTCTTTGTGAAACAGACCAAAATCTAAGTTGTTGACTCTCAAATCTCATTTATGTGTCAAGAAGCAGGTTTGACATCAATGATGCCAAACAAAATTGGATTTCATATGTTTTGAATATGCGTACGAATGAGATTTAAAAGTTAGACAGTTTGTTCTTTATACAAATCTATATAGCTTCAGAAGACTTGAAATATAGAGTAAAAGTGCCACTGGTCAGTCACCATTCACTGCATGACATGAGTGCATGTAAATGACAGTATTTTAATTTTTGGGTGAACTATTCCTTTAACTCTTACAAAACAATCACACTGTAAGACATACAGTAGTTTCTACAGTACTAACAATAACTGTAACTGGTATTTTGGCGTAAACTCTGGTCTCCATAAAATAATACACGGGCAATGTCTAAAGTCATTAATATTCTATAACTGGTAAAATGTGTCACAGGTACCCAATCACAAGGTGTTAATTGATCACGTGTTTGTCATAGCCTTAAAAATGCATAAAAAGCTCTTTTAATCATCCGCCTGCTCGGATTATTCGCCGTTTATAAATGACAGTAATTTCCAGTAGGCCACGGCGGTTTAAAAATGAGACCCTCTCAAAACCTAGGTGAGCTGCCTACCTAGACAGCACTTTTGGGCATCTTAAGCGTGTCTTTTGCTATTTTTTGGGCATCATAAGCGCGTACGGAACGAAATGATGGCCAAAAATGCTGTCTAGGTAGGAAGCTCGTTAGGTTTTGAAACACAGCCATTGTTTCAAATCGAGCGGATTGACGAGGCGCTGCAAATGAATGCTCATCAAATTCAAGCTCATATCGCGGTGCATTAATCGCACATCTGTAGGACCAGGAAAAACCACTGGCCACATCGAGCCGCCCCCCTCCGTGTCGCCCCCAAAAAACGGCTAGCTCCACGGCGGAGACTTATTTCGATGGCGGTTTTTGTGTTTTAGACAAGCGGATCGCAGTGTTAATTACCCGCTTCGCCAAGTTCCAGGCCTGACCCCTTTTTGTTTTCGCTGACTCCCGGATCCTCCTTCTGCTTCGCTCTCCCCGTCCTCCACCACCTCCCCAGCCGGCCAGCTCTCCTCCAGATGCTCCGTTCACACTGACTGCAGAGGCCAGCGCTCCGACAGCAGCTCCGCGCGGGTCCTAGAGACCGTAGGCTTACGGGTGTAGAGTCTTATCATAATGTACAATGAAAATTCACCCTATCTACTTTCTAAATATTATAGATCTTATTGTGAACGATTCGTCCATGTATGTATGTTTTTAATCAAAATGTCATACCTGGGTCTACCAGTGAAAACAACTTCTCTCTGGTGACTTATGCAGGACATCTCCAATCAATTAGTCTGCTAAACACCTTTTTCAATAAATAAATAAAAAACTCTCTGATGTACAGTACTTCCGTTTCATTGTGACTTTAAGACCTTACACAGCAGCAGAATACAGTTGTCAGTTTTGTTTTAGAGTGCTGCATTGTTCACACACTGTTCGGTTCTTGATGAGCATGAAAATATCAAGTTTTCAAGGAATACACCATAGGCCAAGACCGTAACTATGTCTTGAACATTGGGGGGGACCAATTTTTTTTTATTTTTATAAAGCATAAAGAAACAGAACAGTGAACGAAGTTCTAGGTTTAATTCTAGTTTGGAAATAATCATTTTGGGACTATTATATAATATATTGTTAGTCCCGAGATTCTTCACGTTAGTAAATAAATACATAGATCCGCTGTTAACATCCAAATTCCCTAGTGATCTGGTAGTAGAAATTTTGTAAACCGTGTCAAAGGTTCCGGGTTCTAATCCGCCCTCATATAGTTTTTTTTTTTCAAAGATGTTCATCAAAGATTGTATATTAAAAGCAGGGACACATTTGTGTGCATTTTGTTTTGTGATTTCACCAGAAAGAATAGAGTCTCCGCAACGGCATTAAGCGATAGATTGACACGCTCGTCTGTGTGAAGACTGTGCACGAACCAAAAGAGAACCTAAACCCCACCTACTTTGATTTGATTGGCCATCTCAATCATTTTGACATTGACGAGCGCTGTTAGACCACTGAGGACGACCAGACTGAAAATGTAACTTTTAAACTATTTTGTCATCATAAAATACAAAGCGCTGAGCAATTAAGTGCAGCAGAGCAGAGCAAGAATTTCAAATATTGGGGGGGACAATTTGGCCATTTCTAATTATTGGGGGGGACTTCTCCCCCTCAATGTCTATGGTGGTTACGGCCCTGCCATAGGCCTATTTACTTTTTCGCAATTGAAAACGAGGCTGTGACGTGTAGTCGTACCGTCCATTCAAAGGGTACTTTAGTGTGCATGGGTACCGAACATTCAGCTAATGCAATATGGGAAAAATATCTGGAATGAAATTCTGGGAAACGTTTGTGAAAATTAGACATGCTATTTTATTATAGCTATTTTTTTTTTTTTTTTTTTTTTTTTTTTTGGCATGAAATGGAATGATCATATCATTAAAAAATATTCGTCCATGCATATTTTTTTTTTAATTGACCTTGTAATTTTTTTAATACATTTTTGATAGAATTTTTGATGAATTTTTTTTAGAATCTTCTGATGAAATGACATGAAATCTCCGGTGATATATTCCAGACTTCTTTAGTCATTTTATCTACTGAAACCCTGTCTCTTGTATTCTAATAATATGACTTTACGAATAAATACAGCATAAATTGATTTTCTATTTTCTGTGCAATGAATAAAGTAAGCTGTTTCAGTCAATGAAATGTTTTTATGTCCACTCGTACACTGTTAAAAAAAAAAAAAAAAAAAAAGACTTTTCGAAGTTTATTGGAGTACATTATACAAGTACATTATACAAGAAAATACTATTTCAGGGGCCATTTACATGACAAAAAAACTAAAAACAGAAAACTTTTTATGTGTTTTGGCCATCCATTTACACGACAACAGTGTTTTGGGGACCTGAAAATGCAAACATTTGAAAACAGTTTCAAAAGTTTTTGAAAACGCTACCGTTATGGTCTCCATGCATGTAAACTACAAAAATGCGAATTCGTGAAAACGATGATGTCATGCACACACGTATAACGTGTTTTTTTTTTATTTATTTTTTTTATTACAAAGTGACATCGGCAGCTACTGGCCTAGCAGCAGAATACAGCATTTTTAGGCGTTTTCTTGGATCTGTGTGAACGGGGATCGTTTTGACAATGTTCTCTTCTGTACACGAAAAACGCGAATGGAAAAACTTTTCCGTTTTTTTAGTACATCGTTGTCATGTAAACATACCCTTAGGGCATGTTTACACGACAACAATGTACTAAAAACAGACGACATTGTTGTCAAAACGATCCCATTCACACAGATCTGCGAAAATGACTAAAAAGGCTGTATTATGCATGCCAGACCAGTAGTTGGCGATGTCACTTTGTAACACCCCGCAAACACGTAATACGCATGCGTAAACATGTAACACGGATGTCACCGTTTTCACAGATTCGCGTTTTTGTTGTTCACATGGAGACGTAAATGTATCGTTTTCAAAAACTTGCACTTTGAAAACCGTTTTCAAAAATGTGCGTTTTCATGCCCCCAAAACGCTGTTGTCGTGTAAATGAATGGCCAAAACGCATAAAAAGTTTGAAAACGGTGTCGTGTAAACATACACTTAGTCTTTCGTTAAATCAGTGTTACTTGCTGTTTCTTTGTAATTATTTGTGCAATTTACTAGCAATGTCTGAGAGAATGTCTGAAAATTAATTCTACACCAAATTTTTTTCAGTGTATAAAAAATGAATGCGAGAAACCGTAATGTCTAACAGGCTTAACATTAAAAGAGCCAGTTAAACTTTTGATAGACGAATGAAAGGCATCATCTTGTTTACACATTAGCTGGAACAGGCCTAAACCATAGGCCTGGAAAAATTTGGTTTAGCATAATTTGAGCTAAAGAAACAATCTGTAGCAGCGGTACTTGCATAAATGGAAAGAGCTGCCCGGCGGGTGTTACAAAGATGGCCGCCATGCATAGACTTGCCTTAAAAGTGATTTATAAGGTCTACGAGTCCCTGAGACTTTTTTTAGGACAAGCCCATAGGTAAACATGTTCAATTAGGGGGGTGGGGGGTTTGGGGGGATATGAAATCTCACAGAAAACTGCTTTAATTGCATTTTTTTTGCATACAATACAAGTTATTCTGCCTAACTTTTACTTCTGTGCTGCACTGAAAAAAGAAAGTCATATGGACTTGGAATGACATGAGTAAAGAGTTGTGAAAGGTACAATCTTCATGGTTGTCCACGGCAATAAATGTAAATTACTCATACACTAATTTTGTAATTCAATCAGGACTGCTGCTTAAATTCACATTTAATTTTTATGGGTGGCCCCTTAATCACAGGGTCCCTTTGACAACAGGTCTGAACTCAATCCTATTGGAGCTGATATACTGTATAACACACACACATACACACACATTCATTGTCCTTTGAAGTTTTTTCATATACTTTACCCTTTAATAGTTTACAAAAAGACATAGGGGTGATGTAAACATAAATATGGACGTAAACCATCGCAATAAATGATTGTATACAGCAGCAAAACCCTCAAATGAAATAATTAAACAGTGTTTGTGGCTTCAACTGACAGTTTTGCTTTTCAAAAACAATAAAATCCAGAGTTGCTGAAGAAACTAAAACCTGATGGTACAGATTTAGTTTTTGAAATAGTGTTTCGTTTATCTTTGATAACATAGGAGGTCCTCCGTTGGAGGCCCATCTGTAACATATAAATCCGCAATGATGCTTGAAATTGATTTCAAGCAGGGTTCCTTCCTCTTAAACTGTATTGTATTTCAACCATTTAAGGCACCCCGTTATTAGTTGCCCTCTCTGTGGACTGCTTCAGTAAATTCATAATCAGTAAATTGTGGTTAAACACACACAAATACACAGAACAAAGACCTAAAGGACACACTACAGGTTGGCAAACAGTTTGGCACAACTTTTAAAGGCAGAACAATATTTTTTTTCCAAAAATCACAGGTAAATAATGACTGCATTCCGACTAAGTCACATACTAAAACTCCTATCTAAGGGCTGACTTGCACATGTGCAGAATTTTTATTTTATACAGCACTTTATACAGTACATCTAGGCACACACCTACATCAGAAGATTGCATTCATATTTGTAGCAAATGTTGGAACATAATTGAACTTTCAAACTTGCCATCTGAGAATATTTCGTACGCTGTCATTCCCAACTATATTTGATATTCCTTTCATTGAAACACAGAACAAGCATTATGATAGTGTAAAAATCGATTTGAAAAGCAAATATATAAGATTTCACCCACTATAACAGAAGCGACACTTCGATTTCCAGTGTAAAACATTGAATGAGACCTCACTGTTCATATTGTAGCCATTCAAAAGACCTCCTTATGCAGAATTACAAGCATTTTAAAAAAGTATTGAATCATTACACCTAGTGACCCTCATAAATGTCAAAGAATCTTAATATTCTACACCAAAACTCACTTCAAACTGTTGTTCAATGGATTTATCTAATTTAACATTCAAATGTTAGCAGTCACAAACAAAATGTGTTTTTTTTTTAAATAATGGTAATTATTATTTCTTATTTGAAACCAATCTAACAAAGAACAAATCACAAGTATAATAAAATCACATACGTATAATAATTAGAGAAATGCAATTATTGAACCTGAATTCCTTCTGATTCAAGTACAGTACGTCAAACTGTCTTCCTCACAACAATAAAGCTTTAGACTCTAAGCATATCCTTTTCTTAACACTGCGTTTCCATGTCCAAAGTGCAATACTATGGAAATCATAATTATGAGATAAAAAGTCAAAATTATGACATAAAAAGTATGACTGTCATATTTATGACTTTCTATATAATAATTGTGACTTTTTGTCAATTATGACAAAAAAGTCATCATGTTGACTTTTTATCTCCTAATTATAACATATATTGATTTATTTGAATGTCAATTTTGACTTTTAATGTCAATCATGACTAGAATTATTACTTTTCATAATTTCGACTATTTATGCCAGAAGTCAAACTTTTGACTTTTATATCATAATTTTGTTTTTGTTATAAGTATGACTTTTTAATCTCATAATTTCGACTTTTTTTATCTTATAATCATGACTTGTCATAATTTCAGCTTTTATGTCAAACTTTTGACTCTTTTATATCATAATTTTGTTTTTGTTATAATTATGACTTTTTAATTTCATAATTATTTTTTATCTCAATTTCGACTTTTGTCATAGTTATGACTTTTATCTCATAATTTCGACTTTTTATCTCATTAGTATCTCATAATTATGATTTACCAAAGCATTTTTCTTATGTGGCAGAAATGGGCTTCTATACAATACCATTCCTGTTTACCACCCTCAGCCATTCCATAAAGTTTTTTGACCTGTGCTAATCTTTGACGCTTGACCTTTGGGGGGGGTCAAACTCAAAGTAAATTCCACCAATTTGTTCACAAGCATTGCTACCGTGTTCCTCTCTCAACAGTCCCTGAGCACTTGTTTCATTTATTTCACACAAATATACACAATAACTGAACTCAATAAAGCTTTTGAAGTAACTTTTACAGAGAGACGTGTGCACTCAAAGATGGCTGGCAAAGCTGGTTTATGGATATACGGAATCTATCCGCATTCCATTAAAGTCCCTTTATGCTCTCCAGAAATACAGAGAGATACAAATGCGATACTCTAAACTAAGAAGCGCTAAAACAACGGCCACAACAACGGGCTAAACTTAACACAGTAGCAGAAATCCCAGACAAATGACGAGACGTCCCTGATATATGGTAGTTCTGATGCGTGTGATGCAGAAGCAGCAGTCTGATGATCAGAAGACTACAATGAGCGACGGAGCAGGCATAAATGTCACATGCAGAGCAAAAATGAGCCCTCTCCACCTATCCAGCAGAGCCACTCCATGCATTAAAACACAAAAATCATCACTAGTTATACAAAAAAGCTTCCTGTGTGGGGAACATCTGGAAAAATAGCTACAGCTTAGATCAATTTGAGTGACGTCATGAAGATGCACAGTGCGTTCGTTTCAGAGAGTAGTAATCACAAATTCATAAAGGTTTTTTTAAGAAAGCACAAACAAGCCATTCTCATGGGTAACATGATAACAATGGGTTTATACAGATAGACATAGAGCTATATTTATATTTATATATATATATATATATACTGTATATATTTATATACTTCCTAATAAATACAACTTGCTCTGTGCAAGATGTGATGAAGAGTTTGTTTCACATAGTGAAACCCAGTTGGGAAAGAGCATGCATTTGTGCGAATGCCAGGGAGGTTTTGATGTCGCTGGTTCCTTCCTGGGGCTTAGAATGAAGGGGTGGATTGCCTTTTCCCAGAATGCTTCAGCGATGACACTGGACAACACAACACAAATTTAAGGTTAGGGGGTCATGACGGCGCCACAGCACATGGCACATTAAACTTTAGCATTCAGGGCAGGACTAGTCAATGTTCTCAATTATACTTACATGTAATATTCTATATTCTTTTACTCTGACTCAGCTAGAAGAAAGAAAAGAGGCCTTAATCAAACCGAGAAACTACTGACAACTAATGATTCTATAGGCTGGAAATTGTGGCCGTTTAATCCCTTTAAATAATTAGGGATGCACCGATATTAAAATTCTGATAAGCCAGTAATTTTTTTTCACTCTATGTCCGATAATTAAGACTATTTTTACGACTTTGTCTATATAAATTAAAAATAAAATGTTAAAAACGTTGTGAATTTAGGCAAAACATTTTTTTAATGATTTTTTCAAAAATCTCTTATGCTCACCAAGGCTGCATTTATTTGATCAAAAATACAGTAAAACAGTAATATTGTGAAATATTCTATTTTAATATATTTTAAAATGTAATATTGGCAAACGCTGAATTTTCAGCATCATTACTCCAGTCTTGTCACCATACACATGATCCTTCAGAAATCATTCTAATGTGGTGATTTGGTGCTCAAGAAACATTTATCAATATTATCACAGTTGAAAACAGTTGTGCTGCTTAATAATTTTGTGGAAACATAATACATATAATTTTCAGAATTCTTTGATAAATAGAAAGCTCAAATGAACACCATTTATTTGAAATAGAAATCTTTTGTAACATTTTAAATGTCTGTACTGTCACTTTTGATCAATTTAATGTGTCCTTGCTGAATAAAAGTAGTAATCTCCAATATCGGCTGATATTTTGCCGATATATCGTGCATCCCTATAGATAATAGCTTGGTAGCTTATGAAAGACAAATGGACTTTGGACCTTTACTGTTTTAATAATTATATCAGTTGTTATTCTAAGAGAACATAAGTAAAGGAGTAAGGGTAAAATGGCAAACAAGGCCTTTGGGACTCACCCTTCTCCCTTCCATTTCGCATGTTCTCCTCTTCTTCCTCCAGACCGTCATCCACTGTGAGATTTACAAACGTTACAGTTACCACTAAAATCATGAAGTAGGTACTTAGAGGACAGAAGTGAATTTATAAGAGTACCTGAGTGAAGTTCTTTCACTAGTGACGACATAGTGTTTGTGATCGAGTCTGCAGCCACCAAAAGATCATTACGGAGATTTCTTGGTACACCTAGATGAAAGAAGATCGTTTTCAGATCACAATACCCAAAGCTAAAAAGGAATATATATTAACCCAAAATCAGGCGATTTAAAATTTCAGTCTATTCATATAGTTGTATATAACAGTCAGTAATAGTTGTATAGAATACTTTTATGGTACATCTTGTCCTTAAAAATTGAAAGTCCTTTGACATTCTTCTAAATATCTCCTATACATCTCCTTTTGTGTGGATGATGATGCGTATAAATGGAAAGCTTCAGACTCCTCACCCTGAGAGAAGGCATCCAGCACGTCATCTCCGACCCCTGCCAGGCAGTCCTGCGGTGTGTGTGTGGGGGTAGAGCCGGCTGAGGTGGAGCGGATGGGCATAGGCATGGTGCAACTGGCACTGTGGCTGGGTGATGAGTGGGGCGAACTCCCCGTCTGAGACTGTAGGAGGAGAATGCAAGAAAATACACTAGATGTGTAACAACCTGAACCTCCATTGGTCCCTCGCTCCCCAAGAAACACTCATAAAAAGCTACTACTGCAGACATGATATCTGATCTATTTCTTTAGGTTGTGCATGTAGGGCATTCTCCATGCATCTTTGGCCTGAAAGCTCACTGAGCAGCATGCAAGAGCCATTAGAGGAGCAAAATGCTGGTAGAATAGGGCTGCACTGTCCCACAGATTGATGCTGAGCCCAAGGCCTGTGGCCCACTGCCAGGCAGCAGATGGCTGGCCAGACTGCAGTCACATTAGACGTGAGGTGCTTAGCCTTGATGAAAGGAGAGCAGGTCTCTGATATTTGGCAGGGAGACATGCGGCTCGTGGTCCCTCCCTGGGTCACAGGAACAAAGCAGCAGGACTTGACTGGAAATGGGAGCTTCATGTCCTCTTTATGAGGAGCAGACATGATAGAGATCGCCCAGAGAGACAGTCTGCCATAAGATCATGAGATATCCATGCTTTATTCTCATTAGGCAACTTTCACTTATCAATCATTTTGTAGTAGTAAAGTATTGAACAGTCCCTGTTAAAGAAATAAGCCTGTTATCATTTACTCATCCTTATGTCATTACAAACCTATATGACTTACTTTGTTTTGTGGAACACAATGGACTGGCATGCCAAAAAAAGACAAAGAGAGTATGAAAGCTCTGTCCGATAATTATTTTTATGTAATAGCCAAATACAGCAGAATGTCTGATTGATAGTAAAATTCGATACTATTTTATATAAATAAATGTTATTATTTTAAATGCTGCAAGTGAATTTAGGCACCACAGCATTAAAATCTATAGTCTTAAATATGCATATTTATTTTGAGATTTTTTTTTAAAGATTACATTACAAAATTACAAGATTGTATACTAATTTTTTTTTGTAGTGAATTGAGTAAATATTTTATAAGTGTTAATTTCAGCAATTTTATACACATTTATTTTACACAAAGTAAATATATAATATAATTTATAATATAATATAATTAATATAATATAATCATTTTAAACACTGCAAGTTAATTTAGGCTTCATAGCATTATAATGTACAGTGTTACAAATGCATATTTATCTTGATATTTGCTAAGGATTACATTACAAGATTACATACAATGTAATACAATCAAAAGTCATGAACAAATTCAAGATTAATATAATATAATATATAATATAATATAATACTGTATGCATTATAACATACAATATTAAAATGCATTTAAAAGTGTTATTAATTTTTTTTAAAAGATTAACTAAGCGAATGTTAGATGATAGCAAAGTCAGATATGAGTCATACACACTAATTTCATAGTATTTTTGTCGTATTTTCATTCTTTCTGGAGCTTGACAGAAAAAAATCCCATTCACTTTCACTGTATGGAAAAGAACGCCCTGAACATTCTGCCTAATAACTGCTTTTGTGTTCCATGGAATAAAGAAAATCAGCGTGAGTAAATGATGACAGAACATTTTCTTTTTGTCAGTGATCCGCTCTGTTTTCAGCATTGTTTAACCCATTAATCTTTTACCTGTCACCTTTATGAAAATGTCTGTGTTTTGCCATACACAGTACATATGTTAGATCAAACTTTTGCAGCTGTGACCCAGTGTGTTTACTCCAGAATTTTCGAGCTATATTAAAGGAACACTTACTGCCTGTTTCTGCTCTTCGTCCTGTCAGCCAGAAGATGAGAGATGATAGTGAGTGAAAGCAGACACGCCAGAGACAGAGGTGGTAGAGAAAGAGGTGGAGAGAAAAAAAGTGAGTATAGAATGAGAAAATAAATGATGTTTTCATACATGCCATGGGAAATGAAGAGCCAAATTTTTGTCCAACAAGTTTCGTACCTTCAGCAGCCTCATGAGACCTTCCAGCTGGACCATCAGTTCTCTCCTGCTCTCCTGCAGGGCCGACATGCGCCTCTCCAACTCGTCTTTTCTGTGCCTGAACAAAATGACAAACAAAATGAATAACGAGTCACCATGTGAATCATAAAAATCAATGACTGCCAAATATATAACTTAAAGGGCACATATGATGGAAAACAGGATTTTCTTTGCTCTTTTAAAAATGAAAAGCTCCTTGTACTAATGCAAATCTCCCTCCACAACCTACTCATACAATTCATGAAAACTAAGTGGGAAAAATGGCTCATGGTAAAACAGTATTGACTCCAAAAATGTGAGTACAGAGGATGCATATACTATTCTTAAAGATGCAGTAGCAAGAACAACCTTTTAAAGTTCAAATAGACAGTGGAAAATGGTCATGTAAAACTAAATTACGAAACCTTTATTAACATTAACAATGTGACAAAATTTAAGTCTTTTAAATCTGCTCAGAAATGCACATAATGTGAATAAATCTCCATTAAACCAAAACAAAGGGGGAAAAAACGGCACATAATGGAAATTTGCCCATTCACTCCTCTCATGAGACTAACATATTATTAAGAAAACTACCTTCATTTGGCTCCTACATGCCCTCTGGTGCCCATAAAAGGTACTTCGTTTAAATAACTTGAGCAATGGGAGCCAAATCCCATCCAGTCCATTTAAAATCGGTTATGTTCCTAACAATCTCAAATGTTCTGAAACGCTCTAGTTTATACTATATCCATTCTGTTATTTTTTGTGCATGCATGTGTAAAGCCTATGTGTAATTGTGTTTGTATACCGTAGCAGTCGTAGCTCTGCCAGTAGAGTGGGGTTCTGCTGGGCTTTTTCAGGGGTGGGTTGAGAAGCCTGTTCATGTTCTAGACGTAGACGCTGGATTTCTTGAAGGATCTCCCTACATACACATCGCACAAAAAACAAAAATGAACTTAAATGGCACTTGTTGAATGCACTCAATTCATGATCATTATTCTTTTATGGGACAGTAAATATGAATACATAATAAGTTTAATTTAGCTGTGGTGTTTAAAGAGCATTTAATGACTGTTACAAACAAGCATAGTGTAAAAGCTCTGACTTACTGTGGGAATTTAGAGATCGCTAAAGAACGATCTGTTCATCTAACTGCTTAAAAACCCACCTGTTTTTATTCTCTAATTCTGCGATGAGCTGCCTCTGTTGCTTATTAGCATCAAAGTTGAAACTCAGATCAGTTGGAGGGCATTGCTGAAAGACAAAACAATTAGAGAAGAGTATTACTAATTATGCACAAAACTAATTAGAAAGATGCTGTTAAATGAAGATATCAAACTATGCATGCATAACAGCCAGATGTACACTAAAATGAATATTACTAAACATGCTGTTGATTTTCAATAAATTCCACACAATAAAACAAATGTGTCCTCTGAAAACTTCGTTAACAAGACATTACCCTTGTAACGTATGGTGTAATTTGAGTGTCTGTGAATTGAATCTTACAGTGGAGTTGCTGGCCTCCGCTGCCAGACGAGCAGCATATCGAGCGATAAGACGATGTTCTTCGTCCAGTCTGCTGGGACTCTCGAGGGTGCTACTGTCCAGACAGATAGAGAGAATAAGAAGAAATACATACAGCAGGGAGAACAGAGGCAAAGAGAGTGGTGAAGCATGAGACAGATGAGGGCAGATGTGAGGACATTTTTGTGGTAAATTTCATTTCACCCCCCCATTTTATATGCATTTGTTATACACAATCAGGATCTATTATATTATATTATATTATATTATATTATATTATATTATATTATATTATATTATATTATATTATATTATAATTACTACTCTAAAATCATGGCTGCCCAAGCTACTCAATCTACAGACCATGATACATATAATTTATATATAAAACAATATTAAATTGTATTAATTTAACATTATAATATAATTAATATAATATAATAACCATTTTAAACACTGCAAGTGAATTTAGGCTTCATAGCATTATAATGTACAGTGTTACAAACGCATATTTATTTTGAGATGTGCTAAGGATTAATAATAATATAATAATAATAATAATATATAATATAATAAATATAATATAATACATCCTTTTTACATTTTTGTAATTTTGAGTAATTTTGTAAGTGTTTCAGCAATTTTAAAAACATTTATTATACATAAAAGTCAAGATATAATATAATGTTTATATAATATATAAATATAATATATGTAATATAATTTTTTAGTAAAATGTCTGAATGGATGTAGAACACAGACGTGCAGTGGATGCATAGGCTCTCGTAGTGTGTCTGGGTCTTGTGTTATAGGGTTTGGCATATGGCTGGAGCAGATGATTGAGCATATGTTTTCCTTCCTCATTAAGTGTTCTACAATTAGGAGTGAATCACGTGTGTATATGTGTGAATGTGCGTATGTTCTGGCAGTTAGATACCACACACAAACACACACACACACACACACACACATTTATCAAAATGCATACGCCACATTCATCAATCAAATGTAAAAAAAATATTATATAAGTCTGATAATATAACAGGATTATAAATGACCTGCATGGAGCTTTACTGCTGTGTCAGTCCCTGTGGCCTCTCCGCTGTGACCTGCCTGAACTCTCAGTCTCAGGGGAGTGATTCATTAAGAGGGTTGTTTTGATGCCAGACGTCTCACAGACAGACATGATGTTTATAATAATGAGTGTCACGCTGAGAATGATCCACTGGAATCCACTTATTGATATGGCACCCTGATAGCGACTGTTAGGCCCTTATATTGACACTTCAAGTTGTACTAGGTAATTTTTCCTCATTAAAAAGCTTTACACAAAGACATGAAGAGCACTTTTGACAAATATGTTTAAAATAATGTGCACTCATTTGAGATAAATACCCATGTATATCAATGGACTAGAAAAAAAACTCTCACTGGGTGGAAAATGCTGTCGGTGAATAACTGTGTTCTAAGAGAAACAAAGAAATCTTCCTCAAATCCTTTACATGCAAATATGCCCCTGAAAACTTGATAATAATCAATTCTAAAAATGTTATTAAAATTATTAAAAATGTAATAATTATCAATTATTAAAATTATATTAAAAATATTAATAATAGTTTATTAATTAATTGTTTTAAATGAATAAAACAACAATAATAATGATAATAATAATAATTATTATTATTATAACATTACATGTAACATTATAACAATATGCAATTATTAAAATGTTATTACAAATATTAAAATAACTAAAATGTAAATAATATTAATAGTTATTATTATTATTATTTGCTTGTCCAGTGCTCAAGGTGCTCTACCAAGCATAAAGCTGCATATAAACACATATCAAATTTTTTTTTTTTTTTTTTTTTACAAAAGTTCTATATTTCAAATAAATGCTGTTCTTTTCTCATTAATGAATACTGAAAAGAAATGAATCATGGTTTCCACCAAATAAGCAGCACAACTATTTTCTACATTGATAATAATAATAAACATTTCTTAAACACAAAAAAACCTAGCAAACCAAACAATATAATAATGAACACAATCTTAATTTTATAGACAGAACATAACAATAGTCCCATGTGTGTGATCCACCAGCCACACAATGAAAACAAGTGAAAAAAATGAAATGGAGCATTAAAGATTGGTGGAACATAGCTTCCATACTTATTCTATACAATGCAAAAAAAGGGAGCATACTGTCAAAAACAATTTAAATCCCCCCCTAACTTTACTGCCATTACAAATTTCTCTAGTGACAGTGTGAACATCAGGTATTCATATTAAATATTAACCAACAATCTACTTCATATAGTTATTAGTTTGTAAAAACAATAGTGTACAAACCCGATTCCAAAAAAGTTGGGACACTGTACAAATTGTGAATAAAAACAGAATGCAATGATGTGGAAGTTTCAAATTTCAATATTTTATTCAGAATACAACATAGATGACATATCAAATGTTTAAACTGAGAAAATGTATCATTTTAAGGGAAAAATAAGTTGATTTTAAATTTCATGGCATCAAGACATCTCAAAAAAGTTGGGACAAGGCCATGTTTACCACTGTGTGGCATCCCCTCTTCTTTTTATAACAGTCTGCAAACGTCTGGGGACTGAGGAGACAAGTTGCTCAAGTTTAGGAATAGGAATGTTGTCCCATTCTTGTCTAATACAGGCTTCTAGTTGCTCAACTGTCTTAGGTCTTCTTTGTCGCATCTTCCTCTTTATGATGCGCCAAATGTTTTCTATGGGTGAAAGATCTGGACTGCAGGCTGGCCATTTCATTACCTGGATCCTTCTTCTACGCAGCCATGATGTTGTAATTGATACAGTATGTGGTCTGGCATTGTCATGTTGGAAAATGCAGGGTCTTCCCTGAAAGAGACGACGTCTGGATGGGAGCATATGTTGTTCTAGAACTTGGATATACCTTTCAGCATTGATGGTGCTTTTCCAGATGTGTAAGCTGCCCATGCCACACGCACTCATGCAACCCCATACCATCAGAGATGCAGGCTTCTGAACTGAGCGCTGATGACAACTTGGGTTGTCCTTGTCCTCTTTAGTCCGGATGACATGGCGTCCCAGTTTTCCAAAAAGAACTTCAAATTTTGATTCTTCTGACCACAGAACAGTTTTCCACTTTGCCACAGTCCATTTTAAATGAGCCTTGGCCCAGAGAAAATGATATTATGCACTGTAGATGATGATAACTTCAAACTCTTTGCAATTTTTCTCTGAGAAACTCCTTTCTGATATTGCTCCACTATTTTTCGCCGCAGCACTGGGGGAATTAGTGATCCTCTGCCCATCTTGACTTCTGAGAGACACTGCCACTCTGAGAGGCTCTTTTTATACCCAATCATGTTGCCAATTGACCTAATAAGTTGCAAATTGGTCCTCCAGCTGTTCCTTATATGTACATTTAACTTTTCCGGCCTCTTATTGCTACCTGTCCCAACTTTTTTGGAATGTGTAGCTCTCATGAAATCCAAAATGAGCCAATATTTGGCATGACATTTCAAAATGTCTCACTTTCAACATTTGATATGTTATCTATATTCTATTGTGAATAAAATCTGCATGGGACTGTTTTTTTTCCCACCCCGCTCCCGCTAGGTTCTATTCCGCACCCACCCGCTCCCGCTTAAAATTCACTCTGTGTTCACCCGCTTACCGCTTAGAACGATTTTCTTCCCGACCCGACCGATCCCGCTAAATTTAGACCTCATTTCCAGATTTAAATTTCCCCAAAAAGAAAGAGAGTGACTGGGATAACAAATATAAAATGTTGGCTATACAATAATTTTATTTGTTATTTTGTCTTATCATGATACTGTCAACACCGTAAAAAATGTCAGAGAGAAAAATAGGCTAATCAAATACGACATCTGTCACTCAAAATTATAAGCCAAAAATACAAATAAACGAAAACTGTCGGCTTACTAGCTATAGCTACTGCAAAATAAAATATTTTTTTTAACATACATGCAAGAACAGAATGTCGCTGACTGACGACAGTTTCATTACCGAACGTCTTTCCTCCAAAATCCGACCACAAAGGCTGAATGTTCTCTCGTGGACGGGATACAAAGAACATATATTGCCAGGTTCACGGCAGGGAACTGGGAACTGTGTGAACGTCACCATTGCAGAAAGTTTTGTTCACTTCAAGTTCAAGCATGGATACGCTGTTGTCAAAGGATGTCAAAAGTACACCAGAGTTACAGACCGCTACCGTCTTTGATTTGGAAATTTACTCCCGCGCCGCAAGAAAACTGATCAGGTCCCGCAGTTCCTGCAGGAGAGCCGCGGGAATGCAGACCTCTATTTTGAGGTAACTGAAAACAACTGCCCCATTGACCAACAGAAACCTGGTCTAAAGTCAATAGCGCAGTATTTTTTGTGTTATTTAAAGAGCGCATTAGTAATATGTGCCTATAGGCGGGTGCACAATGTGCGTACACTCTGTTTATTACACACACAGGGACGCGCAGCAGCACACAAACATGCCAAATTTTAAAAATAAAAGGATTACAAATGTAAAAGATTATTATTGTGTACATAAAGATAAAAATGCCTACATGTCATAATGGATTGTCATTGCATGTATCAGAATTACCTATTTGCAGTAATGACGAATTCAATTGGCTACTTATTTAACCAAACGTGGCAATACACACATGTATTTAAACTGACTCGTCAGGTTGAGTGTGTCTATATTCCGCCATGTAAATAGCGCATCCGCCATGGTGCAAGCGCTACTGGCTTTTTAAGGGAATGAGAGATGAGACTCTGATTGGTTTATTGCACGTTATGCCCAAAACACACCCATTACTCATTAAGAGACTAGGGACAACCCTTTTAGACCATGCGCCGGGCACGCCGACCATTTTTCCTGTCGTTAAACTAGCAAAAGTGGATTCGGACATGCACTTGCGCCGTGCGCTTTAAACCATGCGCTTAGATCGTTAAAATAGGTCCCCAAGGGTCAAAGAGAGGGTAGACAACAGCCATGAAATGGCCATGAATACCGAACCATAATATTTTACATTCTAAATTACCTGAAGGAAAAAAAATAAAAATAAAAAAGTATACCCTGACCCCTTCAAATACAAAAGCCGATAAAGGACATGGAGAACCTATCAGCACTCTCTGTAGGGCTTGACTGAGAGGTGGAGTCTATGATTTCATATCCAGTGGCAGGTGGTCAATACTCACTTAACTTCAAATTAAAAACTCATTCGAAGCAAATGGAAAATGATATTTCTGTTCTGGCAGCAAGACTGGCCATGACCCAGCAGACGATAAATTCTATGCAAGGCCACTTGTCCTTGAATGCCCAACCCGGTAAATGAACGTGTGCTGGAGAGGGTGCACCGTCAGCAGAGAAACTTGCGCTTATTGTCCTGCCTACAGCTTTGATGTCCCTACAAGGCCATGCAATTACACCCAGACTGAGCTAGAGAGAGAAGGAAAAACCTCTTATGGAAGTTCAAGGCCCAAAAAGTTTCACATTGAATCTTGTTGTTGATGTTTTGAGAAGTAAGAGAGATCAAGGGCTGTTGTCGCATTTTTTACATTTTCAACTTTATTTAGTGTGTATTGTTGCTTGTATTGTTGAAAAAGACCTGCAGAGTAACAAAACACAAAGTCCACTCAAGTCAATTCTTCTCCATTTCAGTAGGCACCGTTTCTGAACTCCCTGAAACACCTCGATTGCAGTCTTGAGTTTTCTTCCGGGAATGTACACGTCACAATATTCCTCATTTAAAAACTTCCCGCCCAAGGTATATGCAAAAAAAAAAAAGTTGTCACCATGTCCAAGAGACACTGTTTTTTTCACCCGGATCTAATGTGGTTATGGTAAGGGCATGACATTTCCGAAACAAGCTCGAAGTGGCTGACCAATCACAACACACTGAACCAGCTAACCAATCAGAGCACACTGTGCTTTTCGTAAGGAGGGGCTTCATAGAGGCTGGAACTAAACAATGTTACTGACAGACTGGGAAGAGAGGTGCTGCAAAAATGTAAATAAAATATGTGAACATTCAAGCATGAAAACCTATTCTAGTAGGTTTTCCTCAAAAACAAAATCAAAACTTTGTAAATGTGCAAAATAGGTTCCCTTTCAAAACTATTTGCCACCCTTTGATATGAAAATATGTGTGTGCCGCTCCAAGCAGGAATCAAACCGGAGTCGATGACATGGGAGGCGGGAGCGCTAACAAGGAATCTAAAGACCACAGTCTATATCTTCAGTCGCCAGCGCGCCTCTTGAGATCAGGGGAGTGAGGTTTAACTACACAGCTCTCACTAGCTGGCCTCCGTTACATGTGCTAAAAGTAATAGTACAATAAAACAATAAAAAAAATTGATTATATTACGGAATTTAAAACGAGAAATCATAGTGTTACAATTGCCTGTTAAGGTTGTGGGCAATTGTAACACTAGCATAACATTAAGTGACATGTGAAGGCCAAGTATGGTAACCCATACTCAAATTTAACCAGCTTACTTGCAAAGAAAAAAAAAATTATATTAATTGATATTAATAATAAAGAATCATTTTCAATCTTATACAATAGTAATTATTTAGCTGGTTTTTATAATATGCATTATTTATAATATGCATTTTTAAATTAAGTCTACAGTATAATTTTTTGAAATCGTAAAATCCTTAAATGCATGAAATTCCTAACGAGTCCAAACTAGTTCAAACAGTCTTTAATGAAATACCATTCATTACACATTTTAAGCATTTGTTCTTGAGACATTTGTGCAAAGAAAAACTTCTGCCGTTATTTTTCTCATGCAGAGAGAAAAGGTTTTTGAGCATATGATACAGTTGCCCTCGGTCTTCTAGTGATGTTAAAAGTTCTGGTTCATCAGTACCAACTACCAATTAAAAGTCAGGGGTCAGTAAGAGTTTAAGATATTCAATTGATCAAAACTGACATTAAAGACTCTTACATTGTTATGAAAAAATATATATTTTTAATAAATGCTGTTCTTTTGAACTTTATAGAGAAATTTATTTTTTCCACAAAAATATTAAGAAACACAACTGTTTTCAACATTGATGATAATAATAAATGCTTCTTGAGCAGCAAATCATCATATTAGATTGATTTCTGAAAAATCATGTGACACTGAAAACTAGAGTAATGATGCTGAAAATTCAGCTTTGCATAAATTGTATTATGGAAAACAACAATTAATTTAAAATTGTAATATTCCACAAAATATTTTTTTTACTGTATTATTGATCAAATATCCTTGGTGAGCATAAGAGACTTACTGTGGAACAAAATAGGGGTAACACTTTAGTTTAGGGTCCAATTCTCACTATTAACTAGTTACTTATTAGCATGCATATTAGGATATTGGGTGTTTTTTAGTACTTATAAAGCACATATTAATGCCTTATCCTGCATGACCATATTCTACATCCCTTACCCAATACCTAAACTTAACAACTGCCTTACTAACTATTAATAAGCAGTAATTAGGAGATTATTGAGACTGAAGTCGTAGTTAATAGTTAATTAATAGTGAGAATTGGACCCTAATCTAAAGTGTGACCACAACAGGTAGAATCGTGACATTTTAATCTTGGTATAAAATTCTATACTAACTATACTATTATTTACTAACCACCTACAATCTAACTTAACCTGTTGATAAATGGACTGACTGTCTGTCTGATAGTCTGCTGTATCCTCCATATAACAAAGCAATTATAACTGACCTATAAGATCGGGAATTGCATTCATTACAGATTTTGTTAATGCATTTGCAGCATTACCTAATTTACATAATTCCTTTAGTAAATGAGGTGTTAAAACAATGCAGATAGCACGTGCAAATAAACTACCTCTGGATAACCTTGGCTGTAACCCAGCCTGAGATGCACCAAGGGTTCACAGACAGAAGCCAATTTCTCGACTGAATGCTTTTAGTCTTATGTGTATTATCGCTGGTATTGGTATAGACTACTAAAGTCATCACGACACTAACAAATGTAATCAACTGTGGCGGGTTGAACACAACATAATTACATAAGAATGCTAAGGAGCACTCCTTGTGTCCCTAACATCTCCATTTTGGCAGACTCCAGTAAACAAGAGTCGAGACGAGAATTAAGTGAATTAATTTTCTGCATAAATTTCTGGCGCCCCAGGCATTACCAGCACTTGACATCCTACTCGCATAAACAGTGTGTTGTAACGTACGATTGTGATATTGGGTGAAAGGTTCAAGCAGAGAGACTGACAGTCTGTGTCTTTGATTTCATATGCAGTGGCGCGTTATTGATGGAAGCGCAGATGAAACTAACACGCGACCACAGGGACCACAGGCCTCATTTAAATGCGTCGCATCTCTGATTGCCTGAGGTTAAAGAGTCGAGTGGAGTCAGCTCCTTTTAAACTGACTATGATCATTACGGTAAGGGACTTCATGTAGGGTGAAATGTTTACCCGTCCACTAGTCCTGCCTCGATGCTGGGCTATACTTAGAGCCGAATACACAATAAGCCAACCCTTCTCTGTGCAAAACATGTCACATCTGGTCCATTTAAGCAATTTGCCGTCACAACACACGTTGCTCCGAGACTCGATAAGTGTTTTAGCATTCACCCGATATTAAGTACTGTCAGTGGCCTGACACAATGACAACAAATGTAACGCTTTACTTTCCAATATGTGTTCAAATGAAGGCAGACGGCACAAGAAATCCTGTGAGAAACAGGCTGCTTTGGCAGCGGCTGTAAATAAATGGGGAATGGTGGATCATAAAGACTGAGATTGAATTTTCAGCTGATGGAAATGTTTGCACCGGAGCTCACCAGTATAATAAAATACAAAATGTGGCGCAATAAACCATGGGTTTCTGCACAGTATTTTTTTCAAACAAGTCTATCAAACCAGGGTGCGAATTATGAGAGTTTGAAGGGTCTGTTCCCCCTAATTAAGCTTTGAACCCAAAGGAATTCAAAATAAAGGCAGGGTTATTATAGTTAACTAAAACTAAAACCATTAAAAAAAAACATTTTGTTACTTGAAATACAATAAACGTTAACTGAAATAAAATATAAAAAAATAACTATTTTATTTCAGGTAGTTGTCAAGGAAACACTTCTTATTTTCATTTAGTTGAACTTGATATACTAAGATAACTAAAACTGAAATAAAATTAATAACATAATTATATATTAATTAATATATAGACATTAAAAAATAAAAACAAATTCAGAAAAAAAATTACATAAACACAACAAAAATGACTAAAACTTGAACTAAAAATGAAAACGTAAAATATATTAAAAAAAAACAAATTCTATTAATACATTTTAATTCTATTAATAAAAACTCAATGATACTAAAATAACACTGATAAAAGGCTGAGGGGTCTTAAAGGAGTAGCAATTTACTCACCCCCACATCATTCAAGATGTTTATGTCTTTTTTTCTTCAGTCGAAAAGAAATGAAGGTTTTTGAGGAAAACATTCCAGGATTTTTCTCCATATAGTGGACTTCAATGGGGTACAGCGGTTTGAAGGTCAAAATTGCAGTTTCAATGCAGCTTCAAAGGGCTCTACACAATCCCAGACAAGGAATAAGGATCTTATCTAGAAACAATCGGTCATTTTCTAAAAAATATAAAAATGTATATACTTTTTAATTTTAACCACAAATGCTCTTCTTGCATCTGCATTGTGCCACACATTATGCCATCACGTTGGAAAGGTCACGCGTGACATATGCGAAAGTACCGATCAAGTGTTTACAAAGAGAATGTGCAAAGACTAAGTCAAACGCCCTTCACAAAAAAAGGTAAAGCAACGATGCCGGACGATTTTGAAGTTGGAGGAGAAAATGAGATGGAGTTTTTCACCCTATTGCGATACTTCCGCCTACTTCAAGCTTGACCTTTCCAACGTGATTACGTAATGTGTGGCGCATCGCAGATCAGAGAAAGAAGAGCATTTGTGGTTAAAATGTATATACATTTTTATATTTTTTAGAAAACGACAGATTGTTTCACTAGATAAGACCCTTATTCCTCATCTGGGATTGTGTCGAGCCCTTTGAAGCTGCATTGAAACTGCAATTTGGACCTTCAAACTGTTGTACCCCATTGAAGTCCACTATATTGAGAAAAATCCTGGAATGTTTTCCTCAAAAACCTTCATTTCTTTTCGACTGAAGAAAGAAAGACATGAACATCTTGGATGACGTGGGGGTGAGTAAATTATCAGGAAATTTTAGTTCTGCAGTGAACTACTCCTTTAAAATTATTATTTTCTTTCTACATATAAATGTATATTTACGTTTCAACAGGGTTTTCAAACAAATTTGTCCGAATATATGACAGGTGTCAAACAACAGAGAGCTTTCTGTTTAGTATATGAAAGGAAAAATAACTGTCATTAATACTTCTCTATTTATGTATATAATAGCTTATCATTCCTGTAGCTCAGAAAGTAAAGCATGGCACTAGAAATGCCAAGGTCATGGGTTCAATTCCCACTGAATGCATGAACTGATAAAATATATATCTTGAATGCAATGTGAGTCGCTTCAGATAAAAACGTCTGCCAAATGTATAAACATAAATTATAAAAGCACCTTCGTTTATTTTTAAAACTTCTTTAAGATAGCTGACGACTGTCATGTTATGTCGTTCCAAACCCGTGTGGCTTTCTTTCGTCTGCAAAACACAAAATATTTTGAATACATTTGGTAACCATTCAGTTTTAGCTAATTTAGACTTCCATTGTATGGACAAAAAAAAAAGAAACACTTATTAGTTTAGAATAAAGTCAGTCATTCAGTTTTGGAACGACATGAAGGTGAGTAAACAATGACAGCATTTTCATATTTGTGTAAACAATGGCTGGGAAGATTTACATTTTGAAACTTTCTATACTTAAATTTCGGCCTATTCCTCACATAATGATTTCATATGGCTCCAAATTGACTACTTTTTCAGCAATTTTTTGTATTTGTCCTATTTCACTTTCATTCTATGGAACTGAGCAGCATGAACATTCGACCTAAAATCTCTTTTTGTGTTCTATTGAAAAATGAAAGTCCAACAAATCT
The DNA here is from genome assembly GCA_039654105.1 of Coreius guichenoti. Classification (NCBI taxonomy): domain Eukaryota; kingdom Metazoa; phylum Chordata; class Actinopteri; order Cypriniformes; family Gobionidae; genus Coreius; species Coreius guichenoti. Next base: position 26,001,658 of record CM077177.1, on the reverse strand, counting down.
GGAAAGACATGAGGGTGAATATATGATAACAGAAAAAACTTCACAATGCCAGAAAGACAAGTGTTAACTGACTACAAACAAAGGCATTTGTCTTGGGACCCTGGGCATGTGTCAACAGCACAAAACAGAAAAAGCCATTCTGACCAGCTCTCTATTTACAAGATAAGGCTGTTGCTCCATCAGAGTTTATCTTCCAGATCACCTTTGGGCTGCAGCCCAGCCCAGGAAGTGCAGAGTGTTCGGAGACAGCAGGCCAATTTCTCGATTCAATGCTTTAGTCATCTGGCTTTGAAAAGCAAACATTCAACCTAATTCTGCAGCGATGCAATAAACATGGAAAATAGTCCACCCAGAGAAAGATGCTACAATCTTCTACTCATCCGTGCGCAGCATAATTTCAAAACAAGCCATTTTACATAACAGGCTTAAGTGGGGGAGCCTGAAAAACACACACACAATCAGCATGCAGACAGAAGCCTGTATGGAACGCTTACCTTTTTGAAGGCGTGGGCGTCCCGGAGGAAATGAGAACCGTATCGTTCATGTTGTTGGCCACTGGCCTCAGCTGACTGCAAAATTATAGAGTTTGAGTCAAGCATAGCCACAAACCTATGCCGCTCTAAGCTCTCCAAACGCATAAGGGGGCATCAAACCGCTCTATGAAGTGATGTTATTTTTGAAGTGCACATCAAACTTCCTCATCATAATCGCCTTCCAGCTGCACACGTTTTAATTTAATGCTATTTGCCCAAACTTAATTAAGTTAACAAGATGACAAAAGGGTTTAGAGGAATTCTAATTAAAGCTGAAGAAATCCGAGAAGGTTGGGAGAAACGGGGGGGGTGACATTGCACAAGGTAATTTGTGTGAGTAAACAGTGCCACGAAATCCATCTGGACTCGATGCCTGCCAGTCCTGATGTACACACATGACAGATCATTTCGTTTCATTTCATAAGGTTAATTCCAAGATGTTTCAAAATATTGACATTATAAACCGTTTTGTCGGCACACTCTCATCGCAATTCATGTTTTTGCAAATTTGTGGCTATTTTGCATAAATTTGTACACTTTCGTAAGATCTGCTTACATCCCAATGACAGTTAGGTTTAGGGGTGGGACCTTTACTCTTACTTTTTTTTAATCATGAAAATCACTTCGTAAAATGGTTACATTTTCTCATGAGATTCTGTTGATTTTTGTACATACAAAAACAGACCTTCTGAAATGTCCCTTCCTTATATCAGTCACTAGCCTCTTATGTTTATTTTCCCTATTTTTTACCTCTTGAATGATAAATATTTAGGATTTTTCCTAAATATGTGCACAAGGTCATTTGCGACTTATTGATAGGGATTTCAGAAAAAGGGTGTTAAAATACACACAGCCAATTCCTGGATAAGCACACGTCTATATCCACTATAGAAATTTCCAGAACTTTTCCCTGACTTTTTAGGATTTTTTACTTTTTCCAAGCCTGTAAACCACAATTTTAAAATCCTTGATATTTCCAGGTTTTCCATGACTGTGGGAGCCCTGCTCATATTGGAGGCGTTTGTTCACTGCAATCCAAAATACAGTCTTCAAATGAAAGAAGGATGTCGTTTCTTAGTTCAGTCGATCGGAGGGTCGGTGCATTTGTATTACTGAGACGTCCTAATGTTAATGTTCCTCGAGGCTGCTAGCGTCACATCACACGACTCGTGGAACACCGTATTGCAATTGGAACATCCTTCTGAGACCTTCAATAAAATAGTTACCAACATCGAGCAAAGTGATCCAACACATGGCAAGAAAATCATGCTTGACATTTACTATAACTGCAAGTTAAAAATACAAAAGTCTCCTTTTCTTTAAAAATAAAGCTCTTCTGTTCTATGCAATTACTCACCCACCTCCCACAAGGCAAAGAGTGGCCGTCTGTCAAGTGCCGAGACGTAAGCGGTGACCGCTCTGTCCAGCTGCCTGTCCTGTTCTGTGCTCAACTGAAGGAGCATCTCAATGCACAACACTGCTGCTGTCTCCAAGGAAACCTGACAGTCACGTGACACGGTGACGATCCAGACACACTCTTACTCTCTCCTCTTCCCTCTCTCTCCTCCGGGCTCCACCGTTTAGACACGCACACTTTCTGCCACTCAGAAATAGATGTTATATTCTTCCCTAAGAACATTTAAATTTCTCCAATCTTTGTTTCCAGCCACCCACATTAGTCATAATCCAGAGAAAACAATCCATCTTTTCCAGCAGACAGCTTCATTTACAACACAATTACTATACAGTGCGTTGCCTACACAGCAACAAAAGTCTCATACTTTAAGTGCAAAACTACATATTTCCAAAATTGACTAGTTGGCAGTTTGTCTGACTACCTCTGTATAATGACACATATAAGACATGTTTCATGCATCAAATTTTACAAGCCTTTTCCAGCCAATCACAAAGTTCTGAAGGAACTGGTACAGATACTCCAACGCCATTTAGTTGTGCATCATAAAACTGTGATTATCTACACCGTGGAAAGAAATGTTAACAAATTGGACAGACACTAAATGGCACAACTATTTAAAGGTCATTTCTGGCAAATGACATCATAGAATTTTGATGCTGATGTGTGAATGAAAGCAATACAGATAAAAGTGTGTGTGAATAGCACATGTGGTACATTCAATTGGACAAGGTAATCTAGCATATTTACTGAAATATAATGGGTTTCGTGTGTGAAAATGGCTGGTAGAAATTTTGTTTCAGTAGAAATTTGGGTAACACTTTAGTATGGGGAACAATTCTCATTTTTAACTTATCAGCTTGCATATTGGCTGTTTATTAGTACTTATAAAGCACATATTAATGCTTTATTCTTCATGACCATATTCTACACCCCTTAATTCTACCCAATACCAAAACTTAAACAATACAACAACTACCTTACTAACTATTAATAAGCAGTAAATTAGGAGCTTATTGAGGCAAAAGTCATAGTTAATAGTGAATATGTGTTCCCCATACTAAAGTGTTACCGACATTTGTTACAAAACCAGTGGTTTGTAGGAATGAATTTTGAGATTATCAGAGAGAGTTGTTAGGGTCCGTTTATAGAGATAGAAAAAATACAAAATGAATTAACTTAAAATATGAATTGAAATATACAGTGGGGAGAACAAGTATTTGATACACTGCCGATTTTGCAGGTTTGCCCACTTACAAAGCATGTAGAAGTCTGTAATTTTTATCATAGGTACTCTTCAACTGTGAGAGACGGAATCTAAAACAAAAATCCAGAAAATCACATTGTATGATTTTTAAGTAATTCATTTGCATTTTATTGCATGACATAAGTATCTGATACATCAGAAAAGCAGAACTTAATATTTGGTACAGAAACCTTTGTTTGCAATTACAGAGATCATACGTTTCCTGTAGTTCTTGACCAGGTTTGCACACACTGCAGCAAGGATTTTGGCCCACTCCTCCATACAGACCTTCTCCAGATCCTTCAGGTTTCGGGGCTGTCGCTGGGCAATACGGACTTTCAGCTCCCTCCAAAGATTTTCTATTGGGTTCAGGTCTGGAGACTGGCTAGGCCACTCCAGGACCTTGAGATGCTTCTTATGGAGCCACTCCTTAGTTGCCCTGGCTGTGTGTTTCAGGTCGTTGTCATACTGGAAGACCCAGCCACAACCCATCTTCAATGCTCTTATTGAGTGAAGGAGGTTGTTGGCCAAGATCTCGCAATACATGACCCCATCCATCCTCCCCTCAATACGGTGCAGTCGTCCTGTCCCCTTTGCAGAAAAGCATCCCCAAAGAATGATGTTTCCACCTCCATGCTTCACGGTTGGGATGGTGTTCTTGGGGTTGTACTCATCCTTCTTCTTCCTCCAAACAGGGCGAGTGGAGTTTAGACCAAAAAGCTCTATTTTTGTCTCATCAGACCACATGACCTTCTCCCATTCCTCCTCTGGATCATTCAGATGGTCATTGGCAAACTTCAGACGGGCCTGGACATGCGCTGGGTTGAGCAGGGGGACCTTGCGTGCGCTGCAGGATTTTAATCCATGATGGCGTAGTGTGTTACTAATGGTTTTCTTTGAGACTGTGGTCCCAGTTCTCTTCAGGTCATTGACCAGGTCCTGCCGTGTAGTTCTGGGCTGATCCCTCACCTTCCTCATGATCATTGATGCCCCACAAGGTGAGATCTTGCATGGTGCCCCAGATCGAGGGAGATTGACCGTCATCTTGAACTTCTTCCATTTTCTAATAATTGCGCCAACAGTTGTTGCCTTCTCACCAAGCTGCTTGCCTATTGTCCTGTAGCCCATCCCAGCCTTGTGCAGGTCTACAATTTTATCCCTGATGTCCTTACACAGCTCTCTGGTCTTGGCCATTGTGGAGAGATTGGAGTCTGTTTGATTGAGCGTGTGGACAGGTGTCTTTTACACAGGTAACGAGTTCAAACAGGTGCAGTTAATACAGGTAATGAGTGGAGAACAGGAGGGCTTCTTAAAGAAAAACTAACAGGTCTGTGAGAGCCGGAATTCTTACTGGTTGGTAGGTGATCAAATACTTATGTCATGCAATAAAATGCAAATTAATTATTTAAAAATCATACAATGTGATTTTCTGGATTTTTGTTTTAGATTCTGTCTCTCACAGTTGAAGAGTACCTATGATAAAAATTACAGACCTCTACATGCTTTGTAAGTGGGAAAACCTGCAAAATATCAAATACTTGTTCTCCCCACTGTACATCTACTGAACTACATCATTTAAACATTTAAAATTAATAGCGAGTAGAAAAAAAAACATCAAGGGGAATTTATAAAAATATTTTTATAATAATATTTTAATATAATAAAATTTTACAATTTGGTTTGGCCTCAGCGAAATGTCAAAATTCAATTAAAAACAAATAAGGCGTGACATGACAGCTTAAATATAATTATATAAAACAAATTTTAATAAACCTAAATGTTGTTTCTATAATATCACTTTTTTTCCTCACACAGTGTACATGAATATATAAAACTTTATACTTCAGGTAGGGAAGAGTTGCAAGGGGATCATCATATTTTGGGGGTCCTTGGCATTAAAAAGTTGAAAATAAAAAACAGCACACTAAAACCCTCTTTGCAAGGTTCTTTAAAAAAGAAAAGAGGAAAAAAATGGGCTAAAATAGTTTGGTCAACCTCACTAGTTGTGACCCTGGACCACAAAACCAGTCATAAGTCGCACGGGTATACAGTGGGGAGAACAAGTATTTGATACACGGCCGATTTTGCAGGTTTTCCTACTTACAAAGCATGTAGAGGTCTGTAATTTTTATCATAGGTACACTTCAACTGTGAGAGACAGAATCTAAAACAAAAATCCAGAAAATCACATTGTATGATTTTTAAATAATTAATTTGCATTTTATTGCATGACATAAGTATTTGATCACCTACCAACCAGTAAGAATTTCGGCTCTCACAGACCTGTTAGTTTTTCTTTAAGAAGCCCTCCTGTTCTCCACTCATTACCTGTATTAACTGCACCTGTTTGAACTCGTTACTTGTATAAAAGACACCTGTCCACACACTCAATCAAACAGACTCCAACCTCTCCACAATGGCCAAGACCAGAGAGCTGTGTAAGGACATCAGGGATAAAATTGTAGACCTGCACAAGGCTGGGATGGGCTACAGGACAATAGGCAAGCAGCTTGGTGAGAAGGCAACAGCTGTTGGCGCAATTATTAGAAAATGGAAGAAGTTCAAGATGACGGTCAATCTCCCTCGGTCTGGGGCACCATGCAAGATCTCTCCTCGTGGGACATCAATGATCATGAGGAAGGTGAGGGATCAGCCCAGAACTACACGGCAGGACCTGGTCAATGACCTGAAGAGAGCTGGGACCACAGTCTCAAAGAAAACCATTAGTAACACACTACGCCGTCATGGATTAAAATCCTGCAGCGCACGCAAAGTCCCCCTGCTCAAGCCAGCGCATGTCCAGGCCCGTCTGAAGTTTGCCAATGACCATCTGGATGATCCAGAGGAGGAATGGGAGAAGGTCATGTGGTCTAATGAGACAAAAATAGAGCTTTTTGGTCTAAACTCCACTCGCCATGTTTGGAGGAAGAAGAAAGATGAGTACAACCCCAAGAACACCATCCCAACCGTGAAGCATGGAGGTGGAAACATCATTCTTTGGGGATGCTTTTCTGCTAAGGGGGACAGGACGACTGCACCGTATTGAGGGGAGGATGGATGGGGCCATGTATCGCAAGATCTTGGCCAACAACCTCCTTCACTCAGTAAGAGCATTGAAGATGTGTCGTGACTGGGTCTTCCAGTATGACAACGACCCGAAACACACAGCCAGGGCAACTAAGGAGTGGCTCCGTAAGAAGCATCTCAAGGTCCTGGAGTGGCCTAGCCAGTCTCCAGACCTGAACCCAATAGAAAATCTTTGGAGGGAGCTGAAAGTCTGTATTGCCCAGTGACAGCCCCGAAACCTGAAGGATCTGGAGAAGGTCTGTATGGAGGAGTGGGCCAAAATCCCTGCTGCAGTGTGTACAAACCTGGTCAAGAACTACAGGAAACGTATGATCTCTGTAATTGCAAACAAAGGTTTCTGTACCAAATATTAAGTTCTGCTTTTCTGATGTATCAAATACTTATGTCATGTAATAAAATGCAAATGAATTACTTAAAAATCATACAATGTGATTTTCTGGATTTTTGTTTGAGATTCTGTCACTCACAGTTGAAGAGTACCTATGATAAAAATTACAGACTTCTACATGCTTTGTAAGTGGGCAAACCTGCAAAATCGGCAGTGTATCAAATACTTTTTCTCCCCACTGTATTTGTGACAATAGCCAACAATACATTGTATGGGTCAAAATTATCGATTTTTCTTTTATGCCAAAAATCATTAGGATATTAAGTAAAGATCATGCTCCATGAAGATATTTTGTATTTTTGTATTTCCGTAAATATATCAATTTTTTTTTATTATTAGTAATATGCATTGCTAAGGACTTCATTTGGACAACTTTAAAGGAGCACTCCACTTTTTTTGAAAATAGGCTCATTTTCCAACTCCCCTAGAGTTAAACATTTGAGTTTTACCGTTTTCGAATCCATTCAGCCGATCTCCGGATCTGGCGGTAGAACTTTTAGCATAGCTTAGCATAGATCATTGAATCTGATTAGACCGTTAGCATCTCACTCAAAAATGACCAAAGACTTTCGTTATTTTTCCTATTTAAAACTTGACTCTTCTGTAGTTACATCGTGTACTAAAATGGAAAATGAAAAGTTGCGATTTTCTAGACCGATATGGCTAGGAACTATACTCTCATTCCTGTGTAATAATCAAGAAACTTTGCTGCCGTACCATGGGGGCAGCAGGCGCAATGATATTACGCAGCGCCTGAAAATAGGCTAACTTCCATCAACATAACCAATGTGACAACCTGCTTGCACAGGGAGCGTGCTGGGGACTATTTTCAGGCGCTGCGTAATATCATTGCGCCATGGTACGGCAGCAAAGTTTCTTGATTATTACGCAGGAATGAGAGTATAGTTCCTAGCCATATCGGTCTAGAAAATCGCAACTTTTCATTTTCCGTCGGTCTTAGTACACGATGTAACTACAGAAGAGTCAAGTTTTAAATAGGAAAAATAACGAAAGTCTTTGGTCATTTTTGAGCGAGATGCTAACGGTCTAATCAGATTCAATGATCTATGCTAAGCTATGCTAAAAGTTCTACCGCCAGATCTGGAGATTGGCTGAATGGATTCGAAAACGGTAAAACTCAACTGTTTAACTCTAGGGGAGTTGGAAAATGAGCCTATTTTCAAAAAAAGTGGCGTGTTCCTTTAAAGGCGTTTTTTTGGGCCCTCAGATTCCAGATATTCAAATAGTTGTATCTCGGCCAAATATTGTCCTATCCTAACAAACCATCAATGGAAAGCTTATTTATTCAGCTTTCAGATGTTGTATAAATTGATGACCCTTATGACTGGTTTTGTGGTCCAGGGTCACATATAAGTATATATACTACTGCAATCCTCCACGCCAGATTTATGGGAAAGTTTGGGATAGTATAATGGGAAACTTTGATGCCTTTCTAATTAGTTGTATCTCTCAAATCAATGTGCATATGATGCAATATAATCAATAATCATTAAAGGGTAACCCCACTGCTAACAGATTCCACCCCATCACCCTGTCACTGTGTCTAGATTCATCAGTGCTCATTTGAACCACAAAAGCCACATTTTAGCTAATCTGCAACCGCTCAAATTCATCAAGAAGATGAAACTGTCTTCTAAACTTTGATTAGCAAACTTCGCTAGATTCAAAGCCAGAGACTGACAAGTCTTAGATGTCAGATGTGTTACGAATGTAGATTTATTCATCCCGATGTTCTGCCCTCAGCAGAGGGGGAGGCAAAAATCACACACATCTTTTTTATGAGGTCAAATGAATTACATCAAGGGCCGTTCACAGCCACTCTTCTCCTCTGGTTAATTACAATGAAGTGAGTACTTTCACAGAGCCCGAGCTGGAGAAATATGGAGCATCTAATATCCCGTCTCAGCTGAAAGTTATCAATGCGTGACCTGCCTTCCAGCCGGTTTATGCCTCTGGTTCTGGGCCCATGGCGCACATCTGCAGTGAAACATCACTGTTTTATGACCTTGGCTGTTTATTCACTGTCTATTTCAGCTACATTGCACAAATGCATACTGATTAAGCAAATAATAGAAAGAGGAATGGTGTATGCACATTTGGTAAACAGGAGTCTCTGCTTAAATTCAATGTGAATCAGGTCTTGTTTTGCTTGATTCATCATCTTGAGCTCTAGTATGTAATGCTAGTTGTGAATTTGATTTGAATTTAAATTTGTGATTTTTCATGTTTCATAATGTCTAATACTAATTCATAGTTCAAAACGTAAACAATTGTATTTGGGTCAGTGGCATCTTAATCATCATTTCAAATCAAGTTTTAAAATATATTTTTCAAAGTAATATTTTTCAAATATCAATTCATAAACATCAATACATTTTTGTGGAGGCCCAACACATGACATTGACTAGGCAGACAGAAGTTTTTCCACATACAAATACTGTAACATTATTTATATTATCACATAAATAATATTCTTCACATATAACAAAAAAAAAATAAAAAATGTATTGATTATGCCACACTATTTAAGATTTTAGAAGAATTTCATTCTTTTATTAAGTAATTTGTCTTCATTATGATATCAAAAATATCAATGACTTTTTTTGAAACTTAGAACATTTTCTCCATAGAAGACGTGTAATCGAGTTGTTTTATGTATGAATTGCATTTTTTATGTATTTTTGAATTAATATATCTGAACAAAAAAAGAATGCCATTGACCCATTTAACATTACAACCCACGGACATTCTGTTGACCGTTCAAGAAAACGATATGCTTTGCACCATTTTGTTTCATTTATTTACACTGCAAATTAGTCACAGACATCTGTCCCTGCCTCAGGTTCAGCATCTCCTAAAGAACTCCATCTGTCAAGAAGAAGAAGATCTGAAAGGCTTGCCTTCATATGCCATCAGCTGTCAGAAAAACAACATTCCAGTAGGTAATCAGAAAAATGTATCTCACATTTATATTAAAAAAACAACAACAACAATTACAACAAAGCTGTCAGAGTCCTTGTGTCTTTTTGATTCATGGGGCTGAGCAGAAATGATTCTCCCTTTCTCTGACTCTGCTCTGACCAATCAGAACCAGGCAGCCTGCAGCTTGTGACAGTGGGATATGGAGGATCATGTTGATGGATGTCATATTGAGGTCAAAGCCAACATGAACACTATGCTGACCAATTGTGAGGGGCAGTAATGGGGCAGTTACGCTGATCTGCCAACTGCCCACATTGCAAAAGATGGTCATAACAGGGCAGAGCTTTAATAATGAGGATCATGATAATAGTGTAATATTCAGGTTGAAGAAATTTAAATACATTTTAAATACATAAATAAATAAAATCTGCCAGAATGAGTTAAATGCCAAAGTGTAATATTCAGGTTTAAGAAAAACACATGCACACATACAAAGTGTGACCAATAGTAATTTGCACCCCAGTAATATTATATTAATTCAAATTACTTCAAAGTTAAATGTCCAGTGAGTGGCACTAAAAACACGTTCAGTTTTATTAAAAATAGATGAACATGAGTCTGATGTGTTATAAGCTGCATCCCAATTCAGAGGCTGCATCCTTCAAAGGACGCAGACTTCAAAGGCCACGAAGGTCAGAACGAGCGTTGTTAAATGGCACGGTCTAGCCTACGGAGGATTGTTCTTGTTGCCTAGCAACTGTGATAGCTACTGTTGATGAGCGGCAGTAATGTTTGTACTGGACTTTTTTGAAAGTTATATTCAACTGCCTGAAAACAAAACAGGGTTCACAAACTCTCTAAATATGTTCAACATGGTCCATTTTGCTATATAATCAAGAGTGTAAATGATATATAATCGCATCTTAGTATGTCAACATTTGAACCGATTTAAAGGTTTTTTTATTTGTACATTCGTATCAATAGATATTTGAGCAAGTTGAAACCCATTGTCACTGGCGCACAATGAATTCTGGGGTAGGCAAGGCCGTGAAGGATCCAGCTGTTGTATCCGTAATTGCAGAGGAAACAAAGGCTGCATTTGAAGGAGCCTTCGAATTGGGACAGCCTTCGTCACGCCGCTGTGACGCAATCTGCTTTCGAATGCACCCTTCGAAGGATGCAGCCTCTGAATTGGGACACAGCTATTTATCATGCTGGAAGTTAGCATCACCCTGGTCCCCTCGACAAAAACCCAATAGGATTTTCTATTAGCTTTTGGATTATTGTAGAAAATAAGCTGTGACTAACAAAAGTTTACGATTCTTACACGTTTTGTTCATCATAAAAATCTTCACAAATGAACACAACTTTTATGAATTTTCAAGCGTAAATACAATTGGCAAAAGTCAAAAGCTAAACATAGGCTTTAAACAAACTAGACCAGTCGCATGACTTCAACGTCACCATCACTAAGCTTCTGACAACTCTTTCAGTCTTTGTTTCCCTGAAAGTTCGAGTTATAATAGTTATATAACACCATAGACCTTATTTCAAACATTTAACAAATGCTTACTCGTTTCCAGGTTTTTGCCTACAAAATATGTCATCCCTGCACCATTCTATTACGTAGGTCTGTTGTACATATCGCAGCAGTTCGGAAATGAAATGTCCTGTTAATGGCACTATAAGGTAAATGTGCTATCACGTTTGAAAATAAAAACCAAAAGTGTTAACAAAAGTGTTAACAAAAGTAAACGTGAGATAAAAACACATTTACTGAAGCAAGTACAGTATGCCAATTAAGCTTGCTTACAATTCTTTGAGCTCTTTTATAATGACTTTCACAGGACTCATACCTGAGCGCTCCACATAACAAGTGCAATGCTGTACCAGGTGAGCTATCGAGCAAGTTTACTATTACTCTAATCATAATTTGTGCGAAAAAGAATCAAAGTTGTTGCCATTTTACTGCCTCTAGTGTTCGTTTCTGCTGGAAACTGCAGTGAATTGTATGTAGTCTATAGGTATGTTTTTGGAGTTTTACAAAAATGTAGGTAGAGGCATGTATTTCCAATGAGTCTAGGTTAGTAATATGTGCATTACCAAGTACAACTAATAATATAATGTGACAACACTGATGAGATTTATCACAACAGAACCACTTCCTTCAATACCCAATATAAGAATGCATTCATCTCTGAGCTGAGGGAGAAGCTCAATGGAACAGCCCATAATATCTGTCAGAGTCCATAAAAGTGGGATTGTAACATTCCACAGCCATAGTAAACAGCAAACGCTGGAGTCTTGAGATTGATTTAGCACTAAAGAGAATGACTGGCCCGCAGGCACCTCAAACTACATTTAGATAAGTTGGAGGACAATATGTGACAGAAGGAGAAGACAAACAGTGCACAGAGTGCATGTTTAATGTCAACAGGAAATCATAATCTCTTTCTTACTTTTGTAATATGTTAATAGACTTGTTGTAAAGAATTTATCTGTGCACATTAAAGGGGAAAATGTATCAAAATGTACCAACTTGCTCCGGCTCTGAAATGATTTTGCTTGTCACTTACATAATTTTCTAATTTAATTCCTGATTCATTCCAAAATATGTCACATTACAGAAGTTAAATGGGTTGTGAATGCTATTTCATGTCTTTAAAATGTGTGAAAATGTGCTCCGCATTGTAATCAAGCACTGATATTCATCTATTCTAATTCAACTCTTTCATATCTCTAATTGTCACACGGCCAATTGAAGAAAGCATTACGAAAGTCTCTTGCTATATTTATCCATAAATAGGAAGGGTTATTTGAAAATAAATTGCTACAAGTCTTTCACACGAGCACTATGAAGCGGATGCTATTCGAGTGGTACAAAGGGATATTTCAAGAGCAGTTTTAATTGCTTAGCAATCTGAATTTGGGAACTATAAATAGACAACGCTGGCAGCAGAACACGGACTGGCAAATGTTCCCTTCGGTCACAGTGAGTTCAAAGGCAATTTCATCATTAAGCCTGCATCTAGGTGGTAATAAGATGGTAAAATTTAAACACTCTTTAATAAGACGTATTATTGTTTTCATTGATTTACATGCAATATTGTGTTTAGAATACAATTTAAAACAGATCTAAGGAAACATATACACAAAACAAAAAATTTATTTAGTGGTCTTTTAATAGTCTTAACCATTTTAATCACAAATCACTGGTCAGAAAATTAGCAACAATTGCACAAATACTGTATATATGTAAAGTAACTTAGCACAGAATAGCCTTCCCTTTTGTTTTCTTTAAATGTTTAAGCCGTGTGGGTAAATTTGCAGACAGCTTTTTACAGGAAGAATAGTCAGTGTTGTTCCACTCAATGTTAAACAGTTCATGATTAGTTGGAAAATGTCTCCTAGTTAGTTTGAGTTTAATGTGAGACCAAATATTCACTATAGGGTTCAAATCTGGACAACTTTTCAATTGTGGGAAGCAAGCCATTCTGCAATATTCTCCTGTACTCCAAAGCATTAAATGACTTTCAAAGTGAAGTAGCTCCCTTCAAAGTGAAGACACCTCTTCCACCATGCTTCACTGTGGTAGAGATGCATTTATTATTATATTTCTCAGCAGATTTTCAAAGACACCGCTCTGGAGCATCACCATGCAACTCGTGTTTCATTGTTATTCATCACTCCACACACAACTTCCCATATACTGTTCATTCTTATTCTGTCTTTGATGTTTTTCTGAGACAGCAATGGCTTTTTAAGTAGTGCATTTGCTTACATTTAAAGTTAGATGCTAAATAAAAAGCACTAGATGTCAGCTACGTATATGCATGTATACATAAACCAACATTTAAAAGTGCAGATTAAACACGTGCAGCCTTTGAACTGGTTAACTTAAAGATATTCAGAAAATATATAGGCTATATACGGTATATCTTTATTATACAAAACCATCAAAGTCAACACACAAAATTGAGACCTACAATTTACAATGCAGATAATGGGTACAATAAAATCAGACAAAGTCTGACTTTGTCTTTAAAAAATGATTGTCGAAGCCAGTAAATGTTACACAAGTTCTGCTTTATATGATAAGCTTGACTGTAATGGCAGGCCTTTAAATGGGATTGAATTTAGAAGCACATCTTATCTTAGAGAGCCTTTCCATGCTGAGCATTCTAAAATTTTCTCTGAGAAGTTGCATCTATTAATTCATTACCTTCAGAGCATTGTCACTAAAATATTAAAGCTAAATAAAAAATGTAAAAAACTAACAAATATCTAAACAAGTTGACCGCTGTAACTCAGATCACAAACTTTTGTTTTTGTGTTATTCTACATCCACACCACTAGGTGTCAGTATAACGTATATCAATATGTCTGCCGACACACAAGCAGAAATCATGTCATCTCTGTATTTTTTGCACTGATAATAATAAAAATAAAACTTTTAATGTTTATAGTTGACTCTACAGACAACGAGATGTGTTATTTGCAATATATTTTTCCCCATAAGGTTACGAAAAATGAGTGAAACAGAAAAAAAAAAAATGACACACTGTAGGCCTACTTGATTTTATCTATCAGAAATTGATTGGATTATGAAAGTGGGCATTACAGTACAGTATATACCAGAATGGTGACTGGCGGCTGGAGGAGAAAGGTCGCTAAGTAAGAAGGATTCATGATTCATCAGGTACACTATGGAACTTTTGGCCCTCTAGCGGTTAAAAAATAAAACTGCATGCATTTTGAGGAAGAAAATTGTTTTGGTTGTTGTGCTTTGGCTCTGCGTGACTGTGTGGATGAATATGGTTGTCCTACTGCTCATAAAACATTCGCTACTAGGCTTAAGAGCTGTAATCAGTTTAAATGGAAAGGATCTCGAGCTGACTAGCTGAAGACATTACTGTAGCTATACCCATTAATAGACACGGTACTTCCTTGAAAATAAATTCCAGCACAGCACTACAACAACCATAATGAAACAACCCTTCACAATAGATAATGCTTTACAATGAACTCCATTACAGAGCTACATATGGCAATTTATCTGTTCAATAAAATACCTTACTCACCTGTTGAGTAATAAAAACGCCATCTCCGCGTCTCTTTTACAACATTTCAAATCCCTCAGTTCTCCCCATCTCTGAAAAGCCAACCCAATGTTGATTCTCGTTTTATTACGAGCTCTGTCCCATTCTCTTTTTGTCACCAGACTCTCCTCTGTTCTGCATTTTTTTTAAATGGATGATTCCCCAGAAGTTTGAGATTTAGCTGCTTCATGTCAACCTTTCTCGCTTGTTAACAACAAACCTATGCCACTCCCACACCATACATGCGTTAAAGTAAACTGAGTAACTTTTCTCTATTTATGGATATGATGAAACACGCACGGGTGAGTGACGTATGTACGCAATTACCGACAAAAACCATCTAAAATAAAATAAAAACACTTATAAGTTATAATAGGCTTACCGTAGTGAATCAGGGTAAGACAAAAACATGTTTTAGAAGAAGGATTGATGACGTATTGACTAATTATTTAAATTTTGTTTATTTAAAAGAGTAAAGTCATTTCAGAGGTGGAGAAAAGTATTAGATTTAAAGAAATAATGTGCAAAAATCAATTGTTCAATAAGACCAGGAATGTTACGTGACGTGTATTAAGAAAGTAATCAGTTTTGGTATTGATTAAGGTGACTCAAAAATAAAGATTTCAAAAATAGTCCAAAAGTATTTTCGCTTGTCTTGTTGACAATCATCCACCATCCTCTGCTACAGACAGAAAGGGTCAAAGGGAATGTCTGAGAGAAACATTTGGTTTAAAAAGCTTGTATATCTCTATCAAGATACAGAGTGGGATCCTCGAGGGGATGTGACTCAGGTACATCAGCAGCTTCCATTAAATTTAAAACACCATCAGTTTTAGTCCAGCTATTTTCTGCCAACTCAGAAATGCCACTGGAGCATGACTGTGCACTTCAGCTATTATTTTAGTCCCCACGGGAGACCGTCTGCCTGGCTGGGCTCTAAGGACTGGTAAATCTTATTTTTATATTTTTTTCACTTTATAAACAGCACTATGCACTTTGTTTTGACTGCTGTGATGTTGGTGACAACATCTACCTCAAGGTCAGATTTTAATGCTGACCATCAGTGCACAATTAGTCCAGTTATGAAATTTATTAAATTGTGATTTTTAGCAACATAATATATCACATAAAATAATTAATTATACATAAACTACTATTCAAACTGTATTTATTAAAAAATACTGTGAAATATTATTACAATTTAAATATTTTAATATATTTTAAAATTCCTTCATGTTTTAAATTTCCTTCAGAAATCATTCTAATATTCTGATTTAGTATTTTTTTGGAAACTGTGAAACATTTTTTTTCAGGATTCTTTGATAAAGAGAAAGATCAAAACAACAGCATTTAACAGAAACAGATTTTTTTTTGTAAAATTATAAATGTATTTACTGTCCCTTACGATCAATTTAATGTTTAGATATTTAAAAAAAAATTGTTTGGTCAAAATTTGATTATTTGGGATATTTTCATTAAAGTGATATGCCATTACAAAACTGACAAAAATGTATGAATATGATTACAAAATTTAAAGATAATTTTCATAAAAAGACAAAGATTATGACTAAAATAAATGATCACAGCCTACAGTCTTACATTCATATTGAAACATTATGCTTTACTGCTGTTCATTTTCCACAGTTCAAACACTGTACGCATGATGATATAAAATCATGAGATTGTAATCCGAGCTGGTTCATAATCAAATAACGCTGGTACTTCATCAGAAAAATAAATGAACACAGTAAATCTGCTACACTTTCCCTCCAGTGGAGGGCACATATGTTCTGTAGTTTTATGGTCTTCATCAATCCCCAAGTTCATGTGTCAGTTAATGAAAGTACTTCTAGACTAGCGCCTGTTCCTGAGAGCGAAGGTCTGGCAAGATTGATTCAGCTCCCCGATATTTATAATTCAGTAAATGAGAAAACTGTACCCATATATTTTTTACACACAATATCTTTCTTCTTGGCATTTCCTAATTACATTTCTTTCCCATGACAGATCTGCAGATCAATATTCTCTCTCGCTATAGAAATAAGAAACAAATACTGTGAAATTTCAGACAAGAGTACGTGATTACAATTATTAAGACCTGACTGCAATACATACATTTGAAAACGTTCATGCAAAGTCTTAAACGAACCGAAAGACCTGTCTGGATCAACTTGGCATTCGTATACCGTAGTGACTTGTTTGGTCAAAGTCACGCAGAAATGCAGTGAATGAATGATATGAGATGTGCATGTAGTACAGAGCTGAGATGGAAAGAGCACAGGGAAATGTGATTGGAAAAGCACTCCAGAGAACTTACGTAGTGTGTGCGAGGTCCTGAGGTCTTTCCGCTGCCTCTGGGAACACAGGGTGAGGAGGCTCGCCAATCGGCATGCAGCCCAGAGATTTACTGATGGCATGGCTGAGCTTCTTTGCTGGAGACTTCTGTAAAACGAGCGAAAAAAAAAAAATTCAACCAACAAATACTTACATAGAATACAATAAAATAATAATTTCTGCCTCATTCTGTGATGAGAAGCCACATCAGTTCACAGAAGGAAGTTATTTCAATCACTCAACTGACATTATAATGCAATTTTGGAGTAGCCTAAAATATGCTGTTATTCTCATTAATTGTATTTTAACGCTGTGCCAAGCTAAAAACGGTTAGCATTTTAGTCTCCTATAAATTAAATCACATAGCATGGTCTTAAAATTGTTCCATAAATCTCAGAATTTTATCATTAGATTTAAGGATTTAAAGGTGCAGTGTGTAGTATTTATGAGTGAATTTACACAGTGCACCTTTAATTAATCCTGATGATATGACAACAAGCAGCCAAATGTTTTCTTTCAAATGAGTCTACAATGTTTGTAGTCCAAAGGCTTCATGAACTATGCATTTTAATTTGGGTATGCCATTTCTTGGATTTGGGTTCTAAATGGGGACGCGAGTTAACAGGTTAAGGTATTAGTTGTGTTGTTAAAGCTTATTTATAATACTGTTGAACTTCAGTTTTTTTTCTCTCCTGGTTATTCCTTAGGCAGTGTCAAAGAAGCCAGAGAAAGTCTCAATTGTCAATTGGCTAAAAAAAGAAAGCAAAACACAAATTAAAGTAAAGATGAATTTGACTGATAAGGTTTCTATAGATATCGCAATATATACTGAGAATTCTTTTGGCCACGATAACCGTGTGAAAGATCTGATATCGTGACCTATTACATACTGTATGTTTCTGAAAAAAAATCTAATGGAATCCAATTATATGTAGTTTGAAGGAATAAAAGGGGAATTATTATTTAATGCATATTTGATCTGTACATAAAAAGTCGCAGACTTCCCATGTGAAGCTGGAACATTTTATATAATTTAATGTAGAAATATATATTTAAAGTTAATGAAAAATTCTCTTTGATTCAGCAAAATCCTTGTTCTGTGGTTAGAGAAAGGAAAACAATCTTTATCGAGGTTGTAAGAATGAGAAAGAAAAAAACCCTCTTATAATTGGATTTGGAAGGCAGTGCAAATCGTTTCCCAAGCTGTAATTTCCAGCAGTGTGACTGAGATTTGGAACAACGCTTGAGTATTAAAAATGCAATCAATATAACTCACTCGCTGAAAAACATGAACCCCTTGAAATCCTGAATTAGAGAGGAATGACATTAAACAGGAAACATCCATCCCTGATTCATGGCCAAACAATTTTGGTATAAACACGTACACTACTGTTTGTGGTCAGTAAGATTTTTAAAAAAGAAATGTATACTTTTATAATAATACAATATTGAAAATAAATGTATCACTGCATCCACAAAAATAAGCAGCACAACTGTTTTTCGACATTGATAATAATAAGAAATGCTGAAAATGTAGCTTTGCCATCACAGGCATAAATTACATTTTATAATATATTCAAATAGAAAAAAGTTATTTTAAATTGTACTCTTTTTACTGTGTTTTATAAATATAGCCTTGGAAAGACTAAGAGACTTATGAAGGGTAGTATAAATCATGTTCATTCAGTCCCTTTTGAGCAGTTATGAGCTATTCAAAAATACCTGTGCTTTAGAGAACATGCAGTGAGTGTAAAGCTTGAAATCTTACAGGAATAGAAAAATTTGTCATAATTTATTCACCCCAATATCATTCCAAACCTGTATTATTTTCTTTCTTCAGCAAAAAAGACAAACCTTCCATCTTTCCTTTAGAAATGGAAAACATACACTCAAAAAAATTAAGCCTTATTTCAAGATTTACGCATTTCAATTAATAGCAAAATTACATCTAATTGAATAATCCTTACATATTATTCATATTACGAATTAAATGAGTAAAAAACTTAATAAAACATTTTGTATAAACCTTAATGGAACAAGGGAATGGACCATTCAGTTTATGTGATTCATATTTATAAAAAAACAAGTAAATGAAAATAATGTTTAAATTTAAGTTTAAGATTTATACAAAATGTTTTATTTAGCGCTATTTTTTACTCAGTTAAACTTATTCATTCATAATATAAATAGTATAAGGATTATTCAATTCAATTTGATAGAATGTTACTATTAATTGAAATGCGTAAATCTTGGAAAAAAAGGCTTAAAACATTTTTGTGTACATTTGACATTTGTGAATTCTTAAAGACTATATAGGGTACGATGTGCTAACATTAGCCAAAAATCAGTTTGAGTTGCTCAGTATTTTAAGCATAATATTTTTTTTTTTCATTTTTACAGACAAAGTCTAATTATGTGTCCAGAAATTTCAGTTTCAGCCAATAATTTTCCTTTTGATGCAGCACTATGTTGAACCTTAGGCAGCATAATTGAGAGTTTCTGTGATTAATGACTTCAATTTTGGTCTATTCTTCTAACAAAACCATTTTACGTACCTTTATGGTATGTTTATTGTAACTTTCGAGGAATATAAATCACCATCCACTTTCATTATAAGCTAAAGAACAGCTTGAAAACAACATCTCTTTTTTGTGTTTCATGGAAGAAAGAAAATAATGCCATGAGGGTGAGTAACGATGGCGGAATTTCCATTTTTGAGTGAACTATCCCTTGAAAGTGATGGTACGTACCCATGAGGAGTGCTCCTTCATCTGGTGCTGGTTGCTATGGGGGCCGCTGGCATGACCACGCCAGAAGCAGCTCTGACAAAGCTGGTAGCCATGGCACTGCTGGCAGCGGTACCGGAAACCCATCATGCTCTCACTCCGGCAATACGAACATTCCACTGGATGGAAGACTGTGGGACACCAGCACAAAGGGTTTCAGGCATTCGCAAACCTTGTTTTAGCCATATTTTTTGAGTGAGGTGTCCAAACGTAGTGGGCGATGGGAAATAAGTCATTAAAACCCACATACAATCTCACAAATCTCCAATCGCAGCACGTACCATTCTCTACATTAGCGAGTCGGTGCATGAGAGGTAGCCATACGAGGTACTGCGGGGGTGGATCTGCCATCAACACATCCAAAAACGTATTCAGCAAGATCTTCTTCTGGCAAAGCACAGATAAGACACTCACAGTGAAAGCCTTTAAGATTTCGAGACAGGTTGAATGAAATCCTGAACGTTTTAAAGGGACTCTTACTGTTATTTGAAGCAGATTAGTGTACTTACCTGCTGAGGGAAGCATGTTCTCACAGAATGCTCGGTGTAGCCAAACGAAGGCCCCTCGAACACTGCCGTGGGAAGCTTCAGCACTTCCCTCAGGAACTGGTCAAATTTGGCATAGACCATCACCCCATTGGAGTCTGATATTTGGGAAAATATATCTGAAAGCGAAAGAAGTGATTTTAAGTTATGCTATGTTGTGGATAAATATTTAGAACCATTAAAAAAACGAAATCTGTGAAAGTGAAAAAATGCATTATTATTTCACACTAAAAAAGATAATATGATGAAACAGAACTTTTGTACTGGTGTGATTTAATCAAACGATGCACACCATTCTGAACAGAACTGCATATACAGTTAAAATAACTCGTGGGATGAAAATAAATCTTTTTTATTTTAGATTAGTGATAAAATGCATTTTAATCAATTTAATGAGTATTCAGCAAACATTTAAGGAGATAGTTCACCCAAAAATGAAAATTCTGTCATCATTTACTCACCCTGAAGTTGTTCTAAACCTGTATGAATTTCTTTCTTCTGGTGAACACAAAAGAAAATATTTTGAAGAATGTCGGTAACCAAACAGTTGATGTGCCCCATTGACTTCCACAGTATTTTTTTTTCTCCATACTATGGAAGTCAATGGGGCCCATTAGCTGTTTGGTTGACGATATTCTTCAAAATATCTTTTTTGTGTTCAGAAGAAAGAAATTCATACAGGTTTGGAACAACTTGAAAGTGAGTAAATGATGACAGAATTTTCATTTTTGGATGAACTATCCCTTTAAATTCTTTTGGAAATGTAATTTTGTGTCTAGTACACATCATGTACAAAAGGGGGAGCCAAACTCTAAATAAAACATCTTGCATAAAGGCCTTGGTGTATTATTTTAAATTAAAAGTTTGTGTATATTGCCTCCTAAATAGACATTTCATATAAAATAAAATTTTATGAGCTTACAGTCTTTAAAAATTGAGTAATACTAACAGTTTAGTAGAAAGAAATGTAGCAATTTATCAAAAAGAAAAGAGTGCAAAATGACTACAAATGATTTGCTCTTAACATCCGATCGTGATTTGATCTCTCTATTAGTGTTACTGGATTTTAGTGCTGCATTTGATACTATCTCAAAAATTCTCATTGGCATTAGTGGAATTGGCATTTGCATGGTTCAAATCATACTTAGATGATCGTTACCAATGTGTAGCAGTAAATGAAGAGGTGTCATATCGATCAAGTTCAATATAGAGTACCGCAAGGCTCAGTACTAGGACCGTCACTTTTCACCCTGTACATGCTACCCTTGGGAGATATCATTAGGAAGCATGGCATTCATTTTCACTGTTACGCTGATGATACTCGGCTCTATATTTCTTTGCGCCCTGACGAAACATACCAATTCACAAATTAATGGAATGCATATATAAAAAATTTGATGACTAGTAATTTCCTACTTCTTAATTTAAAAAAAAAAAAAACTGATTCTAATTATTGGACCAAAAACCTTCACACGTAATAACTTAGAATACTGTCTAACACTTGATGGCTGCTCTGTCAAATCTTTGTCATCAGTTAGGAACCTGGGTGTGCTCTTTGATACCAGTCTTTAATTTGAAAACCACAGTTCTAGCATCTGTAAAACCAAATTTTTCCATCTTAAAAATGTATCTAAATTACGGCATATGCTCTCAATGACAACTGAAGAAAAGTTAGTTCATGTGTTCATGACTTCAAGGCTAGATTATTGTAATGCTTTACTGGGTGGTTGCCTTGCACGCTTAATAAACAATCTCCAGCTGGTCCAAAATGCAGCAGCCTGAGTTCTTACCAGAACCAGGAAGTATGACCATATTAGCCTGGTTCTGTCAACACTGCACTGGCTCCCTATTAAACAAACACCATATACATTTTAAAATCTTGCTAATTACTTACAAAGCACTAAATGGTTTAGCTCCTTAGTACTTGAGCGAGCTCTTAACGCATTATAGTCCTTCACATCTATTGTGATCTCAAAATTCTGGCCAGTTGATAATAGCTATAAATATCAAAATCAACTGCAGGCGGTAGATATTCCTATTCCTATTTAGCACCAAAACTCTGGAATAGTCTTCCTAGCCTTGTTCAGGAAGCAGACACACTCTGTCAGTTTAAATCTAGACTAAAAACACATCTCTTTAACCTGGCATACACAACACATTATCAATTTCTAAATCAGTTAAATGATTTTTAGGCTTCATAAATTGTCAACCGGAACCAGGAACACATAACACCCGATGTACTTGTTACATCGTAAGAAGATGCCATCTATGCTAATATTAGTCTCTCTGTTTATCCCGAGGTTACCGTAGTCAGCTGGATCCGGTCCATATCCAGATCAGATGGTGGACCTGCACCTAGACACGACCAAAACGCAGCCCTGAATGTCAGCAGAGACTGTGTCTACAAGACAAGCCCCTGTGAAGGCCTCGTCGACATGACAGCGTCGACATCGGCACAGATCCTCAGCAAAGACCACAGAACCAGACAGGTCCTCCGGCACAGACCCTATGGCCAGCTTCGACTCCATATCAGCGTGATGAATTGATCTTGAAGCAAAAGGAACTGGATGAATATTTGAATGCTACCGATCCCGATCTGAAGTCTGACTTTTGATGCAGCCTGTATCATAATCACACCGTGTTCGTTCGTTGGCCAGAGGACAACTGTCCCCCCGACTGAGCCTGGTTTCTCCCAAGGTTTTTTTCTCCATTCTGTCACCTGATGGAGTTTGGGTTCCTTGCCACTGTCGCCTCTGGCTTACTTAGATGAGGACACTTAATATTCAACAATAATATTGATCTGGCTGCACTGTACTGACGCTGTTTTAGGAGAACTGAACTGAGCTGGACGATGACCATTTTTTGCAGAATTGCTTTATACACTGAACAAAATTATAAACGCAACACTTTTGTTTTTGCCCCCATTTTTCATGAGCTGAACTCAAAGATCTAAGACTTTTTCTATGTACACAAAAGGCCCATTTCTCTCAAATATTGTTCACAAATCTGTCTAAATCTGTGTTAGTGAGCACTTCTCCTTTGCCGAGATAATCCATCCACCTCACAGGTGTGGCATATCAAGATGCTGATTAGACAGCATGATTATTGCACAGGTGTGCCTTAGGCTGGCCACAATAAAAGGCCACTCTAAAATGTGCAGTTTTACTGTATTGGGGGGGTCCGGGGGGGGGTCGGGTCCGGGCCAGGGGGGTCCAAAAAAAAAGTAAATATCTGGTGTGACCACCATTTGCCTCACGCAGTGCAACACATCTCCTTCGCTTATAGTTGATGAGGTTGTTGATTGTGATCCAGAGCATACCAAACATGCTCAATGGGTGACATGTCCGGTGAGTATGCTGGCCATGCAAGAACTTTCAGCTTCCAGGAATTGTGTACAGATCCTTGCAACATGGGGCCGTGCATTATTGTGCTGCAACTATCGGTTTGCATAACCAAAGTATTTCTGCACAAACTGTCAGAAACCGTCTCAGGGAAGCTCATCTGCATGCTCGTCGTACTCTTCAGGGTCCCAACCTGACTGCAGTTCGTCATCGTAACCGACTTGAGTGGGCAAATGCTCACATTTGATGGCGTCTGGCACTTTGGAGAGGTGTTCTCTTCACGGATGAATCCCAGTTTTCACTGTACAGGGCAGATGGCAGACAGCGTGTATGGCGTCATGTGGGTGAGCGGTTTGCTGATGTCAATGTTGTGGATCGAGTGGCCCATGGTGGCGCTGGGGTTATGGTATGGGCAGGCGTATGTTATGGACAACGAACACAGGTGCATTTTATTGATGGCATTTTGAATGCACAGAGATACCGTGACGAGATCCTGAGGCCCATTGTTGTGCCATTCATCCATGACCATCACCTCATGTTGCAGCATGATAATGCATGGCCCCATGTTGCAAGGATCTGTACACAATTCCTGAAAGCTGAAAACATCCCAGTTCTTGCATGGCCAGCATACTCACCAGACATGTCACCCATTGAGCATGTTTGGGATGCTCTGGATCGGTGTATACAACAGCGTGTTCCAGTTCCTGCCAATATCCAGCAACTTCGCACAGCCATTGAAGAGGAGTGGACCAACATTCCACAGGCCACTATCAACAACCTGATCAACTCTATGCGAAGGAGATGTGTTGCACTGCTAGAGGCAAATGGTGGTCGCACCAGATATTGACTTTTTTTTTTGACCCCCCGGGACCCCCTCGGACACTCCCAATACAGTAAAACTGCACATTTTAGAGTGGCCTTTTATTGTGGCCAGCCTAAGGCACACCTGTGCAATAATCATGCTGTCTAATCAGCATCTTGATATGCCACACCTGTGAGGTGGATGGATTATCTCAGCAAAGGAGAAGTGCTCACTAACACAGATTTAGACAGATTTGTGAACAATATTTGAGAGAAATAGGCCTTTTGTGTACATAGAAAATGTCTTAGATCTTTGAGTTCAGCTCATGAAAAATGGGGGCAAAAACAAAAGTGTTGCGTTTATAATTTTGTTCAGTGTAGATTAAATGAACTAATTTAATAATTGATGATCTTTACAACGAAACTGAACCAACACTGAACTGACTTCAGCTGAACAACAGCCGAAATGCATAATTTTCCTGTTATAACTGTAAAGCTGGTTTGAAACAATCTGTATTGTATAAAGCGCTATATAAATAAAGGTGACTTGACTACTTAAATACATTCAACGCTAATCAATAGCAGTTTAGCATTGTACAGCACATGAACTCCAGAAAATATCCATAGTGTTTTTGTAATATTACTGCTGAATAGCTGTATAACAGGCATGATACTCACAACGTAATTTGTCCAGTATTTTACCGCCACACATTGTAGCTAGCATTGCCTTCATAGCAAACACTGTGAGTTTCCCATGGCCTTCACTGAAACACAAACAACACATTATCAGAAGTCATTCTGTTATAACAATTCAAAGCCACCAGGTTCTTTAAATTCCAGTCATTGTTTGGACTACACCAATCTTCGTACTCTTTGTATCCAGTCTTTTGGAAAAACAGAACAAGTTTGCCTACATGTTAATAGTGTCAGAACAGGCCCACCACCCCACAGCCAAACACCTTATTAGTACTTTTCAGTACAGTGTTGGGAAGTAAGTAGCCTAACTGAAAGTAGCAATGCTTCAACCTTAACTACATTTTTCTGCAGCTTAACAGCAGCTGTTTTTGTTTATAATGTATTTTTTTTTTAGTTGCTAAACAAGTATTTGATACACTGCCGATTTTGCAGGTTTGCCCACTTACAAAGCATGTAGAAGTCTGTAATTTTTATCATAGATACTCTTCAACTGTGAGTGACGGAATCTAAAACAAAAATCCAGAAAATCACGTTGTATGATTTTTAAGTAATTAATTTTATTGCATGACAAGTATTTGATACATCAGAAAAGCAGAACTTAATATTTGGTACAGAAACCTTTGTTTGCAATTACAGAGATCATACGTTTCTTGTAGTTCTTGACCAGGTTTGCACACACTGCAGAAGGGATTTTGGCCCACTCTTCCATACAGACCTTCTCCAGATCCTTCAGGTTTCGGGGCTGTCGCTGGGCAATACAGACTTTCAGCTCCCTCCAAAGATTTTCTATTGGGTTCAGGTCTGGAGACTGGCTAGGCCACTCCAGGACCTTGAGATGCTTCTTACGGAGCCACTCCTTAGTTGCCCTGGCTGTGTGTTTCGGGTCGTTGTCATGCTGGAAGACCCAGCCACGACCCATCTTCAATGCTCTTACTGAGGGAAGGAGGTTGTTGGCCAAGATCTCACGATACATGGCCCCATCCATCCTCCCCTCAATACGGTGCAGTCGTCCTGTCCCCTTTGCAGAAAAGCATCCCCAAAGAATGATGTTTCCACCTCCATGCTTCACGGTTGGGATGGTGTTCTTGGGGTTGTACTCATCCTTCTTCTTCCTCCAAACACGGCGAGTGGAGTTTAGACCAAAAAGCTCTATTTTTGTCTCATCAGAGCACATGACCTTCTCCCATTCCTCCTCTGGATCATCCAGATGGTCATTGGCAAACTTCAGACGGGCCTGGACATGCGCTGGCTTGAGCAGGGGGACCTTGCATGCGCTGCAGGATTTTAATCCATGACGGCATCGTGTGTTACTAATGGTTTTCTTTGAGACTGTGGCTCTCTTCAGGTCATTGACCAGGTCCTGTCGTGTAGTTCTAGGCTGATCCCTCACCTTCCTCATGATCATTGATGCCCCACGAGGTGAGATCTTGCATGGTGCCCCAGACCGAGGGAGATTGACCATCATCTTGAACTTCTTCCATTTTCTAATAATTGCGCCAACAGTTGTTGCCTTCTCACCAAGCTGCTTGCCTATTGTCCTGTAGCCCATCCCAGCCTTGTGCAGGTCTACAATTTTATCCCTGATGTCCTTACACAGCTCTCTGGTCTTGGCCATTGTGGAGAGGTTGGAGTCTGTTTGATTGAGTGTGTGGACAGGTGTCTTTTATACAGGTAATGAGTTCAAACAGGTGCAGTTAATACAGGTAATGAGTGGAGAACAGGAGGGCTTAAAGAAAAACTAACAGGTCTGTGAGAGCCGGAATTCTTACTGGTTGGTAGGTGATTAAATACTTATGTCATGTAATAAAATGCAAATTAATTATTTAAAAATCATACAATGTGATTTTCTGGATTTTTGTTTTAGATTCTGTCTCTCACAGTTGAAGTGTACCTATGATAAAAAATTACAGACCTCTACATACTTTGTAAGTAGGAAAACCTGCAAAATCGGCAGTGTATCAAATACTTGTTCTCCCCACTGTAGAAGTGTAGCATGACAAAAAGCTACATCTCCCTTTTTGTCACATTGCACACACAGCTTTACAAATAAGCAAGCTAAAATGTCCTCTAGATCATTTGTAGTGTTGGAAAGTCTGATTCATTTCAGTGAATTGGTTCGTTTGAATGATTCATGTAAATTAACCAATTCCAATTCATTTAAGTCCATGTGCAGCAGCATCTTTTTTTGTGATTTTTTGAAAAAATATTACTGTTTGTCACTATGTTTTTGACTTTTATTAGATGTTATTTGTGCTTAGTGTAAATTTAACATTTTATTTAAAATGTAATGCTGTTAACCCTGACTGAGATACCTTTTGAACCAGTACTTACTAAGGATTCACAATATAATGGTACCATATCGTTTTTTCAGCTGATATATATTATTTAGCGATATTGGCCGATATTGGATATTTTAATTGTGCATGCTCATTTCCCTTATTTTTCCATTTAGAGTACCTTTGCTGTCATCTAACACTAATCTAAAAGTTAAAGTTAATCTTTAAAAACTAGTGCTGTCAAATCGATTAGTCACAAGTAATCTAACATAAATGTTTGTAAATATATGTAATATGTGTATGTATGTGTATATATATATATATATATATGCATACAAACTTTTATGTTAGATGCGATCGATTTGACAACACTATTAAAAACAATAATTTAATAACACTGTTAAATGTAATCATGTGAAAAATGAGTACTTTTCATACTGTACATTATAATGTTGTGATGCCTAACTTGCACCATATAAAATGATTGATTTTAGATTTTAGTGTTATATTTTTATTTATAGTAGAGAGCCCCTCACATGACATGCTGGGGAAATAAAAACAAGATATTGTGCTGAAGGAAAGTAAATGTGACCGGACCTTTTAAGGTGGTGCAGCATCTTAGTAAGCAACATAATGTTGTTGTCTACCTTTTCTGAACAGCCTTCACGTTGGAAGCGTGTTAACGATGCCTTAAAATGCTGCCTCTGTAGGCAGCTCACTATGTGTTGGAACAGAGCATATGCCTTCCAAACACTCCCTCTTGTCACGATTCATATGACTCACAGTCCATCAGGTTTGCAGGGACATACTGCCACAAGGGACCCCCTGAGAGAAAAACAAATCTCCCTCACTAACAACACACCTGTCATAAGTGGCCACGATGAAGTTTAGCAGCAGGCCGATGGACTGCTCCACATTTATCTGGTGGGTGGTGGGCAGCCGCTTGTTGAGCTGGTAGAAGATGGAGGACAAAATGGTCTCCAGGCGTGACACATTAATCTCTGCGTTGTGGTCTAATGTGCTCAACCCATTGTCACGAAAAGCTTCGATCATGTTCCACACGTCCACCAGGTGAACTACGACAGGAAAAGTATACAACTGAGATGATCGAAAATAAGAATTTTGTTGTTTTTCCCATACTAAAACAAATGCACATACAACCAAAGTGAATTCATACATCACAAAATACACAAAATGGCATTTTAAAGTAAAAGCATGTAAACAGGACTTACGGTTGCATCGTTTCTGAACGAATCGTAGCTTACACGCCGTCCTATATGTTGAGAGGCGAATAACATCAAAGTTTTGTGCCCCTGGTGAAAAATACATGCATCAGTATTGTCACTTTTAGAAGACCCTTGTTCGGCCCCAAAATTAAAATTTGGACATTATTTACTCATCCTCATGTTGTTCCAAACCATATGACTTTCTTTTTTCCATGGAACACAACAATAAAGTAAACAGGGATCCAGACTGTCAAGCTCCAAAATGACAAAAATACCACCAGTCACATTAGCCAAATTTTGTGGGCAAAAAAAAGAGCCAATAGCCTCATGGGCAGCTCTCTGACATATATAGCTCAACTGTGACTCCGGCGACCCACATTCAATTCCTTCTCTGTCCTTCGCTGACCCTGTACTTTCCTGTCTGATCCCTACATTGTCCTATCCAATAAAGGCATAAAAAATATAACTTAAAAACTCCATTGTCTATGGTCAATAGTGTATCGATGTATGATACAGAAACCACTTTGAAACCAAGCAGCTTTTTGTTGGTCAATGAGAGTGAGCAAAATCTGTGTGAGGAATATTTATTAGTATTGGTCACACAGATTCCTATTGAAATAACTGGATTTTGCCCATAAAAACAGAGGAACTGTAAATGACTGCACCTTAAAACTTTCTTTTAAAGTGGTCCATTTGATTTGTCCACCTTTTGTGCTCCACAGAAGAAAAAATGTCAGACAGCTATGGAACTAAATGAGGGCAAGTAAGGGTGTGTTCACACTTGGCAGGTTTGGTTCAATTTAAATGAATTCTGGTGCGATTGGTCTAATAGTGTGGTTCATGTGAACGTTCAAGTGTGAATGCTACCATCCGAAACCTGGTGCACACTGAACAAGCGGACCGAGACCCCTGAAAAGATGGGTCTCAGTCCGCTTTCAAACGAACTCTGGTGCGGTTCGACTAAATGACAGAATTTTATTTTTGGGAGAACTTATACTTTGTGAATATACACAGTAAAGGAGCTATGTAGCATTTGTACTGCATAGTTTTACTTGGTCCATCAACCTGGTTCTGGTGTTTTCTCAAAATCAGTTTTGCCTTCCAACCAGAGACGCTAGATTGCGCCAATCTATTGCCCTGTGGCAGTGAAGGGTGAACAGGATTCGACAAGACCTCTGTGTATGTGTGTGTGGTGCATTGTGCAGGAAATGTTGTTAACTCTGAAAGCAACTCACTCATCTCCATGAAGAGCTGTCTCTTCTCCACCATGGACTTGCTGCTTTTACTTCCCTCTTCAATCATTCTACACAACACAAAAGGTCCATTTAATACCACAGCTTGACCAAGGCTTCATTACGAACACACAACTCACTAACAACAAAAATCACAAGATAGCATTATGTTAAAGTATTTCATAAACAAGTTAACAAAGAAATTGCTAAAAACAACTGCAATACAGCTATTAAATTAATAGTTTTAATCAAGACTTTTGTTCATTTATCTGGTTTCTTTTTTCATTTACAATCATCAGCCAACATCTTTGTTGATCCTGGAACAACGTTCCAATCAACCAATCAGATTTGAGGGACAAGTTTACAGTTTATGTCAAGTTTAGGCTTACAATCAGGGTTAGGTGCTTCTACATCAGTGTTATTCACCCTTCATTTCTCTCTGATTTTAGGGATATTTTATGGGTAGGGTTGGGTTATGGATAGGGTTAGCACCATACACTGATCTGTATAATGACTGGATTGTTCACTGCATTCTAAACTGCCGTCAGGCGGTGAAGCCACCGGAAGTGTTCGAGCGGCTATCTTGCTATTCCTTACCGACAGAGGCCATCATTAAATAATTAATTGATACTTCGAACTTTACCTTTAATGTTTCTGGTCTTTTCAGGCAGGATAAGCGATTTAAAGAAATTATTAAGATGGGTGTGTCTACGGCACACTGCCAACACAGGTACCCGACCTAACACAAAATAGATTTCTTTATGTACATAATTATGCCAGAAATACATATATCTGGGATTATCTGGGATCCATCAGATGATATTCGCTACTGTAACGAAGATGAACGTAACTTTTAATAATCTGGGGAAATTCCCGATTTTAAACAAATAACCATTTAAATGTTTACAACGTTGCATTGTAAGAATGTATAGGGAGACTACAGATATAAAAACGCTGACTCGTTAGGTAATGTTTTCTCATTAAAATCAGATGATCTCCTATTAATTCAAAAGAATGTGAGGGAATACCAATATGGCGGCACGGTGGCTTCACTTTTTATGATGCCATGAGCAATCCAGTTCTCTATATAGATCAGTGGTTAGCACAAAATTTTCGGATAGGAGTGTTGTTCTAGGATCAACAAAATTCAGGAACATGCAAAATCACGGTGACTGACTAGCTTTAGCAAACTCATGCATTTCTTTAGTCCATGGAAACTCCTGAACACTCTATTACTCACCTGTCAGGTTGGCTGGGACTCAGAGAAGATGATGCAAAGGAACCAGGAAGCTCCTACATAAGGAAAAACATTTTGATGTTGACATCTGGGGAAATACCCCACCAATCCAACCCACACACACATACAAAAATAAACCTTGGAATAAATCCCCCATTCACAAAAGGGCATTTGAGTTCTCTTGCTCTATGCAAGTGCTGATTATGTATGACAATAGTGTCTGCACAGGCTGCATCCTGTGAGCTAATGAAACAAGAGCCACTTTAGTGACAGGCAGTCTAAGAGAACACATCATTAGAGACAATGAAGGAAGAATTCTTACTATAATGATTGTGAAGAAGGATTACTATAGTAAATACTATTATATTATAGATTACCATCTGCTGTGAATATAAGTAATGAGCAGAGACAAGAGAAACAAGAGCCACTAAAGAACAATTTGATGACAGTGTGTGTATGTATAACCTATAAGTAATATGCAAAGTTATTATTGCTCATGTAATTGTAGTTCTTACATCATCAACATAAAGCGTTACATCAGCCGTCAAGTCACATTTACTCGCTTTTTCTTTTCACATTTACTTAGGCCTACTATTTCTGCCCAATATTTATCTATAATATTTTGATATGGTAAAAATAGTAAGTGGAGTATAGTAGCCTAGCTATTCCGAATTTAGCTAGAGTCTCGTTCAGAAAAACTGATGAGTTTGTTAAAGGCACAATATGTAATTTTCGCCGCTAGAGGTCGCTTATTCAAAACAAAGGTGTAGCATGCCTTGATTTCGCGGAATCATGGGAGTTGTTGTCTTCACCTCTACAGCTGGTGGAAAAGAATCCAACGGAACTTGGGCAGAAATCATATTCATGGATGAGCTAATGTATTAAAGATTTATTAAAGTTACTGTAGTATGAAGCAGGGTGGGGCTGAAGGCCGTTGGAGAGGAACGAGGCTGCTAGAGCGATTGCTAATGAGAGACGAGCGCGACACACAGCTCGAGAGCAGTGGAGCTTTTATTATGCCGCAGACGACCGCTTCAGCTTCTTCCGGTCATACGTATGTGGGGTAACGCAGCGCTGTTTTATCATATTAGATACATTTGAGTGTGTTCAAAATGTTGTTATAATGCTTCTCTGTGCGTTCCCTCGGCGGCAACTATGAGACACTTGTTGCACACTGCGGTAAGCTAGATCAGTATTAGTCATGGTAAAACATGGTACTTGTGGTAAATCAAGAAAACAAGATTTAAACAATGAGACTAACTGTGTTGAGCTATATAACAATAATTAGTTTTCTTTCTATAAATGTATCCAAACTGTTGATCAGCTGTCTAATAAAACACACAATATATTAAAGCATCTCTGGTGTTTTCATGGTTTCTACAAAATAAAATCGTAAATCAAGGGTAACGCAGGTATGATGTCACTGATAGGTGTTAAAATTTCTCTGGATTTAAACATTTTTGGAAACATTTGGGATAACGTAAGTACACAAGTCAACAGAATATATAACATTGTTCTAGTGGTTGTTGGATATTTTAATAAAAAAAATCTTAAATCTAAGTAATTAACAGTGGACATACTGGAATACTATTAGCTCTCAGTCATTAAAGTCGGCATGAAATGGAAGTTGCGATAGTCTTGTGATGTAGGCTATATCCGTGTGAAACGGCTTTTTGAACAAGACAACTTTAAGCCAGGACTTGATTTTGTCTATTGGGAATTAATTGGATTATTGTGGTTTGCTATTGCTGTGATCTCAAGTGAGTGACAGGTTGTCCCGCCCTCACGCCAGTAAACGCCATCAGAGATTAAAGATTATGAGGGCACATGAATAAAAATAATAATAATAATAATATGCACAGATAAATCATTTATAATTAACACTGCAATATTCCATAAAAAAATAAGAATCGTCCATTTTGATTTCATGGTGACTTTAGTGACAGGAAGGCAGTGGGAGAAACTTCAGTGAACCAAAAAATATGAATCAGTGCATGGAAGTGAACAAGATTCGTTCACTTAAAAGATTCGCTCAAAGGCACTGATTCGTTCGAAAACACCACTAGAAAGCATTATGTCATTCCTGACCGTTAAAGACACTGCTGACGTTATGACTTCTGGCTTCACATCATTCCGTTCGTTTTGTTAGTCTAATCGCATCTTGCAGCGCTTACTACTGAGTGAGTGAATATAAGGCCCAGTGTATAAGGTAAAATTAAAAGGCTATACCGCACCTCTATAATGACTCGCGCTTTGACGTGACTCAACGTGAGGACTTTTCATTAACCATCGGAAATTGTACAAACACTCCTATATTTAAAATAGCAATACACCCCCCGTGCGATTAAATGACAGCGTCTAAGCTTAATGCATACGGCCATATTATATTTAACTCTCTATGTATCTTGCGTGTTAAATAAATAAGATGCTATATGGTGCATAAATACATTTAGAGCCACAAGATGATATTCCGAGGTCGCGTTTGGTATTTTCATCTGAATGTGAAAGCATCATTAACGGATGATCTTACCAGGAGAGGAAATCACGCAGGTCGCGCGACCATCATCAGCATCTGATGAGAGCGATCAACGGTCTCGCACTCGATTCCTGGCGTATCATCATCATCTTCATCATAGCTGGCTTTCGTTTCACTTTTTTTTTTTTAATATAGACTTACAATCACCGACATAATAATACGCAATTTGGTAGCGCTGCGCTTCCCCATCGTCACATTTGTGCCGTGGTTACCGTTCGTTCCGTTTGATTCGGTCTTGTAGGAACTGCAGTACAGGCTGCGGGAGCGCTTCTCTGAGCATCAGCCAACAGCAGAGGACAGCAGAGCACTCCTGCCTTTCCCATTACTGGTGCATCACTATTGCTCTTCATATACACGATTATTACAAAGACATTAGCCGACTGTTAGTTTTATGTAATGCTGTGCAATGTGCTTGCTCAAATATGATGAGCAGCTGTTCATATTGCTACTGCATGTATTCTCATTATGTCTACGTCGGACACATAAAGATATTTATATATCTAAAGGGCCTTGATATAGTGCTAAACAGAACAGAATAAAAGTCCTATAACCTAGGCATAAAAATTCTAGCATATTTCCTACCAAAATAGCATATTGTTAAAATCATAATTTATAGCCTATATTAATGGCATATTCTTTAATCTGCGTGTGAAGCTTTTATTTAATTTTGATGACATTTTGGATGTTATAGGCTGGGTCCTGGGGCCAGTTGCGTAGACTTTAATTCAAATTAGACTGATCTACCTTTATGTAACTGCCTTTTAAAAGTTTAGATCAGTCTTAAAGAAGAAAATTTACCCCCGGTTTCACAGACAAGGCTTAAGACTAGTCCCAGACTAAAATGCATGTTTGAGCTGTTTTAACCGAAAGCAACTTGCACTGGCATATCTTAATATATATCAGTGCCATTGTTTTGTCTCAAGATGCACACCAGTAATGTTTTTTATTTCTAGAGCACGTTTATAAAAGCTACTTAAATGCCCTAAATGAACTAAAGCCTAATCCTGGCTTAATCTAAACCCTGTCTGTGAAACCGGGCCTTTGATGACGAACTTTTAAGACTAGTTTAAGCAGTTTATGCAACCGGCCACAGGCTTCTGGTTGGTCAATTCAGTGTTCCATTGCTAAAAATCAAGAGAAACACCTGTTCACCTTTTCACAAACAGCAGATCATTATTGTTATTGCAGCAACGTTCCGTAATTCACCTATTTAGTACATGGCACTTAATTAATTTGCTAATTAAAATAACGTTTTAATGAAAATTTGTGTTTTTTATATTTAAATAATTATGTAGTAAAAGCAATAAAATCCTTGCCATATTGAAAATCAACAAAATGAAGCCTATAAAAATACCCCATCACTGCATTTGTTTTACAGCATTTTATTCATATTGTTTCTTGATAAAATACACTTTGCTTACAAGTGCTGATTACAATTACTTTTTACATTCACCTTTATTTTACATAAAATAGTTGACTTTTAAAACATAAAATAACACACAATGTGGAAGCCAATCTAAGTTCTGGAATACCAACACCTCCTGCACTAAGAGTCGTAATCATATCATTTCATGGTTCTGCAGGGGAAAACATTGACTCATTATTTAAAAATCCAAGTGTTTTGTAAAATGTCACAGGCATATAAGGTTGGGGACAGAGGAAGTGGTAAATCATGCGTTGCAATGAAAGCAGCAAATAAACAATGACAGTTAAACACTGCATGTTTACAGCTCTGACAAATTAAAATTTTCCAAGAACCCAAATATCAGTTTTTAAAGACTCAAATCAGTTCTAAGGCCTGATATACAGTAAATGGAGGTATCACAGTTATATTCTATGAGTCTCTTGAATGTTTATATGCTGCATATGTATATATATGTAAATGAAAGCTGACAAAAGTCATTGAAAGCCAGTTACCTG
Source organism: Coreius guichenoti (assembly GCA_039654105.1). Taxonomy (NCBI): domain Eukaryota; kingdom Metazoa; phylum Chordata; class Actinopteri; order Cypriniformes; family Gobionidae; genus Coreius; species Coreius guichenoti. The sequence continues at coordinate 25,966,018 of CM077177.1, read as the reverse complement.
AAAAACAATCTAACACCCAAAGACATTCAGCACAACCCAACCACCACACTAGTAAAATGTTATTCATACAATACAAACACTATAACCTGATGGATTTTTTTTCAGTAATAAGCTAGACTTCGAGTCATCAAAGTGAGTTGTAAGTGCCACACAGATATTATTAGTCAATTAAAAATCCACTGTGAGGGAACATCAATTCATTGCAGGCAAAACTAGCCACACAAAAAGACTATCACGAGGGCCCTGGTACAAAAAAATGTGTAAAAAGTTTGTACACTTCAGACAAAGGTATACCAAAATGGGACAGCCAATATAAAGATATAGTAAATACCCTGTTTCTTGAAAGTTTCATAAAATGATTTGTATATAGACTTTTTTATTAAAATATATTACTTAAAATATATTACTTTGCTTAACTAGACAGACATTAAAAACAAAAATTGATTATCTAGTTACCATAAATTGACTTTGGTATATTACCAAGCAAATCTAAAATTATTTCACTTTTCTATTGCCTGGAAGGCAGACGATTAAAAAAAAAAAAAAAAAAAAACTAATTCAAAGATGCAACAAGATGTTTTTTTTTTTAACATACATAGAACTATTCTGTTTAGCTGAATTGTTTCAGGACAGAAATTTAACCACAACATTTAATTTTGCAATAAGATTAAAATTATGATTTGTGTTGGACAGTATTTCTCAAACAAAAACCCAATCAGACAATCAGATATGTGTAGGCAAGATACAAGAATGCTTTGTAGAAAATGTTTGTACATCTCAAAGAAAGTCAGTATTTACAATATAAAACAAAAATCTTCATATAATCTCCCTTCTGACTGTTTAACTTCATTGTTCAAATAGTTTTGCTGTGGATACTCAGCATTATCCCTAAAAACTAAGGTTACTGGGAATATCTACTATTCCAATTAGAGGCAATGTCATTCGTGTGACGTAAACAACTCAAATGATTAGACACAGGCTATTAAAATGATTAAGACCTGTTTTTTTGTTTTTTTTCTCCTGAGAGGGTACAATAGATTACTTGATTAAGAAGTGCTTTAATTCATTTCATCCTTACAAGTCATTTTTGAAGGTATAGCAAAGGTAAAGTCATTTTCGAACATAAAAAAAGTGCAACCCTAATAACTCCTTTTTTCTCTCTCTGAACAAAATGATGTAAGGGGCTAATGCTCTTAATTGTATAAATATTGTTAATATACAAATTATTGCCATTCAGTATAAACCTGTTCTTACATTCTGCTCTCAAGTAAAACCCACCGATGTAAGAGTGCTAGCCTGCTAACGTATTTGAAAAAACTCCCTTCTATCCCATAAATAACTTTTAACAGTACCATATAAACCTAGTAACAAGGCAGGTTAATATATTAGGTTTACATATTCACAGTAATTCTGCAAAGTAACTGGTATTTCAGTTGTATGGTTCTTTTCTTGAGTCAAAAAGTCTCAAACCAACCGACAAATAGTTTTGCAGGATAAGCAAAAACAAATCCAGCAAACTAGTGTGAATTATGTGTAAAAGATCCTAAATCTGAGAGGTGGGAGGAAGGGGGGTCATTATTTTTAACATCTATAAAAATAGTAGTATATTGATTTCCATATCTAAAATTGTTTAAAAAAATATTAAAGAAAAGAAACAAGCCTTAAATATTGCCACTATTCAATAATGAGTCTTGAGTCTAAAGCAAGGTGCTCAAAGAAGGAGAGGAAGTATTACTCATTGCACATTTTACATACCTCATATTCTACTATTCTAGTCTGTTCTGTGAAGAAAAACAATGGAGCAAATACACTAAAGAGCGCCACTTTTGTGCGCTGTATTTCAACGCAAAAACCTGCATCTTTTTACTAGCCACCCGCAATCCAGTTTAAAGGTGCTGTATGTAATTTTTTCACTCTACTAAAGCATAAAAATACCATAATATGTTTGCAGATATTTAGGAAACATGTCGGAATGTCTGTTTTTGTTTTGGTCTGTGCGATACCGCAAGCTGCCAGTTTACCCAAATAGTATTTCGACACCCCAGGTTGCCAGTTGGCAGAAAACACAGCTTATTGCAGCCATGAAAGCCAGCAAACAAACTGGGTCAGAGATCGCACATTCTACCCGACCTAAAATGCCTCAGCATCCATCTAAAAACGAGAGCATATTAAAACGCGGATAAATCAACTCACTCACTGTGTGTAAGTCTCCTTGGCTTTCATTGTCAATTGTGCACGCTCCTGTTGTATGTACTCAAGCTGGCAACCCGCATAAGCGTTGAGCTTGAGGAGGAGGGGGCGGGGGAAACGACTCTCTCCAATATTTTGAATTTGGACTGCAGTACCCATTTCGACCACTAGCTGTCAATATTACATACTGCACCTTTAACCAGGCGCTTAAAGTGCTGAAACTGCAAATGATAGACAAAAGTATAATAACCTGGCACATATCTAGACATGCAGTGTAGAGGTCTTCACAGGTCCACTTGGATCCGAAAATTCGAGTTCTGACCCGAGTCCAAAACTTTGACAAGTGCCTCGGACACGGGTCGGGTTCGCTATTAGTGGCCTCGGGTCTCGGGTCTCGGGTAATTTAAAATAAATGTGCTTTTTCCAAATAGACCTGAGAAGACCCGAATTCTTTTGAACTATGTCGGGCATTTAACAAAATTTTATTATTTAAAACAATTCTATGACAACGTCATTATCTCACGTTTTTTCAGTTCTCTCTGAATCTGCGCTTCTACCGGCAATGCACAGTTTAGACTCAGTTGCTCCACATTTTTGCCTACCGTTTTAACGAGCGGCGTCAGCATGGATTAAAATAAATTTTAATTTTCTTATGGTCAGGAAAATAACATTACGCCAAAAGTTATAGGATGTAATGAGGTTACAGTGATGAGTGATTGACATTTCAGCACTTGTGATAAGTGCATTTTTGAGAAACGCACGTAGAAAAGGAACAAACGTTTGTAACCTCGCACACAGAAATCCATCTTATAGCTATGAGATCCATCAGGAAAAGCCATTTGCTTCATTACGCTGTGTGTTTATGCAGGGCTTTTCTTTTTTGTGTGCAGAAGCCCTTCGCCGGAGATGAGGTAAATAGCTTTGCAGACAACACTAGCGAATCCATGATTCTAAGGCTATCGATTTAATTTTTTATGTAGCTATCACGTTTATTTTTCCAATCCACTGGTCACAATTGAAAGCCGAATTTAGAAATAACTTGCATCCATCGGGCAGGCAATAATATAAAGTAATAATAAATAAGTAAATAAATAAACGAAAGTAATGGAGCAGCGGCCAAATCAGTCAGCAGGACACCGGGATTTTTCCTGACTGACTGCGGGGCTGCAGGCTGTGCACACGTCAATGCTGTTTACGTTCGGGTCCAGTCGCGTTCAAAAATAAATGCCGTCGAGTCAGACTCGGCTCTAATTTTAATCGGGTCGGGTTTTTCTTTAAAAACATTTTTTTATTCATGCATGTCGGGTTCGGGTAAGAAGTGGTTCTGTGTGATTTGGTTCGAGCACAGATTTTAGGACCCGAGAAGACCTCTAATGCAGTGTAGTCGAGTGCATTTTCGGTACTTTAAAGAGCCGATTCAGGTGTCTGGATTGCAGTAGTGCAGCCATACTGAACAGTCCCAGTAAAACTTGCCATATCACGGTAGTCTGCTGCATTCCCCACAACTAAGAACTGACTTACGAGAACAGCAAAATTATTTGATTTGCATAATTCCTTTGCTGAATCGGCCACTAAAATAAAGCAGAATGTACGTGCAAATAAGTAGCACTATTAGCAGGTGCAATTCATTCTTAGTGAATTCCCCCCAAAGAATAACAGCACAACAGCCTGTCTCAAATGACAATGGATACATGACTAGGTTACCACAGCGAGAGCATCACTGCTGTACTATTGTAACATTTCTGCTACCCTTAATGCAGTGATTGCTTTTTTTGAATGAATGAACGAGTCGCAGTTTATCCTCATGACCATTATCGTACCACCAAACATGAGACACATAGTTTGGATGGACCAATGCAATCATCATGACAGAATGCGCCACATCCCTTGCACATAATCATGGCCTTCAGCCGACAGTAGCACTTTGATTGGACGTCCTCCATCCCAGAGGTTTCTATGTAGGCTTGCTCAGGTGAGATTTCACCCTGACTGCTCTGATCCAGTAGGTGACCTGCAGGTATGGCAGTGACAGTGACGGAAAAAGACATCATACCTCTAGCAGCCGTTTCACCATCACCACTGCAGGACACAGTAGGAGAAGTTGGAGTGTCAGCCATGCTGTGGTTCAGTGCATGAGGGACAGACATGCTGATAGTGCCACCATACTGAGGTCCATTATGGGCTTTCTGAGACAAAAACGTGCGTTGGTGACAGTCACTTAACTGATATCGCTCTGTTTTATCCTGTATACTGCTGCACATATCAAGTGGTGTTCTTGAGCATGTTTCTTTGGTTCTAGTAGAAGTGCTGCCTTCTTCTTTGCTGGATAAACAGCTCAGTGATGGAGATTCAGACTTTATATCAGAACAGGGTTGGGCTGCCAAACCATCATCTGATTTATTGATGAAACATCCCTGCTGTTCCACTTTGACCCTTGGGAAATTCAGATGTCCTTGAGAGGTGGTATGAGACCCTGCAAGTGATTCTGTCTTCCCTTTCAAACTCTCCTCTGCTTCAATTTTCTCTATCTTCAGGTTGGCAAGGGCAGAGCTTGTATTACTAGCTAGGTGCGGCCGTTTGCTGCTCTCGGATACTCTACCGTATGTGGAGACATTGAGGAGGTAGTGTCCTGTCATAGCTGGCTTAGATACCCTCTTCCGTCCAAAGATTCCTAGGTGGACTCTCTGGTCCAGGCTGCTCTCAAGGTGACCTAAGTGACAGGATTGAAATTGAGAGGGTTGACAGTTTGAATCGGTGTGCTTCTGCTCACATTTGAGCCTTAGTGGATGGAGAATCTGGTCCTGAGTGCCAACTTTGACCAACTTGTCCATACTTCTGACTTGCATCACAGATGAGCCAAAAGGAATTTGGTTCCCAAATTTGCTGATATCATCTTGGTTTGTTGGGCTATCTTTTTTCAACCCAGCAGTGGTGGTACCAAGGTTCCCTTTATCTCTGGCAGAAATAGCCATAGACTGAACCTCCACCTTGGCTAGTGGCTTTGGGAGGATCTTTTCTAATGGAACCTCTTTACCTTGAAGAAGCTGGGTGACCAGAGGATTGTTTGCTGGGATTGAAGAGCTAGGCTTGGTCACTAACGCTCCTGAAAAAGGTGTCTGTTGTGGTCTCTGGTTTTGTGCAATTGTGTTTGAGATAGTCACGTTTTCTGCATGACTTAAAGGTGCTAGCGTCCCTCCAGGACTGATGAGGTTATGTTGAACCTTGCTCGTTGGGTTCAACGTGCACTGAGTGGTTTGGGACCCCATCAAAGAGCGATTTTCTTTTAAAAAACCCTGGCTTGCACTAAAGTCTTGTACAAAACCAGGGTCTGTGAGTCCAGTAAAACCTGAGGAAGGAGGGGTTCGTGAGAGAGTCACTGTGCCTTCAGAGGCCGGAGATCCAGAGCTTAGCTTTGTAGGCGACACAGATTGACTTCTGCTGCTTGCTGGTGAAAAATCTTCTGACAAGGACCGAGCTGGAGAGGGTGTTGAGGTACCTCCAACTGAGCTGGTTCCTCTTGAGGAAGATGACCCGGCTGCTGCTGCAGCAGCAGCACGCTGTGCGCGCGCTAACTGGGCTTTTGCCTTGATGTCAGCTAGAGTGCGTGCACCGGTGCGACCGGGCCGAATGCTAGGGGGTGTCAAGGGAACAGGAGTCCTTGGAGATACCTGCTCCATAGAGGCAGGGGCAGAGAGAATTCTTGACACTGGGATCTGCAAAGAAAGAGTTTAAGTGTTACTATCAGAGCCAAAATTCCACTAAAGTTAACATTTAATGTCAAAATTAATAAAAAGCATTTTTACAGATATTTACATTTTCCAAAGTTCTTTGTGTGGGAAAAACTCCCTACCACGATAATAGGGTGTTGTGGGTGGTTGCCAGGACATTGCTATGTGGTTGCTAAGGGGTTCTGAGCAGGTTTTAGCATGCTGTTATGATTGCTAGAGTGTTCTCGATAGTTGGTAGTGCATTCCAAAGTGTTTGCAAGAGTGTTCTGGTCGGTTGTATACAAGTATGATTGCTTAGAAAAACAATAAATCTCTCCTCAACAAGCCACACAATGTGAGGTATCATTCATGCAAGTAGCACAAATGACACTTATGTATACACGGGGGGTGTGACCCTTGTCAACTGCTTAAAGCTGTCAGTAACTCATTACATTGCACCTTGCCATAAACAGTGTAGACAGTATCACTGAATATAATGGGTTCTATTGGCTTTTGATGCATCGCATCACTCTCATCTGGTGTAAACAGGGTGTAACACACTGCAGTTTAATACTTAGGGTTAATTTCTTTTTCTTCAAAAGAAATAAACCTAAAACTTACTTTGAGAGGAGGTACTCTCTGTTCTACTTTTTCTTTAGCTGTCACAGTGGATGACATTTCTGATGAAGAGAAACGGGGCTTCTTCTCTGTTCTTAGCTCTGTATCCAGTTCAGCAGATAATTTTCTCTTCAGAGGCTCAGATGTGACAGCAGTTATTGGAGACCCAGCCTTATTGCTCTCCGTAATCTGTCCAGCTTTTCCCACGGGACTTTCCTCTTTAGTGGTCTGTGTTTCCTTTCCTTTCAAACAGGTGACTATCGCTTCCAAAGGAGATACTGGGGTCTTACATGTGATCTCATTCTCCAGTGTTTTCTCACTGCCAGGTTTGGGATCCACTGCTTTTTGAACAGAGGACTCTAGAGTCAATTCTTCCTGTGTATCCTTCCTTGTGTTTAAGGATAAATGTGATTGCTCTGAAGCAGGAGGTTTGACTGGCTCTTCAGGGGAGGCATGTGTTACTGTTGATTTCACATCTCTGGATCTCAACTCCATGTGGATGATCTCTGTCACCGGGTTTATCTTCTGAGACTCTTTGACAATCTCTGGCTTTTCTGATAGGACTGAGCTTTTAGCTGGTTCAGGAATGTCCATGGCTTCTGTCAGCTCTTTGGATTCCTCTATACTCAGTCCAGAACTGAAAAGCAAAAAAAGATAGAAGATTAGCAAAAAGGATGTCAAAAACAAAACCTCACCTATGATACATTAAACTAATGGTCCACTAATCAATTTTCCGGCCTCATGTTGACTGGAAACCAAAATAAGACATGGCAGGGATCACACTGTAAAAAATTGTGATTTTAATGGTAAAAGACGGTAAAAATGCTACGGTTATTGGTTAACAGTACGTTTCCTTATAAAATACAGTGAATAAAAGATCTAACCTTACTTTACAGTAAAATATTGTTAAATTTACAGTTTTTGGAAGTGAAAAAGAATTTCATTGTATAATCTACAGTGAAAAAACGTAAATTCCCAGAATTCCCTGCGTGACACTTCACATTTGATGTATTTTTAACTAAATAACTATGCGTCGTCTTAGCTTTTTCAATCAGTTATGTACATTAGGGTTTTATATCTAACATTGTTAAATTAATGTTCATTGCATTACTTTAGTGTCACGTGTGTTACCATGATCGTGTTTTGTGCTCATGTGAATAACACTGTGCACCTTTTATATATTAGTATTTACCTTCTCAGCTTGTGGAAAAGCTGCTTGTGATGAGCTTTGATTCATCAAGTGACTTTCTCATCACCACCTGTTTTTGGTGGTTGTCAGTGTATTACAAAGGTACAAAAAAGATATTATTACTTCAATATGTTGGTATATTAACATTATATCAGTTAATGAAATATGATTTTTTTACTGTAAATTTAAGTTAAATCTCTAAAACCTAAAATGTTGCTACCATATTTTTTAAGGTAAATTTCTGGCAACCACAGCTGTCGTTGTTTTACTGTAAATTTCAGTGCACAATTTTTTTTTACAGTGCACAATATATGTCGGAGGCACTTGTTTAATTCAGTGAGTGTGACAGACCCACAAGTAACAAGTGGCAATATTTGAGTAACAGCTTAATGGCCCCGATATACTTCAAGCGAAATCAAAGAACGAACTTTTGTGATGCCATTTTGAACAAAATCAGGCCAAAACAAGGTTTGTTTTGGGAGTTCGAAACAGCTTGCAAAAGCAAACTTTCTGGAAAAGTTCACTTCGGCTGGTAAAACCCTTCAAACTACCATTGGTCTGTGGCGATTACTTAATAGGTAGGTGTGGTCTGAGGCTCCGCCTTCTTTGACTTGTTAATTTCTTCTGTTCAGTCTGTCAAGGTCAGATGTGAGTAAAGTTTTACAGTATAAGTTGAATGTCATTTTAATTTAAAGCGACAACGACACAGTTCTTTTAATTCTGTAAATCAATTTTATAAAATGCTATAAATAAACAACTTGACTGGAGTGTCGAATTAATTTGTTATTTAAAGGAAAACGCGCAGCACATACATGTTCATTTAAACGCCGCTTCCAGGAGCATGGGCAGATTTTCGTAACAGTAAAAAACTTCACAGTGAGCATATCGGGGCCTTAAAGGGTTAGTTCACACAAAAATAAAAATTATCCCATGATTTACTCACCCTCAAGTCATCCTAGGTGTATATGACATTCTTCTTTCAGACGAATAAAATCTGAGTTATAATAAAAATGTCCTGGCTCTTCCAAGCTTTATAATGGCAGTGACTGTTGCTCTGTTTTTGAATTCCATAAAAGTGCATCTATATCCATCATAAACAAAAAGTAAATATACTAATTATCTAGCTTATGGCGAATCACCTTCCGTATTCAACTTACGGAAAAAGTGTAGCGCCCGCGCCTCTCGCAGTTCAAAATGCTTACGCTACGTCTGAAAGAAGAAATGTCATATACACCTAGGGTGACACATATTGTGTGACTTGAGGGTGAGTAAATCATGGGATAATTTTCATTTTTGGGTGAACTATCCCTTTAAGTGACAGTGGGCAGCTTGCTTTACCTAGACCAGGGTTATGCAATCCAGCTCCTGGAGAGCCACCTTCCGGCTAATTACACACCTAAACAAGCTAATCAGTGTCTACAGGATGATTAGAAACTGCCAGGCAGATGTGCTGAAGCTAAACTCTGCAGGACAGGATTGTACACCCCTGACCTTTTCAATTTTCTGATTTTCTTTTTTCAGTATTTCCATAAGGTGTGGTGGCTGACTTACTGTTCACCATAATAGCTCTCAAAGAAATGCTCTTTCCAAAGTTCCACCTTCTTTTCCTTCTCAATTTCTTGCCGCATTCTCAGTCTCAACTCTGGCGTAAACTCACCTGAGAACACAATTATGCATAAGCCACATACTAAAGGGGTCGTTTACACAACATCATTTTCAACTAAAAACAGAAAACTTTTTATGCATTTTGGCCGTTTACACGACAACAGCGTTTTGGTGGCCTGAAAACGCAAGCTTTTGAAAACTATACCGTTTATTATCTTTGTGTACACTACAAAACCGCGAATTTGTGAAAACTGTGATGCGCGTCATGCGTATTACATGTTCAGTCTATAGGCAGGCAGTGTTTCTTTACAAAGTGACATTCGCCAACTACTGGCCTGGCAGCAGAATACAGTGTTTTTAGTCGTTTTCGTGTGAATGGGATCGATTTGACAACGTTGCTGTCTGTGCATGAAAAATGCAAAGGAAAACCTTTTCTATTTTTAGTACATCGTTGTTGTGTAAACGTACCCAAATATTGCAGATAAATCTGCTTATTAACCAAGTAACTTGTTTTTTTGTGTGTGTAACTAAGCACCAAGTAATTTCTTCCACTGTAAAAACGTTTACTCCTAAAGAGTTTTACTTTTTTTATATTCTTTTGATAAATGCTTAAAAATAAGTACATTCACATTAAATGAAGACTCCTTTGGAACTGCCTCCTCATGGGGGCTGACATGTTGAGATCACATGACCTGTCAAATACTACTTATTTTATCTTGGTAACCCCTCAATTGCCGAAAAAGAATACCTCCAAATAGGGTATTTCTATAATTCTGACCAAAAACTTTTGCTTCTGTGTGATGCTGTAGTCACACTGAGAAGTAAAACATTCAAGACCAATGATGTATCAGGCAGTGAAATTAACAAAAAATTAGGCATTTAAGAAATGAGGACAACAACTGACCCTCTGACAACCTCTCCTTCCAAGATTGTGCTGCTGATGTGAAGAATTCATTGTTCAAGGCAGAGCTGGTCACCTTCAATGCTCCATCCATACTAGCCTGCAACAAAGAGTGACCACTCAGCACCACAATTGGATAATCGATAACAATCAGTGATTCATGATCCACAAAATCATACTGTTTGTTCAACACAGCAGGGTTCTTCTGCATTTCACTACCTGCTGGTCAACCTCTGGCAGCATCTTAAGAAGCTTCTGTTGACAGTCTGTAGGCAACATTGAGAATGTGTGCTTGTTGATTAGTGCTCGCAAGTTGGTGTTGACAAGGATGGAATCTGGTGTCTCAACATCTATCTCACACCTGGTACGTCTCAGTTGTCCTGAAAATCCAAAGCGGTGGGATCAGCTACAGCATCTCGTGTGGTGACACAAATGACATCGATCTGTGATGATACTCACTGGCACTGAGCCGGCTGGAGCGCTGAGACACCTTTCGGGCACCAGTTGGGTGGCACACATCTGCTTTGACAGAGGAGGACGAGCTGGAGGTAGAGTTCTGTGGACTGGCAGGGCAGCGCTCTGTCTGTTTCATCTCCCAGGCTACAGCAAACAGACATATGGTTTTATATTTCTTTTGTATTTACATGAATACGCAGAACCATCAAAAGTTTGGACACACCTGAAGAACATGCTTTTATTTCTTACATCGCAGACAGGAAGGTAAAATTATGAAAAATAAAATAAAATAAAATATAATATATAGACAATTCGTATCATTTATGTTTTGGTCACGTGATGAAAAGGTGTCTAGTGAAACTAAAAACACTGTAAAATCAAATACTGTACTTACAGGATTTGGAGGAGTCACGAGCCATGTCTTTGACAGTCTTGAGGAGCAGCCGTGGGCTTGAGGCGTTGGGGATTCCACATTGCCGACGTTGATTCCTCTGCTGCTGCTGTTTCAGTGCCTATAAATGAAGAAGGGCAAAAAAGGAGAATGTCAATAAACCCACAGGTTACATAACATAGGTTATGTGCAGAGAGGGTCTCTCAACAGCTTAAGGTTTAAACCAGTCAACAGTGGTTAATATCATAGTAGGTCTATAAAGTTTAACTTGTTTTCCATCAATTAAGTTGTAATTACAAATAGAAAAAAACTAAAATTATATTAAGTACTTTTAATTTATTTTTAATTAATTGATTGATTGATTATCCAAATAGGCATTACCACATGGTTATTTAATATATAAAGCATTTTTACGTTGAATTTCGAGCAAAAACTAACATGTGACATACCGTTATCGTAATATACAGTCAAACCTAAATTTATTCAGACACCTTCAACATTTTCTCACATTATCACAGTTTATTCACTATGGTTTAAAAAATAGTAATAAAATATGACAAGAACTCAGTTAAACTGTGTCCGAACAGATTCATCTTAATAATGTCAGATAACTTTGATAGAAAGGTATGAAATGGATTACAATCAACCAATCAGCTGTCAGCTGTTAAATTTAAGTACACAATTAGATAATACCAATTTTGGTCAACCAATTACCAAGCAATGCTTAATTTTGTTCAGTCTGTGGTCGCAGGTTAGCAATTAAAGAAAAAACACAAACAAAACATGGTCAGGTCAAAGTGTCTGTATAATTTTGGTCCCAAATTATCATCAATTTTACTGGTAGTCCACTGTATGAAGAATTTTTGGGTATAATATGTCACAGTTTACTTTATTTTGCTATCCATACTTACATAAATGAACTATAGTGTCCTGCACCCACTAGTAAAAAAATATATCTGGTGTCTGAATAATTTTTGGTTTGACTGTATATTAAAACAAATACCATGAAAATAAGACCTCTATGTTATTTGCAGTAATTGTTATTTACAGCTTAATAAGGGGTATAAATGGCAGTACCTGTTTGAGGGCCTTCTTGCTGTGTTTCTGTGATGGGGACATGAGTTTGCTGCTGGAGACTGACGGAGACGAACAGCGAGACTGTGGGGAGGATGGCTGAGACTGCAGTTTTGTTGGCACTGAGAATGATTGGAAAGCATATTTGGACATTTGGACATCTGTACCACAAACACAAATGAACAGGCATATGCATAAACTTAATTTCACTCTATGACAACTCATTCAAGGTAATTTTAATACAAATACACAACAAGTTTCTATCGAACAATACATCGAAAAGTACAATATAAGTACATGATTACTTTTAAAAATGTCTGAATTTTTTAAATATATTTTTCATTACAAAGTTGAGTTGTTATCTTGCAGTAAACACTGGAAATGACATTGCTTTTACACTGTTCCGTGACTGCTATAAATTCATAAATACACTTTTGCTGTGTGATGATTTGTTTATAAATGCCAACTGCAACCCTTTCCTCCTGATTCTTCCAAGGCTATTCATTCTCACAAGTCATCTATCCAGTTTGTTTTTTAAGTTTTTAATGCCATGTTAGCACCAGGTTACATGTAAATCAGCAGAATTCTCAACATCATTATTCAGTGCGTCACAAAAAACAAATGTTCAAGTCTGCAAGGCATAAAAAAAAAAAAACTAATTTATAAATACAGCTAAGATGTAGTATACCAAAAGTCATAACCTAACCCCAAAAAATAAAAACACAATGTCTTTCACTGTAATAGATCCATACAGTCATCCAAGCACATTTATAAAAGAAGGAGTGTTTTCAAAAAATACTTGATCAAACTAACTCTCAAGAATAATATGCTGTGGTAATTATTTCCTGGTCTTTGCGGAGTTAGTTTCTCTTTCTGACACAACAATCCTCATCTTCTCAATTCACAACATTAAAGTTTCATCAGCATATTAAGATAAAGTGTTACTTACAGTACTTTATTCTGCATGAATTCACTCTGTTAGAGTGCATTATCCTCAAATATTTAGTTAAAAAGTTTCTACAAGACGGCTTGAGGTAAAGCCTGTGTTTGTCTAGATAACTTCGTACTGCTCTCAAATATATGAGGAAGTGGTATCAATCTTGCAAAAAAAAAAGTAGAGTAGAATTTCCTGTTTAAAGGGTGTTCTGCATTCAAAGAATATTTTGACTTGAAAGGAGCAAAACTACAATGTGAGGTAATTTATACATATATCAGAACCAGCGTATGAGTTACATATTCATGGTTCAGAATGTCATCTCCATCCCACAACACATGGCATGAGTCATTACATCTAATAGTGATCATGGGACCATAGGTTACGGATACATTTACATACAGTAAACCATTTTACATACAAATTTACTTAAATTGAACTACAATTTTATATTTCTTCAAATCTTTAAATATTAGTGACAGACTGACATATTTTAGCCACCTGCTGTCAGTCTACATCTACTGACAGATGTTTTTGTTTAGTGTAAATATTGTGTAAAATAATTTATATTTTAAAGAGACATTGTAATCAACTTATTTTCTCATTAAATTGCATTACAGTATATGTTTCACAATCATGCCCTGCTCTTTGTTCTTTAAAAATCATAACAGTCTACTTTTAATTAATATAATATATCAAGTGACTGGATATAATATTACAAAATATAGGTACAAATGCTTTTACATTGTGTGGATGTTACAGACTGTCATGACACAATATACTTCACCATGTAAAATAATGGCAACCTTAAAAAAAATGTTCTCCCAAACTGATGAGATATTTCAAGAGGCACAACCATAATAATCAGCCACAAATTGCTTTAAAAGAAATTGCCTTTTTTAAACAAGAATCTCTGACCTGCTCATCCTGTACAGTATGTTAGCTGTAGAGCATTAATATTTAAATATATTTGTGAATAAATATTTAAACGTACACTACCATTAAAAAGTTTGGGATCAGTAAACCATTTTTAAAAGAAATTAAAACTTTTATTCGAGTCAAGTCAAGTCACCTTTATTTATATAGCGCTTTTACAATGCCGATTGTTTCAAAGCAGCTTCACAGTGTTAAACAGGAAAAAAATGCAACAGATTGTTGTTTTATTCAACAAGGATGCATTAAAGCAAGGACACAAGATTTCTTTTTCAAATAAATGCTATTCTTTTGAACTTTCTATTTATCAAAGAATCCTGAAAAAATGTTTCACGGTTTCCACAAAAATATAAGGCAGAACTGTTTTTAGCATTGATAATAAGAAATGAGCAACAAATCAGCATATTAGAATGATTTCTGAAGGATCATGTGATGCTGAAGACTGGAGTAATGATGCTGAAAATTCAGCTTTGTCATCACAGGAATATATTATATTGTAAAATATTAATAACAGAAAACTGATATTTTAAATTGTAATAATATTTCACAATATTACTTTTCTTGATAAAATAAATGTAGCCTTGGTGAGTATAAGACTTTCAAAATCAAAAATCTTACCGAACCCAAACTTTTGAATGGTAGTGTCTTGCATTTAAAGGTGCAGTGTGTAATATTTATGAGGATCTGTTGACAGAAATACTATATATATATATATATAAAAAACTATGTTCCTTGGTGTACAAAGACCTTACATAATGAGCCTTTATGTTTTTATTACCTTAGAATGAGCCATTTCTATCTACATACACTGCGGGTCCACTTACAGTGAAGTCACCATTTTGCGCCACCATGTTTCTACAGTAGCCCTAAACGGACAAACTGCTCTACAGTAGCTTCTCTATGTGCTTCAAAAGGGAGGGGTGAGTGGTGGCCGGTTGCAATTCGCAACCTCACCGCTAGATGCCGCTAAAATTTACACAGTGCACCTTTAAAGTATGTAGATCTATGTTCAATGTTAAAATATGTTGTCCTATAAAGCCTTTTGTATGTTAATTCATGAAAGTTGAAGTGCTACAAATGGCAATATCAAAACATTGTTCTGTTTCAGTGATCCAAGACAGGCCTATCCAGTGGCATGAGTTTGGAGTGGAACTATCTGACCAAACGACAGACAGAAGGAATATTACACACTTCAGCTCTAAGTTTGGCTATTCAGAGTTCATAAAAATGTGGTACCTCTCCTCTTCCACCTTCCTCTGCGTCCATCTTTGCTGTAGGTAGTGGTGCTGGTATTTTCTGTGCATCGGGTATCAGACATGCTATCACTGCTGTCCTCTGAAGCCTCTTCTGACAGTTCCTTCACCACATCTCCAATGTCCTTCTGATCACATACAAATACAAACCATACACATCAGATGCCCAATATAAATTTTCATAAAACAGCTCATTTGAATCTAAAGAAAACTGTTGAAGTTCAATCAGTTTGGGGTTGCCAGTTGGGGACTAGTTCACCACAGATGTCCGGCATGAAGAAGACATGAAGAAGCAGCATGAAAGTTCTTTGATGCTTTATTTTCAGCACATAAGTGCAAATGAGTACACTGCTGTTTCCATATGTGTGTGTGTGTGGTTTGTTCATATAATATACCCACACATCAAATGTGAAGCAAGCATCGAGTCCGTTTGATGCAATCACTCCGTGCTGAGCTATTTACTAGCACTAGGGGTGTAACGGCACACGTATTCGTATCAAACTGTTTCGGTACAGTGCACGTGTGTACCGAAGGGTTCCGAATGCAATCTTTAACAGTTAACAGTAGGCTTGTTTTACACGCGGAACATACTTCAATCCAAGTTCCCACACAGACATATTAAGTATTCAGTCCATTTTATCACGAAATTCAAACAATAAATGCAGTTTTGACGCTCTTTAATGTGACGTGACTGATCACTGTAGGTTATAGGCGCGTCAGTTCAAGCGGCGGCTCGCGAGTGAACGCGATCATCTCTTCCTAAAGAATAAACAGGAATTAATATCTTAAGGTATGTTGAGGATACATTACAACTTACTGAAACATATCATATGTCGTGTAATCGCTCAATCAGTGTTTCATCCGTGGAAAGACGCCAATAAAACAGCTTGTAAACAATGTCACGTAGCATTACATTTACTTCAGGCAGTCATTCAGTGTCCACAGCTGGTTAGTTCACTAGAGAGATGAACTCTTTCGCTAAATATATGCACTATATTAGCCTATATATATATTAATTATATCTACTTAACCTGTTAGTGATGTCTTTATTATTTAATGTATGTTTAAATAAATCTGTCATGAAAATGACAGACACAGTGTATAAATGATTATATTTCAACAACGAATTGGAGAAAAAAACTATTTTATAATTAGATTTAGAAGTTAATGCAAAAACTGCCTTATGTGAAGTTTACATGTTTGCATACAATATGTTATTTGAGTGTTTATTATATCTAAAAATAAATAGCAACTGAATTTAGGCTAATAGTTTGGGCTCTGTTGTTAACCTTTAATATTATAGTAATGTGCAAGTAAGGGCTCCCTATATAGTTTACAGCATTACCTTTAAGAAACTTTTAGTTATAATTGAATTCATTTAAGGACAGACACAATTTTTCTCAGTAAACCACTGTTTAATAAAAATAAATAAAAAGCAATTTTGTAAAACTGCTATACCGAACCCGTACCGAACCGTGACTTCAAAACCGAGGTACGTACCGAACCATCAGTTTTGTGTACCGTTACACCCCTAACTAGCACTAATCAACGCCACCTGCTGGAGATGGGCGGAGCATAGCATCTTTTGCGTTGCTGCTTTGACAGCGCGCTGACATTGGCTGATTGCCAAAGCAAGTCTCACAGACACAAATTCAAAATACATTCGCAATGGGCCTTTTTAACAGCCGCCCACAGATTTCTAAAGAATGAGGACTAAAGAATCTGTCCATTATAAAAAGGTCAAAGTCCAATTTTAGTCTGGAATCTCAGGTAGCTGTATAACCTTAGCCACAGGTCGCACATAAAACTTGCCCTTAATTCTCACTTCAACAGTTCTGATTCTATTATCCACCCCAGGGAATACTTGAGAGATCTGACCAATGGGCCACATGGCCCTGGGGAATTGAGGGTCCACAATCATAACTGTAGTTCCCACCTTGATATCGGGAGTCTGAAGACCAGGCAAATAAAACTTGATAAACCGCTTCCAAAAGTGATCTGCTAGGACTTGGCTATGACGGCAACGACGTTGACTCAATAGTTCACTTTGAGGGTATATCACTTGAGGAAGGGACGAATCAGGCCACCCCATAAGGAGCGAATTAGGAGTAATAGGATCTGGATTAGAGGCATTAGAGGAGGTATACCCTAGGGGTTTAGAATTTAAGATCCCTTCAATCTCAATGAGTGTAGTGAGAAGAGTTTCCTCTGGTATCGGCTGAGTTCCGAGAGTGACCTGTAGAGCTTGTTTCAAGGAACAGATCTCCCTTTCCCAACACCCACCGAAATGTGGGGCATGAGGTGTGTTGAAACGGAAGATAATCTGCTGACTGGCAAGCTGTTCCTGAAGCTCTGGAACTAGTTCAGCAAATGTCTGATGCAGCTTCCTTTCCCCTCCTTTAAAATTGGTACCCTGATCAGATAAAACT
The DNA here is from genome assembly GCA_039654105.1 of Coreius guichenoti. NCBI lineage: Eukaryota > Metazoa > Chordata > Actinopteri > Cypriniformes > Gobionidae > Coreius > Coreius guichenoti. The sequence goes on along the minus strand of CM077177.1, from coordinate 25,948,338 downwards.
TCCGAAGGTCTCCCACGTCGGGCTATAAAACGCCTGAGGGCCTTAAGGAAGGAGTCTGTATCAAGTCTTGGAAGGAGATCAATGTAGACTGCACGTGTAGTCATGCACTTGAACAGAATACCCCATCGCTTCTCACTTCTGCGCCCAATCTTTACCAAGTATGGCCCAAAACAGTCAATGCCAGTAAAATAGAAGGCCGGTTTGAATAGACGTAGCCTGGCTGGAGGCGGTCAGCCATTCTGGGTATCTGTGGATTTTTATGAAACTTATGACATTCTGGACAATCTTCGCGCTGATAACGCCGGATTGCTTCCCTACCCCGAAGGATCCAGTATTTTCTACGCATTTCCGCCAGTACTCTCTCAGGTCCTGGGTGAAGCAGCTTTGCATCATAGTCCTTAACCCTTAAAGACAGAGACAGCCGCCCGCAGCTAAAAATAACTATCGTTCTAAAATGTTTAATAACTTTTAAACCGCTAATCCAATCTGTATGCTGTAAAATGCACCATAAAGAGGAGAATCTCAGCTTTTCAGAAGTATCACATTTCTCGCAATTGATGCGTTTGATGCGTCATCAAAATCTGCAGCATTGATTCGTCAAGGAAATGCATGTGGGTTGTTCCCCTGAGCCAAACAGAAACGATTGTTGATCATCATTACCATAGATCATTTTTGCTGCCGTTTTTCTTAAAATTCTATTAATTTAATCCATTCTCAGACTAAATAAATGTAAAATTGGGACTTTAAATGAGCTAGATGGAATCTTCAGGTTCTCCTGTTTAAAATGATATATGGCACTTGATGCTAACTGCTAGAATGGGTGAGAAAAACAAAGAAAAGTAGAGGCAAGTCAGGCGCCCCAAAAATGTTCTAGGACTTTAAAGGTTAATGAGAAGCGTAGTGACAGGATGATGGGGATCAAGCACAATAGGATGCATCAACTCAGGCTCAATCTCTTCACAGTGGCGAAGACGACCTCCTATCCTAAGGAGTTGACTTGCAGAGTCAAGTTCAGGAGCGAGGCTAAGGAGTCGACTGTTATTATTCAGTTGTTTTTCCACTGTAAGCTGTGCCATATCGGAGGGAAAGCTTTCCCATTGAGCTTGCTGAAGGATAGCTATTTCAGCCTGTCGAAAGTCTTCAGCTGAGAGATTGGACCCATGTTCCCTGAGAGATTCTGCAGTGGCTGTCAGTAACTCTTGAAAGGTCAGAAACTTGCTTGGATCTGGTATGGACAAGCGATGTGCAGCATTCATCAGACCACAGAATGTAGAGTTTCTTAGTTCATCACTGTCAATAAGAGAGGATGTGGGTGTAACCAGCCACTAATCAGATGAGAGATGAAGGAATGGTGGCGCTGTATTCCATCGACTTTGTGGCCCTAGTTCTGCCAACCTTTTCCCTCTGGTGATATCATCTGCCGGGTTACTGTCTGAGTCCACACAGCACCATTCACAGTGACTGGTAAGGTCCTGAATCTCTGTCACTCATGTACCAACGAAAACCTTGAATCGAGAGGATTCTGATTTAATCCAAGTTAAAACTGTGGTGGAATCAGTCCAAAGGAAAACTTGTCGAATGGGCAAAGTCAGTTCATTCTGCAGGATCCTGGCCAACTGGGCAGCTGTCAGGGCTGCACATAGTTCTAGACGAGGTATTGACAGACGTTTTTGGGAGCCACTCTTGATCTGGCCACTATGAATGTGACCTCCACTTCTCCCTGCTGGTCTTCTGTTTCGAAGATAGGCGACCGATCCATAAGCTGCCACAGAAGATATGGATATCTCGTTGGCTGGAAACATCTTCGGTGCACTGCAATAGCATCTGGGTAAGACTATCTTTTGTAGATTACTGAGCTCCTCTGCCCATCTGTTCCAAGCATTCACTAAATCTTCAGGTAACTTGGGATCATCCCAATCTCTCTTGTCCCATAGTCGCTGCACTATTACCTTGGAACGTGTGATGTATGGGATGATGTAGCCAAGAGGATCATATTGACTGGCGAGCACTTTATAGATGTTGCGCATAGTAACTTCCTGGCACTCTATAGCACAGAGCTTATAGGACAAGGTATCAGTTTGACAGTTCCACTGGAGTCCAAGTACTGATTCATGACTTAAAGCATTACCCTTGGCGATCCAGTTCTTATCACTATCAGATCTGGATACCACTGATAAGTGACTGATGGTGGAAGGCGCATTACTGGCCCATTGCCTGAGTTCGAATCCTCCTTCTGCCAAGATACTCTGCAACTGGTCTACCATGAGCCTTGCTTCATCTACAGAGGGCAGACTTTGCAGGTAATTGTCTACATAAAATGCCTTCAGTACAGCATCATGTACCTTTTCACCAGGCTGACTGTTTTCCATGATGTGCTTTTGCAAAGCAAAGACAGCGCAACATGGGCTACTAGTGGTCCCAAAGGGAAGGACTAGCCATTCATAAACTCTGGGCTGCACTTCTCTTTCTTGATCTCTCCATAAGAAACGGAGAAGGGGTCAATCTTCAGGAAGGAGTCTTATCTGGTGGAACATTCCTTTAATGTCGCTGCTGATGGCGATTGAATGTTCTCTGAATCTTAGTAGCACAGCCAGTAATGAGGAAGTCAGAGTAGGTCCTGGAAGTAACAGTTCATTGAGGTTGTTTCCTTGAAACTGGAATGAACAGTTGAAAACCACCCTATGTTTCCTGTTATGTTCAACCATATGGTGTGGGATATACCAGCTCACTGGAGTGTTTTCTGCTCTTGACTGTAGTTCAGCAATGTAACCCGCCTGCTCCAGTCGTTGAATTTCAGCCTAGTAGATAGCTGCTTGATCATTAGGCGACGCGCTAGGCTTCTTAGATGAGGCATTACCGCTGCTTTAGGTGCCTGAAGAGGGGGCACATTTTGAACTCTAAGCAGTGGGGTAGCATATTGCTGAATCCCATTAACTTCAACTCTGACAGTTTTTTGTTGACTACTGGTCTTGTACTGATCGAGTACTCATCTTCACATCCCTCCAAGGAAGGACACAGTATCACAGTAAGGGCAGTAAGGTTTTGCCATTGTGGTCTTAACTGTGACAGGTGCTGGAGGAGCTGAAGGGTATTTCTCAGTGTCGAGTAGAACTTCTGTCCCTTTGTGGAATGGTTTTACCTTCCTTGGTGGGTCCCAAGATGACCTGGTTGAGTACCCTCTACCAGAACGGCTTGCATATCTTGTGGAATCTTCTTGCACTTGGATTTCATATTCTAACCAGTCTGAAAAGTCAAGGAGGTTAGGAATCTTCACATCTGGATAGATGAATCTTCTGAAACTGCTTCGCAGATCATGTGGCAATTTACTCAGTAGTCTGGACACATGAGATCCACATCTTAATTCCACTTTGCCAGGTTTACCTAGTTGTCGCAACATTCCCACCAAGGATCTCACCCTCAGAGCATACATCCGGAATGTTTTGATGTCTCCAGTGTTGATGTTAGGTCCCTCCATCAATTCCACTATTCGTTGTAACGCCAGTTGATGTGGCTGGCCATACTGCTTATTGAGGGCATCCATGGTGTGGGTATAAGGATGACGTGAACTGCTGTAAGGTTCAGCAATTAGCTGTGCTTCTTCAAGCTTGAGATGTTCTAGCAGAAAATGGAATTTGAAGCGCCCAGTGGTATCAACTGGCAGAATGGTTTTCCAAAGCAATCTTAAGCCATGCAAACTCTCTGGGGTTTGGGTGAATCAGGTCAGGAATTGTAGGAGTAGGTCCACGATATACTCTTTCTTGGTCAACCAATGAACTTAGAGAGTGGTGGTGCCTTTTCCTACTCCTAGATGATAGCTTGTGCCGTTGCCTGGAGGAAGATTGTGGAGAGGGAGATCGGACATGACTTCTTGGAACCATGTTGGCTTCATGTCTCCCATCTTGTCTCCTACTAATCGTTTTTTCAATTGGTGGACTGGTGTTAACTTTTTGTTGGACATTTACTTCGTTACATTTACTTGAGTATTATTTTGGAAAAATTTTACTTTTAAGAGTAGATTTTTTTGTTGGTACTTTTACTTTAACTCGAGTAAATTTCTAATGAAAAAAACTGTACTTTTACTTCGTTATGTTGGGCGACGTTCCTCTCGTTACTTTAGTTTAAAGCAAAACATGTTAAGAAATGCGTAGTTTATTCCAAGCGCGCTGTCTCTTTTTTTCTGGGACATGAGCGATGCCCTATTCACAAATGAATCACTCTTTTGAGTCGATTCTGTTCAAAGACGATCAAACAAGTTGGCAAAACTGTCTGAATTGGTTCGCGAATCAGTTTGAATGATTTGTTCAGTTCAGTTCAGTTCAATCTTCTGAAGCGATTTCTCACTCGGAGCGTTGGACGAAGTGGCAGTGAACCTACAGTCAAATAAAAGCAAATCTGCAAATGCATCCTATTGTTTGCCAGCGATGAAGATATTTATTAGTTGAACTGCGTGTGCTGTCTGTGAACGATTCCACAGGTAGGCCTATAGATTCAATTCCAATCCATACAGCTAATACATTTTACAACCACGTAGTATTAATATTACGCCACGATAACACCACTACAAAGTACGTAGCATTTCTTTAACCGTTTTTCGGACATATATCTTAATTTATACATTAAGTAAACTACCATTGTTCACAGAGTATGAAATGATTACCCGCCGTCCCACGGTAATTTGTGGGTATTGTGCAGTGGTGGCGCAGGCGACCTGTTCGTCTTGGAAACAAACGACTTCGCTTAGACACAGTTAACCAGTTTACACGCGCCTACAGAAATACACATTTGACTACATTTTGGAGAACAGACAAAAGAAGGTCTGTCAATGTGCATTTGATCATTGTTTGTGTTCAGATGTTCAGTAGCGGTTATGAGCGCGAGCACATGTGAAGAGTTTTCTCTCTTTCCTCTTTCAAATGTAGCTGTAAACATTATTATTATACAAAGCAAAGTACATGCAATGATATTCGGGCTACAGATGCCAGAAATGCTTTGTCTCTTCTGTGTTTGTTGCAAAGATATCTAATTATGATAATAATATAATAAGAATTTAAATTAAATATCTATCTAAATAATAGCATGCTATTGTATTGTTATATATATATATATATATACACACACACACACACATTACAAAGTAACTAGTAACTAACTACTTGAGTAGTTTTTTCATTGGATACTTTTTACTCATACTCAATTAACTATTAAGATTGATACTTTCACTTTTACTTTGAGTAAATATTTCTATAAGTACTTGTACTTTTACTTGAGTACAGTTTTTGGATACTCTACCCACCTCTGGCTACAGGACCTGTGCTCAGACAAGAAATATGTAGTCTCTGAGAGTTGCGGTGTAATTAGCCTTGTTTACCTTCAGTGTATAGACTCCCATTCGACCAGGGACCTTGTAGAAGATCCCTTCCTCTCCACGTGAGTTTGTATGGAGCATGGCATTGAGACAGGCTAGAGGGGAAGTCCCACTAAAAAATGAAAAATCAGCAAATTAAATCAGTCACCATCTTTACATAACTGAAAAGCTGCAACAAAGATCACAGTTCAGTGGTTGGTTTCCAGATATTTGTGCAAGAATGTAAATATTAATTTAAATTAAAGGGCCATATTATGCCCTTTTACAAAGTCTTGATTGAGGAGGGGGGGCAGGGGGTCTACTAGAATAGGTTTTTAATGCTTGAATATTCAAACATCACATTATTTTTCACATATTTTATATTGTTGCAGCACCTCTTTTCACAGTCTGTCAGTAACGCACTGTTTAGTTCCTGTCTCTATGAAGCCCCTCCTTCTGAAAAGTGCAATGTGCTCTGATTGGTTGGCTGGACCAGTGTGTAGTGATTAGTCAAATGCGTTGTGTGTTTTGGAAATGCCACGCACCTTAGTTTTAACACTACTAAAGGTGCATTCACACTACCAGCGACACGCAGCAACAAAACGACAGGATCCTATTCATTTCAATAGAGAGTGGGCGATTTTCGGCGACAGTGACTGTTGCCAACTTCATGGGGCATGTCCAGCGACGCGACAAAGTTGAGATCTGTTCAACTTTATGCAAATGAAGAGCGACTTTCGGGAGCGACAACCAATAGGAGTTAAGTCTTCAGTTCCGAGGCAAGATGAAGGAGAAGCTCATTTTAGCAGTCAGCAATATAATTTATGATATGTCTCCGTGTGCATACGGTAGTTCTCACCGTGCTGACTCCGAGCCTGAATGGTTTCGTGAACCCCGATAGACCGGCATTTGCCCTTTTGCTGCAGATAAATAGCCAATGGCAAAGAACACTGGGTGTTTCATGTTCATATTTAATATTAGGCATTTTATGTACTGATTCCATTTAATAATAATAATAATAATAATAATAATTTGTTACATTTATATAGCGCTTTTCTGGGTACTCAAAGTGCTTTGCATGGAAGGGGGGAATCTCCTCAACCACCACCAATGTGCAGCATCCACCTGGATGATGCGACGGCAGCCATTTAGATTTACACTTTTCCTTCCAAAATGTTTGTTTGTAGTGGCAAGAAAACTGATTTGTTGTCTACAACATTTGTGAATGTCATTCACAAACGCTACTAGGCAACCAGTAGTGGGAAGGGAATTCCCACTAGCAACCTCACCACCAGCCACTGGCGACATGCAGCGACAAAGTCGCTGGTAGTGTGAATGCACCTTATATATGCGCGGCCTGGTGGCCAATCTTCACTGATTCTACACAAGCATTAAAATTCAGTACTTTAAGGCAATCTTTCATTATTCAATTGTACTGTATGCAAAGAAAATATAATGTAAATGTAGGGACAAAAATAAATAAATAACTAAAGTGCAAGTATGTGAAAGGGGGTGATTTTTTTGTATTATTTATATACTATTATATTTTTTATTAATATTTTGAACTTTTTCAGTTTTCATTTTAATATTAGCTTAATTTTTAGTAATATCGTTATGTGCTTTTGTCATTTTTATTATATTACTTTTTAAGTTTTGTTTATTTTTATTTCAGTTTTGGAGTTGATTATTTCCAGTTAGTAATTTTAGTTCTTAATTAAATTATTTCAGTTAGTTGCCAAGGCAACATTTCTATTTCATTTTCATTGAGTATTTTATTTTATTTCAGCTTTCTTCCAATTAACAATTTAAATAGTTTTAGTTAAGAGTAATAATCCTGAAGGAGTTCTATCTTTAGTATTTTTGTTTTGTATAACTTGTCTTTGTCAGAAAGCAATTTTTCAGAGTTTTAGTCTTGAATAAATAATCGTAATGATGGGCTTAAGGAGGCTAAACACGCATTCAGTACACAGATATTATGAAGCATCTTCAAACAGAACAAAACTGCCAGAAGCACAACAAGCCACTAGCCATTTCTGAGGACAAGCACTATGGTCAAAGCCATGGCCATTAGTTCCTCACTCTTGGGGTTTACAGAGTCCCTTTGCATGCTGTGTCAACTGGGGACATGTTAATAACATGCATAGGGATTGGCTAATGGACTTAAGTTAGTTGGAGGGGAGGGTGTACTACTGTGTAATCTTACCTTCTGGAAGACAACAGAGAAATGAAACAAACAAAAAAAAGAGATGTGATAATTAGATATGTTGCCACATTAAATTTTGCTTTGGAAAAATAAAACAAAAGACAGTAAATAAAACATAAAAGGTATATGATGTGGTACAGTTCAGGAGAAGCCTACACAATCTGAACTAGAAAGTGTGTTTGATAAAGAAATAGCTATTTTAATAAAGAAATACTCAACAAACATCTGGAGAATGACCTCACCTTATCTCCTTAAGCCTTTCTCTCTGAATTACTTGCAGGATCTCTTTATGACTCATCGGTGTGTTGGGGTACTTCTCGAGCACCTGCGAACAGTATTACGGGAACAAGTGAACAATTCAACAATGACTCACTATAGCAGCAACCGCAGTGAAAGGATGAAGTGGAACTAATGGTCAGTCCAAAAGGAGGTTTGTTAGACAATAATGCCTTTGAATTATATCATTAGTTGACCTCAGTGAAGCAGACAATCCTGTCCTGTGAAACTAACCTAGTTCTTATTGGGTCAGAGAAACATGTTAGTTTGGGTGAGATAGTTTGAACTTTGATCTACATTCAAAAGTGGTTGTATTTCGAGAGTTTGGGAAATGCAAACAGACTCTAGACATTCCAAGTCATCTGTGGCCTTTAGCCACACATGAAGTCAGCTGCTGGATGGCGGCCCAAGAGCCGCTTCACCCCTGCTGTGTCACAGTGATGACGTGATCTCACATCCTGCATTCATCCATGCATCTTTTGCTTACATGAAACCCTGTTTCTTGTCTTAGACACAAGGCACATACAGTGGCCCCAAACTGTATCTGGACACCAGTGTCATTTTAGTATTACTGATATACTACTATAGTTTTTGTTAAAGCGGTCATGACATGAGAAATCAAATTTGCCTTGATCTTTTGACATATAAGAGGTCTTTTGAACCATTAAATCCAATAAGTTTTCTAGTTTAAAACATCCTACTCATAGTAAATAAAGCATTTATTTAATCAAGTTCCAAAAAAAGCTTGTTTTGATATTATGGGATATGTGACATCACACAGACAAATACATTTATGACTGCTTCCAGAGCAAGACATCGACAAATAGTTACACATCATAGCACCATAGGCCCCGCTGACTGGCGTTCAGTCTTAACGGCTGACATTTACTTACACTGGATGTGAGCGCTGCGTCTCGTCACTTTAAAAGCAAATAGAACCCATTATAATCATTGACGCTGTCTACACTGGATACAGTACAGATGCGCGTTCAGTTTCTGACATAATCCACGCACTTGAGTCTGTAGACAACAGGACAAATGGAAGAGAGAATGAACGTTTGCTTTGACGCGTTCAGTTTAAACGGCTCGTTTGCGTCTCTGTACAGACTTCAGAAGGATCCCAGCGCCGGAAACAAGTGGATGGTTTATTTTAATGGGTTATGGCTTTTTAATGGTTTATTTTCATTTTAAAGATACTGTTTCCTAAGCAATGATGTTAGCCATTGATTCATAACAAGCCCCTTGTTCAAGACGGATAATTTCAGACAGAGATTAAAATAATTGCATATATTTGTGTGTGTAAAAAACGTTATTAACATTATAAGTGAACCTCAAGGAACATATTAAAATAATAATTAAAAAATCCCCTTTAATAATGACATTTTTTGTATATATACACCGTTTAGGTATAACATTATGACCACTGACAGGTGAAGTGAATAACAGTATTATCTCGTTAGTGGGTGGGGTATATTAGGCAGCAAGTGAACATTTTGTCCTCAAAGTTGATGTGTTAGAAGCAGGAAAAATGGGCAAGTGTAAGGATTTGAGTGAGTTTGACAAGGGCCAAATTGTGATCACTAGACGTCCAGGTCAGAGCATCTCCAAAACTGCAGCTCTTGTGGGGTGTTCCTGGTCTGCAGTGGTCAGTATTTATCAAAAGTGGTCCAAGCAAGGAACAGTGGTGAACCGGCAACAGGGTCATGGGCAGCCAAGGCTCATTGATGCACGTGGGGAGCGAAGGCTGGCCCGTGTGGTCCGATCAAACAGACGAGCTACTGTAGCTTAAATTGCTCAAGAAGTTAATGCTGGTTCTGATAGAAAGGTGTCAGAATACACAGTGCATCGCAGTTTGTTGCGTATGGGGCTGCATAGCCACAGACCAGTCAGGGTGCCCATGCTGACCCCTGTCCACCGTCAAAAGTGCCAACAGTGGGCACGTGAGCATCAGAACTGGACCACGGAGCAATGGAAGAAGGTGGCCTGGTCTGATGAATCACATTTTCTTATATCACGTGGATGGCCGGGTGCGTGTGCATCGCTTACCTGGGGAACACATGGCACCAGGATGCACTATTTGAAGAAGGCCAACCGGCGGAGGCAGTGTGATACTTTGGGCAATGTTCTGCTGGGAAACCTTGGGTCCTACCATCCATATGGATGTTACTTTGACACGTAACACCTATCTAAGCATTGTTGCAGACCATGTACACCCTTTCATGGAAGCGGTATTCCCTGGTGGCTGTGGCCTCTTTCAGCAGGAAAATGTGCCCTGTCACAAAGCAAAAATGGTTCAGGAATGGTTTGAGGAGCACAACGAGTTTGTGGTGTGGACTTGGTCTCCAAATTCTCCAGATCTCAATCCAATCGAGCATCTGTGGTATGTGCTGAACAAACAAGTCCGATCCATGGAGCAACTTATATCAGTTCCTGATGGACAAAATCAAAAAAGTCCAGCTCTACATTTTTCTTGTTGGAGAAGCGGTTTAATTTCATGCCATTTCACTTTTTTTTCAAAAAAAAAATTAAATGTATGCATGGATGATTTGTAGACAATAAGATTTATAACATGCATTTAGAAAACAGAAAGGGTGAATTTTCATTTCATGCCTTTATGTTTTATGTAGAGATGCACGATATATTGGCCACCATATTGGTATCGGCAGATATATGTTCATTTTTAATGTTATCGTTATCGGCCCAATAAGACAATTTGGCCGATATATTAAAGCCAATAAATAATGGATTATTTCCTTCAGCTGAGACACTTCAGATGCGCAGTTCGCCATGATGGTTTTGAATTGCTTGAAATTTGATTGAAAATCACTTCAAAAAGGAAAATACAGTGCAACATGTGCAGCACAAGTCTGTCATATAGGCTACAGAAAATTATAATGAGAACACTGTAATTGTGTGCTTGGGACATGGCTTTTAAATGGTGTGACTTTTGTTTTTGTAATCAGGCTCTCAAAAATTATATAAAAATTTGGATCTAGATTTATTGGCCAATATATCAGTTAACGGCTTTCAAATATAAAAATTATCGGTTATTGGTATCGGCCAAAATTTTCATATCGGTGCATCCCTAGTTTTATTAATGGGTTTTTATTGTAATTGCATGTGTCCCAGTTTACTATACTTTAAACCAGTGGGGTATTCAAACATACCCTGAACTCTCGGTTGATTAACCCAAACCTTGCTTACTCGAGGTATACTGGTTCCAAAAACGTGACCGGGAGTAAGTTCAGCCAACCCAGAGTATGTTCACAGTATGTTCACACACCATACTACACACCATACTACTTTCTTCTTCTTTTGTTAAATGTCTATTTTCATGCTTTGTGCATATTGCCACGTATTTGGTGGTTGTGTAATCATTTTTCAATCTTTAATCACTGTGAATAAGAACTACAGTTGTGGTCAGAATTATTGGCACCCCTGGTAAATTTGATCAAATATGGCTGTAAAAATTAATCAGCATCGTTTACCCTTTTAATCTTTTATTCCAAAAATTCACAAAAATCTAACCTTTCATTGACATAAAAGAATTGAAAGTGGGGGGTAAATCACATTATGAAATAAATGCTTTTCTCCAAAACACGTTGGCCATAATTATTGGCACCCTTTTATTAAATACTTTTTGCAACCTCCTTTTGCCAAGATAACAGCTCTGAGTCCTCTGCTATAATGCCTGATGAGTTCGGAGAACACCTGACAAGATATCTGAGACCATTCCTCCATACAGAATCGCTTCAGATTCCCAGATCCATGTTGGTGCTTCTTCTCTTCAGTTCAGCCCACTCATTTTCTATAGGGTTCAAGTCAGGGAACTGGGATGGTCATGGCAGAAGCTTCATTTTGCGCTCAGTGACACATTTGTGTGTTGATTTTGATGTTTGTTTTGAATCATTGTTCTGATGGAAGATCCAACCACGGCCCATTATAAGATTTCTAGCAGAGGCCGTCAGGTTTTGATTTTTTATCTGTTGGTATTTGCTAGAATCCATTATACCATGTATCTGAACAAGATATCCAGGACCTCCAGCAAAAAAATAGGCCCACAACATTAAAGATCCAGCGGTATTTTTAACCGTGGGCATGGGGTACTTTTTATCCCTGTTTGCACCAAACCCATGTGGTGGGTTTGCTGCCAAAAAGCTCTTTTTATAGTTTCATCTGACCATAGAACCAGGTCCCTTTTGAATGTTCAGTCGTGTCTGACAACTGAATATGCTGGAATTTGTTTTTAGATGAGCAAGAAGGATTTTTTCTTGAATCCCTCCCAAACAACATGAGGTGATGTAGGGGTTGTTTATTTTTTCTTTTGGCTTTTTGACCCCAAGACTCAACTAATCTCTGCAATTCTCCATCTGTGATCCTCTGAGAATCTTTGGCCACTCAAACTTTCCTCCTCGCCGTGCATTAAGACAATATAGACACAAGTCCTCTTCCAGGCAGATTCGTAACATCTTAATTATTGCCCTGATGGTGGAAATGGGAATTTTCAATGCTTTAGCTATTTTCCTACAGCCACTTTCTATTTTGTGAAGCTCAACAATCTTTTGCTGCACATCAGAACTATATTCTTTGGCTTTACTCATTATGATGAATGATTAAGGGAATTTGGCCTTTGTGTTTCCTCATATTTATACTCCTGTGAAACAAGACGTCATAGCTAGACAATTTCAGCCATCTTTGATCATCACCAGGGGTGCCAATAATTCTGACCACAACTGTATATTGTTTGTTTGATGCCAATTATATAATAAAAAGAAAGATAGATTAAACTAAAAAAGTCTGTGCTTGAAAATCCATATTACAAAAATAAAACAATACAAATATTACAAAATGTGACATTAAAAAGTGTATAAATCACTTGTTTTTCTTAAGTAACACAGCGATACCAGCAGGTAAAGTTACAATGGGAGGCTTGAGCCCAATGACTTTTAACAGATCCCCTAAAGCGCGCAGTGGGTTTAGTGGGGGGGTAATTGAGAATGAATGGGGGAAAGTCACGTGAGAGGAGTCAATGCCTCCATTGCGCTATGATTGGATGTGACTGGTTATGTTTGGCTATGATTGGTTCACGCAATAAATCCCGCCTCTTGTTTCATGCGTGTTCCAGGTTTGCGAATCAGTCTGAATGAACAAAATGGGTGTTTCTCAAATGGAAGGCTGCATATCTCATCTGCCACGTCATCAAACGTCGCCGAAGGCCATCTCAATTTGAAGGATCCTTGGAAGACAGCCTTCGTTTCGCAGCCTTCATTCGGCCTGTTTTGTAGGACGCATCGGATGTATCCTTCGCGGCCTTAAATCATCCAAAATCCTTTGCGCACATTCCAATTCATGAAAATAAACTGACGGAAAATGAGTTGGTACTGAGCTTGTCTGAGTTTATTATCAAATGTAAGACAAAAATAATGTTTTCAGACATGAAAGCATAGATGTTATCTTTTGTTTTACTGTAAATTAATCACTAACACTAAACTGACAATAACGTAAGCCACTGGGAGACCGCAGACGGCTGTCATTCACTGTATTGCATTAATAGAATAGAAAGCCAGTTAATATAAAGATTAGCCATGCGCAGTCACTTGACCGCCTCATTCTAGCATTTAATTGCTGAGGAGGACACTAGCCTACAAGCCTCAGAAGGACTGGACTAGGAAGGACGCAGTCTCTAGTTATTTTGGAATAAATGTAAAAATGCTTAAAACACTAGCTTGATGAGATTTATACTTGGTTTTAATAAATACAACATTAATTACATTGTTAATGTAAAGATAGAAAATACAATTGTATTTGGTTTCTTTTTTTTCTTCTTTTTATGTAATGTAATGTTTATTTAACCAGGAAAATGTGATATTAAGTGTAACTTGGACATGAATAAAAAAAATAAATAAAAAAAAAAACATAAAAAAAAAAAAATCTGAGTTTGCCTCATTTCAGAACACCACTGCATGCCACTGACTTTTTTTTTTTTTTGCCTTTATGCTGTAACTTTCTTTTCACTCATTACGAATTGGACGGTTTTATTGTAATTGCATGTGTCTACGTTCATTGTACTGTAAACCTGTTAGGCAGTCATGTCATAAACATTTTCAGTTGTATTTGCATTTCTGCTGCAACTCTTTCGAACATTACGATTTGGACAAAGAGTCAGTTCTTGGTCAAAGGTGTGGTTGAGCTGTTGACACTGCGAATAGGAGATGTCCAAATAATCCACTCGTTCGAGGACCGCTGACTGATTCAGAAGGATTCGTAAACAAATGGTTCAGTCAGATTCGTTAACCGATTCATCAAGAACATCCGACTGAAGACTGATTCACAAGTCGAACAGCGCAAACAGGTGCATAATCAAAAGCTGTGAATATATATGAACCTTCAGTTTGAAGTCTTGAAGGGGACACTTGTATCTCAGAAGTCTTGTTCAGTTATAGTGTGTATATTACAAACGCATATTACAAACTGATAACTTACTAAAGTTATATGCAACAGCAATGCGGAAAGCTCGTCTGAATTCGAAATACTATAGTCAAAACAACAATTTTAACGGCGTCAAAAAGTAAACAAGCTCTGTTTGACAAACTCGCGGTCTATAAAAACACATTATACTTAAGCGGGCGGTGATTCTAACCGTTTACAGCAGAAAACACTGACGAGTTCAAAAGGAAAGATTAATATTAAAGTGTCCTTGATATGTTAATGAAAATACGGGGTTGTTTTTGTGGGTTAGGTGAGCTGAGCTAAGCTAACTGGCTAACCAGCGAAGTGTCACTAGTCTACATAAGCGCGCTAAGCTGCCTCGCGCGAGTTAGCAACTGACAAGAACGTCATGCTACATACGTTTCATCAAATCACTTCCCGGATCAAAAAGTTCCCAAATGTTACGTAATTATGGAGAAAACCATTTCATGCACGCGTTATGTCATGCTTTATAGTGTATTGATCTAAATGCACTTTAGCAACACCAACCGAAACCAGGCCCCGAAATGCATACGCAATACTTCGCCTACACCAGAGCGGGTCATGAACTCATAAACACAGTTGTACAAGTGGGAGCACAAGGCGAAAACAAGCTCTCAAGAAGTCTTCTGTTTTACCGTTTTGGCGGCCTCTGCCCACGTCCTCCCCTTTTTCTTCTTCGGTCTTTCCCTCATGTCGGCGGTCGGTCGCGAAAAATCGACCAGGGTGCTGTAGAAAGTGTTGGTGTTGCTTTAGTTACCGTGCGAGACCTGCCATCTCTGCCATATTGGGTTTTTACTGTAAGAGACAAATCATGTGACCCTCTGGGAAACGTCATCTACTGTACGATGACAGTACAGGGGAAACCACCTACCTAACGCTACTCTCTCTCCATTGTTTTCATTTGTATAAACGTTTCAAACACCAATCAGACACACGCTTACACATAGTATCACTTTAAAAGTTAGCCTATGTATATATTTATAAAATAAATCTTAGACTTTACTTTACAAAACATGTAGGCTATCATTTCACTAAATAAAATACAAACTTGTGGCATCACAAGCAGACGTTTCAAGCAAACATTTCACAAAAACTAGTTTGTGAGGGTATGAGTTATAAACTCTGTTAACACTGTTCAATAGATGAGGGGGGAAACTATTTGGACACTTTCTAGTAGGCTAGTGACGCATGTTTAAAATTAAAGGTGCACTTTTTGTGAGCTAAAAGGTTTTACACATTAAAAGCATTTTTGAATAGGTATGAGTAAAAGGATGTTAGCAAACATATTGAGAGATATAAAGACTCAACTCATATTAGTCTCTACAAATTAGAAACAATTGTAGAAAAAATTCTACAAATTAAAAAAAATAAAAATCTACATGGTGCAGGTCGCCCCCTGATGGGCGGTGCCATGTTGACCCCACATGACCAGCCATGTTAAACGTTTTCATAAAGCATAAACTTACTGCAGTTCTGATATTGTATTTTTCATTAATTTTCATTCATTTAGCCTGGCTCTGTACTATTTTAACGTCAGATGGAGTGCATTCGATTTATAGCTGATAAAATGTTATTAATTTAAGTTATTAGACACATTATGTTTATTACACTAAAAAACATAATAGACTTACAACATTTACCTAAATGTAAATCTACCTGAATGCTTTAAAATTAATGGACATATGTAAATATGAACATATATTTCAGGCAAATTGCAGGAAATTCTAAATTTGAGATGAATTGAGACATCTATTTTAATATAATGACAGTCCTAATGTTGTGTTAAAGAAATAAATACCTTTTCGCAAAGTACACATGGAGGGAATTAAGCATTGTACTGTTGTTTTCACACAAACACATTAACCTGAGCTGAGAACTAAAACTCTTAATCTGAAATCATCTTGACTAATGATTGTATTTAGGCTTACACCTACGTTAATAGAATTGTTAAAGGCCTTAAACAAATTGAACAGCAGAAATCACCACTGTGCAAGCTGGAGAACATATGTTAATTTATATTGAATACATACACTTCCATTCCTGTCTTTGAGTATATGGCCCCCAAATCATTAAACATAAACACAAACATATACTGAGCACCTTTAATGTACGCAGTGACACCATGTGAACTTGAGGGTAACTGACTAAAATATTCCCGGGACTTGTTGGTAATCATAAATTTGCAAATATAAATATAAAAATAGCTATGAAAAGTGAAATTAGTTTTTAGAAGAGGTTTAGCATTTGTTTAGAGATGCTATTTGGTTTAATATTTTGTTTTAATACTATTAAATAATTAATTGTTTTAATGTAAAGCTAACATATTTTTTTTCTGTTGCATCTCTAAGAACAGGAACATGTATTAATAAAGTAAACAAGGTCAGTTTTGATTTCATGTTCAAGTGTACAAATAATATCTAAGTATGTGTGACAAAGGTTAACGCTTGCCTAGTCCAAATTTGTGATTAACCTCCCAGAGCTCTGAAGCTAATGGGTATGTGATATACAATCATATGAGCTATAGTATAATGGCATTCTTAAACAAACACCTTTTGTGCTTTTATTTCTTTTACATCATGTGGAGTCATGGTTTGATATTCAGGATTGTACAGTTCAGTATTGTATTTCTACTAATTTATGTATGTCTTCATACTATAAAACCTCAGCTACTTCTAAGCGATAGTAATCTAAACTTGTTTTGTGGTAAATATTGAGAGATAATTTGTTTATGATACATTTATTGTTTGCATTTCTGTTCAATGACATCACAAGCTTAAAGAGGATACACTAGCTTTTTTCAAGTATACAGGAGACAATTGTGCTTAAAATTACTAAGCTTTGATGTAAAAAAAAAAATTAAAAAAATAAAAATTAAAGGGATAGTTTACCCAAAAATGAAAATTCTGTCATTAATTACTCACCCTGATGTCGTTCCAAACCTGTAAGACTTTTGTTCATCTTCGGAACACAAATGAAATCTTTTTTAATGAAATCTGAGAGATTTCTCTCCCTCCTTGACAGCTATGTAATTAAAACTTTAAAGCCCCAGAAAGGAAGTAAAGACATCATTAAAGTAATCCATGTGACTATAGTGTTTTAACCTTAATTTTATGAAGCGACGCAAGTGCTTTGTTTGTGCAAAAAAAATCATTTTTGGGTGAACTAACACTTTAAGATGATGAAACAGACAAATGTCATTGCTTAAAGCTCATGAAAACAGTGCAAAGAATAATTAAGTGCTTTCTATGCGTTCTATGCATGTAGGTGCCTGAGATACACTGTACAGGCTCATGGTTGGTAGGTTGCCGCACAAGCTCCCATTACTGAGGCTGGGCATTGGGACCCAGAGGCCACAGAGCTGGCTGATGAAGAAGCAGACTGACTTGGCCCTTGGTACCTTGAGGATAAAGAAAAAAGTAAGGTTTAAATGCAGACAATTAATTTCAGCTTTCTGTGTAGCAGCTGAATAATGTATAATATGCATGGTACTCACCATGATCTAGCTTTCATGACCCGTGATGCAGTCGACTTCTTTCTATAATGGACAAAGTCACGAATCAAGTCTTGGGTTCTTATATCTGACCTCTGAAGATCCAAGGGCACCATGGTGGGTGGAGAAATGTCCAGCTCCAGAAGCATGATGTTCTCAGCCTGTGCCAACAAAAGATTTTTTTGGCAAATTATTATACAATAAAGTTTTTTTTAATCGATCAAAAGTGACAGTAAAGACATGTATCATGTTACAAAAGAGTGGTATTTCAAATAAATGCTGTTCTTTTCAACTTTCTATATATTAAAGAATCCTGAAAAAATGTATCACGTTTTCCACAAAAATGAGCTGTTTTCAACATAATATTAAGAAATGTTTTGAGCAGCAAATCAGCATATTATAATGATTTCTGAAGGATCATGTGACACTGAAGACTGGAGTAATGATGCTGAAAATTCAGCTTTGGCATCACAAGGATAATAAATAGAAAACAATTATTTTAAGCATCCCAGATAGCCTAGAGGAACTCGATGTTGCAACAGAAACTATTGACTCTCTCTTTTCCAGCACTTTAGACACAGTTGCTCCTCTGCGCTTAAAGAAGATTAAAGAAAATAGTCCAATGCCGTGGTACAACGAGCACACTTGGGCCCTTAAAACAGCAGCCAAAAAAATGGAGCGCAGCTGGAAGAAAACAAAACTGGAGGTTTTTCGCATTTCGTGGAAAGAGAGCATGATTGCATACAGAAAGGCCTTAAAAACTGCTAGATCTGCTTATTTTTCGACTCCCTTAGAAGAAAACAAACACAACCCTGGGTATTTATTTGATACAGTGGCTAAATTAACAAGATATAAAGCTTCAACTTCTGACGTTTGCAAACAGCACAGCTGTAATGACTTTATGAACTTCTTTACATGCAAGATTGATAATATTAGGAAGAAAATTATAACTATACAACCATCTACTACAGTATCGCATCAGACAGTGCATTGTAGTGTCACTGAGAAAAAATTCCACTCATTCACTGCTATAGGAGAAGAAGAATTGGCTAAACTCGTTAAATCATCTAAATCAACAACATGTATGCTCGACCCTATACCGACTAAGCTACTAAAAGAGATGCTTCCAGAGATCATAGATCCTCTTCTTAATATCTTTAATTCATCCTTGTCATTAGGATATGTACCGAAAACTTTTAAGCTGGCTATTATTAAACCTCTTATTAAAAAAACACTTGATCCTACAGAATTAGTCAATTACAGGCCAATCTCAAATCTACCCTTTCTGTCAAAAATACTAGAAAAGGCAGTGTCCTCACAACTATGCTCCTTTTTAGAAAGAAATGGTATCTGTGAGGATTTCCAGTAAGGATTTAGACCGTATCATAGTACTGAGACTGCTCTCATTAGAGTTACAAATGATTTACTCTTATCATCCGATCGTGGTTGTATCTCTCTGTTAGTGTTACTCGATCTTAGTGCTACATTCGATACTATCGACCACAACATTTTTTGAATAGACTCTCAAATGATGTTGGCATTAGTGGAATTGCATTGGCATGGTTTAAATCATACTTATCTGACCGTTATCAGTTTGTAGCAGTAAATGAAGAGATGTCATACCGATCACAAGTTCAGTATGGAGTACCACAAGGCTCAGTGCTAGGACCGTTGCTTTTCACCCTGTACATGCTACCCTTGGGAGATATCATTAGTAAGCATGGCATTAGTTTTCACTGTTATGCTGATGATACTCAGCTCTATATTTCTTCACGCCCTGACAAAACTTACCAATTCACAAGATTAACGGAATGCATAGCTGATATAAAAAATTGGATGACTAGTAATTTCCTGCAACTTAATTCTGAAAAAACAGAATTTTTAATTATTGGACAAAAAAAACCTCTGCACGTAGTAACCTAGAATACTGTCTAACACTTGATGACTGCTCTGTCAAGTCCTCGTCGTCAGTTAGGAACCTGGGTGTGCTCTTTGATACCAATCTTTCATTTGAAAGCCACGTTTCTAGCATCTGTAAAACTGCATTCTTCCATCTTAAAAATATATCTAAATTACGGCACATGCTTTCAATGCAAAATGCTGAACAGTTAGTTCATGACCTCAAGGCTAGATTATTGTAATGCTCTACTAGGTGGTTGCCCTGCTCGCTTAATAAATAAACTGCAGCTGGTCCAAAATGCAGCAGCTCAAGTTCTTACTAGAACCAGTAAGTATTACCATATTAGCCCGGTTCTGTCAACACTGCACTGGCTCCTTATTAAACATCGTATAAATTTTAAAATCTTGCTAATTACTTACAAAGCACTAAATGGTTTAGCTCCCCAGTACTAGAGCGAGCTCTTAACGCATTATACTCCATCAGTATATTGCGGTCTCAAAATTCTGGCCAGTTGATAATACCTAGAATATCAAAATCAACCGCAGGCGGTCGATCCTTTTCCTATTTAGCACCTAAACTCTGGAACAGTCTTCCTAGCATTGTTCGGGAAGCAGACACACTCTGTCACTTTAAATCTAGACTAAAAACACATCTCTTTACTATGGCATACACATAGAACATTATCAATTTATATTATTCAAATCAGTTAAATTATTGTTTTAGGCCGCATTAACTAGGTCTGCCGGAACCGGGAACACTTCCCATAACACCTGATGTACTCGTTACATCATAAGAAGAATGGCATCTACGCTAATGTTAGTCTCTCTGTTTATCCCGAGGTTTACTGTAGTCAGCCGGATCCGGGCCGTATCCAGATGTCAACTAGACTCTCCCCTGTGAAGGCCTCATCGGCACGACATCCTCAACAAACCTGTCTCCGGCGTGATGACTCCGATCTTGCCTGAATCATAATCATACACTGTTTGTTCGTTGGCCAGAGGACAACTGTACCCCCGACTGAGCCTGGTTTCTCCCAAGGTTTTTTTCTCCATTCTGTCACCTGATTGAGTTTTGGTTCCTTGCCACCGTCGCCTCTGTCGCCTTTGGCTTGCTTAGTTGGGGACACTACACTAAATATTCAACTATGTTACTGATCTGCCCGCATTGACACTATATGATAATTGAACTGAGCTGGATGACATCACTGTTTTCTCCAGAGCGGCTATACAGCCGAATCAAATTCTGTTGCATTATTTTCCTGTTAACACTGTGAAGCTGCTTTGAAACAATTGCCATTGTAAAAAGCACTATATAAATAAAGGTGACTTGACTTAAATTGTAATAATATTTCACAATATTACTGTTTTTAATGTGTTTATTTTGATCACGTATATGCAGCCTTGTTGAGCATAAGAATAACATTAAAAACTTGTACTGACCCCAAACTTTTGATTGGTAATGTCCTTCTAAAATATTATTATTATAAAATGCTGATATGATTGAAAGTTTAAAAAAATAATTGATCTCTTTATACCAACCCTGTATCTAGAAGGAGACCCGGTTGCCACAGCAACTTGAGCATACTGACTAATTGGTCTCTTGTATCCCACTACAGAAGTTGGCCTTCGTCGAACGAGAGGGGAGTTACTGGAAAATGAGAGAAAATGCAACATCATAAGATAAAAATATCATCCTCGTGGTCCTGTAATATGTGAAACAATGTTGTTCTTTCACTTACTTTTCTGAAGGGAGAAGAGGTAAGACTTTCCACTGGTCTTCCTCGCTATCAAAGTGGAGACGATTTATGATCTTATTCTTTTCCTCTGGGGGAATGAAGTTCTCAATGATCAGATTTCTGGTAAAAATACAAAGGGACAAGTGACACAGTCGAAACCATCACCGCATGTAGAGGAGCTTTGTCTTTTTATAGTTTATTTCAGGATAAAACTGTGAGGACAGGTGGGACATACTTGAATTTCATCTCTCTTGTCAGCTCATTCATTGTCTGCTCCAGTTCCTGCCTCATTGTGACATGTTCATTAATGATATCGCCAATCTCAGACCTCACCAACTGCAGCTTACTGTAAAACTGAGAGGAGCAACCAATGCAGTGTTCACTGGGGTGAAAGGAAGACATTAGTTCTAAGCAATAAAATATAAGACATACAGTACAGTACCTGCTGTAGTATATTAAACATGGTTTATACAATGTACTGAACTTCTGTGCTTATGGGCATCAAATATAGCCATGTCATGCAATGAACAGTGTCCTTGAAAATGCTAATGTGACAAAAACGTTATTTCAGCTTATTTTTCAGAATAATTGTGTTTAACAGTACAGTGGAATTCCTGGTGAAAAACTACATCACCCATGATGCTGTACAGAAATTACACCAATCAGAGAGTTGAAAAAGCAACACGTGCCAAAATAGCTTTTTAGATCTGCCCACTCCCATGAAGCACTGTGAATGACATAATCGAGTCTATCTCCCTACACTCTCAAAATACTGAAATGTTTGTGTATATATATATATATGCATATTTTGCAATAAACTTAAAATATAAAATCAACATTTGCAAATTAGTAGTTTTATATTTCCCCATCGTTTTAAGATGATTGTAGTCCTTTCCCTCACGAAAACCGTTAAAGGGATAGTTCACCCAAAAATGACAATTATCCCATAATTTAGTCACCCTCAAGTCATCCTAGGTGTATATGACATTCTTCTTTCAGACAAATACAATCGGAGTTATATTAAAAACTGTCCTGGCTCTTCCAAGCTTTATAATGGCAGTGAGGGGTTAATAAAGGCCTTCTGAAGTGAATCGATGGAGTTTTGTAAGAAAAATATCCATATTTAACACTTAAAATATCTAGCTTCCGGCGGACCGCCTTCTGTATTCAACTTACGAAGAAAGTGTAGCGCCCGACGTTATCGCCGCGCCAGTTACACTTTTTCCGTAAGTTGAATACGGAAGGTGGTCAATGAAGTTGATGTTTTTTATTAATGGGTTTTTGACTGATGCCTGAAATAAGGTCTGTGACATAAGCTCAAGATATTTTCATGTTTTTTTCTATGACATAAAATACATCAGTATTTTGTCTGTTTAGTTTAGTTGTCATTTTAGAAAGATATTTGACTGCAGATTGCTGTAACTGCCTAATCAGAATTGAGTATTCATTACAAGTCTAACTAGTCTATCATATAATGCACTAGACTTAGACTACAATGTTAACATTTCGTTCCATTTCAAATGCAGTGAGGAGATGAGCTGTGACCTTACGCACCTTTCTAAGTTTCTTAGTCTTAAATTCCACCTCTTGCTGTAAAGTGGAGAATGTCTCTTTCAGTTCAATGGTCTCTTCATCTTGTTCAAACATCAGCTGCTGCATATCTCTTTCCTTTCTATCCTAGAAGGATTTATCACACACATATGAGATTCTAATCCTTAAAGTGTATTTATATGACTATGTATTATAATCTAAATATTTATATGTCTACTTTTGTACTACATTTACCTGTTCAGCAATCTCCTGCCTCTTCAGTTCCAGCATTTTCTGCTGTTCATTAGTGTGGTCAATGATGTTTTTCCCTCCAACCAAAAGCTTACTTTCCATAGCCTACAAAAAAACATGGCACACAGTATTTGATGTGATATATGAATGATATGGTGTATAATTTGCCTGAAAAGTTGTGTGGAAATAACTAACCTTGTATTTTTCAATCATAATTTCCATAGCTTGTTGCTCCTTCAGCAACTCTTCCACAGTCTTTGCTTTCTTGTCTACCATGCCAAGTTTCCTGCTAATATCTGGCTTGTAATTGGCAGAGGTCTTAGCCATCTGCTGCTTCCACCAATATTCCTCCACAGTCTCCTCCTGAACCGTCTCAACAACCCCCACCTCGCCACCTCTCGGAGTTTCCACCTCTCCGCTACTCATACTCCTTGTCATCCTCATACTATTTCTCCTCTTTCTCCTCCTTTCTTTTGCCAGCATCCCTCGTTCCTCGAGCTGCGCCTTTAGGCGGGCTATTTCCTCTTGGAACTCACGGAGCAGGGCGTCTTTGGGGTCCTCGTTGATCTTTGGCTTGTTCCTGATGTTCTTTGCTCTGTTGGCATACCTCAGTGTGGTGACAGTCTCATCGTAGTGACAC
This sequence comes from Coreius guichenoti, assembly GCA_039654105.1. NCBI lineage: Eukaryota > Metazoa > Chordata > Actinopteri > Cypriniformes > Gobionidae > Coreius > Coreius guichenoti. Next base: position 25,924,497 of record CM077177.1, on the reverse strand, counting down.
GAAGCTGGTCCAATGGTGGCCACCATAACGGTTTTTGAGTTGCCTCCGAGGGAGTCCTGTAACAGCCGGGTGAGTTTGGAATCCCGATAGGGAACGTGGGTGCTCTTCTCATCCACCAAAGCCGAAATAACATTTCCAAGAGCGGAAAGAGACAAGTTTATCTTCGTAGCCTCTTTAAACCTTCGTCCATGCACACCTGTTTTGCTTTGCCGCTCACTGCCGGCAAGGTCCACCATGTTTAACTTTCCAACACGAATGTGGTCCTCACCATCAATGCCCATTTCGCTGCATTCAATGGTTATGACAAAAATCGCATGAGATCTGGAGCTACGCTCGTTCATTTTGGTGAATCCGACAGATCTTGATTGGTTCCCTAGGTTCATGACATGTTCAATCTCCTTTATGTTCTTAGTCACCACAGACGAGAGATCTTTGACATAGACGCCCAACTCTGGATTTTCCTTGATCTCCAGTTTTTTGTTGTTGTCCTTGCAGAGGAGGTCTCGTATCTCTTCTTGATATATTTCGAAGTAAGACACTCTCACCAGATACTGTTGATTCTGAGATCTAGATATATGAGTGAAAATATGATGAAATGAATTTGGGATGACTCCCCTCGTCTCAGGGTTTGTGGGCACACCTTCCATTGTATATGTTTTGCCAGTGCCAGTTTGCCCATAAGCAAATATAGTTCCGTTGAACCCGAGCAAAACAGAGTCAATAAGAGGTTTGCATGCACAGTCATACAAGTCGTTTTGTTTTGAACCCACGTCATAGACAGCATCAAACGTGAATGTTTTTACAAGGCTTCCGGATGATTTGGGATTACGCACGCTCACCTGTCCCAGTCTGACATCTACTTCAACAATTCTTTCTCGATTCATCGCCTCTTCCTTCTTGTTTAAAGGGCGGCACCGCACCACCACCTTGACCGCCTCTGATTTTTTGCCAATCGACATGGAGCGTGGTCGCAATAGGCTATTAGTTCTCTTCATCGTTTTTATAATAAAGCCTTTACGTCTTTAATATTCTGCTATGTTATATATGCATGCAAGAAACGATTAAATAAAATACGCACATTCACATGCAGGCTACAAATGCGCTTTTGAATGCAGCAAATGTATGTCCGTCATATGAAAAAAGAGAGCGCACATCATCATCTTGGTCCAACGCCATCATTACATTCCGCTCCATGAATCGTGCCTCGCGCATCTCCAGGCTCTGGCTGCACACGCCCTGCTCCTCACAGACAATAGGCAGAGCGCGCTCACAAGGCGGCGTGCTGCTGATAGGTGGACTAGCATGTTTTCTGGCTGCGTGAGGTGTGACGCATTCGGTGTGGGTGATAATCGTTCAATGATAAAATTACTGGTGTGTGGTGATTAACTTATTAAAAGTCAGTAGCCTATAATAGAGCACAATCATTGTATATGGTTTAAACAGTTAATCAAATGGGCAATAATTAGGTTATTTGACTAATAGCCTTAATTGTTTAGGGTTTGAGAGACGTCAAACCCCTTTAATAGCTCAAAAACATAATTTATAAGGATAAGACTGATGCACTTAATTTTTTCAAGGGAAAAATGGCGACTATGAACTTTACCAAGAAAATGCAATGATGATGATACAAGCATTATCTTATGGCTTTTTGTGAGTGCATACAGTGTCCATCTGTACAATGCATAATGTATCTCTATAGTCTAATGTTAATATTTTAATATAGGCATTCAGTGGCTACACCTTATTTGACCTATTAAATCAGGACATCAGACGTGTGTGTGTGTGTGTGTTCATGTTTTTCTATCCCAGTGGGGACTTCAACCTAAATGGGGATGACTCGAGGACTCGCGTCACCGTGGGGACATAAATTGAGGTCCCCATGAGGAAACAAGCTTACAAATCATACAGAATTTTTTTTTGTATTTTTTTTTTTTTTTTTTTTTGAAAATGTAAAAATGTAGAAAGTTTTCTGGGATGGGTAGGTTTAGGGGTAGAGTTAGTGTAAGGGGATAGAATATGCAGTTTGTACAGTATAAAAACCTATGGAGAGTCCCCACAAAGATAGTAAACCCGTGTGTGTGTCATCATCTGTGCAGCATCATCTGTGACTGAATATTTTACAGTTCCTTCTGTATATGTAATTCAATTATATAATGTTACTGTTTCACCCTTTACCTAAATTCTATCAGATGTCCTGATTTATACACTTCTGACAGAATTCAATATGTAAGGTGGAACATGTTAAAAGAATCTAATGGAAAATAATTAAAAATTGTAATTATTATTAACTTTTTACTATTTTATATATTTTTTAATTAATTTCCCTATACGGCACAAGTGCCTCCGTGTCCCCAAAATAAAATAAAGTCAATCTGAACAGATGATTTAGTGAAGAGATGAATCAGTGACTCAGAATTACAATAATTAAGTTTACGGGTAATGATAATCTTTCTTTATTACTAGTGTAACTAATCTATGCACACCTTGGAGTAATTTTCATTCATTTGCACTGATTGCTATGATTTACATTGTTTAAAAGACTGCAGAATGTGTTCTCACTGACCATGTGACTCCAGCATAAAGTGATATTCGGCCAATGGGGACGCATGGGACTGCTTGTCCCCTCTCAGACCGTGTGGAGAAGTTTACCGGTCCGGGTGCAAAGTCTCAAGTTTCGTTTAACTTCTCCTGGCGATTCACGAGCGTCTTTTATTCCATCCTCAGTCTATGGCGGCCGGTGTTTCTCTCTAATAAGTATGAATGAATGTTTCGCTGCGCTGAATTCTTTAGTGCGTCGAGCAACTGATAATTCGCGAGTTGCCAATAGCAACAGCGTTTACGCGTTTATTTTTAATATAATCTCTTGTTTATGACAAACGTTCATGCCATAGACACCTTAACCCGTTTTGTCAGGACATGTAAGTTATTGAAAAATAGCCTACTATTCGCGAAACTAATTCTTTTTATTTGCCTTTGAAGACAAATATGGGTTTGGGACAGAACCGGGTGCGTTTGCTGTGTATGCTTTCTTTAACGCTTGTGTTTTTCATTGTTGAAGTTGTGGTAAGCAGGATAACAGCATCTCTTGCAATGTTGTCAGACTCTTTTCATATGCTGTCGGATGTAATAGCCTTGGTAGTGGCTTTGATTGCCGTGAGTTTTGCGGAGACAGCTCGAGCCACAAGTAAAAACACGTATGGATGGATCCGCGCAGAAGTGATGGGAGCTTTAGTGAACGCCGTGTTTTTGACGGCCCTCTGCTTCACGATTCTCTTAGAAGCCGTCGAGCGCTGCACGCTGCCTCATGAGATTGAGAATCCACGCGTGGTCATTTGGGTTGGCGTTGCTGGTCTCCTGGTGAATGTACTTGGTCTTTTTCTGTTCCACGGACACGCAGGGTTTGGAGGGCACGGGCACTCTCATGGTGGTCACTCTCATCGGGGACACGGGCACTCTCATGGTGGTAACTCTCATCGGGGACACGGGCACTCTCATGGTCACAACACAAAAAGCAAAGATTATGAAAAACCAAAAGCACATGAAGAAGTACACAATCTAATAAACAGCAACAGTTCTCAAGGAGATCAAACTTCTGAGCTGAAATCAGGTAGGCCTTAATTTTTTTTTTTTTTTTTTTTTTTTTTTTTTAATGGATAAGTATTAATATTAAATATAGCCTATGCTTTTTCATTATAATTGTATTTATACACTTCTCAGCCAATTTTTTTTTATTTTATTTAAATAGGCAAATGCTATGATTGGATCATTATTGCAGTGATTATTATGTTTCTAGCATGTTATATGTTTGGCAACAGTTCTTCTGACCCTAACTGATGGATTGTGTAGCTTTTCATTTCTTAAACAACCATGTAGGAAGACACATTATGGCCATATTCCAGGATGACAATATCAAGATTCATCAGGTTCAAACTGTGAAAGAATGGTTGGGAGGGAGCATATAGGATCATTTTCACACATGAATTGGCACCTCTGAGTCCAGACCTTAAATTCATTGAAAGTCTTTGGGATGTGCTGGATGAGACTTTACAGAGTGCTGGACTCTTGCATTGACAATACAAGATCTTGATCAAAAATTGATGCACTTCTTGTTGGAAATAAATGTTGTGATGTTATTTCCATCAAGAGGTACATACATTTTTGGTCAGGATCTTGTAGTGACAGCGACTTTTATATAACACATACATGTAAATTCAGGGTTCTCACAGTCTTGGAAAATCTGGAAATATTAGGGAATTTTAAAATTGTTATTTTCATTGAGAAAAAAAAAACAGGATTTCCACAGTCCTGGAAAATCTTTAAATATCAAAAGTATTATTTCAAGGCCTGGAAGAGTCATCAAAATTGACAATATCTTAAAAAGCTAATGGAAATGTTTATAGTAGTGCCGGGGAAAAATACATTGTGATTAATCGCATCCAAAATAAAAGTTTGTGTTTACAAATTATATGTGTGTGTACTGTGTATAATTATTATGTACAGTGGGGAGAACAAGTATTTGATACACTGCCGATTTTGCAGGTTTGTCCACTTACAAAGCATGTAGAGGTCTGTAATTTTTATCATAGGTACTCTTCAACTGTGAGTGACGGAATCTCAAACAAAAATCCAGAAAATCACATTGTATGATTTTTAAGTAATTAATTTGCATTTTATTGCATGACATAAGTATTTGATACATCAGAAAAGCAGAACTTAATATTTGGTACAGAAACCTTTGTTTGCAATTACAGAGATCATATGTTTCCTGTAGTTCTTGACCAGGTTTGCACACACTGCAGCAGGGATTTTGGCCCACTCCTCCATACAGACCTTCTCCAGATCCTTCAGGTTTCGGGGCTGTCGCTGGGCAATATACGGATTTTCAGCTCCCTCCAAAGATTTTCTATTGGGTTCAGGTCTGGAGACTGGCTAGGCCACTCCAGGACCTTGAGATGCTTCTTACGGAGCCACTCCTTAGTTGCCCTGGCTGTGTGTTTCGGGTCGTTGTCATGCTGGAAGACCCAGCCACGACCCATCTTCAATGCGCTTACTGAGGGAAGGAGGTTGTTGGCCAAGATCTCGCGATACATGGCCCCATCCATCCTCCCCTCAATACGGTGCAGTCGTCCTGTCCCCTTTGCAGAAAAGCATCCCCAAAGAATGATGTTTCCACCTCCATGCTTCACGGTTGGGATGGTGTTCTTGGGGTTGTACTCATCCTTCTTCTTCTTCCAAACATGGCGAGTCGAATTTTGTCTCATTAGACCACATGACCTTCTCCCATTCCTCCTCTGGATCATCCAAATGGTCATTGGCAAACTTCAGACGGGCCTGGACATGCGCTGGCTTGAGCAGGGGGACCTTGCGTGCGTTGCAGGATTTTAATCCATGACGGCGTAGTGTGTTACTAATGGTTTTCTTTGAGACTGTGGTCCCAGCTCTCTTCAGGTCATTGACCAGGTCCTGCCATGTAGTTCTGGGCTGATCCCTCACCTTCCTCATGATCATTGATGCCCCACGAGGTGAGATCTTGCATGGTGCCCCAGACCGAGGGAGATTGACCGTCATCTTGAACTTCTTCCATTTTCTAATAATTGCGCCAACAGTTGTTGCCTTCTCACCAAGCTGCTTGCCTATTGTCCTGTAGCCCATCCCAGCCTTGGTGTGCAGGTCTACAATTTTATCCCTGATGTCCTTACACAGCTCTCTGGTCTTGGCCATTGTGGAGAGGTTGGAGTCTGTTTGATTGAGTGTGTGGACAGGTGTCTTTTATACAGGTAACGAGTTCAAACAGGTGCAGTTAATACAGGTAATGAGTGGAGAACAGGAGGGCTTCTTAAAGAAAAACTAACAGGTCTGTGAGAGCCGGAACTCTTACTGGTTGGTAGGTGATCAAATCCTTATGTCATGCAATAAAATGCAAATTAATTATTTAAAAATAATACAATGTGATTTTCTGGATTTTTGTTTTAGATTCCGTCTCTCACAGTTGAAGTGTACCTATGATAAAAATTACAGACCTCTACATGCTTTGTAAGTAGGAAAACCTGCAAAATCGGCAGTGTATCAAATACTTGTTTTCCCCACTGTATATATAAATACACACACATGCATGTATATATTTAAGAAATATTTGCATGTATATACTGTATATATAATTTATCTTATATATAAATATATTTTTTTAATAAAAATATAACATATTTTTCTTAAATATTTACATGCATATGTGTGTATTTATATATACATAATAATTATATACAGTACACACACATATATTATGTAAACACAAACTTTTATTTTGGATGCGATTAATCACGATTAATTTTTCCCCAGCACTAGTTTATAGTCAACATAAATTTGTGTAGATATTTTTGTAGTTATTTCTTCAGCTAGAAATCTGTATCCAGTCATCACAAACGACTGGAAAAGTAATGGGGAAAACCCTGATTTAAAAGGCATGGAATTTTCTATAGTGAATATTGTTTTTGTAGTTGTTGCCTCTTTTAAGTGCAATTTCTATAAAATTATTATTATTATTATAAAAAAAATAATAATATTGTTCAAAAATGATTATAGCTTTGCTTAATTTTTCAGCCACTTCTTTTTATGCATATAACAAAATGGAAAAAGTATAATTGAAAAAAATTATTTCTTCGTCTTTATTTTTATACTCAATTTGCGGACTTCCTTTTTTAGACAGCCTAAACATCAGAATCACTGCCAACGGCTCGTTGGAGGACCTGGATCACAGTTCTGAGTCGGCCTCCCAGTTGAACATGCGTGGAGTGTTCCTGCACGTGCTTGGTGATGCATTAGGTTCCGTCATTGTGGTAGTCAACGCCTTAATTTTCACTTTTGTGTGGACGCCATGCCACAGTGACGAAATCTGTTCCAACCCCTGCCGTAGCACCCACTTGACTGAACACCAACATGTTAATACCACAGTCCTGAGCATATCCAAACTGCACGACAGGACCCCAAGAACAGTATCTGTAGCCGGACCATGTTGGGTGCTTTATCTGGACCCAACGTTGTGTCTAATAATGGTGTGTATTTTGCTCTACACAACTTTCCCTCTCCTAAAGGAGTCGGCTCTGATCCTCCTACAAACAGTACCCAAACAGATCGATATGCACAAGCTAAATGGGAAACTACGGAGCCTGGATGGTGTTATAGCCGTTCATGAACTGCATATCTGGCAGCTGGCTGGGTCTCGCATTATTGCAACCGCTCACATCAAATGCACAGATCCAGCTACTTACATGGACATAGCCAAACGCATTAAAGACATTTTCCATGATGAAGACATCCATGCTACTACTGTTCAGCCAGAGTTTTCTTCCATTTCTGAAGGATCTGGTGACTCCCGGTGTGAGCTTTCCTGTCAAAGTCAATGCAAACCCAAACTATGTTGTAATCCGACCAAAAGGTCTAAGCCAGAGTCGGAGTTGGCCAAGATCAAAGAAAAGACCTGCAGGCATGCTGTAGGATGGGCTGATCAGAAGGAAGTGGAGGAAACTGTACAAACAGAGATGGAATCATCAGTTTAGGTCAAGAAGGACATTATATTGCATGAGTTGCACATAACCACTTGCTCAGCTAGTCGCAGGAAATGTGTGAAATTAGGGCAATTGTCTGGATTATTTCAAATCTGCTTATTGCAGAAGTATGTCTCTGAGAGTTTTGAGTTTTTGAGGTTTGTTGAACCCAACAACATTAGATTTTATGCTGTGTTCTATATATAAACCTGATATATAAAAAACTAAATTCAATTTTATTCATATTATGTTTGTTGGTTCTTATTGATGGCTAGATATAGATAGACATTAAAGGATACGTATTTACAAATAAAGACATATATTGATGCAGATATTTATTTCTCATAAATATAGTATATTCAATCAATCTATTAATTATATCATGTACTTTTGCCAACCAATAGTGGTGTACAGTAGTGGCCAAAAGTGATGTCCGGAGGGGATTGGTTTGGGCATTTGTTTTTAATGACCCTACGAGTTTGATTAAACCATCAAAATATGAGGAAAATATTTTATATGTTCAAATATTGTAAATATGAGGGTAGAACAAAATACTGAACTTGGTTAAGATAATTATCTAAATTATTTGGCAAAAAAGGGGTAAACTACAGATAGAGGTTTCATTTGATATTTTCTATGCATATAAAAACAAAAAGCTGACAGAAAAAAGCATTCATTGACTACAACATAATCAGTTATTATTAATATTTAGTTTTTGCACGTGTTCATAATTTCTTTGTATGACATCCTGGCCAAAAATTACGTACTTATTTGGCATGTTTCATTTCAAAATAACACAATTGACTTCAAGCGCAACTATGCAATATTCTTACAAAATCTTTAACAGATTTTTAGTAAACTGAGTAAAGGGCGAAGATGTCAGTTTTTCTAGGCCGGACATCACTTTTGGCCACTACTGTACATGTTCAAATGACAATAAAATATTCAAGTTAGATTTTAATCTGTCTATTGTGGCATTGTAAACTTTTTGAAACATATTTGTGGATTATTTTAAAAAATAAATAATCCACAGAAATATATAATGCTGTGTATATTTAAAACAAGCATTTCTCTTTTTTCTGCTTTTCTCTTCTTCTCAAGAAAATGTTTCCAGTTTAATTTATGCTAGAGATTATTATTAAAAAATACATGAATATTATAGGATACATGAATTTGCCATGCTGCAAAAGAAACCTAATATTCTATTATTTGGTTGATGAGTCGTGCATGTTACTGTGTCTGATGTAAAGTTGTCATGAAATGTAAGTTGCGATAGTCATTTCTTCCCTATTGTAACGTAGATATATGTATGTATATATCCAAGTGAAACGGCTTCTCGAACAAGAAAACAATAGGGTGGGACTTGATTTTGTCAGTCAGGAATTGATTGGATGGTTGGATCGTTGTGGTTTGCTATTGGTCAATCTCATGTGAGTGACAGGTTGCTCCGCCCTCACGCCAGTAAACACGGCATCAGAGAAGAGATTTTGCTGCAAGTTATTTTGATAAATCATTTATAATAAACACTGCAGTATTCCATAAAAAATAAGAATGGTCAATTTTGGTTTCATGGTGAATTTACAGCAGTCAGTGGTGTCCTCTCACACAAAATGGCAGCTTGTTCCTTGCACAGCTGTACAAACAAATCACGTCTTGAATGGACCTTGGAACCAACTACACTTGCATATGAGCACACAATCACTGCGATAAGTATTTAGTGACTAGGTTGAATTCTTTAAATAGATTTCTACTCTTGTGTGGCCATATGGAGGATCAGGGGATGTTTGTTGTGAAACAACAGTATTGGGATAAGGGGTGGGGAGCACTTAATGAGGGCAGAGTGATGCAATCAGTAAAGCAGTGTATGGAGCCCTGTTTCAAAACAATGGAGAATGGTTCTTATTCAGTCATTGCACAGTCTTCAAATCAATTCTCTATAGGATAAGAGACCTGATGTGTGTCTACTATTGTAACAATTAATAATTGATTGACCGTTATTGACAGTTATTCAGCAATCACTGTAAATTCAGGTTAAATGTGGAAAAGTTCACTTAAACCGATTGACTGTTGAACTGAGAGTATGATGAAGGGGCTGGGGATGACAGAGCTTATCATGTGAGAATGGTCCCGAGTTCAGATGGAACGTACAAGGAAAGTACAAGCCTTACAATGAGACCACTGTAACACACAAGAACAAAATAAGAAAATCTGCCAGAACTTAGTTCAGTAATGTTTCATAATTTATACTTCCCAGTTAACACACAACATACCAGCTATATTAGTAATATTTTGGTTATCTGATGATTTATTGTCAACATACAGGGGGTGGACAATGAAACTGAAACACTTGGTTTTAGTCCACAGCCCATTTACGGAGTGTCTATTTACACCAAGTGCAAATAGCGTGCCTTGTTGGCAAGTGCTATTCGCACTAGCTCCACCTAACAATGCCTGGTTGGGCCAAACAAGATTAAAAAAAAAACGTGTATTTCAGTGTCTTTAGTGGTGTAGTCAGTAGGATCTTGGTTTTGACGCGATCAACCCAGGTTCAAATCCGCCTTTTGGCAAGTTTGCTCTTCTCCCTTTTCCTATCACATATCACATCGGAAAAGCATTTACTTTCAATAAAAATTAAGAATATGTTCTAAAAGTGGAAATAAAGTGCCTAACGAAATTATATTTAATAATAATAAAAGCATTTATTGGGTAGTGTTAGGGGTAGGTGTAGAGACACGCATCCAGACTTTATTTGAGAGTAGTGAGAATGTAACAGCTTTAGACACTGCTTTGGATGCGAATAGCTTAGTGAACTCTGTACATTGTTCGGTTCCGGCTGTAGAGCCCGTGCAGCAGGGCAACTGGGTGACGGTGAGACGGCATAGTCGCGGATCAAAAAACCACTCTTCTGTTCCGATTAGAACATCAAACAGGTTCTCCCCACTCAGTGATGCACCCACTGAGAATCCTGTTGAAAGTGCCCTAGTTATTGGCGATTCTATTACACGGAACGTGAAAATAGAGACACCAGCCACCATAGTCACATGTTTACCGGGTGCCAGAGCACCTGACATCAAAGCAAATTTAAAAGTGCTGGCTAATGCTAATTGTAAATTCTCTAATATTATTATTCACGTCGGCACAAATGATGTTCGACTTCGCCAGTCGGAGATCACCAAAATTAACATTAAAGAGGTGTGTAAACTCGCAAGTACGATGGCAGATGACGTTTTTTGCTCTGGTCCCCTCCCTGTTAAAAGGAGTGATGAGATACTTAGCAGACTATCATCACTCAATGGCTGGTTGTCTAAGTGGTGTCCGCAAAATAACATAGGGTTCATAGACAATTGGAAAAGCTCTTGGGGCAGACCTGACCTGCTGAAAAAAGATGGTATTCATCCTCCTGGGATGGTGCCGCTCTTCTCTCTAGTAATTTGGCACATAGTCTTAGAGCTAAACATTGACTAACTGGAGCCCAGGTCAGGAAGCAGACGGACTGGCTTACCCGACCGCCTGCTAGCTGTCTCACGTCACAGAAGTCAGATAAATCCCAGCACATAGAGACTCTTTCACCTAGATATTATCACATAGAGACTGTGTCTGTTCCACGAATTAGTAAATACAAAAAACCATCAAAACCATTCAACTGTAAAAATTTAATTGATGTCCAACAAATAAACAACAGATATAATACAGATGAGTGTTTGACAGAAACCTGGCTAAAACCTGACGATTACATTACTTTAAATGAGTCCACCCCCCAATATTATTGTTATAAACACGAGCCGCGTCTGAAAGGTAAAGGGGGAGGTGTTGCTGTAATTTATAATAATATCTTCGGTATTACTCAGAAGTCTAGTTTCAAATATAATTCCTTTGAAGTTTTGGTGCTTTATGTAACGTTATGTAGTGAAATTGATAAATCCCGTTTTGCATTTGTGCTGGCTACTGTATACAGGCCACCAGGGCACCATACAGACTTTACCAGAGAATTTGTTAGTACTGGCTGCAGATAAAGTCCTAATTGTTGGTGATTTTAATATCCATGTAGACAATGAAAAAGACGCATTGGGATTGGCATTTAGAGACATTCTAAACTCTATTGGAGTAAGGCAACATGTGTCAGGACCCACTCATCGCCGTAATCATACGTTAGACCTAATACTGTCACATGGAATAAATGTTGATACCATTGAAATTCTGCAGCAGAGCGATGACATCTCAGATCATTACCTAGTATCATGTACACTTAATTTAGCAAAGGCTGCAAAGCCGTCCCCTCGCTTCAAATATGGCAGGACTATCACTGCTGCGACTAAAGATTTCTTTGTAAATAATCTTCCTCATCAGTTTCATCTCCTCAGCATCCCAGATAGCCTAGAGGAACTCGATGTTGCAACAGAAACTATTGACTCTCTCTTTTCCAGCACTTTAGACACAGTTGCTCCCCGGCGCTTAAAGAAGATTAAAGAAAATAGTCCAACGCCGTGGTACAACGAGCACACCCGGGCCCTTAAAACAGCAGCCAGAAAAATGGAGCGCAGCTGGAAGAAAACAAAACTAAAAGTTTTTCGCATTTCGTGGAAAGAGAGCATGATTGCATACAGAAAGGCCCTAAAGACTGCTAGATCTGCTTATTTCTCGACTCTCTTAGAAGAAAACAAACACAACCCTAGGTATTTATTCGATACAGTGGCTAAATTAACCAAAGATAAAGCTTCACCTTCTGATGTTTGTAAACAGCACAGCAGTAATGACTTTATGAACTTCTTTACTTGTAAGATTGATAATATTAGGAAAAAAATTATAACCATGCAGCCGTCTACTACAGTATCACATCAGACAGTGCATTGTAGTGTCACTGAGGACAAATTACATTCATTCACTGCTATAGGAGAAGAAGAATTGGCTAAACTCGTTAAATCATCAAAATCAACAACATGTATGCTCGACCCCATACCGACTAAACTACTAAAAGAGATGCTTCCAGAGGTCATAGATCCTCTTCTTAATATCATTAATTCATCCTTGACATTAGGATATGTACCGAAAACTTTTAAGTTGGCTATTATTAAACCACTTATTAAAAAACCGCAACTTGATCCTACAAAATTAGTCAATTACAGGCCAATCTCAAATCTACCCTTTCTGTCAAAAATACTAGAAAAGGCAGTGTCCTCACAATTATGCTCCTTTTTAGAAAGAAATGGTATCTGTGAGGATTTTCAGTCAGGATTTAGACCGTATCATAGTACTGAGACTGCTCTCATTAGAGTTACAAATGATTTACTCTTATCATCCGATCATGGTTGTATCTCTCTGTTAGTGTTACTCGATCTCAGCGCTGCATTCGATACTATCGACCACAACATTCTTTTGAAAAGACTCGAAAATTATGTTGGCATTAGTGGAATTTCATTGGCATGGTTTAAATCATACTTATCTGACCGTTATCAGTTTGTAGCAGTAAATGAAGATATGTCACACCGAACACAAGTTCAGTATGGAGTACCGCAGGGCTCAGTGCTAGGCCCGTTGCTTTTCACCCTGTACATGCTACCACTGGGAGATATTATTAGGAAGCATGGTGTTAATTTTCATTGTTATGCTGACGATACTCAGCTCTATATTTCTTCACGCCCTGACGAAACTTACCGATTCACAAGATTAACAGAATGCATAGCTGATATAAAAAATTGGATGACTAGTAATTTCCTGCAACTTAATTCAGAAAAAACGCCACAAGTAGTAACCTAGAATACTGTCTAACACTCGATGGCTGCTCTGTCAAGTCCTCGTCGTCAGTTAGGAACCTGGGTGTGCTCTTTGATACCAATCTCTCATTTGAAAGCCACGTTTCTAGCATCTGTAAAACTGCATTCTACCATCTTAAAAATATATCTAAATTACGGCACATGCTTTCAATGTAAAAATGCTGAACAGTTAGTTCATGCATTCATGACCTCAAGGCTAGATTATTGTAATGCTCTACTGGGTGGTTGCCCTGCTCGCTTAATAAATAAACTGCAGCTGGTTCAAAACGCAGCAGCTAGAGTTCTTACTAGAACCAGGAAGTATGACCATATTAGCCCGGTTCTGGCAACACTGCATTGGCTCCCTATTAAACATCGTATACATTTTAAAATCTTGCTGATTACTTACAAAGCACTAAATGGTTTAGCTCCCCAGTACTTGAGCGAGCTCTTAACGCATTATACTCCATCACGTCTATTGCGGTCTCAAAATTCTGGCCGGTTGATAATACCTAGAATATCAAAATCAACTGCAGGCGGTCGATACTTTTCTTATTTAGCACCTAAACTCTGGAACAGTCTTCCTAGCATTGTTCGGGAAGCAGACACACTCTGTCAGTTTAAATCTAGACTAAAAACACATCTCTTTACTATGGCATACACATAAAACATTTTTAATTTCTATTATTCAAATCAGTTAAATTATTGTTTTAGGCCGCATTAACTAGGTCAGCCGAAACCGGGAACACTTCCAATAACACCTGATGTACTCCTTACATCATAAGAAGAATGGCATCTACGCTAATGTTAGTCTCTCTGTTTATCCCGAGGTTTACTGCAGTCGGCCGGATCCGGGCTGTATCCAGACCAGATGGTGGACCTTAGCCTGGACATGACGACCATATCCCTGAAGTGTCTGTAGAGACCGTGTCAATTAAACTCCTCCCGTAAATGCCGCATCGACACGACATCCTCATTAAACCCGTCCCCGGCGTGACGACTCCAATCTTTCGAATAATCCTATAAATATCTATTGATCTAATATGACTTCTGACCTGTAATGTTGCCAGAGTCATAATCATACACTATTTGTTCGTCGCCCAGAGGAGAACTGGCACCCCGACTGAGCCTGGTTTCTCCCAAGGTTTTTTTCTCCATTCTGGCCCTGAAGGAGTTTTGGTTCCTTGCCACCGTCGCCTTTGGCTTTTGGCTTGCTCAGTTGGGGACACTTAAATTTCAACTATATTACTGATCTGCCCGCATTGACACTATATGATAATTGAAATGAGCTGGATGACATCACCGCTTTCACCAGAGCGGCTGTACAGCCGAATCAAATTCCGTTGCATTATTTTCCTGTTACCACTGTGAAGCTGCTTTGAAACAATTGCCATTGTAAAAAGTGCTATATAAATAAAGGTGATTTGATTTTGATTTAGAGAAGGCTTTTATTGTCCCATTAAGGCAGCATCCATTTAATAATTTTAATAAATATAATAATTTACACTCTATGTTATTATTGCATCAAGTTAATGTACAACAATACTGAGGTGCAAATAGTATGTATCTGTCAAAATAAAGTATAAATTGCATGTAATTACTATTTACACATATTGCAAAGAACTACTTTTACATGGTGTAAATAGAATATATCACTATTTTCACTTAGTATGCTATTTTACTTAGTAAATAGCAAATACAGCTATTTGCACTTAGTGTAAATTTCATCTATCGCTAAGGAAATATGTTATTTTCACTTAGTGCAAATAGTGCCAATAATTTATTAGTATGGTGTAGGGCCTCCTTTATGCGGCCAATACAGCATCAGTTCGTTGACAAATAGAAGTCCTTCACAGTGGCAAGAGGGACTTAGAGCCATTCCTCTTTCAGAACAATGGCCAGGTCACTATGTGATGCTGGTGAAGGAAAAAGTTTTCTGACTTGCTCCTCCAAAACACCCCAAAATGGTTCAAAAATATTTAGATCTGGTGACTACCCCGCTAGAAATTTTACGTTCCTAAAATGTTCTCAGAATGTCCGAGCTGCTGTCAAGGATGTCGCCTTGTAACGTTCCTAGAGCATTTCGAGACAGTCATGATGGAGTTCTTTAAAGGGTTGGGGGACATTATTTGGCGGACCTTCACGGAACATTCAGGATGTTCTCGGAACGTTTTGGGGACCATATTTTATTTGAAAATTTGATGTTCCCAGAACGTTCTCAGAACGTCCCTGCTGGTGTCAAGGACGTCGCCTGGTAGCGTTCCCAGAATGTTCTGAGACGGGCACGATGTGGAGTTCTTTTAAGGGTTGGGGGACGTTATTTGGCAGACCTTCATGGAACATTCAGGACGTTCTGGGAATGTTTAGGGGACCTTTACTATAGGACGTTCCCTCTACACTACATTCCCATAACGTTTGCAGGACCTTTAGGGGACCAACCTAGAATGTTATTTTTTGGTCCTATTTAGGTCCTTCCATCACGTTTCCATTCACGTTTCTGTATGTTTGTGTGAATATATGTACACTGGGCTGCTTTGCAAATGAGGGTCAGTAAAACACAGGATTTGCACAAAAGTTGCTTCTCAAATATGGATCAATACCAACCCTTCGTGATCCAACTTCATATCCAGAACACGCAAATCGCCTTTCTGAATGTGCTAATGTGGCTAAAGTTAGTCTCTTACTGTTTTCACAGAGACCAGAGCTTGTTATTTTTAGCCTGAAAATGCTCACCGCTTGTACAATTCAGAAGCACACTTTTATTACTTAAAAATAAAACTAATGACATAGCTCTGATTTCTGTGAATAAAGTAAGAAGCAATGGTAACTTTAGCCACATTAGCCGTCAGTGTGCTAACAAGCACATTCACAAATGCGATTTGCGTACATTCACAAAATATAACGTGCGGTACTTACATGTTCTAAATATGAAGTTGGACAAACAGTTGGTACTGATCCATCTTTGAGAAGCAACTTTTGTGCAAATCCTGTGTTTAACTGACCCTCATTTGCAAAGCAGCCCAGTGTACATTGATTCACTCAAATATGTTCTGAAAGCATTCAGTAAACGTGATGGAAGGACCTAAATAGGACCAAAAAATAACATTCTAGGTTGGTCCCCTAAAGGTCCTGCAAATTTTATGGGAATGTAGTGTAGAGACCACTGCACTAAAAAAGATATGTTGCAGCGCAGTCCCGAATTAAACGTCTCCATCTGACTAAAAGGGAACTGTATGAGAACGTTCTGTTAATGTCCCAAATGTCCTCTTTGTAACGTTGCTGTGTGACCATAGAATAACCAAAATGGAACATTCCCCTAAAGTCATATCGGGAACGTTATTATATGACCAACAGAGGACCATGTGGAAACGTTCTGTTAGCATCCCAAATGTCCTCTTTGTAACGTTGCTATTCAACCATAGATTAACCAAAATGGAACGCCCACCTAAAGTAAAAAAAAGGAACATTATTATATGACCAACAGAGGACCATGTGGGAACGTTCTGTTAACGTCCCAAATGTCCTCTTTGTAATGTTGCTATGTGACCATAAAATAACCAAAATGGAACGTCCCCCTAAAGTCATATAAGGAACCTTGAACTTGCACTTTCATAACCAAAAGAGGACGTATTAGGAACGTCCCTAATGTTCTATAAAGGTTTGGGATTTTCGTCACCTTTGGAGAACTTTTAGGGAACGTTGTGCAAGGTCGTGAGAACATCCCCTCCTATGTGGGTATGGGCCATGGGAGACGTTCAACTTCACTTTCATGTTCATCAAAGCATTCTGTCACAAGTCTAGTTGTATGTATGTTGTGCATTTAATTCTGCAGTGAGTTGGGCAGCTGTGGTTTTATGTTTTTTTTGGGATAAAGTCTGTGAATTGAGTGGTTTAGTACTGTAAAAGCCTAAATTAAATCTCTAATTCACATAAAGCAACTGAGTCTCTTTAGAACATTTTGACTAAACCACTCAATTCATATGGATTAGTTTTACAATCTCTTTATGAACTTCTTGAAGCGTCAAAGTGGTAGTTGCGTAGCTGTCAACGGAGGGACAGAAATCTCTCAGATTTCCTCAAAAAGATCTTTATTTGTGTTTCGAAGATGAATGAAAGTCTTACGGGTTTGGAACGACATGAGTGGGTGAACTAACCCTTTAACGCAAACGTACATATATCATTTTATTGTGTGTTTGCCATCTTGTGGATGCATGTCACATTGCAGGTTTGTAAACAACTGTGGTGATATTTACAGAATTGCAACTGACTGCACATATCATGGTTAATGTTTTTAACCTAAAATAAAATAAAAACTTAAACTTATTTAAGTTATATACTTATTTTATTTCAGCTAGTTGCCAAGGTAACATTTATTATTTTCATTTAACTTGATGTAGGCTAGCCTACTTAAATAACTGAACTAAAATGAAAACAAAATAAAATTAATGAATTTTTTTTAGCTAGTTGCCAAGGGAGCATTTCTTATTTTCATTTAGTTTAACTTGATGTACTTAAATAACTAAACAAAAATGAAAATTAAATAAAATTTCATGAAAATATAAGCATTTAAAAACAACTAATAAAAAAATAAATAAAAACGAAAACAGAAAATATAAACAGGCTACTGATATAAACAGGCTAATGAAATAACACTGGCACATGTTTAAATAATCATAAACCACAATGCAACCAAGATGGTAGGCTGTAGGCTACATAATGTTCAAAGGGGTCCAAAATTCTTATGTTGCTGAGTTTGTCTAATTTGATGCAAAATTATATTTTTAGCATAACAAATTCAGTAAAAAAGTTTAATGGAAAATGTACATACATTTCTAAATGTGTTAGTAGGCCTATGTCTCTATTTTGCTGTTATCCAGCATGATTTGCGAAGCTTAGAATATATATAGACTATTTTAGAGAAATATATAACTTTTAGAAATATATCCACCCATCCCTCCATTTATTGTTGTTGGTGACTTTTATGATCCCCATGGGTGAATTTTGTTGCAATGAATTTCAACCAACACGCTTATATAAATAGCCTATAGAATTTATGTAATTAATACAAATACATTTCATTTTTTAAAAGTCTAATGTTTATTTCTAGGTTCTTCTGCTTATTTCTGGGTTTAACTGAAAAACAATACAACAGAAAGGTTCGGTCTGATAGCACATTGAAAATCAAGGATTTTTTCCCCCCATTTAAACCCACATACACACACACACACACACACACACACACACAAAAAAACAAAAAAAAAAAACAATATAATGAATCATTATCTGAAGTAGTCTTAGTATTATAGAGCTGGTGGATTGGTTGTGTTCAGCAGGTCTCTGGCAGTATAGAGAAATACGGTACCTCCTCCAGTCTTCCGCCTGCTGTCATTACACACATTGACCTCCAAACATGGCCGGCGTACGAGCCCTCGGTTCCCTCTCCAGACTCACAACCAGACGATATACCCTGTTTCCAGGTACTTCACACTTCTACAATCCTTCCTTAAATGACTCCACATCCCTATTGTATTTCGCTTTGACACTTGCGTAAATAAACTACTTTGGAGAGTCATCTCAGTCACACTTCAATGAAGTAGCTTAGCTCAACTGCTAATTAACTCAAGGTCTAGTGATCAATGTTTGTGTCTGTTTTAAGTTTCAAGCTCGTGCAGTTTACATTACGGCGCATGCAACGAGACGCGCACGTTTACCATTGCCTGTTTTTCCATTTAATTTACAGTAGAGTTAAAGCAGTGACATGTTGTTGGTTGTTTCCATTCAATTCAGATGGCTATTGCTGGACAGTACCTCTTAATGCATGAAGAAAAAAATGTAATAAATATTTGGATTATAAAAGAATTTAAAGTTTTTAATACACGCTAACGCCACAGTTGTTGCCTCTGCCTTTGAAAACTAGTTTAATCGAGGTTGGTTTAATGACGTCTGCTAATACAGCTGCATCTATAAGTATTATTGCTAAATTGTGGCTGATATGTCAGATTTGTTTACAAAGAGCCTTTGTATTCAGTTCATTAAGTTTTCATCATTATTGTGATGTGTATGACATTATGATTGTGGTTGTAGTGTAGGTTAAGGGGAAACTAGGTTAAAGTTCATCTGTGGCTGTACTACAGAGTCATGGCCTCTACAGGCCTGTCTACATTCTACTGTGTGTAATATATCTTCAGTCTTCCAACTTAGCCTGACATGACCCTTACTGGGTAGAGGTCTTTTTATATGACTTCTGAGTCCATTTCTGTGATTATACCTTAACATCACTATTAACTATTTTTTTTCACCCAATAAAAGGTGTCACCAGGCGGACCTTTAAAGTTGCTGCTTGTATGATGGGTAGATATTTTTTTTTAATTATTTATAATGATTTATAGTTTATTACACACATATATATATATATATATATATATATATATATATATATATATATATATATATTGCTTGCTTTTTCATTTTCATGTTTTTTCAATATTTCCTCAGCTCGTACACACGTGAGCTATGAGGTCAAGGGAGATGTAGCTGTGATCCGTATGAATGATCCCACTGCAAGGGTAATAGTTGTCTCTGCAGCCACATTAATGCATTCAAATGATAATGCATGATCATTATATGTCATAATTTGTTTTTTTGCAATGTCTAGGTCAACACACTGTCTATTCAAATGCAAAGGGAAATGGAAGAAGTTATGAATGAGATTTGGGGAAACAATGCTGTCCATGGTGTTGTTCTCATCTCATCCAAACCCGGCAGCTTCATCGCAGGGGCAGATATTAAGTCAGTATCAGAATTCGGTAACACTTTAGTCTAGGGTCCAATTCTCATTATTAACTAGTTGCTTATTAGCATGCATATTACTAGAATATTGGCTGTTTATTAGTACTTATAAAGCACATAATAATGCCTTATTCTGCATGACCATATTCTACATCCCTTAATCCTACCCAATACCTAAACTTAACCACTACCTTACTAACTATTAATAAGCAGTAATTAGGTGTTTATTGATGCAAAACTTGTAGTTAGTTAATAGTGAGAATTTAACCCCTTAACTAAAGTGTGACTCAGAATTCATAATGTGTTTATTAACTGTTGGTGGTTATGGTGATCATTATCAAATACAGTGCTGATTTTTATTTACTGTACCATGTATTTAGCATGATTCAGGCCTGTAAAACTGCAGAAGAGGTCACTGGCCTTTCTCAGGAGGGCCAGAGGATGTTTGAGAAGATTGAGAAGTCTCCTAAGCCCATTGTCGCTGCCATAAATGGGTCGTGTCTTGGTGGAGGCTTAGAGGTACTGCATTCATGTTCATATTTAACCTTTTTTTTTTTTTCTCCCACAGGGCGAGCATAGGAATACTGTAAAATTTTTGATCTGATTGTAAAGTTCCCCCGGCTATTATGCTATTTTAAAGGTTCCTAATTTTGTTTTGACAGTCTCCTACAATAGGTTTACATGTATCCAAGATCAAAAATCGCTTTCATTTTCTCATAATATTCATTTGCAGCATTAATTTTCTCAATGTCTGAAAAAGCTTGATAAAGGATACAGTCTTTATAAACCCCCAATTTCTCTGACCATACTCTGCTCGGATTGGTCAGACGGCCCAGTCTTTTGTGTTTGGTCCACCAATTAAAGCGCGTGTCGGAATTGAAACACAATTTCCTTATTTGAATTTCAGCTCCGAAGGCTTACTCAGCGCTTGATACGTAGTGATATGAACAGTAATGATGCCGTCAGTTTTATCGTATCAATTCCAGCCCAAGTCCTCATCCTTTGGAAGTGCATGCAAAGTGAATTTGCTTTCGTCTAAATTCAACACAAAACTTGAGATTTAAAGTGCATTTAGTTTTACAGAACTATAATACAAAGAATACAAAGTTGATATTGTGTTTTATGTGTTTGTAGTTTGCCATTGCCTGTCAGTACAGAATAGCCACCAAGAGTAAGAAGACAGTTTTGGGCTTACCTGAGGTCATGCTCGGCCTTCTGCCCGGAGCTGGAGGAACACAGAGACTGCCCAAAATGGTCCGTAATATGCCACAGACACGTTTAGTAATTTATTCTTTTGGTTGAATCTTCACAACTCTAAGTGTGGTTGTTTTTACACCTTTTCTTTTATGTAGCTTGGTCTTCCCGGTGCTTTTGATATGATGCTAACAGGAAGGAACATCCGTCCAGATAAAGCCAAGAAAATGGGACTGGTTCACCAGCTGGTGGATACTCTTGGTAAAACATTTTCTGTAAATTGCAGTTGTGTGTGTATATGTAAAACAGTAAATTGTGAAATATTATTACAAATAACTGTTTTCTATTTTAATATATTTCAAAATGTAATTTATTCCTTCAGTGTTACATGATCCTTCAAAAATCATTCTTGTATGCTGATTTGCTGCTCAAGAAAAAAAAACGTATTTTTATCAATGTAGAAAATGCTTGTATTGTTTAATATTTTGTGGAAACAGTGATGCATTTTTTTGCAGATTCTTTGATGAATAGAAGTGTTTAAAAGAACAGCATTTATCTGAAATATTTTTTTTTTTGTCTTGTCACAATTTATTGCATCCTTGCTGAATAAACATTAATTTCTTTAAAAAAAAAAAAAAACAGGACCTGGACTGAAGAGTCCAGAAGAGAGGACTATTGAATATTTGGAGGAAGTAGCTGTGGAGGCTGCCAGAGGCCTTGCTAACAAGAAAATCTCACTTACCAAAGAAAAGGGCTTGATGCAGAGTGAGTATTTGCAATTGTCGACTACTAGACAGTTGTAGTTTCAAAATGATTTAGACACTTATAGGCTTTTGCAAGATTTATATTTATTATATATATATATATATATATATATATATATTATATAGCATACTTTTGCTTCATTGCTTTAATTATTATATACAATTATTTCCTTGCAGAAATTCAAGACTACGTCATGAGCTATCCGTTTGTGAGACAACAGATCTACAATACAGTTGAGAAGAAAGTCATGAAACAGACCAAGGGACTGTACCCTGCACCACTGAAAATAATTGAGGTATGATTCTGTGATTATTCTGTGCTCAATGGAGTTTACATAAATCATAGTAGAAATAGTTTATATTGAGTGCTTGTTTTCTCTTTCAGAGTGTGAAGGCTGGTGTTGAACAGGGTCAGACTGCAGGTTACCTGGCTGAGTCACAGGTGCTGTGAAAATGTTTAAACTGTTCTATCGTACAATAAACCAGAATCATACAACTAGGGCTGCTCCCAAACGGATATTTTTGTAGTTGACTCGTAGTCGATCATTTAAGCCATTAGTCAACTAGTCGCATGTTTATGATATTAATTTAATTACTTAAATATACACTCACCGGCCACTTTATTAGGTACACCTCGCTAGTACCGGGTTGGCCCCCCTTTTGCCTTCAGAACGGCCTTAATTCTTCATGGCATAGATTCATCAAGGTGCTGGAAACTGGAACATCCATATTGACATAATGGCATCACGCAGTTGCTGCAGATTTGTCGGCTGCACATCCATGATGTGAATTTCTCGTTCCACTACATCCCAAAGGTGCTCTATTGGATTAAGATCAGGTGACTGTGGAGGCCATTTGAGTATTGTGAGCTCATTGTCATGTTCAAGAAACCAGTTTGAGATGATTTGATCTTTGTGACCTGGCACGTTATTCTGATGGAAGTAGCCATCAAAAGATGGGTACACTGTGGTCATGAAGGGATGGACATGGTCAGCAACAATACTCAGGTAGGCTGTGGCATTTAAACAATGCTCAGTTGGTACTGAGGGGCTCAAAGTGTGCCAAGAAAGTATTCCCCACACCATTACACCACCAGCAGCAGTCTGAACTGCTGATACAAGGCAGGATGGATCCATGATTTCATGTTGTTTATGCCAGATTCTGACCCTACCATCTGAATGGCATAGCAGAAATAGAGACTCATCAATGTAGCCTCAGTTTCTTGTTCTTAGCTGACAGGAGTGGCACCGGTGTGTCTTCTGCTGCTGTAACCCATCTGCTTCAAGGTTTGACATGTTGTGCGACGTGCGTACAGAGATGCTCTTCTGCAGACCTTGGTTATAACGAGTGATTATTTGAGTTACTGTTGCCTTTCTGTTAGCTTGGACCAGTCTGGCCAGTGACCTCTGGCATCAACAAGACATTTTTGCACAAAGAACTGCCGCTTATTGGATATTTTCTCTTATTCGGACCATTCTCTGTAAACCTTAGAGATGGTTGTGTGTGAAAATCCCAGTAGATCAGCAGTTTCTGAACTATTTAGACCAATCCATCTGCTACCAACGACCATGCCACGTTCAAAGTCACTTAAATCACATTTCTTCCCCATTCTGATGCTCAGCGGATCATCTTGACCATTGCTGCGTCCCAATTCGCCTACTTATTCTATGCCCTAAAGTATATGTACTGTTTTTGTGAAGAAAAAGTACATACTTTTGAGTGTGTAGCAAGTTTTAGGACATACTACTTTATCATAATTGCATTTTTAACGCACAGCTGTTGCTTAGTTACGTGCAACCTGTCACCATTGGGACGCAGCACATGTCTACATGCATAAATGCATTGTGATTGGCTGATTAGATATTTGCGTTAATGAGCAGTTGAACAGGTGCACCTAATGAAGTGGCTGGTGAGTATATACCATAATAATGAGCCTTTAAAATTTAAATTAAGCATACATAAAACTTGCCGCAGCACACTGGCAAAAGTAATGATTATGAGTGTCAAAAAACAGAAAAGAGACTGTCTAAACATTTTTATAATTTATTATCAAACTAGTGTTTTCTAAGTCAGTGTCTGTAGTGTTTTCTTGACGACACAGACTCTCATCTCCACAATATAGTGGATACGTCTATAGAGAAATGCACAATAAGAACTTTTGGGATGCGAGTGTGTGCAGTTTACATTGTGGAACAAAATGTCCAAGTGTCGTCAAGTTGTATTTACTACAGCCCTTATTTTACTCACAAATTTAAAAACCCTATAGGAAAATGTCAAAGGAACCAGCGGAGAATTAGCCTTCCGGGTTATGACGCCATACCTGCAAATAAGTCATGTTTGAGGCCGATAAATGATAGACAAATGCACAACATAATTACTACATGGACCAGCCATGTTAACGATCTGTCAGTCACGGACTGCGTGACTTTGCCACTTCCTGATTTTTTTTTTTTTCTGCAACCAACCAATTAAAATTTGGTCGACCAAAGGTATGTTTACACGACAATGATATACTAAAAACTTTTAGTTTTTAGATATACTAAACTTTTAGATATACTAAAAAACACGTTTTTTCGTGTACAGACGACAACGTTGTAAAAACGGTCCCCGTTTACAGGGATCCGTGGAAACGACTAAAAATGCTGTATTCTGCTGCCAGAACAGTAGTTGGCGATGTCCCTTTGTAAAGAAACACTACACGCCTATAGACTGGACACGTAATACACCGCTTTAAATTCACGTTTTTTTAGTTTACACTGAGACAATAACGGTATATTTTTCAAAAAACATGCACTTTGAAACCCATTTTTAAAAGTTTGCACTTTCAGGCCCTCAAAACGGCGTTGTTGTGTAAATGAGTGGCCAAAACGCATAAAAAGTTTTCCGTTTTAGTTGAAACCACTGTTTTGTAAACGGCCCCCGAGACTTCTCATCGACTAATGTTTGGTCGACTATTAGGGGGCATCCTTACTTGGAAAACTCAATCTAATTCTAAATTATTCCACTTGACTCTGATCTGGGGTATTTTTGCAGGGGTATTTTGAACTTTCGAAAGCATTGATCTGTTAATATTCATTTAATAATAATGATATTTGGTAATTGCTGGCTCTGGTTAAAGCGAAAGACAATGTTATGTTTGTAACATAATAATCTAATTATGCACTTTTTATTTCCATTACAGAATTTTGGCAAGTTAGCCATGACCTCTGAGAGTAAAGCACTTATTGGCCTTTACCATGGTCAGGTCACATGCAAAAAGAATCGTTTTGGAACCCCTGAAAAGGAAGTAAAGTACGTATTTTCTTCGTCTATTACAATATTTAGGTTTATGAGGGAACTTCACAGTTACTGCATGAATGAATTTATAGTGCAGCTACTTAATAGTTACAATTATTTTTCCATAGAATAGTAATTAATTTTTCTTGCATGTTGATTTTCTATTTTTAGATCACTCGCTGTTTTGGGAGCAGGTCTGATGGGTGCTGGCATTGTTCAAGTGTCTGTAGATAAAGGCGTTCACATTATTCTTAAGGACACCACAATGGAGGGACTCAGTCGTGGAGAGCAGCAGGTCTATAAAGGGTGAGTATTAAATATACTGAAAATAGAGCTGCTTGATTAATCGTTAAAAGATTGCGACCTCGATTCAAACACCTACGCGATCTTATTACTAAATGACAATGATTCAGTAGCGATCAAAATAGAGTAAAACACCTTTTGAAAGTAACTTGATACTTCAAATAAAGATTGGAGAATCGTGATCTCTATTTAAAAAAATAAAAAAAAAGATTCTCAATTTATCCAGATTCGTGCAGCTCTAACTGTTTACACAACACCATTTTCGACTACAAATGGAACGCTTTTTATGCGTTTTGGCCAAAGTGCAAGTTTTTGAATATGATACCGTTATCGTCTGTAAACTATAAAAACGCAAATTTGTGTATGCTTAATTACACATATACTTATACTTAATAATTACACGTTTGTGTAAACATGCGTATGCGGATCAAGTGTTCAGTCTGTAGGCGCGTAGTTTTTCTTTACAAAGTGACATCGCCAACTACTGGCCTGTCAGCAGAATACAGCGTTTTTAGTCGTTTTCACGGATGGGGGATCATTTTAATAACGTTGTCATCTGTAAACAAAAAATGCAAAGGAAAAACATTTTTCTGTGTTTAATACATCATTGTCATGTAAACATACCCTGAAACTAATGGTTTAAAAATGACAAGATCAAACCTTTAACAAAATTTAAAGCTGATTTGATGTTTTTCCCCATATTATATTTTTAATTATATTTTTATATTTTATTTTGCTTTTATTTTTTATATTTTAATTACATTTTAATTACATTTCAGGCTAAGTGACAAAACTAAGAAGAAGAGCATAACATCATTCGAAAGGGACAGTTTTCTGTCCAACCTAACGGGACAGCTAGACTACAGTGGCTTTAATAAAGCCGACATGATCATTGAAGCCGTTTTTGAGGATCTGAGCATCAAACACAAAGTCCTGAAAGAAGTTGAGGCAGTAAGTTAATATCAAACAAGATTTCAAACTCTCTTAAATAATAATAAAAAAAAAAAGGTTGATGATACTGTTTTTTGTCTTTGCAGGTGATTTCTCCACATTGTATATTTGCTACCAACACATCTGCTTTACCAATCAAAGATATTGCAGCTGTGAGCAAGCGACCTGATAAGGTTAGAAACTTTTAAGTAAGTTCTTGACCACCATGTAGAGAGTTTGTGATTATCTCAAATGTGTTATTGTGTTTTGTTTCAGGTAATTGGAATGCACTACTTTTCTCCAGTTGACAAAATGCAGCTACTGGAAATCATCACCACTGATAAAACCTCCAAGGACACAACAGCCTCAGCGGTGGCGGTCGGCCTGAAGCAAGGCAAAGTCATTATCGTCGTTGGGGTGAGACTGCATATTCTTCCATCAATCCAGAATGCATGTTTTACAGATATACAATCATACATAAATAAATGAATTGGATGGAATAGCTAATTGCAATGTTTGTCTTCAGGACGGACCAGGATTCTACACAACCAGATGTTTAGCTCCCATGTTAGCTGAGGCAGTGCGTGTATTGCAGGTTTGTGTATTTCCTTCTGAATTATTCATTTATTCCCATCTGTTGTAAAAGTGTTATGTACAAAAATCAGGCCATGGTGACGTTCTTCATAGTCACACACCTGATATACAGATCATGGTTTTGTTTTCTACATATAGGAAGGTGTCGACCCCAAGAAGCTGGACTCCCTGACCACAGGCTTTGGCTTCCCTGTGGGTGCTGCTACCCTGGCTGATGAAGTGGGCATTGATGTGGCAGCTCATGTGGCCGAAGACCTCGGCAAAGCCTTCGGCTCCAGATTTGGAGGGGGAAATATTGAGGTCTTGAAGACCATGGTGGAAAAAGGATTCAAAGGTACATTCTTTAACTTAAGCACAAAGTACACTTCAGTTTTGACCATAGACTGTAATAAAAGATGGACGACGCACCTTCACTCTCTTCTGTTGACGTAAGTGAAGCCACCAGTGTTCAAATATGGTGCTGACATCTTGGGTCTCGAGTCTGTGGAGTAGCAACTTGGAGCCCGAGTCTGCGCAGTAGTGAGCGTGAAGTTGAGCCGCGCAATCAAGGTCCCACCTAATCAACAACTTTTTGTGAAATAAACAGTTAGAGAAATGTAGAGATTAAAGTTAAAGCTCCAATCTCCTCCCAAAGTTCCCGAAAAATGTCCGTTAGTGCCTCAGTGACTACTTCACTCAGAGAAGCTGTCAATCTCAGCTGTCAATCATAATGTCACACCCCCAATAGCATCGAATAACTAACTAAAACTAAACTTATTTAAAGAACGAACACTTGAACTAACATCAGCGTGATAAAAAACAGCCTAAAATGACAGAAACCATCGTTGGAAAAAATGTATTTGAAGTGTAATTTGATTGTTTAGTTTGTCTATGTCTATGTCCCATTACATTTCATGGAGAGGGCAGGCTTTATGACCTATACTGCATCCAGCCACATGAGGGCGATCGAGACGGAGTATGGTCATAAACGGCCGGTCGACACAGGTCGTTTTTTGCCTCTTACCCCGATTTTGTGCGGCATGTAAATGCATTAACCTGCTTTCTGTGGGCTTATTGAAGTGCGCATGTGATACGTGACAGGAATGCATCCTTGTGCAGATTTAAGCGCATCCAAACAGCGAGCGTTTTGCAGGAAAGAAAGAAGGAAATATCACAAACGCAGAATCTTTCATGACCGAGAAAATGTGTTCTCATCTCATGCAGCAGAAGTAGAAGTGGTTCAGTCAAAACGCTGCATCTGTAACTGCACGAGAGGATAACATATGAGCTGGAAGTTCCCGCTGACATGTTGCAAACTTTGTTTAACATTACAACTGACATAACATATGGAATACTCAGAGTCAGATACACAAATGATTATGTTTTGACGTCACTACAGGGAAATAACCTGATTTATTAATAAAGTCGTGTAAACGCGGTTTACTTTCGCTGTCAGGTTACTGATGTGCATGTAAACAGGGAAAACTGGTTATTTCAAAAAGCTGATATTTGTGAGTTATCAGCTTACTGGTGTGCATGTAAACATGCTCAATCACATAGTTTGTGCTCAAAATTCAGTGCCTAAAATGCAAAATAATAAGCCTAATTAGGGAATGTTAAAGACCCCCCTGTGGTGAAAATCAAGTTTTTAATGTTTTTTATATGTCTGTGGTGTTTTTATTATATGCTTTAAGAGGTAACACTTTACAATAAGGTTTCATTAGTTAACATTAGTTAATGTATTAAATAACATGAACTAACCATGAGCAGTACATTTGTTACTGTATTTGTTCATCTTTGTTAACGTTAGTTAATAAAAATACAGCTGTTCATGGTTTGTTCATGTTAGTTCACAGTGCATTAACTAATGTTAACAAGATTTTAATAAAGTATTAGTAAATGTTTACAAACATTAACAAAGATTAATAAACGCTTTATAAGTGCAGTTCATTATTAGTTCATGTTAACTAATGAAACTTTATTGTGAAGTGTTACCCTTTAAGACAGTGCAGTATTTTTTCCTTAAAACTGCAGTATCAAAAACGCTGTTTGAAACCGCCCCTCTCTCCAACCGTCACAAACATGTAACCAATCCCGTCAGTGTGCGGGGCAGGGCTTTTCTACAATGACTTTGTATTATGTTCAAAGCGTTTCTATGGATGCTGATTTTTATAAGGCCGCTGTCTGATTTTGTGATGGAGAACAGGAACATGGTTTGTGTAACATTAGCAACACATTATTAGCTGTTTGATAACGTAGTCAAGCCAATGGCTAATCATAATAATTGCCGTTATGTGTCCAACGTTGTAGAGAGCGATACATAAAACGCATTACCATTCTGATACATTGACGTGTAGATGGACCCTGTATAATTCACTCTTCCTCTTCTTCTTCTGAATCAGTTTCTGGTTTAAAAATATATATGGCTGAATTAAACCAATATTTCCACTTGCCATTGAGTGGAGGCGGGGACTAATTGGCATATTCAGTTCATGCAAGTTAGCAACCAGTTAGGGTTTTAATACAGGCATCATAATTAATTATAATATAATAATAATTGTTACAAAAATGTATTTTCCCTATTTTTAATTTATAGATAATAAGTGAGATTTCAATGGTATTTTACCAATGAACTAGGAAATGCCTCCCGGTTTCCATTTTAGAAATATGGTCACCTTGGAAAAAGCGCAATTTATGCCAAAGTACCCTATAGACCTACAGTGGGGAGAACAAGTATTTGATACACTGCCGATTTTGCAGGTTTGCCCACTTACAAAGCATGTAGAAGTCTGTAATTTTTATCATAGGTACTCTTCAACTGTGAGTGACGGAATCTAAAACAAAAATTCAGAAAATCACATTGTATGGTTTTTAAGTAATTAATTAGCATTTTATTGCATGACATAAGTATTTGAAACATCAGAAAAGCAGAACTTAATATTTGGTACAGAAACCTTTGTTTGCAATTACAGAGATCATACGTTTCCTGTAGTTCTTGACCAGGTTTGCACACACTGCAGCAGGGATTTTGGCCCACTCCTCCATACAGACCTTCTCCAGATCCTTCAGGTTTCGGGCTGTCACTGGGCAATACGGACTTTCAGCTCCCTCCAAAGATTTTCTATTGGGTTCAGGTCTGGAGACTCCAGGACCTTGAGATGCTTCTTACGGAGCCACTCCTTAGTTGCCCTGGCTGGGTGTTTCGGGTCGTTGTCATGCTGGAAGACCCAGCCACGACCCATCTTCAATGCTCTTACTGAGGGAAGGAGGTTGTTGGCCAAGATCTCGCGATACATGGCCCCATCCATCCTCCCCTCAATACGGTGCAGTCGTCCTGTCCCCTTTGCAGAAAAGCATCCCCAAAGAATGATGTTTCCACCTCCATGCTTCACGGTTGGGATGGTGTTCTTGGGGTTGTACTCATCCTTCTTCTTCCTCCAAACACGGCGAGTGGAGTTTAGACCAAAAAGCTCTATTTTTGTCTCATCAGACCACATGACCTTCTCCCATTCCTCCTCTGGATCATCCAGATGGTCATTTCCAAACTTCAGACGGGCCTGGACATGCGCTGGCTTGAGCAGGGGGACCTTGCGTGCGCTGCAGGATTTTAATCCATGATGGCGTAGTGTGTTACTAATGGTTTTCTTTGAGACTGTGGTCCCAGCTCTCTTCAGGTCATTGACCAGGTCCTGCCGTGTAGTTCTGGGCTGATCCCTCACCTTCCTCATGATCATTGATGCCCCACGAGGTGAG